>CM019072.1:27645344-28300344 GCA_009667805.1 Leptobrachium leishanense | reverse complement strand
GAGGAGAGCACAATATGCTGATTATTTTCTTTACTGTTAGGGAGACAATTGTGCTACAAACTATAATGGGTTCACAAACGACAGGTAATGAATCCTTGGCTCACAGATTTAAGTGATTGAAGTAACTGGCTCTTTCAAGTCTTGAGATCCCTGACAGATTTAGGTTCACTGGCTTTCTCAGGAGTAGAAAATTACAAACAATAAATCTATTATGCGTTGTTATCTTGCTATTCTCCGGAGCTTGCCAGAGACTTATACTTGACTGAGAAAAGAATGCAACAAAATTGCTATTCAATTTAAAGTCTTTCTTTTAGAAAAGGAAGGAAAAAAAATCCAATTACCTCTTGCCAAAATAAAACAAAAAAACAGAAACCGTACACAGTAATCAGTATCTGGCATACCTGATTTTTTTTTTTTTTTTTTTAATCTTATGTTTTTTCTTTTTGCTTTCTGCTCAACAAAACCCAGCATTATACTTTTAAAGGCACAAAGTCTGTTGGCAGCTCTTAATTTGTTGTGTCGTCATAGGATTCGGTATTATTAAAATAGGAATTCGGTAGATCCATAAAGCGCTGCGGAATCTGTCGGCACTATATAAATGCTGTAGCTGTAACTAGGGGTTGTTATTTTTTTTTAAATTATATACATAAGTAGCAAACCTATAATCCCATATTTCTGAAGCTCCATCAGGTTCATAGGGTACTAATATTTCTTACATGCAGGGCTGCCGTCAGGGGGGTAACAGGCCATGTTGTGTTCAGGGGCCCAGTGGCTCCTGGCCCCTGCCAAACCCTATACCATTAGTCGAAGTGGCACAGATGTAAGGACCCCTCCATGCCACCCAGGACTGGCCCACCAAGAAATTTCCCGGTGGGCCGCTACATTTGAGGCCGATAAGAGCACTCTGACTCATCACTGAGGGAGCAATTATATAGTCTGCAGTGCACCAGGTAGAGGTGCAGACAGAACGCTTTCCCAACAGGCAAACCTATTTATCCCCTTGTTGGACCACCAGGGATTCATCCCACTCCATGTAAAGTCAGGAGAGCAGAAGAGGAGGCAACATTTTCTATTTTTACTAAGTTTACTGAAATTGGCAGCTGAGGGAAGGTGGCCTCGACCAGTGTTTCAGTAAGGGGCCTCAGGATTTCTGATGGCAGCCCTGCTCACATGGTTAAGATAGTGTAGTGTTAAGTGTCTCTGTCACCAGGATTTACCACCATATGCCATCATATACAATTTTAAAGGGACACTCTAGGCACTGTGGCCATTGAAAATGAATTGAATGGTCACAGTGGCTGGAGTGTTCTTTCTCCTACATCTCAACACATCAGGTCCTGTCAGGGAGAGCCGATTGATCCCTCTGACTGTGGTGGACAAGCTCCACCCATAAGGTTTAGATCAGCAAGCAACGATCTGCGCTGCTGTTCTTACTTCCTGAAAAGGTCAAAAATGAACAACTGGTTACTCTCACCTCTAGACAATGGCTTACGATGCACAGGCATTGAGAGGAAACTCCTTAACCCTGGTCACATGACAGATGCAGCTAGAAATAAATGCTTGGGAGAGTGTCGATAGAGTCAAGAGGGGTTAATGTTAAACTCCTTCATTCCTCCTTCAGTTTTAACCCTATACTTTCCCTTTAAATATTATTTGCATTATTTTTTAAGCACCAACACATTCTGCAGTGATGTACAAAGGTATGGGTAAGACAAGACAAATGTCTATAACTTTCAAGTTGTTATTTTTTATTTAAGAAGAAGAAATGAGAAAGGGGATTTTGCAAATGGGTTCCAGAACGTGCCCCTAAAATTACAATATATTGGACATATCAGTAGGTGTACTGTAACACGGGGGTACACTGACTGATATTTGGCAACTGCAGAGTTCTTCTATTGGCAGTACTGGGATTTACCAGCAGAGAGAGCCCTTTACATGTCAAACACTGCATATAATTTGTAAAAAGACTGTACTGATACAACAGTGCATTTAGACCGTGTGTGCGGGGCTGCCGAAAGAAATCGTGGGGCCCCTTACTAAACCACTGGTCAGGACCCCTTTCTGTCAGCTGCCCATGTCAATAAGCTAAATAAAAATATAACATTTTGCCTCTTTCTGCAAACCGTATTTTACTGGGAGTGGGCTAAATCCCTGGTGGCCCAGGAAGGGGATAAAAAGTGTTCCATGGTGCAGATCATACTAATTGAGCCAAAGTGCTCTGACGGCCCTTAGATGCCGCGTCCCACTGGGAAAATTGCTGGTATCTTGGTAGACAAGTCCTGGGTGACATGGAGGGGCCCTTAGCTATTTGGCACTGAAGGTGAACATAGGGTTTGGCAAGAGAGACCTGGATCAACTGGGCCCTTGAACATGTCATGGACTGTCACCCACTGATGGCTGCCCTGTGTGTGTTGACAAGGGTAAGGGGTAGCTTAAAGTGGTTTTCCATAAAGTCATTGCTTGCTTCGCATAGTTTTATGGAAAACCACTTGGTAGGGAACGGGTTAAAAAGAAAAGACGTGGCACTGCATGAATTGCATGTATTTCAATGTAAAAACGAAGGGAAAAAATGGCGAATTGTTGAACTGGAAGTGCCATACAGAGGTTAAGCATATGTGTCGCTTGCTGATTCAGAGCTCGACGTTTCTTATATACGTCCCAGTAAATGCTAAGTATCTGTGTTGTCCTGCTTTCTAATGGGAAGCGATTTGGGGAGACAATAAAAGACATTTGTAAATTAAACAGATAAACCCTTTGATGGACAAGGAATGTTTTGTCCGACACAAAAATTCTATTGTCTGCCGCTTTAGCCGTCAAGTGTCTGGGGAGAGGAGGATTTGTACGTAATGTTACAATGGTTCTTTCAGCCACAGGCCTAAGAAGCTGTGAGATTTCGGTCTTTTGCCTTTCAGACCCAATAATCTTTTTATCGTGCGAGCACAATACAGGATTCAGCTGCTCCTTGGCGCGCAGGACCGTTCATTTAACATCACTTATTCTGAAATAATACCCGTCGTTACTTTGGATTTTTTTTTTTAATCTAAGTGGTAACAATGAAATAAAAAGCTAAGGTTGTCACTAAATATTAGGCTTTTTCTGTAGACACGGCTTACTTGCAGTATAATCTCTCGGCCGAGGATCTCTGGCAGCACGCCACGGTGTCACAAGCACGTGTGCGTAATCCTACAGAGCTCCGTAGTTACTGGATATAGCACTTATATTTTTACTCGGAGGCTTTTCAGGCGTTAACTATTTTTCGCTGATTTGTTGTTTAAGTTTGGAAACGTTCTTCATGCATTTCATAATTACTGACCTAAAAATCTTATAACTTGTGTTCAGATAGTCCTTTGGGTTAATGGGCCAAATGTCATGATGTTAAAAATGTAAACTTGCCACCTCCAGCAAGAGAAACCACTAAAATGTCAATATTAATGTCTCCGGCATTACCGATGGGTTACAACGTGGTGGAGGGGTTATAGATGAACCTCAATTCCGGCACCGGGTTGAACCAGACATTTTTATTATCATTCATAGGATCTTATGTGTAAATTACAGCCATTTTCGTTCAGTAGGTTTTTTGCAAACAGTGTTTCAATTTTGGCACTTTCAATCGTATTGTTTTTTTATTTTCCATCTGGCGGTTTGTCGGCTTTTTTCTCCGGCTGGTCAGCGCTGTGCTTGGCGGCTCGGTGGCTGCATTTGGCGGCTGTCTGGCGTGTTTGCGTTGGATGTCGGGCGAGTTGGCAGCGGTGGCCAGCGCGTTTGCGGCCGGATTTAATCGGATTTAACCGGAATAGTAAAACAATTTAAAATAATAACCTTAACCCTATTCCGAACTCTAGCGCTAATCATAGGGCACCCAGAAACTCTAACCCTAAACCTAGCAGTAAACATAACCCTAGACCTAACCCTAGCACTAATCATATGACACTCAGAAACTCTAACACTAGCCCTAACATAACCCTAGACCTAACCCTAACGCTAATCATATGACGCTCATAAACTCTAACACCAGTCCTAACATAACCCTAGACCTAACCCTAGCACTAATCATATGACACTCAGAAACTCTAACACTAGCCCTAACATAACCCTAGACCTAACCCTAGCACTAATCATATGACACTCAGAAACTCTAACACTAGCCCTAACATAACCCTAGACCTAACCCTAGCACTAATCATATGACACTCAGAAACTCTAACACTAGCCCTAACATAACCCTAGACCTAACCCTAGTGCTAATCATATGACACCCAAAAGCTCGAACCCTAGCCCTAACATAACCCTAGCGCTAATCATATGACACTCAGAAACTCTAACTAATATTTTTACATATTATACATAAAGGTTCCGAATATCAAAAATGGCTGAATATGTTGATAGTTTCAGATATTCCGAATTGGTCCAATACCGAAATATCAGAAACTTCTACATTCCGAATTGGCTGATTTCGATTATTTCCGAATCCAATATTTTAGTTTCGGATTCCGAAGCAATCTGAACCCGAACTAAGCAGAGTTTTTCAGAGCTGCACATGTCTACCCTAGAGCGCTAGCTCTTGTTCCAGCTAATGTATATTCTAGACATCTATCGGACATCCAGCAATACACATTATGTTGGAGCTCTAAATGAGTGAATTCTCACCAATTTTATCATAACAGAACAATTCTCGGCACCAAGGAATTCTTCCAGCCTTCTCTACCTAATGCCACCTAATAGAATGTTCTCATGTTACAATGACGCCCTTAAAGATGAAAGAGATTGCCTTTAACATAGTGTGAAACTGAGTAACCTCATCCATTATTTTACAGACATCAAAGAAACTTTTAAAAGAGAGAAGAGAACAGCTCAATATTTCCTTAATTTCTAGTCGTTAGAAACACTTTTTCTTCTCTGCGGCTCCAGCGGTTCCAACGGTTCCCGTCTCCCTCGTATTATACGTATAATTTTGCCTCCGTTTCGCATTCGGAATAAATTTTTCTATATAATGACGGCAGGAGACTATGAAGCGTCACATCCGCGTAATCTCTGCCGACTTCTTTTAACCCTTTAACTGCTGCAAGAGCGCAGAACCATGCGGCGTCTTGCTCCTCCATCTGGAGCATGCCGTGTATGGCACGCGGTACGTGGTACGAATTTATGTTTGTTAAGACATCAGCAGGGAAATCATCTCGATACGTTTAAATAACTAAATTTACTTAAAGATTAATAAGATAGCAGCTTGTTATCATCACGCGATTGACGAAATAAGGGATTTACGAGGTGACATCCCAATGCAGTCGAGTCCCCGATACTGTACCTTGTCCCTGATGAGAACGGTATTAAAATAATTTGATTTACACCTATCTCTTATACAGCAACACGCGATTATTTTCTCTCACTGATCTTAGGCTAATTTGGTTTTGTCGAACACAAGTCTACACTTGTTTACCAGTTCTCATCAGATGTGCACAAGCAAATATAATATCATTGGTGCTCATCCTACCCACCCATCAACCTCAACCACTTCCAGCTCTTTCGTTCAATGTCAGAAGGTGTAACCAATTGCCTGGATTGAAGTTACTCGACTACGTGAGGTCACGACAAGCGCCGGCTCCTATAAAGCTTGAGTGAAGGCAATTTTCAAAGATACATTTAATACTTTCAACATGGCTTCCATTAACGCTATTAAAAGTCCTCGTTAAAGTGTAGTGCTTTCAAGCAATCATAAATGACGCCATAAGGTGACCTTTTTTTGTGAAGTCCGACAACAGTATAAAGTGAGGACCGCGCCGCGTGCTGGGAGTGTTTCGATCTGACATACATACATTTTTTTCATTTTATTGATCACGTGTCACCTATGATGTTGTCACCTATGATGTGCACCAGGGACGTCAAACATAGCTCCCCCCACCCAGATTTTGCTCAACTACAATTCTTACGATCCTCTGTCCATCTGTTGCATTCAAACATTTATTTATTTAATTTATATATAAAGTATTTTACCAAGAAGGGTACATTGAGACTTCTCTCGTTTTCAAGTATGTCCTGGGTAAACATATCTTCGGACAGTAGGCCGTCAACTTCTGGCGGGCTTCTTTCTGACATCCGATGACTAGGGTTAAAAAAAAACGAGGATCATCGATATTTTTTTCTCCTACTATCTTATTTATTTTTGTGCATATTTCAAGTTCTCATATGCCAAGGTGAACACCTACTCATTGACTGAAACTCAACACTTTTTATAATAAGCTGCCTGTATCGGCACCTTCCTCAACGAGGCGACTGCAAGAAGAGGAAACACTTAGCTGTTCACTTGCATGTCTTCTCCTGCTTACCTGAATTCACTTTTGGATCTCATCTTTCCATCATTTTATATATATATATTTATGTATTCTACTGATATATCCAGAAGCCAATGAAGAAACAACTCCTTTGCTTCTTTAGGTCATATCAGACGAAGGTAGAAACTCTATTAATCCGTTGACACAGGAAATATTGTAGACGATTTGCGGAATTAAACGTACCAGCCGTGGAGGAATCTCCCAGAAAGCCGAGACGTGCGCGGGTGGGGAGATGTAATGGACAGCGAAGTCGATGAATGATGGACAGCTCCGGCTTCCCTGAAGGTCCGCCGGAAGCCGAGAGTTTGGCTTTCTAGACTGGCCTCAGTGGAGGTTAAAATCATTTTTTATGTGAACAGTTTAGGGATAATTGCCCCCTTGTTACCTAGGCTGTTTGACCCTGTAAGCAGTGCTTTATAAACTGGCAACTAATGGAAGCGCAGTAAAGCTTCTAAATGATAGAAATTTGACCTTTTTCTAAAGACTGTAATATACCACGGAGATATACCGATAGACAACAAAATATGTCAAATGCTCCCAGTGCTCCCCAGAGCAGCTATCTTAATCCTGATCCTTCAGCTTGCTAGCAGGCTAGCGTTCAGAACACGTCTCATGGTCGGGTACCACAGAGGAATATTTCTAAAAATATATATTCACATATAACATTCTGTTTGAACATGCATCTAGTTCACTTGATGTGTCATACGTCCTATTTCTTAATTCTTTGAGGTGTTTTACAGAACCCGTTCTTATGTGGAATTAAAATGTTATCCAAGCGTCCTCCTCATGCCATACTCAGTGAGGGTGTTCTTCACGTTTAGATATGAGCCAGGACTTTCCCAGCGTTGAAGGCAAAACTCAAATATTGCTGAAGGCAACATCCAGCAACCATGTGTAATTATAAAATGTGTTCCTACATCCCAGGAGCCCCCTCCTTTGGATAAATACCCACTTTATTGAAGAAGCTGCACGGTAATAATAGTCATAGTAATTGGCCTTGTATATGAATGTATCACAGGGCTCCAGAACAACAAATCTTACATTCAGAAACATTTGCAAATTACTGTATCGCGAGCATCGCAGCAATAAAACTCACAGTATTGTGCCGTGTGTATGAATGTATCACAGAGCTCCAGAACAACAAATCTTACATTCAGAAACAGTGCACATTACTGTATTGCGAGCATCACAGCAATAAAACTCACAGTAATGTGTGATGTGTCTGAGTGTATCACAGAGCTCCACAAAATAAAATTCACAGTAATGTGTTGTGTGTATGAGCGTATCACAGAGCTTCACAGCATAAAATTCACAGTAATGTGCGGTGTGTATGAGCGTATCACAGGGCACCACAGCATTAAACTCACAGTAATGTGCGGTGTGTATGAACGTATCACAGAGCTTCACAGCATAAAATTCACAGTAATGTGCGGTGTGTATGAGCGTATCACAGGGCACCACAGCATTAAACTATCAGTAATGTGCGGTGTGTATGAATGTATCGCAGCGCTCCACAGCAATAAAGCTGACATTAATTTGCTGTGTGTTTGAGTGTATCACAGAGCTCCACTGCAATAAAACTCACAGCAATGTGCAGTATGTATGAGTGTATCACAGAGCTCAACAGCGTAAAACTCAGTCATGTGCGGCATTTATGAGCGAAACACAGAGCTCCACAGCAATAAAACTCACAGTAATGTGCATTTTGAAACACCAAGCATCAGGGCACATGGAAATACTTTCTTTCTCAGCACCTTAATTACTACAGTTAAGGTTTGTGAGGTGCATTTTCTGCTTCCACTGTTTGTGATTCAATGAATTCGAAACATAGACAGTGTTGGGTAAAATGGTTTTGGAGGGCAGTGGTGGCACACAGTGGTGGTGGTGCTCTCTGGACTGCCTATAGTCAAAGGTCTACATAGTATGTTGAAAAAACATAACATTACGGGTTATAATATTTAATAGGTGGGTAAATGCTGCTTGATCCAAGGAGAAATCTGACACCATCAGGGGTCAAGTCGGAATTTTTTTGCCCTGTGTATTGGCGAGCGGGTCTTTTTTGCTTCTTTCGGATCAACAGCAGTAGGTGATGTGTGAAAGGCTGAACTCGATGGACGTGCATGTTTTTTCAGCCTATGTAACTATGTGACACCAAGATCATGCTAAGCAGTGTGTGCATTAACAGGCACTATTCCATTTAGAGCTGTGACTGTTATAACTGGTTCCCAGAAGTGGACCCTAGAGACAAGAACAAGTTGGAGTGAAAGGTCCTCTGAGCAGGTATCAGCCCACTTGATTGAGATCTCTTGGTAGGCAAGGAGATCATTTTAGGATGCCGGAGGAAATTGAAACTTTGTCAAGTACTTGAATATACAGTGGATGTGTGAATTTTAATATTTACATTAGGTCTTAATAAATATTGAAGGAGAATTGCACTTTCAGTTTTATTATGTTAATGCTGAAGCAGTCCGCACACATTGTGACTTTATGGGACTACCTCGCACTGTGTGTAGGAATTTAATCCTGTCCTTATTTCTCCACACATCTGCTTTCCTAATTCATATTTGCAAATACTTCATCGAGCCAACTTCAAGAGATTTAGTGACGTGTTATTTCCATTGTCCCCGAAAGGTATGCTAACAAGCGGCTTTAATTTCTCTTTGATGTGTACATTTTTACCATTTACTTTGCTGTCAATGAACAGACAAGCGAATGTAATTAACATTTATCCCACTGCTGAGCAAAAATGTGCAACCTCTATGTGCACATTTCTACTTTGTTTATTTTTATACACTGTATATATAAAGATAAACTATCGCCTTAAATGATACTACTAGTGATGCCATAAGCATACAATTAATATTGCTTCAAACCACCCAATGCTTTCATAGGATGAGGGATTTCCTCGTGCTAAAAGAAGTATGTGCCTAATTTTATCCACACCTCTCAACTGATGCACTTCATGACTTTTTGCCCTTATCCCCGTTATTTGGAGACCACACACGCACTACTTTGGACTTGTGTGATGGTCTTCAAATAACTGGGATAAAGGCACCCTTTGGGGGTGCCAAGCTGATATCTTTATTTTGGGTTTGCACACATTTGGCACCAGGGTTTAATTAAGGGCTTCATGGACTTGGAATTGAAGATTTGGGTTTGTCTGTCGCATCACTCTGATTTCGATTGTGCCTCAGTCCCATCCTTCTCTTCTCCGATTGTGCCTCTGCCCCATTCTTCTTCTATTCCAATATTCCTCTGCCCCATTCTTCTCACCACCCATTTTTTCTCTGCCCCATTCTTCTCACCACCCATTGTTTCTCTGCCCCATTCTTCTCACCACCCATTGTGTCTCTGCCCCTTTCCTCTCACCAACCACTGTGCCTCTGTCCCATCCTTCTCTCCTCCAATTGTGCCTCTGCCTCATTCTTCTCACCAACCATTGTTTCTCTGCCCAATTCTTCTCACCACCCATTGTTTCTCTGCCACATTCTTCTCACCACCCATTGTGTCTCTACCCCATTCCTCTCACCAACCACTGTGCCTCTGTCCCATCCTTCTCTCCTCCAATTGTGCCTCTGCCTCATTCTTCTCAGCAACCATTGTTTCTCTGCCCCATTCTTCTCACCACCCATCGTGCCTCTGTCCCATTCTTCTCAACAGCCATTGTTTCTCTGCCTCATTCTTCTCACCACCTCTTGTGTCTGCCCCATTCCTTTCACCATCCATCGTGCCTCTGCCTCATCCTGCTCTCCTCCAATTCTGCCTCTGGCTCATTCTTCTCGCCACCCATTGTTTTTCTGCCCCATTCTTCTCACCACCAATTATGCCTTTGACCCATTCTTCTCACTACTCATTGTGCCTCTGCGTCATCTGTCTCTCTTCTGATTATGCCTCTACCCATTCTTCTCACCACCCATTGTTTCTCTGCCACATTCTTCTCACCACCCATTGTGTCTCTACCCCATTCCTCTCACCAACCACTGTGCCTCTGTCCCATCCTTCTCTCCTCCAATTGTGCCTCTGCCTCATTCTTCTCAGCAACCATTGTTTCTCTGCCCCATTCTTCTCACCACCCATCGTGCCTCTGTCCCATTCTTCTCAACAGCCATTGTTTCTCTGCCTCATTCTTCTCACCACCTCTTGTGTCTGCCCCATTCCTTTCACCATCCATCGTGCCTCTGCCTCATCCTGCTCTCCTCCAATTCTGCCTCTGGCTCATTCTTCTCGCCACCCATTGTTTTTCTGCCCCATTCTTCTCACCACCAATTATGCCTTTGACCCATTCTTCTCACTACTCATTGTGCCTCTGCGTCATCTGTCTCTCTTCTGATTATGCCTCTACCCATTCTTATCAACACCCATTGTTCCTTTGCACCATTCTTCTCACCAACCATCATTTCTCAGCCCCATTCTTCTCAACCACTTATTGTGTTGCTGCCATATGCATGTTAATGTCATTGTGTTGGTGGCAGTTGGTGCCAACACCATTAACTTTCTACTGGGAGTATTTTGGGGCATGGGACTTGAGCCGCAGCTCCAAGAGTCCCTATGTTAATCCGGGCCTGGATGGCACAGCAGTTTGTACCATACGTCTTATCCACTTGTTTTCTTACTGGTGTTCCTGGCCTGGCGTGGATGGTTTGTCTTTCTACGAAAGAAACTGACAGCACATTGAATTTTTTCCAATACGTGAAAAAGCATACTCTGGGTATTGAATACATAAAAAAAGGGAATAAATAAATTAATAAATAAATACCTAATCCCCACACAGGGATTACAAAAACTTGGCAAAATGACATTTAAATGATAAAAGAATGTGGCAGAACAAAACTGTATACATGACACACGTAAAACTTCACAAAATAATTTGTGACTTGCTACACCTCAGATCCAGGCCTTTCATTGTATCACGCGTTTTACTCATAGAGTGTGTTTGTTGTGAGTATGAAAGCAAGATTAAAGGGTGTGAAAACTTTGCATTAAGCTGACCCTATTAGTGACACTTTCATTGTGCCTGTGATTTATGCTCTGCCCATTAAAGTCTGCGCGGAGGGGAACCAAACCTGCTTAATGCGACTTTATTATTTATTGTGATAAATGTGTTGTTTTTCGGAATTGACAAACGCGTCTCCCGCTTTTGTTTCTGCTCACTGATCAAACGCATTCAAATATGCATAAAATTTGTTGTGACATGCATATTACACATGATTTCCACTCAATAATTTATGTACAACATTACAACGTTTATACACAACGTTAAAATGGTAACGAGAAACAAGATCTTCCAAATCGCCGGAGAGCACTTCAACCGCAGAATAAGTCACCTGGTGAAATCCTAATATTTTATTAAAAAATAATTAATAATAGAAAACGCTTATTAAATAAAATTAAATGTGGTATCTGTATCGAGTGTGGTTGTAGACCCATGGCTTACAGTAGCAATCATCTGTGGAGTAAAGTGTTGCAAGAGGGGTCCATTAAATATAGGTGCCATCTCGTATGATGGTGTGTGGCCAGAACATAGTATTATTTAGACATGTGCAACTCTGTTCGGACCTATTCGTAAATTGTCTGAACAGATTAGTTTTTCAAAAATATGCAAATCAATCTGATTTTTTTCCTATTATAATTGGCCAGACCTGAATATAATAGGAAAAATTCTGATTTAATCGGAATGGTAAAAAATAGAACAAAGAAAGGTAACCCCTAAACATAGCAGTAACCTAGCCCTATCCCTACCCTAACCTAACGCTAGCCCTATCCCTAACCCTATTCATATGACATACAGAAACTGTTGCCCTAAACCAAGCCCTAGTCTAACCATAGTCCTAATCCTAGCAATAATCCTAGCCCTATCCCTGAGATAAACCTAACCCTAACTCGTGCCCTATCCCAAACCCTAGCCCTTGTCCTAATCATATGATATACAGAAACTGTTGCCCTAAACCAAGCCCTAATATAACCCTAGCCCTAATCCTAGCCCTAAAATAAACCTAACCCTAACTCTTGCCCTATTCCTAACCCTAGCCCTTTCCCTAATCATATGATATACTGAAACTGTCGCCCTAAACGAAGCCCTAATCTAACCCTAGCCCTAATCCTAGCCCTATCCCTAAACTAAACCTAACCCTAACTCTTGCCCTATCCTTAACCCTAGTTCTTTCCCTAATAATATGATATACAGAAACTGTCAGACTAAGCCTAGCCCTAATATAAACCTTGCCCTAAACCTAAGATAAAAATTACCTTAACTCTTGCCCTAACCCTGGCCCTAGCCCCCCTAACTCTTGCCCTAACACTGACCCTAGCCCCCACTTTTTATATATATATACACATATATCGTACAAACATCGGAAATTACAGAATATATTGGATGTTTCCGATATTCCAAATTGGAGTGATACTGAAATATTGAAAGCTTCCGATATTACAAATTGGCTGTTTTCGATTATTTCCGAATACAATATTTGCAGATTCCGAAACAAACCGAGCCAAATATTTCAGCTCTCCACATGTCTAGTAACATGTTGTTCGGTTTCCTTGTTCTTAGACAATATGCGATTAAGAATTTTGTTCTACTGACCCATACAGGCTATAAATGAAATTAGGTGGAACAAAAAGAAAATAAAGGCTACTGCAGCACCCCCTTTAATGGGCTCGATAACAATGTTTACTGCTGGGGTGATTATACTGGAGGATGATGGCCAATCTAATGCGCATTCTCAGGATGTTAAAGTGCACCTGTCCTGGGCCAAATTACTTTTGCCCTTGTGACGGAACGCCACTCCCTTTAAAAAGAACAGTATTTTTTGCTTACCTATATAATGTAAAAAATGGAAATATTCCGTATTGAAGTTCCCCCCTCTCCCCAAAGCCGGTGCCATGTTGCCGGAGGAGGAAGCGCAGCTGCAAGGAGCTGCCCTACAGGACGGCCCCTACACGATCAGTGTACTGGGCGACTGTCACTCAGATCAGGACAGACAGACAGCACAGCACTCACTGGGCAGTCCTGTAGGATGTTTATCTCTGATCACAGCTGTACTCCTCACTGCCGCATGCCGCCACCATGTAGAGGTCTGGCAAAATGTAAAAATGGAATATCTCCATTCTTTTACATTATGTACATCAGTGAAAAAACCCACTGATCTATATAAATGGAGAGGTGCCCTATCACATGGGCAAAAGTTATTTTGCCCATGAAAGTGACTCTTTAAAGGGTCACTGCCACGTACATAAACTGAAACTAGATACCTGTGCATTACAAATAAAACCATATTATAAAACACATGCTGCTTTTTTTTCTTTGTTTGAAGTAATTAGATGTAAAAATGAAAAATAAAGCCTGCTTTTTTTATCTCCTGTTTACATTTTGTGGATTTTCCCCATGATGCAACATTTACCAAAATGTGTGCAAATGTTTGACTTTTACAGTTGTGGTTTATCTAATCTACAGCATTTACCAGTTAATGAGGTGGGAGAGGGAATGGTAGCATAAGGCTGCAGGAGGTCTATTGTGGATTTTGTGGATTTTTCCCATGATGCAACATTTACCAAAATGTGTGCAAATGTTTGACCTTTACAGTTGTGGTTTATCTAATCCGCAACATTTATCAGTTAATGAGGTGGGAGAGGGAATGTTAACATAAGACTGCAGGAGGTCTGTTGTGGGTTTTGTGAATTTTCCCATGATGCAACATTTACTAAAATGTGTGCAAATGTTTGACTTTTACAGTTGTGTTTTTTTAATCTACAGCATTTAGCAGTTAATGAGGTGGGGGAGGGAATATTAATATAAGGCTGCTGGGGTCTATTGTGTTCTCCAGGCTAACTGAGGTAAGAGATGGCAGCAACATAAACTAAACAAACCAAGAACATAATTTTTTTTTGGTGGTAGTGACCCTTTAAGTATTGTGGTATAACACACTGAGATATATATCTTTTTATTATTTATCGTACTATTGTATAATGTCTTTGAAAAATAACAAGTTTATGTAAAAAAATGGATACATGAATCCACCAATCTTTAACATTGACGCTGACTCTGCTGCCTCTGTCTCACACATGATACGTTTCCTTTCTATCTTGTTGAGAAGAATTGACAGTGCTCGATGTTGAAAACTTATATGTATTTCTTCGCTTTCTTTCAGGAAGATCCTGGGTCATTTGGAAGATCAAAGTGATGCAGTTAATCACCTAAACATTTTCTATGGGAAGACCTTTGGGATTTACAGATAACCGACGGTTTTGACGTTCTTGGTCGACCCGGAGGAGGGGGATCTCGAGGACTGTTATAATTGTACTACCAAAAATGAAGGACTTTTGTTTACACGGCATTCTTCTATTCCTGGGCATCTTGTTCTTTAGCAATGCTACGCCGACAGGAAGGAACAGTAAAACGAGACATGGTCGTCACGAAAAGGGCAAAGAAGGGCAGGTTTTACATCGGTCAAAGAGGGGGTGGGTTTGGAACCAGTTTTTTGTAATAGAAGAATACACCGGACCAGATCCTGTACTTGTCGGAAGGGTAAGTCCGATACATGTATTTTCCAACATGACCCGTTCAACTTTCTGAGGAATGTCTCAAGAAATCAAAAATGTTTAGAGTTTTTGTGTGTAATCACAAAAAAGTCTGTGTCGTTGCTCTTTTTGTTGAAACTGTATCGGTTAACGAATAGAATTCCGTGTTAGAACCAACAGCCTACCTCGTTTAGCCTCCCACACTGTATGAGAGCATTTTTACTGCGTGGCTACTGTAAAGTGATTTTCCATAAAACCACTAGTTCCTGAGAGTTCTTTTATGGACAACCATTTCTTAGTGAAGGTGCCAAAAATGAAGGGCAAACTTCTCATTTCATAAAATCAGCTGCTGACCGAAAAGACACCCTATCCATGCTTTCATGTTATGAATGATGAGATTAGAGCAGGGCCCAGAAGTATTTCAACATTTTCCATGATGCTCCTCTGTCAGGGGTAATACCGGGTGGGTACTGACTTTGTAGGTTATGAGCCCAGGATGCAGTAACACATACAACATGACACACAGTAGACATGTGCACAGCACAAAATTTCGTTTTGAACTAATGGATTAGTCCTAAAATGCAATTTATTTAGTTGCTAAAGAAATTCGTTTTCAGTTCTTTAGTATGAAAACTAATTTATTTCATTCATCCGAAAACCAATGGATACAATTACTATTGTAGTGGCTCCTCAGAGGGCTGAGATTGCTGCTTGTTACAGTATCTCTCACTCTCAGCACAATGCAATGTGTCAGGCAAAGCTGTTACAGTAACTGACTGCTGCTCATCACAGTGCTCAGAGTTTCAGTAAAACTAGTAAATAATATTTTTATATATAAGAGGTTAGAACAATATTATTTCCTTGTTTTACTGAAACTCTGAGCGCTGTTACAGTCAGTTACTGTAACAGCTGAACCTGATACATTGTACTGATAGATAATGTAACAAGCAGCCGATCTCAGCGCTCACAGCCACTGGAATTAAAGGGCTAAAAAAAGGCTCCTCTCTGTATAATGTTTAGAACATCCTCCTGAATTAATTAATGTTCCTCTCTGTATAGAACATCCTCCTCAATTTATACCTTTCTCTGTATAATGTATATAACATCCTCCTGCATTAATACCCCTCTCTGTATAATGTAGAGAACATCCTCCTGAATTAATTAATGTCCCTCTCTGTATAGAACATCCTCCTCAATTTATACCTTTCTCTGTATAATGTATATAACATCCTCCTGCATTAATACCCCTCTCTGTATAATGTAGAGAACATCCTCCTGAATTAATTAATGTCCCTCTCTGTATAGAACATCCTACTGCATTGGCATGTGGAGGGTGCAGAACGTCGGATGTTGCGATGTTGCGCTCTTCATTGCTGGTCTCCTTCACTCATCAATGTAATATCACAAAAAGGACTGAAACTAAAATGTAGTGCATTTTATTTTAGTTTCTTTCGTTTTTTGTACTGAGCATTTTCGTTTCTCTTGAGTCATACGAAAACTAAATTATCCCAAAATTCGGACTAAATCGTTTTAGTACTAAAACGAATGCACATGTCTAACACACAGGACGTAGACAATCAACAAGCTGAGGATAAGGGGCAGGACACGGAGAGGGCTGACAAGACACTGGAGAGAACACACTGAGGATTTCAGGAATGGTAGTTACTGGGAACTAGAAATACTTTGAATCACTTGGAAACTCTTGGAAACCACAAGGAACTTTGGACAGCCTGGGCACGAGGAACGTTGGAGATCAGGAGACGCTTGGAACCAGGAGATGCTTGATGCAGGAGAGCAGGCTGTGGGAACTGGCTAAGGATGCTGGGGCAAAGGCAGGTCCCAGGAGCAGCAACTCACATGGTTAGTCTGTAAGAGCAAATGGGAAACAATGCGGAAGCATTGACTGATGGCAGGTGTAACCTTTTATTGGCATCAGTCAGTACTTAATTGCTCTGCGCAATGAGTACATGTAGGCTGGGAAAAACAGGGCTGAACATACTGAGTTCCAGTAATAGAAGTACCAGGCCACACCAAAAACCTGGGCTGGATTGACAGGAAGAAGGCTGTCATGACAAATGCGGGCACAGGTCTTTCTGGCGTTTTGCCAAGCCCCTCTGTTGGAGTCCTGACATCCTCCACTCATTAGGTTGACTAAGTATCATGCGACGTGGAGTTGCAAAACCTCTGGAGGGCCAAGGTTGCCAACCCCTGGGCTACAGCATGAGATGACCCCCAATTTCCTTTTAACATGGTAAAAGTCTCAAGGTGCCTACTCATTTCTCACCCAATTTGTGATGTGTTATTTGTAATGTCATATATATCACTTCTTACCATTACAGAACAGAGCAGGTAGAATGCCAGATATGTCCTTATCTACTATCCGCTAGGTCCTACACTGATACATCACCAGCCTATGAACGGCATACGTGCTTTAGAACATAAAAATAAAGTGATACTCTATGCATTTCTACATATGTACTGGCATTGAGTGAAACATCTCAAGCCTTCCATCAAAAAATGAAGTGTACAATCAAATTCGTATACCACATGCCAACATAATGACAATTCAACCTGTATCAGCACATCCTCTTCCTCTGCCGATGGAAATAGCATCAATTAGCATGAAATATCCATGCATGCTCTATGCGCAAATTAAAATGAATAGGTTCTCAAAGAAGTCAATGTATTGATGCACTGATTAAGAAAAGCTAAGCCACTGTAACATCTATTAACTTCTTACAGAAATGCTGGTGCAATGTATCAAATACCTCCAACAAATAACAATGTTTGCTTGAAAAAAGACATGTTTTTATTGTGTTTAATCACCTCCTTAACAGGGAGACTCGAAGTAGGGGGCTCCAGGAGGAGAAGCTAGGGAGGTGAAGAGTGATGTTTTAATGGGTGGAGTTCTGTGTCTTAATCCTTTCACTGGCACGATAGGGTTAACTCGATCATTAAGTGTACCTGCAGGAGCCCAAGATCGAGTGAACTCCGCCTGGTTTTATTCTGGGTCAATTCAAATAAATGTTGTTAGAAAGGGAGAGGTTTGTGAGGGTCTTGAGAATGAACAACGGCACTAGTGGCCTGCTTTATGGTGGGTGCCACACAGGTCTCACAAGTTTTTAGCTTGATTGTGCCATTACAGGGACAACTGCTCCATATACAAATCAGACTGCTACACTCGTGCAGGGATGACTTCCTTGGCATTTCGGTACTGGCCACTCTTTCTGGGTGTTTGCAGTCTGATTTGTATATGGAGCAGCTGTCCCTGTAATGGCACAATCGAGCTAAAACTTTGTGAGACCTGAGTGGGCACCTGCCATAAAGCAGGCCACTAGTGCCATTGCTTGTTCTCAGGACTGAAAGAATTGATAGATATTTTTAATTTCCTGTATGAATATAAATGTCATGTGATTGAAATACGTACCTTGAGTTAATATGTATTAGTTTGAAAGGCGTGTTCTGATACAGATGGGCTATGGTTCCCTCCTTTCCCGTCCCTTTTTATGGCACGTGATCCTGTTAGGAATGTTAGGAAAGTGCGCGAAAGTTGTAAGCCAGAAAAACGTCTCTGGACCATATATGGTAATAATAAGTGCCTTTGTGCTAACTGTGCTGGTCAAACTCTGACGTTCAAATATATCTGTACACTGATTGGCTATAAGTTGTTTGAAATCTAATAAATAGATCTGTCTGATCAAAGACGTCGGACATACTGAAAGCTACACATTTTGTGTGACTTGATTTTTGGTTGGCTCCATCATGGCGTAAGCACACGTCTTTCTTTATTTTCTTATATGAGAAGGAACTTGCAGAGTTTTTTGGAATTCCTGTTATGGTAATTATAAATAGGAAAGCTGATTTGATTTGTTTAATTAATTTTTTAACAAGGACCCACAAATCACTCTTTTTCTCAAATAAATTTTGTTGTTTTAAATGTAATTTGTTTGCTTATGGTTTCCAAATTGTGCCATTAATGTCCCAGCACATCGGACGTAGAAGACGAAGTGCTAAAACTCTTTGAAGAACTGTGTCATAGCAGTCCAAGCTACACTATAGCTGCAGTACTGATATTTGGCAAGCAGAGAGTGCACTTTCCCTTGTCAAATAGGGTAGACAGCATTTAAATGTGCTGTAGTAGTTCTGCAGCACAGTTTTACTGAGTGGCTACTGTAAAGCGATTTTCTAATAAACCACTGGTTTCTTACAGTGGTTTTATGGAAAACCACTTGCCAATGAAAAGGTTAAAAATGAAGGGCATGCTTTTCAGCTTGTAATAATGTTTACAGGCAACCGTTACATGTGTAGCGCTTTTCCCCCGGAGGAGCCGCTGAATAAACCTCAGGATAGTCTCACCGCACTAGGAAATAACTATACACCAGCACTGTTGTGGATTTTTCTATATTCTTTACTGATCCCAATAAAGCAGCATATAATACGCATGTACGGTATTTAAGTAACAAGAATTTGTAATGCGGGAAAAACATGCGGCGGTAAAAGAAACCAGTTAACCCCCTCAGTTCTGGAGTGTAAGTCCCGTGAAAATAGCTCAAAACTATATATGTGTGTTGTCTAGGGTACCCGGGTACTGTGTTCAACTGGCCAGTGAATGAAACAAAAACATTCTTCGACTAGTCACCGTTGGGGCCCTTAAAGAAAACAAATAGGCAAGTGCGCAATGTTCTGCGTTTTCACCAGGCCGAAGCTTTGTCACCCATCCGGTGTAACCGCTTGTCCTGGACCGATGAACACTAGAGGAAGGAATCTCTATCAAGAGGATCTGTCCTCGCTGCCACTTGGAACCCCATGCTGTTAACGCCTGCACTCCCGATCTGGTTGTTTTCCGCCAGAAAACTAACACATAGGCCGCCAGCACTCCCCTCCGGTTCGCAGCCTCTCCTCACATGATGTCCTTCTTCTCCCAAACCACACTTTGTCAGGAACAGTTCAGCGTAATACACAGCTGGCCGATGCACACTCTCTCTCCGATCACTGCAACAATGGATGCCGCCTTCTCTCTGCGCTCCAACTCTGCCAGGATCCCAGAAGTGTCACCTGGGACTGCTCTCTCTCACTGCTCTCTCTGTTCTGCCAAACGCTCAGGGCTAGGTATATAGGTAACAGCACGATCTCCAACACGACTGTAGCAACATCCACACTCCGGCCTGGTTTTAATCCCTAACAGCCCCAGCGTGCGTCCTACGTCTCTCGTGGCTCTGCTCACACTGCTCATGCCTTGCACGAGGCTGCTGATGTCTTTCCTCCTCTTTGTACCACCCACTTCCTGTCCTCATGCAAAGGGTGATGGGAGATGGAGTCCGCTCTGTCCAGCATATTCCACAATGTCTCCCTCTGGTGGCAGCAATAATTCAATGCACCTGAATACAGTTTTTAAAGCAGGGCTACGCATGAATCAACAACATACATTTCTTTATCTTTCAACTCTGGCAATCACAAGATTGTGACAGCTTGAGCTGACCTTGACAAGGGTAACATTAACAACTATGGTGTAACAGCCGAGTCGCATTACTCGGCACTAACCTGTCCCTCATAATAGACCATCATGATTTGGAGGACACAGATTGGATGGATGTTTTTATTTTAAGTGGTTTCAGAAAAAAGTATGATTTGTTGTTATACATTTTCTTGGTGTCATTAGTGAATGATAAAAAATTTTAAGCCAAATGCATATATACTTCTAGATGTTCATTTTCCTGGAAAATTATGGCCAATGATTGTTTTCCACCGTATGTTCTGGACACATCATAATAATCCAGCGTTTTAGCTTCACGTAGTTCGATGTATGGGAATCTGCGTTTCACTCCTCTTTCCATTCCGACCCTTTTTAATACCACACATTAAAGCGATTCTGAATTCTGAGTCTGTGTAATGGCCGCAACAGACCAGAGATCTGCACATTCCCTGTTATTATCTTCCACTTATTAATTCTGTAGGTGTGAAAGCAAGCCCGTTTTCATTTCACAGCCATCCGACCTTTTAGGAACACAAAGTCAAAGTAAAATGGCAAGCAAATCTATTTAGAGGGGAGGCAGACAGAATTCAATGAAATCGACAATTTAATTCACAGCTGATGTAATTAAAGCAAAGAATTCAAAGCAAACCAAGAAAGAAAGAATAAAGATAAACACTCACACACACATATATATAAACACTCACATGTTCATATAAACACTCACACACACACATATATATAAACACTCACATGTTCATATAAACACTCACACACACACATATATATAAACACTCACATGTTCATATAAACACTCACACACACACATATATATAAACACTCACACACACACATATAAACACTCACACACACACATATAAACACTCACACACACACATAAACACTCTCACACACATATAAACACTCACAAGCTCATATAAACAATCACACACACACATAGAAACACTCACACACATATAAAACATTCACACTCATATAAACACTCACACTCATATAAACTCACAAGCTCATATAAACCCTCACACACATATAAACACTCACACACATATAAACTCACAAGCTCATATAAACCCTCACACACATATAAACACTCACACACATATAAACTCACAAGGTCATATAAACACTCACACACATATACTCACAGGCTCATTTAAACACTCTCACACACATATAACACTCACACACACACATAAACACTCTCACACACATATATAAACACTCACAAGCTCATATAAACAATCACACACACACATAGAAACACTCACACACATATAAAACATTCACACTCATATAAACACTCACACTCATATAAACTCACAAGCTCATATAAACCCTCACACACATATAAACACTCACACACATATAAACTCACAAGGTCATATAAACACTCACACACATATACTCACAGGCTCATTTAAACACTCTCACACACATATAAACACTCACACACATATACTCACAGGCTCATTTAAACACTCTCACACACATATAAACACTCACACACACAAATAAACACTCACAAGCTCATATAAACACTCACACACACACACATATAAACACACACACATATAAACACTCACGAGCTCATATAAGCACTCACACACACAAACACTCTCACACATATCTCAAAGGCTCATACAAACACTCACACACATACAAACACTCACACACATATAAACACTCTCACATACAAACACTCACACTCATATAAACACTCTCACACATATCTCACAGGCTCATACAAACACTCACACACATATAAACACTCTCACACACTTATAAACACTCACACACACATATAAACACTCTCACACACTTATAAACACTCACACACACATATAAACACTCTCACACACATATAAACACTCAAACATACAAACACTCACACTCATATAAACACTCTCACATACAAACACTCACACTCATATAAACACTCTCACACATATCTCACAGGCTCATACAAACACTCACACACATATAAACACTCTCACACACTTATAAACACTCTCACACACTTATAAACACTCACACACACATATAAACACTCTCACACACATATAAACACTCAAACATACAAACACTCACACTCATAAACACTCTCACATACAAACACTCACACTCATATAAACACTTTCACACATATCTCACAGGCTCATACAAACACTCACACACATATAAACACTCTCACACATATCTCACAGGCTCATACAAACACTCAGACACATATAAACACTCTCACACATATCTCACAGGCTCATACAAACACTCAGACACATATAAACACTCTCACACATATCTCACAGGCTCATACAAACACTCAGACACATATAAACACTCTCACACACTTATAAACACTCTCACACACATATAAACACTCTCACACACATATAAACACTCTCACACACTTATAAACACTCTCACACACATATAAACACTCTCACACACATATAAACACTCTCACACTTATAAACACTCTCACACACTTATAAACACTCACACACATATAAACACTCTCACACACTTATAAACACTCTCACACACATATAAACACTCGCACACTTATATAAACAATCCAACATATATAAAAACCACTCACAGTCACACATATATAAAGAGTCATACACACATTATAAATCGTCACACTCTCATATAAACACACTCACACACATATAAACACTCACACCGACATTTAAAGTCACACACACATTATAACAGCCATAAAAACATTCATTCAGTATGTCTGTGGTCACAGGAGGCCGAAACGTCACTGTTTTGTTGTTTTTGTCTTTTATGTTGATTCAAAAAAGATCCACTTTCTTGCATCGGATTCACCACTGACCTGTATTTTACAAACATTTAAACTGTCACACACGCGTATACACAGTCACACAAACACACATATAAACAGTCACACATTTTAGGCTCGTGTCAGACGAGCGCAGTGTTCACGTGTGTGTTGCCGCACATTTTAATGCCCGTGGTAGCATACAATTATGATCAATAGAGACCCACACACGAAGTACGTCCGCACAGAAGTGCGGACGCACAACGGATGCGGCAAACGGACGCAAGTTAGACAAAAACATAAAACCGCTAGAACGGACTTTTGGAGTGCACATAGCTTTGTGTGTGAGTGATGGAACGAAGTCAGACGGACTGCATTTTTGACGTCCAGCATTTTTGACGGACAAAATGTTTTTTCATATTAATTTATTTTCCCATCTACATCAGTCAAAAAAAAATGTCAGTCACAAAAATGGACCGTGTGGCCACTACCTTGTCATCAGTCAGAAAGTACGTCCGTTGTGCACAGACGCACAGTCCGCACAGAATGCGCTCGTCTGACCCTAGCCTAAATAGTCACACACATATACACAGACACATATAAACACTCACAAACCCATTTAGACACATACATACTCCTGCATGCATATAAACAGTTACACTGACATACTGTATAAACAGCCGCAATCCAAATTTAAACTTCCCCACACCTTTAAACACTCACAAACACATTTACACAATCTCAAACACATATAAACACTCACATGCAAACAGTCACACACACATTTAAAAACAAACAGAATGATATATTTTTTTTTTGTTTGAGAAAGGATTGCGCCAGGAAGGATACATTGAGGTTTCTCTTGTTTTCAAGTATGTCCTGGGTGGTGAGTCTGTATCGTTTGGGGTGTCTTGCTCAATTACACTTACTGGAGAGGTGCTCTTGCTGGGATTGAACCTGTGTCTCCACGGTCTCTCTCCATGGTTATAGAGCAGTGATGTTACCTCTACTCCACCCAGCCAGCACTAATAGTACTTGGTCCAAACTGCGTCCTGTAGAGTAAGAAGTGGCGTGTATAGATACAGGAGAGAGTATATAATTATACAAGTCTTCCAATCAGAGTTTTTTCCCCAGAAATAACTTGAAATAAAAAGGATGAAACACAATAAATTAACAGGGAGTGTTTTGTTTACTGATCGCAGCGATGGTGACATTTGTCATTGTCAGTAATTGCGTAAGAAGAAAGAGCAAACGATGAAAAAGCTGCTCAGTTAACAGAAATGAATGAAATAAGGTTTTCTTGAAAAATCACACTGTGCAGCCAAAAATGAGATTTAATGGAACCGGGTAGCTTATTCATATGGAGGAATACCAAAATCAGGGGACTAACTTATAAAATAAGTAATAAAACAATAACGCTCTCTATTTATTTATTTCCTCGTGTTTACATGTAAACCAAGGTTACATAACAAGTAGTACTTTTTTTTCCTGTAGTGGCCGTTGCCATCTGCTGGCCAAAAAGAGATATTGCAGCTGCGGTTCTGTGCTGATTCAGCTGTGGATTTGTGTTCCAGGCACAAAGTGCCAGTCATTCAAACTGTATTAGTACCTCGGCTGTTATGCCTGTTGTGCTGAAACATTTTGAGTCACATTCTTGTGGCCTTTTGCAAACAAGTTTTAATCGGAGGTCCTTTGCACAGCTCCAGAATTAGACTGAAACGAATATACTCGGTATGGGGGGAACCAGCAGGTGCTTTTGAAGGTTGAATATACCCACTAGACTTGTGCATTTGTTTCGTAACGAATCGCAATTCGTTTAAGAGTCCGTTACTTCGTATTTCGGAAGAATTTCATCTGAATTGAAACAAAAAGAAAACGAAACGGTATATAACGAATTTGATTTGTTATACTGTTTCACAAGAGAACCATTGATTAAACGATTCCTGAGCAGGATTTGATCTATTGGGGTTTTATTGGGGTTTTAGTGAACCGAAATTCAACTATCAAATCGATCCCAATTTACAATACAAGTCAGTACTAAAGCAATTGACATTATGAAACAAATCAGATTTGTTTGACTGTTTCACAAAGCACCCCGTCCCTGTAAATTGGCCTGTGGTGCTGAATCTGTTTTCAGCACCACAGGCCAATAGACAGCTCAATATTTAACCCTAAATTGCCTTTTAAAAGCAGGATTTGATTCATTGGGGTTTTATTTAGTGATCCGAAATTCGAATCAATATCAAATATCGAATCGATCCCAAATTTCAATTGGTTTTATAGTGATCCGATATACCAAACAAAACGAAGCAAAATTCCGAAACAAAACAAAATTAAATTACGAAACAAAATAAAAATTTTCCAGCCATGCACATCTCTAATACCCACTGAGTTAAATGATTCTATTTTATACAGAGATCAGCTATTTTATTGTTCTATTTCTGATTTTCTCATCATTATAGTGATATATCATTATAGTCTGTTTGGACATCAATAAATCCTTTCATTATAGGCAGTAATTATCCATGTAGAATGCGCAAAACGAATGTAATATCTGCCATTAAAATGTGCCTCTTGAAATGATATTCTTGTTTTCTGTAGTAATATATAAATGAAGGTGTATTTGTGCGATCTCACAGTAACCCCTTCTCTACTGTGATTGTGTATACACGATAAGCAGCAGCAGATCCAGCAACCTGAGATGGTGTTAACTCGATCTGGGGGTTTTGGTATACCATTGCAAATGACGTTTGTGTCTTGCGAATTAATTTTGTTTGCATTCTGGCTCTAGAAAGTGCCCTCAAAATTGTTACCCTGTGGTCATCATGATGCCCGATGCACCTTTTAAAACCAGATGGGAAATGTCTCTATCGGACTTTTCCCCAGCTAATTCTGCACAGAGCCCGAAGTGTAGCAACTCCTTTTGGCCAGCAGATGGCGACATCTGCTACCAAATAGGTTACTATAGTAAGGAATACATTGGCAATAGTCTCAAATATGTCTTACTGTATAAATAATTAAAAATTATTTTTTAAAAAAACAAACATTGGTTCCTGACAGCTTTTTTTGGGAAAATCTATCGGTAGAATAAAGGTTATTGATCACAATGTCCCTTCTGCTCACTTGTAAAGTCATTGCAGCCCTCCAGAATTGATCTACCTACCTAATCATAATCGGATTGCCTGCTTATTAGTAATAGTAATGATTTAGAGCGTGTGTTTCCCCCGGCCAGGTTTTATACTCTCTAAGGCTTTATGTCGCAAGCGACGCTCAATCCAAAGTCAAGGGAACTGATGCGAGCGTTTTAAAGGCTGGAGCGTACAGAGACGGGTCTGAAACGTATATACCCAATTGAGAAGTCAATAAACTGCTATGTGCACCATAAAATACACATTAAATCAGCTTTCCTCAGTATCAGTCAGTCATCTGCATTCCCAAAGTCATCAAATAAAAGGGAAAAAAACAGTTTGTAAAGAGAATGTGCGGGAGTAAAGTGGGTCGGGGGGATTCTGTCACCGTGTTAATAAGAAAACCTACGGAGTTTTTTAAGATATATCAGTAGACTCTTATCTAAATATGAAGAATTGTAGCATGTTTGATAATATTCTAGATCAGTGGTTCCCAACCGTGGTCCTCAAGTCCCCCTAACAGACCAGGTTTTAAGGAACACTTTGGGGAAATGCAGACTGAATCCTGCAATCGCTGAGCAGCAAATCATATCACCTGTGCTGAGCTTCAGATACAGGGCCGGATTAAGATCTCTATGGGCCTGGAGCTGAATATTTTGGTGGGCTTATTTTGGAATTTAGTGAAATGAAAACATATTTTTGTTTATCTAATAGTACAGATACGGGTATATCTAACCAGGCAGATACTGTGTGATTCATTTTTCATTCAGATTTCAATCATTTAAAGAGTGTAAAATAATATTTTTCCCATTTTTATCATCCAAACCTTTGTGGTTATATATTCTATAGGGAATTCTTGTAAAAAAAAAAAAAATGAAATGGGAAGCTGTTACTGCATTTTTCTGAAAAAAATATACAATTTTAATAAAAAAATGAAATACTTACCTTGTGTTTTGGAGGATGGTGTTTTATGAATAATATGACTATGTATAAACCACTGACCTTGCTCCCAGTGGGATAAATTAAAAGGTGAGTAATGGCAGTGGTATTGCTCATTTAATAAGTAAGTGACAAATGGACAATGTCACGTTTGTAAATATTAGTGACGCAGGGGTCCAAAGTCCCCCCCAGTGCCCTTCGCTGCGGCGGTTTAGGTTCCTGATGTAACAATTTGTAACAATGGATTGTGCCATCACCTCCACACTTGTTGGTGACATGAGAAATGTGATGGTGAGTTAGTGCAGCATCATTGTTCATTGAAAAGTGAAAAATGTTGCTGTGTTAGAAAGAAAAATTAAAGAAATATTTATTTTTGTATTGTTACATAAAAACTGGCCATGTTCTGGCCTTTCCAGTGATACCTCACATGACCCTGTAGCTGCTATGGAGTTGGAGATACATGAGTCCAACTGCACACCAAATGCAGACATTCTTTCTCTGGGCCTATTCTTGGGCTTGGGCCTGGAGCTGCTGCTCCATCAGCCCCTATGTTAATCCGGCCCTGTTCAGATATCTGGAAAACCTGACCTGTTGGGGGTACTTGAGGACCGCGGTTGGGAACCACTGTTCTAGATAAATGAGAATAAAGGTCCTGACACATTAAATGGCTGTTAAAGGGTATATCGTTTTTACCGCACAGAGTTCTGAATTATTCTTTAGATATATTTAAAGGGATACTACAGGGTTAAAAATTGGCTCCTCCTGATCTGTTCTGCACTCCCATCTCCTATTTAAACCCTTCAGTTTCCTTTAAAAACTCCCCTGAATCCAGCGCTGGTCTCCCTCTGATCTCTGCAGGATGATGTGACTGCAGTCATGTGACTGCAGGGGGAAGAACACTCCAGCCAATACAGTGGCACTCAGTGTAGGAAGGCTATTAGGGTTATTCAAAGAGAGGTGAAAAGCAGGAGAATGACTGGAGAAGTGAAAATTCTAGGTCAAAATATCCAAACCAGAAAAATTCTCCCTTTCATTTCACTTTCCAAATCGGCTATTTTGACCTAGAATTTTCATTCTCCAGTCATTCTCCTGCTTTTCACCGTTCTCTGAATAACCCTGTATGATACCATTGGCTAAGGCTAGTTCCCAAAGTTCTGAAAACTGAGCTGAGAGCTCCCTGCGCTGAGATTCTGGGCAGTACAAAGCTCTTGCATTTGGATGGCTGAATCAGCCCTCCAAGTCACCCCCTTAGAGGTGAGAGGATAAAATTGTGAGTCCTCTTAAAACAAGAAAATATGTTTGAAGAAAAAAAATATAACTACATCTTGTGTAACAAATACATATGATTTATAAACTATGAAATAAACTTGTAATATAACTTAAATATATTATTGTTATTATTACACTTTATTTATATTGCGCCAGCATATACTATACTTTTTTTTTTTAAAACATAGAAAATTGTGAACTCAGCGTGGCTCTTTTTGTTTACTCACATAGAACACCGAGAAAATAGTCTGTATTTCAGCGAAGTCTTGTGGATTTATTTATTGCTTTAGCATGTGTTATATTCTCTTTGTTCGGGAGCAAGGTAGAATACTTTATCCGTATTAAACACACAATGACTCGATGCGGTCTTTGTGCCCTTATTGCAGTTATTGCTGTTAGAGTCGGCTTTCTAAAGCACAGTAATTGTCGGTGAATGTGTGAAATATCTGTTTTTACTCACCTGGGTGTTCTGATTCACCGGCGGTTTAGTCTATCACCTGTTATACGCTTCGAATGGATCGTGAGCAACGTTGCTAGCTAATAAAAGGCTGCTTTAAATAATGACACTGCTTTTCGTACCCTTTATATACAGGCACCAGCAGCAGAGATTTAAGTGCAATTAAACATATTTTACAAGAAATCATATAAATGCACTGTATTTCAGTACATGACAATAACAGTCCACTACTTTCACAAACCATTATGCTTTTATAGACTAAATAACCCAACTACCAGGGTTATTGTATTCCTTACTTTACTAACCCTATTTGACATGCATATGTCGCCATCTGCTGGCCATAAAGCACTACTGCAGCAAGGGATCTGCTGTTTCAGCTGGGGATATTTGCTGAAGACACAGAGTCCCTGTTGTTCTAACTTTCTTGTCCAGGGTGCTAAAATAATTGAGGCACGTTCTGGAGCCAAATTGCAACTGAATTATTTTTTTTTGAGAATGTATTTTACCAGGAAGGATACATTGAGATTTATTTTGTTTTCAAGTATGTCCTGGGTGGCGAGTATGTACCGTTAGGTGTCATGCCCAAGAACACTTACTGGAGAGGTGCTCTTGCCAGGATAGAACCTGTGTCTCCACAGTCTCTCTCCATGGTTATAGAGCAGTGATGTTACCTCTACTCCACCCAGCCAGCACTAAACTAAATTATTTTGTATTGCTCCAAATTTAGACCAAATCGAGTGTACTAGATATCAGCACACCAGCAGGTGCTTTCAAGATCGAGTATACTCAAACTTGATAGTGAATGGTGTTAATCAGTATTTTAACCTTCATACGATAATGGGTCCCAAATGACAACCATACAGTTATATCTCTTATACCGGTCTGTAGTCCTGGCAGATCCTTTATGCACCTCGAGCAATCTTGTTGCTCCCGACAGTATCAAAATATCGAAAACATCTTTTTTATACAATATATAACTTTTTTATAAGTATATAATATATGCAAAAATGCCACAATTTGGCTTCACGCTCACCAAATAATTGTTGTTCATGTAGTATTACTATTATTATTTATATAGCACCACATATTCTGCAGCGCTTTACAAGATCAGTGTACAAGCAGTTGATAAATTAGAATACCACACATGGATGATACGGCCTGATTCAACGGGACCCTGTTCCCAAAAGAAGTTACACTCTATGAGATGTACAAGTATTTTGTGAGGTAGGCGCATCATTAGATGTCTTGCCCAAGGACAATCACTGGTGGCATTTTCTGAGTGGGATCGGGTCGGCTTTCCATGATTGTAGATCAGTGACCTTGTGGTTAGGTCGAACTCGCTTCACGTAAACGCGAGACTTGCTTCTCCACAGTTGTATTGGAGGGATATGCTGAATGGTATTTTGGCTGGCTTCTCCAGGGTCGAAGGGTAGACACGTTACCACTGGACTCCACAGCCGATATGGTGTGGTAGGCACCGTTAGTTGTCTTGCCCAAGGACACTTACTGGAGAGGTGCTCTGGCCGGGAATCGAACCTTGGTCTCCACAGTTATAAAGCAGTAATGTTAGCCCTACTCAATCCAGCTGGTAGTATAGACATTGGAAGTTATATCACATCAGTATGATGGTCACCAATTATTCAAATCGTTATAGAATACCCCCCAACACTTTATTGTTCTAGGTGCACCTACAGAATGAAACATGTATCTTGTATTGCTGAGCCTGATTAACAGGACGTGTTATATTGGACGTAGCTTACATCAATTGCAATTGTATAAAATGTGTATATTAGACTTGCTAATTTTTCTGTGTTTTTGTTTTCTTTTACGTAGCTTCACTCAGACGTGGATTCCGGAGATGGAAAAATAAAGTATATACTCTCAGGGGAAGGTGCTGGGACCATTTTTGTTATCGATGACAAATCAGGGAATATACATGCAACCAAGACCCTGGACAGAGAAGAAAGGGCTCAATACACACTGATGGCTCAAGCAGTGGAGAGGGAAACAAATAAACCTCTGGAACCACCGTCAGAGTTCATTGTCAAGGTCCAGGATATAAACGATAATCCCCCGGAATTCTTACAAGAAAGCTACCATGCAACTGTCCCAGAGATGTCCAATGTGGGTACGTTGATTTGCAATCCATTCTGTTGAAGTGTTCTCTGGCTGGTAATGTCTTTTTTTCTAGCTTTATGGTGTTGTTTTATAATGACTTTTATCTATATGTTAACTAACTTTTTTTTGGTTTTGTGTAGTTTTAAGTTCGTAGAAAAGTTATAGGCAGTTTATTCATCCTGTGCGCTGATGCTCCTAGCTTCATTTTTTACTGGGATTCTGCAAGATGCATGCATTTGACGAAATATATTATATCAGGCTTACTTGTCACTTTGGCTTTAGTTTGCTGGAGAAGATAGATATAGATAGAGACATAGATATAGATAGAGATATAGATATAGATTGGAGGTTGGGACGCACTTTAAGGGAAATCCATAAAAACATGAGCTTTATTAGTGCTTCCTTACAAACGGATGAATGTTATTGTCTGTCTATCATTGTTGTCTATTTGTATCTGTTGCTATCTGCTGATGGGATTACTGGGTGGGTTATTTTGGCCCTTTCCAGCTCCCCCTCTCAGGATTGTGTGTTTTTAAGTTCGTAGAAAAGTTATAGGCAGTTTATTCCTCCTGTGCATTGATGCTCCCTGCTTCGTTTTTTACTGGGATTCTGCAAGATGGTGCATTTGATGAAATATGTTATATCAGGCTTACTTGTCACTTTGGCTTTAGTTTGCTGGAGAAGATAGATATGGATAGAGACATAGATATAGATAGATAGAAATATATATAGATTAGAGGTTGGGATGCACTTTAATGGAAATCCATAAAAACATGAGCATTATTAGTGCTTCCTTACTAACGGATGAATGTTATTGTCTATCATAGTTGTTTATTTGTATCTTTTGCTATCTGCTGATGGGTTACTGGGTGGGTTATATTGGCCCTTTCCAGCTCCCCCTCCCAGGATTGTGTTATTATTTGTTATTTAAGGTATTCAGACAGTCTGATGCTCAGGCTGCAATAACATGGCACCTTATTGTTTCATGCCTGGACATGTCTGGTTCACTTAAAGAGGGAGGGCACCAGGGTATAATTTTCTATTGGTCTTAGGCCCCACCTGGGACTGTATACAGTATATTTAACTCAATAAAGGTGTTAAATTGCTGCTGTTCTAAAACTCCCAGATTTACGTGTCATCTTATTTCTGGGGGATGCTAGCGAGGCTCTTTCTGTGTATCCATCCTTAAGCTTCGTCTAAGGACTGGAGAAAGGCACAAAAGCCTGTTGGGAAGAGAATGGGGGTCCGTCAAGGAAGCGGTATTGTCACGTTCGCTGTACCGCTCACCCTTGATAACCGTGGTGAGGATCCTTTTGGACAGACTTCTATCCCTCTGATCTATGAAATGGTTCGAGAGTGCTAGCCCTATCACTCCCAGTCAGGGAGAACAGACACACTCGAAATAGAGAGTATAAGCAAGAGACAGCAGGTTGCAAGACCCGGCGTGTACTGGAACACAAAGGGTTACTCTTGCTGACAGTTTTGGAGTCAGACTACTTAAGTAAACTTATACAGCAGGTATCAGAATAAGCGTGGTCCAATATACACTCCGGTTTGACAACAGGCAGGGTTCTCATACACTCCAGTTTGGTAACAGGGCAACTTGAACGGTTCTTAGACTCACGCTAAATAGAACAGACATATATTGGTATTAGCGTGGTACACAGCAACAAAGACTCTGAGACTGTATCGAGCGCGACAGGTTTAAGGCACAATTAGAAGGAGAATAGTTGACAAGGCAGTCCGGGTCAATAACAAGCAAGGTCCTCATACAATATTAGATCGGCAACAGAGCAAGAAATCAGTGAAACACATAAAGTGGATACACTAGGCAATGCGGAAATAACTCCACGTCAGGGCAACGAGCTGTCTCGCGCGCCCTGCATTTAAGGCCGGTGGCTCTGCGTCATCACGCCGCGCCCCGCCCCGCCCCGCCCCTCCAGACTCATGATCAGTCGGAACTGTTGGCACCCAGCTAGCCAGTAATGCCGCCGAGTGTCCAGACCCCCCCTGAAGGCTCGCAGGTGCCGAGGATGTGACAGGTATTAACAGATGTGACCCAGTCGTTGTGCTGAGATTTGTTGCACCAGTTGTTTTTTTTAAAATCATTTTAATTAATTATACAGTAAGAAATATCTGGAGATATTCCCAATGTATTTCTCACTTTAAAAACCTATTTGGCAGGCAGATGTCGCCACCTGCTGGCCAAAAGCAGTTACTGCAGTTCTGAGCTATGTGTAGGATCAGCTGGAGGATGACAATTAGAGATTTTAAAAGGGGTTAGCACCTCAGGCATCATGGTCATGGTGCTAAATCTTTGGGGGCACTTTCTGGCGTTAAAATGTAAGCAAAATCAGTTTGCAAGAAACATTTGTTATTTGCAGGTGGTACAGCATAGTCCCACATAGTGTTAACATAATGTCGAGCTGCTGTGTGTGCTAATGCAGATTATGTATACACGATCGCGGTACTGCAGGGGTTAAATATGAGCTTCGTAACCTCATAAAATACATTATTTATCCTTCGCCCTAAGGGAACTGGTGTTACATTTTTAATTGGTTCATTTACATTGCAGATGTTTAAGCTCAGACAGCACAGTACTCAGTATTGATATTATTATTATCGGATCGATTCTGACCATTAGAAAGGCAAGCAAACGCTTGAAGAACACGTGCAAGTGCTTCAGCAAACCTTCCTGCCATTTCCATCAGAAACCCTTGCATGAAATAATTAACTTTCAGCATCCGCCGGGGTAATTTCCATTACAAATTCTCCGTTGATGCACTAGGAAAATGTAGCTGAAAAAATATGTCCCAAATGGACCACTTCAAGATCTCATCAAATCCTTTTTTTCTTTCCAGCTTCCTCCTGCAGCAGTATGTGATCAAGCCAGGTCAACATTAAAATGTAGACCCAAACCACCTGAGATTTCGTTTTTAAGTACTCCCCTAATGCCAGTGGATGACTTTAGGCTCGATAATAGACTATAGTCGAAAAAAAAAAAATCAATTTCTTGATGTATGGAAAATCCCGCAGCAAGTTAAATCATGCTAATGTCAGGGGGATCTTAAATTGACCGAAAACCAACTTTCCGAGTCTTCTAAAATGACAGGTCCATAGGATTTGTTAATCTGGCGAAAAGTAGTCAAAGCCAAAGCAAGAGCTTAATTGTAAAATACTTTTAAAGTTCATTTTGAACATCCTCCTTTCCTCGAGATGAGTGAAGGAATTATATGATGCAGACGTTCCCTATTAACCCCTTCATTACCAAGGGATTTCCCAGAAACAAACTGTCAGGAACAAGTGGATTTGTGGAAAATAGTTTTTATTGATTTATTCAGTAAGAAATATCTTGACACTCCAAATGTATTCCTTGCTTCTATGACCTATTTGGCAGGTGGATGTCACCATCTATTGGCCTAAAGGAGCTACTGCAGTACTGTGCTCGGTCCAGGTACAGCTGGGGATATGTGTTTTTAGACACATTTTTCCAACTGGTTTTAAAGAGTGTTTGCACGTCTGGCATCATATACCCAGGGTGCTGAAACCTTAGGGACAAGTTCTAGGGCTCAAATGCAAATGAATTTCGTTTGCAATAAGAAAGTTCCTTTGCAATTTCCCTGTGGAACACAATATCGACTATACTCAATGGGCCCTATTCCAAAGTTGGTGCTAATTTAACCAGATCTGTTATAAATTACCAAAACCATTATTGTCTATAGAGTTTTTAAGTTTACAACAGCTCTGGTTAAGTTAGAACCAACTTTGGAATATTGCCCAATATCGAGGCACCAGGCGGTCGAGTATACTCAATCTTGGTAATAAATGGGGTTAAAGATGCCCCTGGTCTAATACTTTTCCAAATCATCTGCTCTTAAACTCTTAGATCGTTATCAGACTTTTTTTTTACCACCAGACATTTAATTACTACAAATCAAATTGACTCATTCATGGTTGATTTGTGCATTTGCATACAAATCTACCTAATGCGTGAACTACAATTTGTTCTTTCATAGAAAATAAATCCGGTTCTCTGATAGGCTAATTTAAATGACCTGACACTGGACTAAATACCTTTTAATTGTACTGAAACTTTTTAACCAATTGATTAATTTAAAAGAACATAAACATTCAAAATGTAAGCAACAATACTGGTTTAATAAACGACAATATCTACGTTACTATTGGATGTTCATATTCGTTTTCAATGCAGCACTATTGTTCACTTTTCAATTCTAATGTGAGCAATAGTGCTGCACGAATGGAAAATGTCAATTTGTTTTAGCTAAAATTACATTTACTCAGAAAAATAGAGTAACGAGTTCCGGTTTCTATTTTTTTTTAAAAAGTGTACCCTATAGAATATATAACTGTATACTTTGGATGCTGTAGACGATTGAAATTTTAATGGAAATACACTTTTTTTAAAAATCTGCAGAATCCGTTAACACCAGCCGAAAAAATAAAAAAACAAATTAGCTTCTCACCTCCTGTCCCGCGGCGAAGACCGTGGCTCCGTCCGCCTCCTCCGTCCGGCAAGAGCAGGGAGAGGCTGGGGGAAAAGTTCCTCAGTCTCCCCCCGCGGATCACTACGCCGACCGGCCGGATCTCGCGAGGCCATGTGACCGCCGGCGTCTGGCTCAATGGAGTCCTATCCTATCCTATCCTATCGAGTGGATGCTCGCGGCAGTGCTCAGAGCCGCCGCGAGCCTCCCGGGGCGTAGCGCGCGGTAACAATGCAGGCAGCTTTTTAAGCGCCTGCATTGTAACCCCACGTTAAAATGGGGGCGATAGGGAGAAAAGTTTTTTCTCCCTAGTGCCCTGTTTTAACGTCAGGAATGTAATTTAGCCCTTCTACTTTAATAAGTGTTCAGAACTTGTAAAATTGCCCCTGTCCTTAAGGGGTTAAAAAACACATTTTTTTTTAACATTTCATTGGGAAAACATGAATTACGTTGTCAATGCAAAACGTTCAGGAGCAACACACGGATTAATTAGTACATTATAAATCAAGGCACAGACACTGTTACCGTTTTTAAAATCGTGTTGTGTAGCATCACGCACCAGACTGCAACTGTACATGTAAAAAAAATACTATTATTAAATTAATTACATCTGTAAGTAACTCTCACCGTGTAATGTGATTTCCAAGTTGCCGCACGGATTTGTAAAATGGTACAATAGCCGTAATCACTGTCAGAGTCCCAGATATCATTTCAGGGATTTTAAAATGATCCGGCAAAATGTACGCCATTAATATGACATTAAAAAGGTGATTTTCTGCATCTTTATGAATAGTTCATTAAGACCGGCAGGATCTAATTCGACTGCTATTGAAATAAGCATTAATGACATGGTGTGTGTGTTTCGCAGGTACATCTGTCATTCAGGTAACCGCATCGGACGCAGATGATCCAACATACGGAAACAGCGCCAAGCTAGTATACAGCATCCTTGAAGGACAACCATATTTTTCAGTGGAGGCGCAAACAGGTAATCCATAACAATCATAACATCATAATCAAAACGCTTTAATTTCAGCTCATTATTAAAAAAATTGAGATATCATTATTATTACATGATCAGGGTTTTGTAAATTTAAAGGGACGCTGTATGCACAATGACCACAGAATGCAGTTGGAGTGACCTAAGTGTCCTCACCCCTCTCCACCTTTCGGCGTAGGTTGAGCTTGCAGGGCCCTTTGAGCAGTCAAAGTGACCTTCGTGACCTAGCTAACACCAATATCTCTCAATACCTAAGACATTGAGAGCCATTCGATTGACTGCCTCTCTGTGGTCACGTGCTGTGGCTTACAGGAAGTGACAACGTGTCATGTTCGAACTACCCTTGGGAAGCCCGGTGCTGGGAAGAATGAGTTTACAGTGCATGGTGCAATAAATACGATGCCCTGCAACACAGGGATCTTCATTTAGAGTGATACTAAATCTTTATTAAATGATCGACGTTTCAGTCCAGAAGGACTTTTTCAAGTTACAATGAAAAAAGTCCTTCGGGACTGAAATATCGATCATTTAATAAAGATTTTTTAGCACTTTAAATGAAGATCCCTGCGTTGTGGGGCACTGTATTATATAGATATAAATATATATCTTCTGCATTTATTTATATATATATATTTATATACATATGTTTGAATTTAAAGGAAATTTTAAAGACCCTCGTGAACGTAAGACATTTGAAAAGAGAATGATCACATATTTTAACACCATAAAAGAAGGACTCAATGTGGATTCTGGCTTTTTAATTCACTATCATAATGTCATGTAACATTCAGCATTGTACTTGGTTTATATGTGGGGGGTTCTCTCTCTCTGTTTTTTTTTCCATTTTCTTGTTTTTTTCTTTTGTCCTCTTTAAATTCGGTCATTTACTCTTTCCTCATAGGCACCATAATCAAATGCTCACCATGATGCTTATCTGTGTGGTTTTATGTGCCTATGATCTGTCCTCTGTTTTGCTTACTTGACCATAGGATTCCACTATTAGCATTTACAACACCCCCACCCCCCTTCTGCTTGGCTCTTTATTGTTCAATTCTCGGATTTTGGTCAGTGTGGCATCAAGACCTGAGAAAGAGAGGATACTCTTGAAAGCTTGTCTTTTAAATGTAACGTTAGTCCAAATAGAAAAGTATCATTACGCACTGCTATACTCTGATTTTGGCATCGGGACTAACACGGCTTACCAAATCTACACACTATATATAGATATATATATATATGTATATATATATTATATATATATATATATATATATTACAACGGTTGTGGTGGAGGACACAAAGTGAGATAAAAAGCCTCCACGCTATAATGGTTATGTTTATTATTGCAGAAGCCATCTGCACATCACAGCAATTCAAAGAACTGCATCCCAGAGCTCCTGTGCTACATTCCCCATATGCAGCAAGGAACTCTTGGTAGGATATGCAAATGACCTCTGTCATATGTATTTTTAGTATATAGTTAATGTTTAATAATATGATATTTGTGTATAGTTAATATTTTATAATATAATTTAAATCTTATAAATATCAGCTTCCAAGCTACATCTTCCATAAAATTGACAGAATAAATTTATTACAAGAGTTATAATTATAGATAGATAATATTCTATTATGTGTATACAACATATATATATATATACATTATAAGATTCAGTTCACCGGTGACCCAAAGTGAAATTATTTACCATTTTTGCTTACAATTTTTATGTAATTAAATTTTTCACGTTTATAGTTAATGAAATTCTTAATGGCAGATTGTACAATTAATCAAGCTGCCAAACCTGCCTACAGCAGGAACAGCGTGGATTCTGCCTGTGCATTTGGCCTTAATGCCTTCTACTGACTTCACAGAGAGTTAATATTCTTAAAGGAGAGACAAGTTAGATTCATCATTCATTAACGTATTTAGTTAATCTACATCAGTATAGATTATACATTATAATTTTCCAACCTGGTGCTCCAGTCGGAGGACAACTGGAATAGAGGAATACATTCTGCCATACAAATGCTTTCATTCTCAAGGATAGTTGGGGTTGAGCAACAATTTTTTGCCCTGGGCTCCGAAAAGGTGCAGGACGGGCTTCAATATAACATTGAATATTAATGAATTGTGTGCCAAAGCTAGGAAAAACTCAAGTCTCGCACCTGTGGTCCGCATGTGGATTGATGATTCTCAATGTGAGACCATCCAAGGCTTGAGTTTTCAGGTCCCACTTGTCAATTCATGTGGGAGAACCTGTTCTCTGCCATATTCAATCTTTAGTGTTTTTTTTTTGTTGGTTTCACAATTTCGACCCAAGGATTCAATGCTGGCGATTGCATAAGACATGGGTCAGCAAACTTGGCCCTCCAGATGTCTTGGAGCCATATCTACCATGATGTTCATCCAACCTAATAAGTGGCTGAGCAATATGGGAGTTCCAATATGTAGTTCCAAAACATCTTGAGAACCAAGATTGCTGACCCCTGAGTTAAGGTTCCCCACAGTTGTCTGTAACATATTTATAGTTTGTTAATGTTTTTATGGGAAGGGCTACTTATTAGATCTGGCAGTACCCATTTAGACCATTTTCACGTTTTCAAAATTTCTTGGGAAACCATAGCGATAATGGAACTCGGGCAACGAGTATTCCAATTTCACCTAGGGTACCGAATAGTTAATTTAGAGAAGATTGCCTGGAATGCCATTCTTGTAACAGATCCACGTATCATCTGCAAAATGTCGTAACTCCTCTTCCTGACCATCTGTGAAGTTTTTCAGTGTCATATGGTGTGACCAGTTAATTAATTTTCTCCGTATTCCATTTTATATCACTGTTGAAGCAGGTGAAAATATAATAAGCTGCCCTGGAACAGGCCACTCTAGATAGCTTGGGCAGGTCTTATCCAAGTGCAACAATGAAGAAAAAAATTAATTCATTATTTAATATTAATAATAATATACCAATAATAATATTAAAATAACAATAATATGGAAAAATAAATAGAATTTTTTTTTCGAAAATGATTGTTTGGGTTCTCGTTTTTATTCTCTTTAAAGCAACAAAACAGCATGTATTACCTATTCCCGGGCCTTAGTATTGATTTTAATCATTTTTGCAATTAAACGTACGCGGGAAATCTCCTCGATCTTAGAGGAGTAATAAACAGGATAAGGAGATTATTCCAGTTTTTTAAAATACTTTTCTTATTACTTTTTTGGTAATGTCTGTTGCCATGGCAACCCGTTCTGATGATAGCAACTAGGTAAAACTTCATTTCAGCAGTGTAATGATCTACAATTATAAAGCCTCTGTTACGGGGAGATATCTACAGTACGTGTAGGCTGAATACTGATCTACTTAAGTGATTTGCAGAATGAGGCACACATTCTTATTTTTTTGGTCCTGGATGTATCTGTTCTTTAGATCTATCTAGACCGCTGGAACTCAAATATTCCAGATTTGTTGTACTATATTGCCTGTGAATACACTATTTTTTCTACATAATAAGTAATATTCTAGTTATTTGGATAAAATTATGTTTTAGTCTTCCATATGTCTAGAAGCATGGCTTTCCTTGGTCTTCAACCAGCCCTATGCATACAATTGTTGATGACGTCCAAACAACAAGTTGGAAACTCTGTTGACTAGATTATTCGTCTGTGCACACAGTTGGTGTTTGTGGGCAATGCACACCTCATTTTGCCACCTCCCCTATTGACCAAATGGACCATTAGGATTAAGAAATTGGTTGATAAAGCCTAGTATTGGGCAGCCTCACGCCGGCATGGGTGCTGATTGCTGAACCGGGCTCGCCTCTTCCTAAGGCTAGACCTCTGTAGCAGCAATGATTACCATAGATACTCGAGTATAGCGCGACCCGAATATAACGCAATGGATACAGATTTATTATGGAAATGAGAGAATACTCAATACTCGAATATAACGCGAGGAACAAAATTTTACTGTACCAGTAAACAATTTAAATCCTTCCAGTTTCTCTTAACACAGTCAGGCTCCCCCTCAGGCCAGGGTGCTCTGCTATAGAATGATTGCAGTTATTACTAAGTATGAAGCTACTGGGCACCCGTCTTCTTTACTAGCAATTAGATGGCCGGCAGAGGCAAGCAAGGTTAAAGATTGGCCTAAACCAAACGTGCCCTCTGGCCATGATGGATCCCACCTCTCCCGAATCCGGGAGTTCCTGAAGTGTTTGCAAGCATCAGGGAGTCGGCATTCACTTCAGCGACACTACCGGAACTTCCAGGAGACTTGGGATCCAGAGCAATTATTTTTTTTACACGCGATGCAGACGTCTCGAATATAATGCGACCCCTCCAAATTTAAGGTAAATTTTTGTCACCAAAATCTAGCGGTATACTTGAGTATCTACAGTAAACCTAACTTCAATTCTTCTGGTCTTCAAGAAGAAGACAAAATGCTTGAAGAAGGTAAACCTAGACTGCAGTTTCTACTCAGCCAGGGATATTTTAGTTTACAACAACTGAGCTGTCACAGTTGCCTTTCACAAATATGTGTAGCCAGTCATTGAAATCTTCCGAAAATGGTTGCAGCGTGCCCACTAATATTTCCAAAGAAATCTATGGAAAATCAGTGCTGTTTTTGTGTGCCAACATATGGGTGGCAGATACCCTGACGTGTCCTTAATCACATGTTTGTGGAACAAGAATTGAATTGATGGATTTTACAAAAAATATGTATAATTTCTATGAAACACCAAGATCTACCGTTAAAGAATGTTTCTGCAGGAAATCAATTGGTATGTTCTTCACCCAGGAATTATCCGGACGGCGCTTCCAAGCATGGACAGAGAAGCCAAGGAGGAATATCATGTGGTGATACAAGCAAAAGACATGGGCGGACACATGGGAGGTCTCTCAGGGACAACAAAAGTAATTATTACGTTAACGGACGTCAATGACAACCCACCAAAGTTTCCGCAAAGTAAGTCCATTCTCCAAATCTTGCTTTTTTGGGCACATAGATGATAGATATATTTTATTAAAATGTGTAATTCAGAGGGTGCTATCTACAAGACGCTACAAGCTAAATTAATGCATGCCTTTTGTCAAGAGCTACAGCAACGTTCAAGCTGTGTGAGGACAGTTTGGGACATTTTTACATAACATCCTCATAGTGTACTCCTGAGACATCCTTTTCTACCACCTTCTTTTGCCCCAATTCCACAGGGGTTAGTCATGTTGCAGTAAGTTATTAGAGGTCTGCCTGAAAATGGTTAATTTTAAACTAAAATATCTCATCTGCAAGTTATAGCATAGTTGGAAAATATATTAAAGTCAACTTGAATATTAAAACCATAAAATATAAAATTCCCTTGGATTTTGGTTGGTTTTTTATTTTGCCATTCTGCTAAAATCTAACTTTTTTTTTTTACTTCCTCTTAAATGCAATGTTTGAGAATACATTGATGTCACAGATAGAGATAAAAAAAACACCTTGATCCCTTTTTAAGAATTAATATATGCAGCGATTTGTATATTTAAGGCTAGCATCCCATCGGCACTGTCTGTAGATTATAATATTGGTTAAAGTAAACTACCTTCTGTTCGCATAATTGCATTGCACCCCTACCGTTCCCAATCCCATGCATCATCATAAATCCTACATTTCACTGTTCTCTGCATCAGAATATAAATTTTAATCAGCATTATTACCATATATGTAAATTCTATGTATTGTTGTGTCTGTATTGGAGCACTCGTGCAGCGTGAATCCTGGGAGTAATGCCAAATATACTGACAACCACAATAAAGGTAATATTTGTTGGGAAAGTAGGTTTAGACAAAACAAAATGATAATTCGTAAAAAACATCTGGAAGAGTCCTATTAAGCTGTGCGTTCCAGATCTCCCCGTGCCTCCAGTCCTTCAAAACATCTTTAAAAAAGCATTACAGGTTGGACACCCCATATCTGTTTTTCCATAGTCCAGAGAACTCAAAAAAATAAGCATTTTTGGAGTTTTCCGGACATGATTACCTCTCTGCTGCTCCTGACGGGTCCTCCTTACCTCCTGTGCTCCAGTGGAGCTGCACCAGCTAGGGATGCTCTGGGATCACCTGAGCCGCACCAGCATGGATTATGCTGCACAGCGCCAGCCGGAAACAAATTGCACTGCTTGGTGTGTCCTCACAGGTGCTGAGCAGCATGTCCCAATGCATCTCTTGCTGATGATGGTGGTCCTGCAGCATGTTCCTCACGACTCCCATAACAATACAACAATAGATACCACACATTCTTTGGTTCCTCACGACTCCCTTGCCACATCTCCCATCCAGCTTCGAAATCCTGGCTTGATTACAAAAACCAAAAGATCACAATATCCAAAATGCTTCCAGTCTTGAGCTTTTAGGATCTTCATTCTATACTTTAGAGAAGCCAGCTCACTCCATAGTCCCTCAGTGTACCTTTCCTGATCTATCTCCCACACAGCCCCCATGCACCCCATTACTTCTCACATTCTGCCTTTTATCCTCACCTCTGTGTGTCACACCACTCCTCTTAGAGTCTAAGCTCACTAGAGTGGGTTCTTCGTTTCTCATCTTTATGCAAGTAAATAACTTTCATATTGCATTGTTTTACATGCCATTGGTTTATCATTACAGAAGTAGCTTCTGAAAAACAGTTATATATAGATGCCATATTGACAATATTGCCTGCAAATATAGGAATGAAGATGGGTGCACCACCATAGGGCAAAAAACAGAGTTTCATAAGTGCAACATAACAGCTCTCTCAAGAATGGGAATAATCTTGAGAAAGGCCCTTGGATTAGAGCCAAAATGTTACATCAATAAAGCTCCTTCCTTTGCTCTATGATTGTGTACCCAACTTCATTCCTGGATTCATGTGTATTGTGGTCATGTTGCTCTGCGATATGCCTTGGAACCCACCTTTACTTTATTCATTAAAATGCTTGTGTGCTACAGACAGTTATTTTCCACATGGACAGTATTGTCTAACACATCCCTATGTTTTATGCCAAGGTGCGTACCCCATGGCAGTGTCAGAGGCTGCTGTTCCCGGAGATGAGGTGGGAAGGTTGAAAGCCAAAGATCCCGACATTGGAGAAAATGGCTTAATAAAGTACCACATTCTTGATGGGGATGGTGCCGAGATGTTCGAAATTACCACGGATTATCAAACGCAGGAAGGTGTCGTAAAGCTTAAAAAGGTAAATGGACATCACCATCTACACATTAAAGACACAGAAAACACAGATCTTTTTGAAAGAAAAATGTATGTGGGTTGTAGCAGACAGTGCATGGCAGTGATGAAGCTTTGCAACCAAACTGATAATTTTGACCTAAAAAATTGATATCATATCCAATATCCACAATGTGAAAGGCGGAGAAGGTTGTAGGTCTTGAAAAACGTATTTCTATGGTCCTCATGTTCCATCCTCATCACACACAACGTGGGATTTTATTGGCTGCATATGGGTATTATTACACAATAATTCTTGTGTATTAGTGCTTGTTGCACATAGCACTGGACCTATTTGTTGTATATAACAGAGGCACTGTAACATCCACCCTGAGTTGACACAGACTACTGCTTCTGTGTTGGCCTAGTTGCCACTGTCGGCTTAGGTCAGGGATCTCAAACTATCTATTTTTTTCACACATGTTGATGGTGTACACTTTCCAGTGTTCTTTGAATTCAATAGCTAGACGGAAAAATCGTGAAGGTTATAGTTCAGCAACATCTGGTGGCCAGAGGTTGAGATCCCTGGTTTAGGTAATCACAAAGGGAGTAGTCCACGATTACTGAATAATTAACCAAACATTTTTTGTGACTATCAGAGCTAAAAATGTACAAGTTAATTGTGACAGCCCTATTACACATCATCAACTCTGTCGCCACTATGCTCTAGATTGAATATAGCAGTTAATTTGTGCCCACTGACCACCCAATTGACTGACACCTCTAGCAAAATAGGGTGAAGTCTCGGATATCACTAGCTTAAAATCCCAAGTATAGGTCGCTGTTATAAGAAATGTAGTGCAACAGGACCCCACCGGAGCTCTGTCCAGGGCTCCAAGATCAGACCCAACTTCGACTGTCAGTTTTCAGATCTAGACTCATTCAAGGAACCAACATTCAACTTCCAGTCTACCCAACGGGTTGCAATGCAAACAGGTTACCCAGAAGAAGAGAGTCCCTTACTGAATTGGGATACCTGTCTATTGTAGTTGTCATCTGATTATATGGGAAAACACAAGGGACATCAGCGTAGCAAACAATGGCAATGACCTGACTTGAGATAACATCCAATAGCAAAACAAACATAATCAAATTGCAGCCACCTTCAGTAACAGAGTTTCTAGGCAGCACTAATTCAGAGAGGTAGACTAAAATAATCTAATTTACAATGCAAACAAAAAGCTCTAGAAACCTTAAAACGTTAACAGATTGTAACGTATAATGATAAAATGTAGTAAAGCAACGCCCACATGCCATGTTAGTTGCCTTTGCCATCATGGTATATTGTCTCTTGGCAGGAGGCTGACTTCCACACTTTTCGAAGCAGCACATGGTATGTTTAGTGTCGACAAGACTGTGAGTGTCTCTTCCAGTCAGAGCGTGACATCTGAAAGGGGAGTCTATTAAAAGGTTTAGGGGGCTTTTGTCAAGTGTAGTAAGGTCACCTACTCACACAGCCCCGCATTTCATCAATCGTTTATATATTAATAGGGTAGGACATTCATCTTAAACAAAGTCCAACACCAGATAGGCCTTCACAAACATAAACAATGTAGATTTCTATCATCCACTTGAATATTGATAACTTAGAATACGATCATCTCCCAAGACATTAATGATCAATGGAGACAATCAGGGCTGCCATCAGAAATCATGGAGCCCCTTACTCTGTTCTTACCGGCCCCAGATGCCCACTGTGACATTTGTTGATGTCTTGGTGGGCCGGTTCTGTTGCCATGGATGAACCCTAACAACTGTGTCACTTACACCAGCTGCTCATGGTTTGGGAAAGGGCCCGGGCCCCCTCGAGCAACTGAGCCACTGAACATATCATGGACTCTCACCCCACCTGATGGTGGCCCAGGAGACGATAATCACTGAACTCACATCCCTATAGAAGAATTGCAAACTATATTGTTCAGTTCCGAATAATGTTTGCTATTGTATAATGATACATTGCTTCGAGTTTCCATACGTTAAAACTCCTGCTTATAGACCACAATTATTCTCCGAAAGAAAAAAAAGATGGACAAGATATCATAAAAGTAGGGCAGGTGAGATTAGAGTCTTCTAAAAACTGCACAATCGTCGCGGAATGAAATTTCTGAGCTCCCATTTATTAATGTTGTCACAGGTTGTTGATTATGAAACCAAGAAGTTCTACAGCATGAAGGTGGAAGCCACCAACGTCCACATCGACTCCAGATTCATTAGCAAAGGACTGTTTAAAGACACTGCCACTGTGAAGGTTTCCGTAGAAGACGCAGACGAGCCTCCGATATTTATGGAACCCGGCTATGTTTTGGAAGTGTTTGAGAATGAATCAGCAGATGCAGTTGTTGGCAGAGTTCATGCTAGAGACCCAGATGCTGCCAACAGCCCTATCAGGTAACTATCTAATTATTTGTATTTATGCCTTCACCGAGGATGTTCTTTTTTTTTTTTACACGATCAAAGCATAAACAGATGTGTAGTTATAGATCAAACAGGCAGATTCTAACATCTGTTTCCAAGGTAGATGAGGCCTGAAGCAGTGATAAAGAAGAAAAGCAAGAAATAATGGCATTCAACTGAAAATGCAGTTTTTGTCGGCAATGAATATATTTTCATGTACATGACCTGTGCGTGGGAATACAGAGACGTTTGATGACAATGTGGGAAATAACTACTGGTTTATTTCAGGATCCTACAGATGGTTTGTTTTATATGTGTAGAAGAAACATTGGACTGTGAGAAGAAGACCAAACACACTTTCAGAATTAACCGAGACAGAATCATTTATTAACATTTACAATTATTCTGACTCTAAAATCCATCATTTTACACAAAAAGAAAACCAGATGCAAAATTTCCAAAAATTACCAGAGATTTCACACACAATCGATAGAACTCCTTGGAAAATCACTTTTTTTTTAATCTCTTTTGGTATCTATACAGTGTTTTTTTTTTTCTTTCCCCCAAAAATGGAATCATTGGTTTTGTTATTATTATTGTGTGTTTGTGTTACATGTCCAATCTAAAGCTCTAAAATACCGAATATTAGATATATTTAACATTTCCTCCCTTTCAAGATTTTTAGACTCTTGTTGGCTTAAAGGGATAGGGCTCTATTACATTCTTAATGCAAAAACGCACGCAGAACGCGTGAATTTTTGCGTGAAGCGTTAAACGTTAACGTGCGTAAAACAACGCTGGTATTACAATCCTCGCGCATTTTTCACCCGTCAAAAAATAACGTGCGTAATACGGACGCGCAAAAACGCGCGCGCATTAACGTTGCGTGCAGAAATCGGTGTGCGGACTGTTTTTTTCACGCGATTCAGCCAATCAGAATTAAGAACCACAATTGTCTCACGTTAAGTTTTTTGCATCTGTCAAAGTCAATCTGCGCATATATGCTGCATCAATTAAAAAAAACACACACAACTTCTCCATTTTATTGTTTGGGTATGTGTAGAATGTGTAACTATACTTTGCTGCGTATTTTTTTTTGGGCTGGTGTATTCCGTTTCGGCCAGGTTGATAGAATTTGCCATTTACACCAGCTTTTAGGAGTTGTTAAAATTATGTGCACAAAGGCTGTGCGTTACAAACTGCTCATAGATTGTAATACCATCCGCGTACCAGCGCACAAACGCATTTGCGCTCACAGTGTTAAGTAAAGGACGCGTGAAGTACAGCAAGCTCGCGCAGCGTTCGCGCAGGTTCACCCACGGTAGACGTATACACGCGTTTGTTACGCTGACATTGTAATACGACGTTCTGCGCAAAGGGTTTTGCCCCTCGCATTAATGCGTTTTTGCGCACGCGCAAACGTTTGCGCGAAGAATGTAATTAAAAAACAGTTAGTTCTCGTTAATTTACGATACGTAGCACGAGTCTACTGTACTTTGCACTCCCTATATCTAACATGGTGAGCACAAAGTGCAAGCACAGATTAACTAGCGTTAGGATCACTTGGTCCGGACGCTAGTTACTAAGAGCTGGTGCTAACGAAAAAGTTACCGCCAGCTCAGTGTTGTAGGTAACGGATTGCACTGCTGCAGAATCCATTACCTGCAGCTCAAACCCCCTAAAAACAAATACCTCTTATCCCGCGCGTGAAGGGTTGCCCGATCGTTGCTTCTGGCTGCCGGGAGTAGAGGGAGACTGAGGGAAGAAAGTCCCCTGTCTCCCTCTGCGATCACGCCGTCGACCAGCAGGATCTCACGAGAGGCGAGATCCTGCCGGTCATGTGACCTGCCAGCGCGATCCTCCACAGAGTCCTATGGACGCCATGGAGGGGATACTAGGGATGGCCCAGTAATGCTGCCCCAGTGGCGTCGCTACGTGGGGGCGGGGCGGTGCGGCCCACACCAGGTGACACCCGCCCTTAGGGTGACACCGTCACCCTAAGGGCGGGTGTCTCACCCGGTGCCGCGTGTTCGCTCCCTGCGAGCGTCCGAAGCTGTGCAGCTTCGGCGCTCGCCTGGGGGAAACACGTCACCAGCCAATCGCGGCTGGTCACGTGGCTCCCCCAGGTGAGCGCACAAGCTGCACGCCGCCAGACGCTCAGAGGGAGCGAACATGCGGCCAGAAGGTGAGCTGGGGCATATCCAAGTGCTGGGCCATTATCCATGAGGTGGGGCATTATCCATGAGGTGGGGCATTATCCATGAGGTGGGGCATTATCCATGAGCTGGGGCATTATCCATGAGGTGGGGCATTATCCATGTGCTGGGCCATTATCCATGAGGTGGGGCATTATCCATGAGGTGGGGCATATCCATGAGCTGCTGGGGCAAATCCATGAGCTGGGGCACTATATCCATGAGCTGGGGCAAATCCATGAGCTGGGGCATATCCCATGAGCTGGGGCATATCCATGAGCTGGGGCATTATCCATGAGCTGGGACCATTATCTATGAGCTGTTGGGGCATATCCATGAGCTGCTGGGGCATATCCATGAGCTGCTGGGGCATATCCATGAGCTGGGGCATATCCATGAGCTGGGGCAATATCCATGAGCTGGGGCAATATCCCATGAGCTGGGGCATATCCATGAGCTGGGGCAGTATTCATGTGCTGGGGCATATCCATGAGTTGGGGCATATCCATGAGCTGGGGCAGTATATCCAGGTGCTGGGGCAGTATATCCATGAGCTGGGGCAGTATATCCATGATCTGGTTCAGTATATCCATGAGCTGCTGGGGCAGTATCCATGTGCTGGGGCAATATTTATGAGCTGGGGCATTATCCATGAGCTGGGGCATTATCCATGAGCTGGGGGCATTATCCATGAGCTTGGGCATTATCCATGAGCTGGGGCATTATCCATGAGCTGGGGGCATATCCATGAGCTGGGGCAATATCAATGAGAGGAGCTGGAGCAAAATCCATGAGAGGAGCTGGGGCATTATCCATGAGAGCAGCTGGGGCAGTATATCCATGAGAGGAGCTGGGGCAATATATCCATGGCAGTATATCCATGAGAGGAGCTGGGGCAGTATATCCATGAGAGCAGCTGGGGCAGTATATCCATGAGAGGAGCTGGGGCAGTATATCCATGAGAGCAGCTGGGGCAGTATATCCATGAGAGGAGCTGGGGCAATATCCATGAGAGGAGCTGGGGCAATATCCACGAGAGCTGCTGGGGCAATATCCATGAGAGGAGCTGGGGCAATATCCATGAGAGGAGCTGGGGCAATATCCATGAGAGCTGCTGGGGCATATCCATGTGTGCTGGGGGCAGTATCCATGTGTGCTTGGGGCAGTATCCATGTGTGCTGGGGGCATATCCATGAGAGCTGGGGCAATATCCATGTGTGAGCTGGTCTGGGGCAATATATCCATGTGTGAGCTGAGGCGCAATATATATCCATATGTGAGCTGAGGTGCAATATATCCATATGTGAGCTGGGGCGCAATATATCCATATGTGAGCTGGGGAAATATATCCATGGGTGAGCTGCTGGGGGCAATATATAATTGTGAACTGGGGCAATATATCCATATGTGAGCTGGGGGCAATATATATCCATGGGTGAGCTGCTGGGGGCAATATATAATTGTGAACTGGGGCAATATATCCATATGTGAGCTGGGGGAAATATATATCCATGTGTGCTTTCACTGCCTTCGAACAGGCATCGTACTTGCTGGCAGTTGGCAAAAAGTTGTGTGAGCATATGAGTGAGCTCCACAGCAATAAACCTCAGTAATGTGTGCTGTGTGTATGAGCATTTAGTGTTATATGGGAGTACTGATTTAGGAGTAAGAGTAGTTAAAAAAATCTGGAAAACTCGGGGGGGGGGGCGGGTGACACCATAAGTTACCGCACCGGGTGACACCAACCCTAGTGACGCCACTGTGCTGCCCCCAGCATCCGCGAGCTTTGCGATTGCTAAGGGGCAGGCTGCCAGTCTCAGCCCCTCCCCCCGATCTACTGGGGAAACCGGGACGTTAAGGGGAAGTAAGTGAACGCTGATTTTTTCCCTTTGCATTCACCTTTGGTTTTAGCTCAGGGCAGCTGATAGTGCCCATTATATTTACGAAGGTTTTTCAGTTATGTGATTGCTACAAAGCTATATAAAATCTCACTCAATCTAGCAGCGATTTTCTAACTTCATTACACTAATAACCTTAAACCCTGAGTATAAAATCAGACTTTACACTTCTCGCTTTCTACAATCCAAAAATATTTATTACAGAGGCTGAGCCACTAGTACAACATATATTTACAGTACCAATAATGGAAACTTTACACCAACTAATCTAATGAACAACGCACATGCAATATGTTACACAGTTACTTTGGTTTTATCAAGCTTTTCATGATGGTGCTGGAGCTTGCAGGAACAGAGACAAAGGGACCAGTGGCTTTGATGCCCCTGGTTATAAAAGGATTCCAAGGCTCCTCCTTTGACATTCAGCCCATCCCAACTCATTTGGTTTTCTTTAGGCTATGTGCCTTCCTCCAGAAGAAAACACACCCCTTTCAGGGTTTATGGAGGTGCCTGGACTTTCCAGGTGGGAACCAATATGACCAGTTTTACCTCTGTCTTCTTAGTAACCTCCATTATAGCTCTTACGCATATGCTATATTAATAACCATGCCTAAAGCTATTCTATAGCCAGCTTCTTGGGATAATGTGAGGTACTATTGAAGTGAATCCTAGTCTTTTTTTGTAATAGCGTAGGCGCCACATTTTGCGTGCTGCAACGGGACGTTTTACACTTTACAGGCACAAGTTCCATAGCAACTGCACAGAATGATGAATCGGAGTTGCACATATTCAGATCGATCCATTGGCTGCCACTCTGAGACCGAACGCTACCGCAGTTGGTCTCAAAGAGGGTGTTGTCGGCACGGTTTCTTCATGGTAAGGCGACGTCGCTGGTGACTGATCTGGTGACCAGCAGCTGGAATTTCAAATAATCCTGGCTACTGGTAACACTGGGAGGGGTGGAGGTAACTCCCTTACTTCACCCAGTGATTTCCCCAGACTGGGGGAGCTAGGAGAAGGGGAGAAGAGGGGGCGCTCCTCACATAAAATATAAAGTGGTTAGGATGAGTAGAGTGTCCCATTATTGTTTAGTTAAAAATAACGGAAGGGAGGAAAATGAACAAACAACCACTTAAGAGTCTTTGGCCTTTGTCTTCTGGCCTCCAGAGACCCTTATTCCTGCACTGGACATCAGAATTATTTCTCATCCTCCGTACAGAGGCTCCGTGTCCAAATCAAAACTTTCCGTGTGATGTTCGGCCATCTAGCATTCAGATTCTGAGGATGGCTTAAAGTAATACCGGCTTGATAAGGGTTAAAGTCTGTCGCCACCATAAATAAATAACATGCCGTATGCAGACAAAAAGGAAGATCCTCTTACCAAAGATCTTCCATCTCCGAAGTCATTGCTTTTTGCACGGTGCTTAAATCTTAAACCGCTCAGTAAATGTAAACACTCAGTCACAGGGTTGTTAAGCTGGTATCATTTAGTTAGGGCTTACAATGAAAATGAAAGGTATTTAATGTCCCATTGAGATTAGACAGGGCTGCCAACATGAACTGCATTACATTACATCCTTCAAATTGATGCTGTTAACCTCAAGTCTGACATGCTAGACAGAGCGAAGGGGGTTATGGATTTGTCCACCTAACTCTTGTTTCACTAATGCATCCTTTGGTGTGTTCGGAGCTTGTTTGGTTCCCCAGATATTGATAATCTAGGGCAGAGGTTGATTATCCAATTACATTCGTGTGATTCTCCAACCGATAAATGTATATTCACGGTGTTTACAAATATCATTAAAAACACATCGAACGCAATACATTTACATCTTATTACCTAAAACACAACAAGCATATGTTTGCTAAACAGACGAGGTTCTCGACAGATTCGCATAAAGTGAGCAGTACCTGCTGTTCTAAAAATAATAATGTGGGAGGCGAAAGGCTCCAAGATCTGGCAATGCAACATGCCAGGTACCATTAGATTGATTCTACAGGGAAGTGTACGATATATCATTTTTTTGGGACTGCAAAACACTGGGGGCTCTATCATCTCGCAAGAGCAAAATGGCATAGGGCTTGTGGACCGACAGTGCAACACTCCGACCATGGCGACCCATGGACTCCAGGAGGTGATACTTGCGCTGTGTTCTGGGGCAAGGTACTGTGGTAGCGCCTGTCACAGAATCTAATGTTGAAATGGGGATGCTACATGGAAGCCTGCAGGCACAGGTTTTCCCCGTTAGCATCCCCATTTTAGAGTTAGGGAGCGAATAGAGCCCTACGTGTTTTAGTTACAAATTGGTGTGGTTTGCCCAATTCACTGGTATTGTATATACTAATTTACAAAAAATTCAATACATCCAGTACCGCATAGATAAAACTTTAATCAGACTATTCCTCCAGTGAAAAGACAACAGTTCAAACTGAAGTGGGTGTTTATCAAGACCCATTTCGGGTTGAAACATTGTCTTTCACTGGAAGAATAAAGCCTCCATCTCTACATCTATGCAGTACTAGACGTATTATTATTGTTATTATTATTATTAGAATTTATATAGTGTCAACAGTTTCTGGAGTGCTTTACAATAACCAATGGATAGAGACAACAATGAAACAAACATAGGAACAATAACAAGAGGTGTAGAGGGCCCTGCTCGAATGAGTATACAGTCTAGAGTTGAGGTTTTCTGTTAAGGTCTTGGAGAGGGGACCTCTTCCTAACCCCTGACAAGTGTTGAGTTGCTTAGTTGATTACTGACTATTCCTATAGTAGTTTACAGACAGGACTATGAGACTGGCCATTGTAATAGTACCTAGTGTAAGGTTAATAAAGTCATCGTCGAGTATCACTTGATTTACTAATATTTTCTGTGTATCCCCTAACTTACCATTTTTCCCAGAAAATCAAAAACATTGGTTTATTTCTGATGAATACTCATGCATGGCATAAACCATCAAACGTTACAGTTAAAAAGCTTTCGCTGAATTTTGTTGATGACATGGATGAAAATGATCAAGTAAATCAAGATATAGGGAGAATGAATCATGATCCTTCACTAACAAGTTAATCAATAAAATATGAGTTACTAAGGCGCTTGGTGGAGCCACAATCAATGAACGCTTTAAGGCTTCAGGGATCTCAAACAATAGTACTTTAGGTCTGCAAGCCCACCGATATTATGTTGGAATACCTGCTGGGTGGAGTAGAGGTAACATCACTGCTCTTAGACTGTGGAGACACAGGTTTGAATCACAGCAAGAGCACCTCTCCAGTAAGTGTCCTTGGGAAAGACACCTAACGGTACATACTCGCCACCCAGGACATACTTGGAAACGAGAGAAATCTCAATGTACCCTTCCTGGTAAAATCCTTTCTCAAAAAAAAAAAAAAGTTCTCATTAGTGACACAAGATGTTAATTATCCAGTTGTGTGTTCTTCAAGTAAAAAGTCCTACATTTTTGGTTCAATTAACACTTGGTTTAGTGTATAGACTTGTGAGAATTAAATGTATGGTGATAGCTCCCTTTTACTGTAAATGCGGATTCTAATTAGGATTTACAGTAAAAATTTGCAACTTCTGCATCGTAAATTTTATATTAACTGCTATAGTCAAAAATCGCAAGTCGGTACGGTATATTTTTTACTGTTACAGAAAAAACATGCAGGCCCGAACTTTAATATTTTACATTTATATTTTCATCCCGCAAGTTCCTGCTTTAATATTTTACTGTTATATTTTCATCCCGCAAGTTCCTGCTTTAATATTTTACATTTATATTTTCATCCCGCAAGTTCCTGCTTTAATATTTTACTGTTATATTTTCATCCCGCAAGTTCCTGCTTTAATATTTTAGTTATATTTTCATCGCGCAAGTTCCTGCCTTAATATTTTACAGTTATATTTTCATCCCGCAAGTTCCTGCTTTAATATTTTACAGTTATATTTTCATCCCGCAAGTTCCTGCTTTAATATTTTAGTTATATTTTCATCCCGCAAGTTCCTGCTTTAATATTTTAGTTATATTTTCATCCCGCAAGTTCCTGCTTTAATATTTTACTGTTATATTTTCATCCCGCAAGTTCCTGCTTTAATATTTTACTGTTATATTTTCATCCCGCAAGTTCCTGCTTTAATATTTTACAGTTATATTTTCATCCCGCAAGTTCCTGCTTTAATATTTTACTGTTATATTTTCATCCCGCAAGTTCCTGCTTTAATATTTTACTGTTATATTTTCATCCCGCAAGTTCCTGCTTTAATATTTTAGTTATATTTTCATCCCGCAAGTTCCTGCTTTAATATTTTACAGTTATATTTTCATCCCGCAAGTTCCTGCTTTAATATTTTACATTTATATTTTCATCGCACAAGTTCCTGCTTTAATATTTTATAGTTAAACCTGCAACCCTCAATTTCCTACTCTATTATTCCAGTTATATTTACAACCCGCTTGTCCCTGCTTTCATATTTCACTGTTATATTTACAACCCGCAAGACCATACTGTAATATTTCCAATGTTACAGTAAAAGCGTGCATGTCTAGAATTTACTGTAAGACACGCATTTATGGGGTTTACAGTAAGACGTGTGTCTGCGGGACTTCAGATTAGAACGTGCATGTCCCGGTGTTTCAGTTTAAAATGCGTAAATCTGGGATTTACAGTAAGACAATGAAACTTGGGAAAAACATCCACGGAAACTTAAATAAACCACTCTGGGCCCTAACATCTGACCCTCGCTAAAACCGGGACACTAAGAAGAAAAATTAGCGATTGCTAATTTCCCCTTTGCTTCCTGGTTTTACCTTTAGATTCCAGGGCAGGCGCTGAGTCCAGCAGCCGTCCAATAGTGGCCACTAGGCTTGCGGCTGCTCGGGGCAGCGCTGACATGCTGTCCCAAGCATCCCCTCCATGGGGTCCATAGGTTTCTATGGAGGCCCTCTGCTGCCGGGTCACATGACCACCAGGATCTCACCTCACGTGAGATCCTGCTGGTCGGCGGAGTGATCGCGGATGGAGACAGGGGACTTTTTCCCCCAGTCTCACTCTGTTCTCGGTGACCAGAAGCAGCATATCGGGACGCCATTCTCGCCGTGGGATGAGAGGTGAGTATTTATTTTTTCGGGGGGTTTCAGCTGCTGCTGACTGATTCTGTGACCTTGTGATCCGAATGCTAATTACTCACTGCTTTCAGTTTGCGCTCCCCATGTTAAGTATAGGGAACGCAACGTACAGTAAGCAAGCGCTAAAAAAGCGCTAATACTGAATCGCTAATGGGATTTTAATACGTTAGCGAATCGAAGGGGATTTGTGCAGAGTGCTCTTTTAAGCTAGCGCTAACGCTCATTTAGAAACATAGAAACATAGAAAGATGTCGGCAGATAAGAACCTTTCGGCCCATCTAGTCTGCCCAATTACATGGATACTTTACCTTGATTTATCTTTTGTTTAGGATAGCCTTATGCCTATCCCATGCCTGCTTAAATTCAATTACTGTTTTAGCCTCTACCACTTCAACTGGAAGACTGTTCCATGTATCCACCACCCTCTCAGTAAAATAATGCTTTCTGATGTTACTTTTAAACCTTTGCCCCTCTAATCTAAGACTATGTCCTCTTGTTTTGCTACTTTGTTTCCTTTTAAATATACTCCCTTCCTCTACCTTGTGGATTCCCTTTACGTATTTAAATGTTTCTATCATATCTCCTCTGTCTCGTCTTTTTTCCAAGCTGTACATGTTAAGATCATTAAGCCTTTCCTGGTAACTTTTCTCCTTCAAGCCGTACACCATTTTAGTAGCCCTTCTCTGAACTCTCTCTAAGATGTCTATATCCTTCTGGAGATACGGTCTCCAGTACTGCACACAGTACTCCAAGTGAGGTCTCACCAGTGCTCTGTACAGTGGCATGAGCACTTCCCTTTTCCTACTGCTAATACCTCTCCCTACACAACCAAGCATTCTGCTAGCATTTCCTGCTGCTCTATTACATTGACTACTTACCTTTAGATCCTCTGAAATAATAACCCCTAAATCCCTTTCCTCAGATGTTGAGGTTAGGACTGTATCAAATATTCTATATTCAGCCCTTGGGTTTTTACGTCCCAGGTGCATTATCTTGCACTTATCCACATTAAAACTCAATTGCCACAGCTCCGACCATTTTTTTAGTTTACCTAAATCATTTGTCATTTGGCTGATCCCTCCAGGAACGTCAACCCTGTTGCAAATCTTTGTGTCATCAGCAAAAAGACATACTTTTCCATTAATACCTTCTGCAATATCACTAATAAAAATATTAAATAGAATGGGTCCAAGTACTGACCCCTGAGGTACCCCACTGGTAACAAGACCTTGCTCTGAATAAACTCCATTTACCACAACCCTCTGTTGCCTGTCACTCAGCCACTGCCTAATCCATTCAACAATATTGGAATCCAAGCTCAAAGATTGCAATTTATTGATAAGCCTTCTATGCGGAACAGTATCAAAAGCCTTACTGAAATCTAAATAAGCAATGTCTACTGCACCACCTGTGTCTATTATTTTTGTTACACAATCAAAAAAATCAATAAGATTAGTTTGGCATGATCTCCCTGAGGTAAACCCATGTTGTTTCTGATCCTGTAATCTATGTGTTTTTAGATGTTCAACAATCCTTTCCTTTAACATGGTTTCCATTAATTTCCCCACTACTGACGTAAGACTAACTGGCCTATAGTTCCCAGATTCCTCCCTACTACCCTTCTTGTGAATGGGCACAACATTTGCTAATTTCCAGTCTTCTGGGACGACTCCCGTTAGCAAGGATTGGTTAAATAAATCTGTTAACGGTTTTGCTATTACATCACTGAGCTCTTTTAATAATTTAGGGTGGATCCCATCATGACTTTACTTTATTTATTTATTTGTCTTTACTTTAGACAGCTGCTGTAGAACCTCCTCCTCTGTAAACTGATATGTAATTGTCTCGTTAGTGTTTCCTCCTAACTGAGGTCCCTTTCCTTCCTTTTCTTCTGCAAAGGCTGAACAAAAATATTCATTGAGGCAGTCAGCGAGACTTTTATCCTCTTCTACATACCTTCCTTCCTTTGTTTTTAATCTAACAATCCTTGTTTTACTTTTCTTTTCTCGTTTATGTATCTAAAAAATGTTTTGTCCCCCTTTTTTCTGACTGAGCTATTTTCTCTTCTGCGTGTGCTTTGGAAGCTCTTATAAATTGCTTTGCCTCTTTCTGCCTAATCTTATAGGTTTGCCTATCTTCTTCACTCTGAGTTGTTTTATAATTATTGAATGCTGTCATTTTGTTCTTCACTATTTTGGCCACTTCTGCAGAGTACCACAGTGGTTTCTTCCCTTTTTTTGTTTTTGCTAACAAGTCGAATGCAATTGCCTGTGGCCTTCAATAATGCTTCCTTTAAATAATCCCATTTCTCCTGGACTCCCTTTAAACGCCTCCAGTCTGATAATGACTCCTTCACACAAAGTCTCATTTTAGAAAAATCTGTTTTTTTAAAGTCTAAAACTTTTGTTTTTGTGTGATGCGGCTCCATCTCTGTTCTTATATTAAACCATACTGACTGGTGATCACTAGATCCCAAATTTTCACCTACAACAACGTCCGATACCAAACCTCCATTTGTGAGTATTAAATCCAATATGGCCTCTTTACAGGTCGGCTCCTCAACTACTTGTGTTAGAGATAATCCCAGTAGGGAGTTTAGAATATTTGTACTCCTGGTGCACCCAGCTGTTTTGGTTTTCCAGTTCACATCAGGAAGATTAAAGTCCCCCATGATAATAACTTCCCCCTTCATTGCCATTTTGGCTATTTCCTCAAGCAGCAGATTATCTAGCTCTTCTACTTGTCCAGGGGGTCTATAGATCACACCTACACGAGCTACTGTATGATTGCCAAACGTTAGCGTAACCCAAACTGACTCTATGTTCACCTCGCTCACTTTTATTTGGTTCGTTTTTATGTTGTTTTTCACATACAGGGCCACTCCTCCTCCTTTCCTACCTTCTCTGTCTTTTCTATATAAAGAGTACCCCGGTATTGTTATGTCCCAGTTATTTTTCTCACTGAACCATGTCTCAGTAACCGCAACTAAATCTAGTTTTTCAGCTGCCATCATTGCCTCCAGTTCATTGATTTTATTGACTAAACTGCGAGCATTTATAGACACGACTCTGAGCTTGTCATTTTTTACCCCGCATGTTGCTTGCACCCGCCGATTTAGTTTTGGGGGACAATCAGGCAGATTGTTTTTTACCCTTTTGTCCCCCCCTCCTAGTTTAAATATTTCTTTGCGAAACCTTTGAACTTCTCACTGAGAACATATGTTCCCCTATGAGTAAGATGCAAACCATCTTTTTTATACAGTTCCTTTCTGCTCCAATTAGAGCTATCATGGGACACAAAGCCAAATCCTTGCTCTCGACATCATTCCCGAAGACACAAATTAAATTCCCTATTGCGCATCTGCCTATCCTGAATGTTATGCACAGGCAAAACTTCAGAGAATGACACAGTGGACGCAATCTGCTGTATTTTACCTCCAAGAACACAAAAATCTTCCTTAATCTCAGAAACCTCATTGCTAGCCAAGTCATTTGTCCCTAGATGGACTAGAACATCCACTTCCCCTTGTTGCTTTGCTTGTTTGACAATATTGAGAATACGTCTCTTGTCTCTACGAGCAGTAGCCCCAGGAAGACATCTCACCAAACCACTACTCTCCAGCTCAACACCTCTTATGATAGATTCACCCAGCAACAATTGCCTTCTATCATGTCCCACCTTTTCCTTATTGTTCTTGGTTGCAGAACATTTATGTGAGCTCTACCATTAGCTTGAAGGAGGTGATAGAGCCCTCTATTTTTGGGGCTTTTGAACAGTTAAATATTTTTTACTAAAGAAGCCCATTTTTCGAAATTCAGCTCAAAATAATTTTTTTAACATGAATTAGCCAATATTTGGAAAAAATAAGTAACCTTTTTTTTTCCGAAAAATCGACCAATTGTATTAAACCGAACCCCATGTTTCAAGAAATTAATCATGACCAATTTGAGCACAATCCGCAGCATAGGTTTTGAAGTCCCAGAACATTTTTTTTCTACATGTTATTAAAAGGCTGGTTTGCCTGGTAAACTGAAAAAATAATATAATAAAATAGAAAGAAAAATGTTCTTTTCCATTTTGGACTACATAGTTAATATTTGTTATAAGCAAAGCTTTCAATTCTCTTGCCTAAATCTCTTCTAGATGTATAGATGCAAACATGTGTTTATTAATGTTTTCATTTGTTCCTCATTTAATAAATGACACCAGCTGCATGCACAGTGTCATAAAACAGATTTCAGTGAGTACTCGCTCAATATATTTTGCTGACATCTCAATGCCTCCGAGACTGTCGCTTTCCTCGAGTTTGACTTTAACATATTGCGTGCCTATTGTGCTGCCAATGGATTTATAATAGAAATCCATTAAGAAAGCTAATAATCTCTTAATTTTGAAAAACTATAAGTTAGCAAATAATAATTACTTAGTTACATAGTCTGTAAAAAAATGTGCGTCCTTCGAGAGCAGCTTTTCACACAACTCCTACTGCTGTTGATACAAAAGAAGGCAACAAACCTCATCTGAAGCGCTCACCAAATATGCAACATACTGGGAAAAAAATCCTTCTTGACCTCAGAATGGCGTCAGATTTCTCTCTGGATCAAGCAGCTTTAACCCACAAAAAAGTATTATAACCATTAATATTATGTTGTTTTTGTAGAAAGTCATCCAATCGTTGTATAAAAGTCTGTACAGACTCTGACCCAACCACACCAACAGGCAGAGAATTCCACAGCTTTATTGCTGTCCCTGTAAAAAAACCTTTCCTATGCTTTAGGCTGAATTTCCTGTCGTCCAGATTAAATGGGTGACCTTGTGTCCTGTGTATAGTCCTATTAATGTATAGGTTTCCAGACATTCATCCCGAGAGAGAATTCCCCTATTAATGAATGCCAATACCTTGCTGGCCTTGGCGGCTGCTGCTTGACATTGGGCATTGTTACTTAGTTTGACGGCTACGATTATTCCCAAATCCTTCTCCTGCTTTGATTTCAATAACTCGGTACTATTTAGGGTATAAGTTGCTTGCGCGTTTTTCACTCCAAAGTGCATAACTTTGCATTTATCTACATTAAATTTCCCCTGCCATTTAAGTGTCCAATCCCTCTGCAGGGAAGTAACATCATGCTCACATTTTATCACCGTTCCTAGCTTTGTGTCATCTGCAAACACTGATACATGGCTGTCGATGCCTATTTCAAGATCATTTATAAATAGATTGAATAGAAATAGTCCTATAACAGACCCCTGAGGGACACCACTGGTGTCCATCTTGAAAATTTACCATTTATGACCACTCTCTGTACTCTATCTTTTAGCCAGTGTTCTGTCGAAGTACAAGAATTTTCATCTAGATCAATTTTTCTGAATTTGAATATTAAAATATTGTGTCGAAGGCTTTGACAAAATCCAAGTAAATCACATCCACTGCGCCCCCTGATCAATACTGACACTTACTTCTTCATAGATGGAATTAGGCTAGCATGTCATGATCTTTGTTTCATAAATCCATGCTAACCATAATACTAATAATAAAATATTAAGTTATCTTCTAAAACAAAATATTTACCTTATTATTAAACTGAGTAACTTGCATTTCAGTATTACATATTTGTAATAAGGGAAAAAGTAAAACATTGAATTAACACAATTTGTTTCACATTGACAACAAACTTATCTAAATTAAATTCATTTGCACTGCTCCATAATAAGACCACATATAGTTTACACGATCTTAGGCTCCTGCAGGAGCTTTTGAAGATTGAGCATACTCGATCTTTGTAGTGAAGATTTAATTGGAAAAGGACAATAAAACTGACCACTGAATTACTTACCAATTTGCTACGCTAGGGTGTCTCGAAAAATGCATAAATAGGAGGCTAAAATAGGCTACAATTGCCAAAATGGCAAATATTGGCAGTGTCCTTATTGAATATCCATAGCTCATAATTTAGTAGGCATACAATACACTGTTTTACATCTACATCTCATCAACAACACTATCGTAATTGAATCACTAAAAGATAATCAGGGTTATTCAGAGAAATGTGAAACTTGGGGGAATGACTGGAGAAGTGAAAATTTTAGGTCAAAATAGCCAAACTAGAAAAAATCTCTCATTTACCTCACTTTCCAAATTGGCTATTTGGTCTAGATTGTTCTCTTCTCATGACGGTTCTCCTGGTTTTTACCTTTCTCTGAATAAATTGCAGCTTCTTTTTATCTTTAGAGACTCGGCATCTGTCCACCAGTTTCTTAACTTGTTTTTTTAATGCATGGCATTATTTTTCTCCTACCTCCCCCCCCCCCCCCCGCTCGTTAGTAGCAGCGAAGGAGAATCCTGAATCTGATGTAGCAAAATACTCCCTACATACGCACATGAATAAATGATGAAGCTAAATTTCCTTTTAAAAGTTGCTTGATAGATTCCATTAATATTCCGATTTTGCCATGCATGCTGCTGGGAAGCTTACTTTCAAATGAATCTTTTATATGTAACACTCAAACATCAGGCTGCTTAGTAATTTTCTTGTCTAATTACTTTGCGATCATCCTCTTTAGGTACGCAATCGATCGGCACACTGACTTTGACAGATTCTTCAGCATCGACGTTCACGATGGTGTCATCAAAACCACAAAGCCTCTGGATAGAGAAGAGGGGCCCTGGCACAATATCTCAGTCACCGCAACAGAGCTCCGTAAGTACTCCCCAGACGCAGAGAATTCATTATTAGAGTCCTATTTCACAAGAAACTGTACCAAGCAAAAGATGGCCCATTGCTATTCGCATTCTATTGTTTGAATGACATATTGCTCTAACTAATGATAAATAAATTCTGTTAAATAATTCTTCTCATTGTCAAACAGTCGCCAAGATAGATTTTTGCTCCCAATGGCCATAGAATTCTATTTTTTCCTCCATCCTAATACATATATAAAATGAAAATTGATTTTCTTACACTTCTAGATAGTATTTTTTTCTCATTCTCTGGTGTTTTCCCAGAGGATTCGGACCATAGTGTAAGGGTCCTGTGCATTAGCTTAGCTATTCGTTGTACAACGTCAGGACAGAGATCTTGGATAATTATCTGTCTTTATAACATTCACGTATTGGACGCAAAGGTCATTTCTGCCTTTATACCGATAATGCAGACAACGTGGCAAAATGTTTTAGATACGGGACGCCATCTAGAGCTTAGAACCTTTCATCCCAGCATTATTTCTGTAAAGGATAAACAAATACATGAAAAGTGAGAAACTAGCAAATTTACAATATTTGAATGGTTTTACTAGCTCAGGATAACAATATTTATGTTAACCACCCATCCCATGTTTCAAATAGATGTCAAGTTATTATTTCTTTTTTAAAAGTGTCATGATAATATTTCATTAACAAAAAGTGCTTGGTATTGAAAGGGTTAACCATTGTATATCTTACAAGACAACTGCTGAAGAGAGAGGACAGTAGGGGTTTTGGAGCCAGAGCATGTGTAATAATATAGTGCAAGATAAGTGAGGCTATCTAGAGTTTAGAACCTTTCATACCAGCGATAAATCTGTAAAGGATAAAAGAATACATGAAAAATTTAAGATGGCTACAATTACATTATTTTAATGATTTATCTAGCTAAGAATAGCAATATTATGTTAGCCACCCATCGCATGTTTCAATTAGATGTCATGTTATTATTCCTGTAACGAAAAGTTCTTGGTAATGGAAGCGCATTGAAAATTGAATATTGGTATTGAAAGGGTTAACCATTCCATGTCTTACAATAAAACTACTGAACACAGAGGATGGTAGAAATTTTGGAGCCAAGGCACGAGTAAAAATAATGTACAAGATGAGGGAGGCCATCTAGAGTTTAGAACCTTTCATAGTTACCATCGATAATTCTGTGAAGGAAAAACGAATACTCGAGTATACCGCTAGATTTTGGTGACAAAAATTTACCTTAAAATTGGAGGAGTCGCGTTATATTCGAGACATCTGCATCGCGTGTAAAAAAAAAACTTGCCTTGCTCTGGATCCCAAGTCTCACGGAAGTTCCGGTAGTCTTGCTGAAGTGAATGCGGGGCTCCCTGATGCTTGTAAACACTTCAGGAACTCCCGGATTCGTGAGATTTGGGATCCATCACGGCCAGAGGGCACGCTCGGTTTAAGCCAATCATTCACCTCGCTCGGCTCCGTCGGCCATCTAGTCGCTAGCAAAGAAGACGGGTGGCCGGCGGCTTCATACTTAGTAACTACTTCAATCATTCTAGAGCAGAGCGCCCTGGCCTGAAGGGTAGCCTGACTGTGTTAAGAGAACCTGGAAGGATTTTAATAGTTTACAGTACAGTAAAATTTTGTTCCTCGCCTTATATTCGAGTCTTGAGTATTCTCTCATTTCCATAATAAATCTCTATCCATCGCGTTATATTCGGGCCGAGCTATACTCGAGTATCTAAGGTACATGAAAAATTAAAAATGAATACATTTACATTATTTATTGGTTAAACTGTCTCAGGATAACAATATTTAAGTTAACCACCCATCTCATGTTTCAAATAAACGTCATGTTAATATGTCTTTAACCACTTCGCTGCTGAGGACGCGCTCAGCGTCCTCACATTGGGGTCAGCGTTCGGCCGGGTTCCGGCCGATCGCTGGCCCCTCCGGTGCGGGCTGACATCCTGGATGTCAGCCCGGCATCCGGACCAGCAGCCGCCAGAATTAGGTGTCATCGCGGGGGCGCGATGACACCTAATTCAGGCGCCCCCCCCGCATGTGCGGAGGAGGCGCCTGAAAGGGAGGGGGGGGAGGTCCTTCGGACCTCTCTCCCTCCCAATCGGCGGCTCTGCGGGGGTTAACCCAGGCATCATTTGGAAGGGCACAGCCTGCCCTTCCAAATGATGCCTGGCATTAACCCCTGGGGAGCTGGATCGCGAATCGGCGCTGAAAAGCGCCGGTTCGCGATCCTTTCCCGGAGCTGGCCGACATCTTGGATGTCGGCCAAGCCTCCGGGAACTCCCCCAGAGGACTGGCGTCATCGTGCGTAGCACGATGACGCCAGTCCTAGAGTTAACCCCTAACTGCCACCAACTGTGGAGATAGGGAGTTCCAATGAACTCCCTATCTCCCGATCCGTGGCAGCTAGGGGTTAAATTTTGGTATGGTTGGATCGGCCAGAGCATGGCCGTTCCAACGATACCAAACACTACAGTGAAAAATGTTGTAAAAAAAATAAATAAATAAAATAAAAAATAAAAAAAATTAAAAAAAAAATTTAAAAAAAAAATTAAACACTTTTTTTTTTTTTTTTTTTGGTTTGTTAATGCAGCAATATTGTTCCCATTTCAATTATAATGTGAACAATGATGCTGCACTAACGATTTTTGTATGCGGTGCGTTTGTTAAAAATAGTGTCATTTTCCCCAAAAAAAAATGTAATGAGACCCCATCTCTAATTTTTTTAACAAGCGCACCCCATACAAAATATAACCGCAATTGCTCGCATGTTAAAATGTGGAAAAAAACACTTTACACATTGTAAATTATTGAAAATACATATTTTATTGCATTTTTTGTTATAATATACAGACATGACATAACGTATACATATAATAATGACATATTATGAATCTACCGAGTCTGACGGAAAGAACGATATATAATATGTCTGGGTCATATACTAAAATAAGCCTTCAAAACACGTTTAAACATGATGCGCAAAACAGGTAAAAATGACCTCAGCATAGGGGCGGGAAAAGCCTCAGCAGCGAAAGGGTTAACAAGAAGTGCTATGTATTGGAAGGGTGAAACAGCAAAATCACTGAATAGAGAGGATGTAGGGGTTTTGGAGCCAGATCATGTGTAAAAATAATTGTGATATGATATTAGTTGCTTCTTTCATGCAATTTTTTTCCTACAGTTTTATGCATATTTTTATACAGCTATTATTATGCATTTATTTCTCATTTAAACCTTTAAAAGATAATATGTAATCCTTGTGCCCACCACCACCCTCTGCCCTTTGCTTTATACCTTTATTAGACAGAGAGACAGTGAGGTTATATTGTTGTTATCACACACACATACTGCATTCCGTGCTCCAATATAATTGTCTCTCTTGTTTGTCTCATTTTCCTTAGACAATCAAGCTCACGAGGCCAAAGTCCCTGTGGCAATTAAAGTTTTAGACAGAAATGACAACGCGCCTGAATTTGCGAAGCATTATGAAGCTTTACTATGTGAAAATGCTCAGATTAATCAGGTACGGAACTGGATACATTTTAAGAATGTTTTAATTCCGAGGCCAAGGTACACATCCACAATCACCAAAATGTACCAAGATGTGTTAAGCAGATGTAGACAGAAACTGATTCTTAAAGAGACACTACCACCAAAAATTTAAATGTCCTTATTGTGTTTATTTGATGTTGCTGATATCTTTCATGTGCTTTTTTTTTCTCTTGTTTGTTCAGTTAAGAAAATATTTTACTCTATATGTGTCACTGGGTGCATCCATTGTGTGATCTTTTGTGTTGTGCACTGCCCCCACAGTGGGCCCTATTACATTACAAAATGCACAGTAAACGCGGGAATTTTTGTGTGAAGCGTCAAACGTTAACGCGCGTAAATCAACGGTGGTATTACAATCCTCGTGCATTTTTTCATCCTTCAAAGAATAACGCGAGTAAAACGGACGCGCAAAAATACGCGCGTAGTAACATTGTGCGCAGAAATCAGTGTGCGGACTGTTTTTTTCATGCGATTCAGCCAATAAGAATTAAGAACCTTAATTGTCTCACGTTAAGTTTTTGCACCTGTGAAAGTCAATCTGCGCATATATGCTGCATAAAATAAAAAAACCACGCACAACTTCTCAAATTTATTGCTTTGGTATGTGTAGAATGGTTAACTATACTTTGCTGTGCATTTTTTTTTGGGCTGGTGTATTTGTACTAGTAATCTAGTTGCAGCTTATATAAGTGATAGTGTCCTTTTAGCAGTGATTGCAAAGACTGAAGAATTGTTTTTAACCTTTCTGGTCTCAAGCAGAAACATCTCAAGTATCACTATCACATTTATTGGAAAAACCTTTCAATGCAGATCAAGGGATATTGCATTGATTATAAGAAATCATTGGGCTACATTCACTAGAGCTCCCTGCTTGACCTAGAAAAGAACTGTGAGATCTTACGGGAATCTATCAACCTTAAAAAGTTAAAATCACAAAGGACTAGATTCCCTAAGTGTCACATCTTTAAAAATGCAACCCTTAAGGAATTCATACCGTGGTGATTTTACATTTTTCAAGCTAGTAGATCCCCCTGAGATCTAGACATGTGCATTCGTTTTAGTACTAAAACGATTTAGTCCGAATTTTGAGATAATTTAGTTTTAGTATGACTCAAGAGAAACGAAACTGCTCAGTACAAAAAACGAAAGAAACTAAAATAAAATGCATTACATTTTAGTTTCAGTCCTTTTTGTGATATTATATTGATGAGTGAAGGAGACCAGCAATGAAGAGCGCAACATCGCAACATCTGAAGTTCTGCACCCTACACATGCCAATGCAGGAGGATGTTCTATACAGAGAGGGGCATTAATTCAGGAGGATGTTCTATATATTATACAGAGAGGGGTATTATTTAATGCAGGTGGATGTTGTATACATTATACAGAGAGGGGTATTAATTAATGCAGGTGGATGTTGTATACATTATACAGAGAGGGGTATTAATTAATGCAGGAGGATGTTCTAAACATTATACAGAGAGGAGCCTTTTTTTTAGCCCTTTAAATCCAGTGGCTGTGAGCGCTGAGATCGGCTGCTTGTTACATTATCTCTCAGTACATTGTATCAGGCTCAGCTGTTACAGTAACTGACTGCTGCTCATCACAGCTCTCAGAGTTTCAGTAAAACAAGGAAATAATATTGTTCTAACGTCTTATATATAAAAATATTATTTACTAGTTTTACTGAAACTCTGAGCGCTGTGATGAGCAGCAGTCAGTTACTGTAACAGCTTTGCCTGACACGGGGCAGTATTACAATGTTGGTGCTAACTTAACCAGAGTTGTTGTAAACTGAAAACCTTCATAGGCTATAATAGCTCTGGGAAGTTTACAACAGCTCTGGTTAAGTTAGCATCAGCTATATAATATGGCCCACATTGTGCTGAGAGTGAGAGATACTGTAACAAGCAGCGATCTCAGCCCTCTGAGGAGCCACTACAATAGTAATTGTATCCACTGGTTTTCGGATGAATGAAATTAGTTTTCATACTAAAGAACTGAAAACGAATTTCTTTAGCAACTAAATAAATTGCATTTTAGTACTAATCCATTAGTTCAAAACGAAATTTTGTGCTGTGCACATGTCTACTGAGATCTCAAAGTTCATTTCTAGATCTAGATGGAGGATCTAGTAAATCTAGACGATTGTGACATCTCATCACTGCACCACAACTTATTTCAGTCGGCTCCTCGGACTGTGCATTGAAACTAAACCACGAGAGCGTTGTGTGTTTGGCTGGCTGTATTGATTTTGACAAGCTGACGCCTGAGTCAAAGTGGCAGAAACCACCTGCAAGGACACTCTACTGCTCACATTCTGTTGACTTCTTTGCCAGTGGGGGTGACAGAATGGATGGCTTGTTCGTCTAATAACAAGTTATATAAAAGCATTACATTTTTTTTCCGTTTGGTTACCGCAAGCGATAACTTAAATATAATACCTTATGAAACAAAGCCAAGCTAACTTGGGCATGATTGGGCAGCCATTTTTTCATAACTTTGCTAAACCTTGTGTTCTTTTTGCATTTCCAAATGCTTTGAAAGACTAAATACTCTAAATAAACTCCTCTTCTACGGCTCCCACTTTCATTTAAAGTTGTGTTAATTATGGGGGGGGTTCTCAGTTACCCAACAGAAACCTTTTCTAATTCTGTCAGCCTGTCATGCTTCTGGCAAGATCTTGGTCTTCGTTTTGACGAATGCTCATAGTAATGTTGAATTTTGTCCCAATAGAAGCTAACATGTCTTCTTCTCTTTGCAGCATTTATTGACAATAGCGGGTGTAGATAAAGATGATACAGCCAATGGACCACGGCTTCTCTACAGTTTTCCCCCAGAACTCATTCATCCGAATCAAAACTTTACCATAATAGATCACCGAGGTTCGTACCTATATAATAGACATGTTAGAAATGCTCAGTCTACTACTTGACCAACTGTTTAGAAATTGATGATGATTGAAAGAGTTTCTATATATGACTTCTTAAAAATCTCTCAGTAATATGGATTTAGTAAAGTTGGTCAGTGTCTTTCTCGGTAAGATTATGGACATTGAGGTACATAAAACCTAAACCATTTTAGTTATGTGAGGGTTTGCCGTTCTTCTTGCTCCAAATACTGACAGGAAATTCTACTTGCAACATCTTCAGTTTGTGCCTAGCAATTCAAATTCAAATATATCTCATGCATTGGAAGACAGGTCTCAGTTTTTGTTTTCTTAGCTCATCTCTGTCTCAGTTATAAAGCTTTGATTTATAGGTATTGTAAGAAGGACTGGGTCGGTGACTGGTCTCCAGCTTGAGGACCAGACCTCAACCTGTCAAAGTGTCTGTCCCTTCTCCAAAGTAAAGCATATCTGCAGTAGCTTTCCTTTCTACACAACCCTCATCCAGAACTTGAGGGAGTGCTGTATAACTTTTAGTAGCTCTCCCCAAACACCAGACACAGCTTAGTGCGGGGAAGAATAATGATATGTTATGTGAGATGGACACCAGTTTATATAGGATGCAGGGAGGTTAAGGTAATCAACACAGTGCATTGTCTACACAAAGGGGGATGAAAATCACTTCATGAGATGCAGAAACCTGATCAGTTACAACAGACAGCATTAACACATTATCAACATCAACTCAACATCAAATCAATCTAAGGACAAACAATCACACAGACAACACGAATAATAGGTCTTAAAAGGAGTACAAGAACTAACCAACCTCTTATGAAACAACCAGTTTTTAAGATAGCAATACAATTAACAATGTTGACCATTAAGTGCCCACTTATGCCCACTGTCAGCTAGCGTTGGCTTTGCCACATTCGTCCACAGTCCCTTGGCAGGAGGCCAGCATCCACACTTCTCCAGTGGGCACCGAAGCCATATATAGTGTGGGCAAGATTGAAACATATGCCATGGAGGGTGAGGGCCCAAAGAAGGAGGGAGCTTTGGTTACAGATGTGTACGAGGGTCCAGATATTAGAGCTGGTGTCAGGCGCTGGCACTTGGTACTAATATCTAATATCTGGACTCTCTACTCTAACGGATTTGGGGATTTACCGTTTCCTCTGGTTTGCCCGGCTGCTGCACACCGTCTCTGGCCAGTATTCATCAACTTTCAATATATATGTTTTTTATTTTTTGGGATTGAGGACTGTGTTTCTGTACCCTATTCTTGATTTTTGCACTCTATAGACTCACTGGTTATTTTTTACTCTGACTCTGTTTTTTTTTTTTTTTTTTCTTTTTTCATCCTGGATGTATCTTTACATTCTGCTGGTGACTCTCAGATTTATTCCCTATACATCCTAGATTATTTCTATCCTATTTTACATCGTTCATATATATATTTTCTATATATTTTTTTCTGCTTACTGGTTTTTGATTTTACAGAGTTGTTTCTCTATTTAATTATTATTTATGTCACTTTGAAGTGTTTCTTTATTTATTCAGTGTTATTTCACATATATTTATACTTTTTGCATTATAATTTTGGTTGCTGATTATCAGTGGACAGCTGGTTTTCATATCCTTTCTATTTAAGGTGTTTTTACTTCATTACAACTGTCCAACTGCGTTTTTTACTTCTTTGCAAGTGTCTATTCGTAGAATTGAGTTTGTGAAAGGATTTTACCAGGAAGGATACATTGAGATTTCTCTCGTTTTCAAGTACGTCCTGGGTGGCGAGTATGTACCGTTAGGTGTCTTGCCAAGGACACTTACTGGAGAGGTTGCTCGCTGGGATTGAACCCATGACTCCACAGGCTCTCTCCATGCAGAGCGGTGACATTACCTCTACTCCACCCAGCCGGTACTTACAGGTGTATTAATCCTATCTACCACTGTATTTAAATTCTAGTCACCACATCTTGTTCTTCACTCATCATTCTAATCATTCCGTTCGATTAGTAATATAGCATATACACTTTGTTTTCTTTTATTTCCCTGCTTTGATAATAGAGCCATCTAGTGGCGCCACACAGACACTGCACTCTTTCCTTCAGATGTGTACGAGAGTATCACAAATTCCAGTAATTGAAGACACGTGACTTCACTATTGATTTTATTGACTTAGAAATGATGTGGCAGCGACATTTACCGTAGATGCAAAGAACTGTAAAATTGGTTGTTGTTGAGGTGAGCGTCGACTTTTCAGAGTACCACATTTCTACAAAAGCAGGCAAAAGTTGATGCAAGCAACAGCGAACAAGACTTTACAGCACAACAGTACCACTATAAGTCTTACCTTAAAATTAGTAAACCACGGCTATTCTTCATTAACGTGTTCCATCGTGTTTGCAGTAACAGTGAGTGTAGTTCGTCGATTTTAAACTGGTGTTCTCCATTAAAAAAACAGAGCTAGACAACGTCAACTGACAGGAAAACTGTGCTATATATCTTTGGGGAAAAGAATGGTGAAGGGTGTGAAGAATGGTGGAACTCCCCCAGGTAGTGATTTGTAACAGATCTCAGTACCACAACCGGGTCACATCTGTCAATGCCGCTTTCTTGATTACTCTGCATGACTCTCAGGCCTTTGTCCTGTCCTTAGATGAAGATTAAAGATGGGTACACGTAGAGAGCCTTGCTTGCATCCCCCAGAAATAAGTCGAGGCTATAGATCTGTAGGTTTTCGTTGGAACAGCTACCACTGTATATACGTAGCTGCTGCCAACACCATGAGTCATGACTGCATGTAGGGTCAAAATAGAACTAATTTAATTGGGGATAGGCACACATATTTATATGGTCAAACCTGGGTCGTTTACATACACAAAACCTCCCCTAGAAAATGTTGTGAGGGTTTCTGAGGTTGCTGTTCCTTCTGCTTCTTGAGGTGTGTGAGCCATAATTAGACGAGGACAAATAAAGGAATAAACATTGCGTAACATTCCTAAACAAGGCAGGACAATGGCAATTGTGATTGGCAAACAGATTAACGCCTGAAGATAGCACATAATGGGGTAGTGTTTGCCTGACAAAGAAGATTAACAAACTACTCAAATATACAGAAGATATTAACACATTCCTGAGAGAGGGCATGCTGGAAGACTAATCCTGTCAGCAGATACACATGGACCATAACGATAGACAATAACATTGTTCATGCATAACTCAGAATACATACATACAAGCGAGGGAAAATAAATAATATAGAACATCAGGGCTGCACCTCCCAAATATACCTCCAGGTCCATGCAGCCCAAGTCCAAAAGTGACGCACATCACATAATTTCACCGTAGTTATATCTCTGTAGCTCCCCAAAGTAGACGGAAATGAATCCACCATTATTTCAGTGAATATCCCCATATGTGATTAAGCTAAACACCTTTCTGCAAACCGGTATGAGCAAATGAGCATCATAATCCGCCCACATACTCATCTGAGGTTTAAAATCAATGTTTTCACCTTTTTTTTTTCTCTCCCAGAGATCTATAAACGTCTATTTCTAGTTAAGCAAATCTCTGAAAATATGCTTTTAAAAGCCGCTACAGACGAGGAGTAAAAAACACATGATATTGTATAATGTTACTGACCTTTAAAGTGCATATAGTTGACTAATTCGTGTTTTAATAGAGTTCATTTTGCTTCTTTCTGGAAGTAATTACACAGTGCTATAACCAAAAGCAATCATAACCTATATCTTTTGAGTGGTCTCTTGTGTTGCTAAAGCTTCACATCTGAAACCTTCTTATGAATAAGAAAAAATAGGATTGCTCAAGCTGCGTTAAAGGGCCAAGTCGCATTCATGCTGAGACTCACATATACCTCCACTCCTGTAATATAAACAAACTCCATAGCAATTGGAAAATGATTTTACCTTCTGAACCGAGGGGGGAAAAAGGATTTATTTGAAAGACTCCAATCAAATTCTTTTGTACATTTAGCGCTTTGTACGAGCTATTATTTCGCGTTTTATATCAATAACCCTTAACATAGCATTTTTTTTATTGAATAAAGTAATATTCTGTCAGGAGGCAGCGGAAAAGAGATGTGACGGGTTTACCGTGTTATAGAAATCAAATTGATAGAAATAGAAGAACAGTAAGAACGCACGGGGGAATATGGACTTAGAGGAGATAAGACCCTCTTTAGACTGGATTCCATTACATGTGAATATTTTTCTGAATGGTCTTATTTATAAACTGTCTGCTGGGTAATTTGGAGATATAAACCCATGATTATTTTAGAATAGGTAAGAAAAATCCCATAGCTTGTAGCAGAAAATGTTCTATAAGGGTCTACAGAAACGTTATTTTCTAAAGAATATCAACAGTGGAGAATTCGAATTTATAAGTGAAAAAAAGAAACCTTTCAGAAAGATAGAAAAATAGATATATAGAAAACGGAGCTAAAAGATTGACAAATTAGTATTGATACGACCAGATAAATATAGAAAATTAAGGAGGAAAAAATACCCCCCCCCTCCCCTTAGCAGAATGCAAGTGGTTAGAGTTTATATATTTAGAAATGGCGGTTCTAGATCGAAGTATTAAACTATCCACTCTTCTCATGAGCTTTGATGTAGTCAACTTTTTTTTAAATAATATGATGCAATAAAATAAAAGAAATGCCAAAATACCCCAATGTCCTGTCGCTCCAGACACATACTTGTGGTCCTTCTACTCCTGGTTTCCCTACCGTTTGACAAATCAGCACCCTTAACTCACAGATCTATGCTCATTCTGCCCAGTGTGTCTCCCAAGTTGACTCCAACCCTCGTCATTCTGGCAATAATACTGACCTGGAACTCTCTAAGTGTGCACCTATATATAATATGGTACCCAAGCATCACTGTATTGACGCTTCTCGGCATCACTGTAGCGACTCATTGCCTGAGCTGTTCCTTGTGCACATGTTTTGGTGCTCTCGGTGATCCTAGCCAATGAGACACCTACTGCACCTATATGTTAAAAGAGCCGTGAGTAGTTTCCCTCCACCAGTTCCCAGATTCTCCCCTCAGCCAGCAGCGCTGAATCAATGTCAGTTCTTTATTTCTCCCAATAAAGCAGACAACACTGTTCATATTGGGTTAAGCAGACTCACTGGCCACACTGGCCATTTCACATGGCCTGTTTTTATTTGGTACAAAATCAGATAAGAACAATTAACATCCCCGCCCACCAGACATCCCTGCACCCCCATTCTGCCTGCTCTCCATCAGGTCCTCTCAGATTGTAAATTCTTGAGCAGGGTCCTCTCTGATACTGTTCTATGTGTTTAACTTGTATGTATATTAGTTATTCTGTCTCTCCCATTGTACAGCGCTATGGAACTTGGTGGTGCTTTGCAAATAACTGTAACTGCAGTCATACCGAGCACGGGTCCTTGTTTTGGGGTGATTTCAGGGTAGCAGCGGCAATCCGGGGGTACCGTATGATCGCTCGGGCCCCTATGATGTCACAGTCCACAAAGCGCCCAAATCCGGAGGCAGGGGCAAGGATGGCAGCATGTAGCAGTTACCCCCAGGTGATGCTGCATGGTCGCTGCTGTCTGAGCTCCTGGGGCCAAGAAAGGCTCAGCAATGTGTGTTCCCGATGGAGCTCCCTTCTGAAAATCGCCCCAACGGTAGCTTTCATGAGGGGGACCTTAACCCCAAAAGTACACCCTGCTGGAGCAAATGGTTTTCAGGGCACCAGTGTTTAAAGTTTCTGCAGATGTTTCCATTAACATGAATGCTGTGCAGTACTTGAATGTTATGGGTTGGCCCGTCTTGCTCCTTGGATGGTGATTGGCTGGGGTTTCAAACCCAGCTCATGGTTTCAAACCCACCCAAATAACCCCCAATCTCCATGTTAGTGTCACGTCTCACAGGTTTATTGTAGATAACACCCAGTTCTTTGCTCCTTGTACTGCCACCTCTCCTCTTCAGGGTGGCACAGTGTCCCACAGAGGCTCAGATCGTGGCACTCAGCTCAGCATTCTGTTGAGGAGATTGTCACAGAACGATTGCAAGTCACACCATTTATTGTACATCACGCTATGTGTCACTCTAATAATGCTGTTACGTGTGCGTCATGCCACCCGCACACGTTTTGATGGACAAGGATGAAGTCGACCAATGAGCACTTATCTACCCTTATAAAAGTGTGTCTTCTTGTACCCATTGTACTGTCGTGGGTCTATTCTCTGACATGTATCACTATATGCTCTTCTAATTGTGGCCAGGCTATTCCTCTGACTATTCTGACATTTGAAACCATTGACCTTGGCATGTCTACTTGATTGTCCATCGTCCCTTGATCTTAGCTTGTTTAGTGACTGCTTCTCTCCTTTTCCAAGGACCGGTCTTATGTACTGTACATTCGGTGTGGTTCATACTCTGTGTGTTAGGCCACTTCTCTGTTGTGAAGCCCAGCTGTTTTAGGGACTAGTACCGCACTTGGCTGAAAGATTTTCTGGATTTGCATATAGAATTAGCCAGACATACTCCACAACCCTTACCGTTGGATACGGAGTTCCCAATTATCATTACTAGCTCTTATTCTTCTAAGTGCACAGTATTATCATTTAGGAGATACTGAAGGACTTAGGTTTGGTTGTGACACAGAATAAGGTACAGCGTGAGAGTAACAAACTGGAGAAGATCGATAATATACAGGGTTATCCAAAGAGATCTGAATTGCTTGAGAAAGGTAACCTAACGCTGAAAATCAGGGTTCAGTTACCTTTCCTGGCCATTCGGCTATCCAGAGAGCAGGCAATTCGCCAAATCCTGGCGAATTGCCTGCACATACGGTGCCTGTTCGGTGCCTGTTCGAGGGCAGTGAAATCCCCATGAAAAATCACTGCTTCGGCTATTCAGAGAACACAAACCAGCAGTGAAAGGTTCCCGAAATGCCCTGCCATTCGGTGGTTTAATTCGGCAAGTTAATTCAGGAGAATCCCATAGGCTTCAATGTTAAATTTAATTCAATATCTAATAAACCGTTCATTATAAAATTCTGCAGCAAAAAGTCTCTTTATTTATAGATTTTTTTAGGATACTTTAAGCATTTTTCTGAATTTTTATTTTTTAAAAGTCCGATTTTTTTTTTTTTAAGTTTACTTATTTTTTCTGTAACAGCCCTCTTTATTATTCCCTGGACCTCCTGTGTAAATTTCAGACATTTTCGCTCAGTAGTTTCTTTGCAAACAGCGTTTCATTTTCACACAATCACACAAACGGTTTTGCTAATTTATTCACCTCCCTCGTCTGCGGGTCTCAGCTGCTTCGGCTGCTTCGGCTGTGTGCGATCGGCTCCTGCTCGGGCTTTTTCCGTGGTTTTCGGCAGGTTAATCCAGATGTTTTTGAGGGTTTTCGCCGTGCATTCGCTGGGTTTTGCGGTTTCTTTTCGTCGGGTTTGCTGCAGCCTTTCCCTGCAATTCGGGGACCCTGTGGTGCTTGCTGAATACACCGCAGGGTCACCGAAATGGGATCGGCAAAACGAACCGAATTGAAGAGAACGAAAAGTCACCGAACGTGCAGTGACTTTTCGAATCTCTTTGAATAACCCTGATAGTCACTCAAAATAGTCCTTTGCAGAATGATCTTGAAGGTCTTGACTGGTCCCAAGTCTCAAAAGGTTTAACATTGGCCACTTGTCACCATTAAAATATTCACATTTGACTCTTACAAAGATCTCAACATTATTGATTTACCATAAATTATTATGAGCCTTATATATATATAATTATATATTAAATGTTACATATTAACTGTCATGAAGATAGACAAGTCCTTTTCTAATCCTACGAGAGGAACGAGAGGAATCTTTTTTTTTTTCTTCAACAACTGACGTTATGAGAGTTTTGTCTCCATAGCAGCTGATGTTGTAAGTGCTCAGTCTTTGTGAACGATGACGTTAATCAAATGCTCCTTCAAAGTATTCATGTCTATAGAGCTATTTAATAAAACAGTTACGGCAATCTGACCATGATAAATTAATTAAATTTATGGCACCAGGCTGTCTGTATGTCTACATCTCTAAAGTGCACGTCCGTCTCTCAATGCACAAATCGAGCTCATCGCAGATGCTCGCGTCCATGTTCGTAGAGAATTCAGGGTGACAGTTAAGCACAATTATGTTTCTATAATAGGTCCCTTAACAACAAATTGATCATTTTAACCCTTAGCAGTCGGCTGACATAAAACATGAACCGCGTATGCTCTTTGAATATGGATCTCTTAGGATGTTGAATGTTTTGTCATTTATATTGCTATGTACAACACATAATTCCATTTTCCTGTTATTCTGACACAACCCAAGATCCACAAATCAGTTATCCTGTACACCCGTGACATGACTGAAGGAAGCATTTAAACGCTGTAGCCCTGAGACTTGTCACGCTCACGAGACGCAGAGAAAAATATCGATTCATTAGTCGAAACCTAAACTAACTGACTTATTTCATCGACTAAACACCGCATATCCTAAGGGTGTTATTTTATGACAGATCGGGCAAATCTACATGTCATATTATGTCTTTAACCCCTTCACTAACAAGCGATTTTCAAGAATACCCAAAGCAGGACCCAATGATTTTATGGATAATGACTTTCCATCACGCGTATTGTAAATATGCTCACAGGTTTCCCACGCTATACATGCACTGCAGGTCAGCCCATTCTGGCCAAAAAGTGCTACTACATTTACAGATTCTAGCTTGAGCTCTGTATTTCTCTGAAAGAAACATTTAGCTTTTCCAACCATTTCAACACATCGGCTGTTATGTCAGACGTGTTGGAACTGCAGGGGTGTTTTCTGGAGCCTATCTACAAATTAATGCCGTTTACAATAAACTAAATTCCTTTGCATTGCTCCAAAATTAGACCACATCGAGTATACTCGATTACGGAACATCAGCAGGTGCTTTTGAAAAACGAGTATACTCGATCGTGGTAACGAAGGGGCTAAGACAAATGAACATCATCACGCAGCTCAGAAGGTGAAGGCTGTGACTCACCGCATGAGTATGCATGCGTTGTGAAACCCTGCAATGCGAAGCGAGGCAAAGCTGAGTGAGGGGAGGCAGAGTGAATTGAACTTCCTCCAATCAGCTGGCTCGAGCCATGACGCGTCACTTCTTACTTGTGCTCTGAGTGGTCAGAGTTCAATATTTTCATCTTCTGACACTCAACTACATGTCCTGCCACCAGCTGAGCGTGACAGATGAAAAGTGCAAGACACACTGAAAGTGCGAGGATGAGTGATGCATCAACTTCACCACCCTGTATATCGCATCACATTCAGTGTCTCATTGCCCTACGAGTTCTCATGGGACAAGGAAAACATGTGTGTTTTCAAATGACATGTTGTATGCAACAATGATCTCCATAAACGCTACTGTGTGATTACTTCCAATAATCGTTTCTTTTTTCAACAGATGACACAGCCAGCATCTATGTCGGTCGTGGAATTTTCAGCCGCCAGAAGCAAGACTTCTACCCACTCCCCATCGTAATAAGTGATGGAGGGAACCCTGCAATGAGCAGCACCAACACCCTTTCCATCCGTGTGTGCAGCTGCAGCGACGGAGCAGTGCTCTCCTGTAATGCTGAGCCACAGACCCTCAATGCCGGCCTCAGTACCGGAGCATTGATTGCCATTCTTGCTTGCATTGTGATCTTATTAGGTAAGCAAGATGCCATTGTCAGCTTCACGGCTTCAGCATAAATCAATCATTGCCCTGAACGTGTTTTATAGCTCTTAGGATCTGAAATAAGGTTCACGGACAGTGAAAAACTGCAAATGCTGACGTTTTAAATGTTGAACGACATTGCAGCTGTTCCCGGGGCCTCCTCATTTATCTCTTTTGTTTTATAGGACAGCATTTATTTTTACTATCCGCATTACGGTAACGCTATACATATAATTACAATATCATTACATTTTATAGCACGTTATTCGTCTGTGTCACAAGTGCTCCATTTTAAATCTTAAGAAATGCAAAATATGACCAGTTTGTTGTGCACAAAAGGAAGGCCTGAAAGTAGCATTGGGTATTATTGAAGCCAGAAGAAACCCATAGCTTTAGCATTATGGGGCAAAGTGTGGTCTTGGAGCCTCTCATCAAAATTTATACCCTAGTGATTCCACCTCATGAGAGGTGTATGGACCATGAGATACACAAGCCACCTCTTGGAATGTCACAACACTGGACCACATGGCAGAGAGATCACTCTGTATGCAGACTATGCACTTGTTTAGCAGTGTCTCCCAACCCGGTTCTTCAAGTTCCCCTAACAGGCCACATTTTAAGGATTCCGTTGGCTAAATGCCAACTGAATCCTGCAATCATTGAGCAGCAAATCATGTCACCTGTGCTGTGCTTCACACATATGGCAAACCTGACCTAGTAGGGGTACTTGAAGACCAGGGTTGGGTTCCACTGTTGCGTAGAGACCAATATTCCCTAGTTCAGGACCCACAAGGGCCATCGCAGGCAAGAGCCCTGCTAGCTCCTTCCCAAGTATGGCCTGGTTCAATCATGAGGTTATAGTACATTTTTGGCCAGTTCTACATTTTTTTCCAGTCTTCATGTGCTGGAATGCATATGGTACCTAAACAAAAGATAAATCCAGGTCAAGTATCCATGTAATTGGGCAGACTAGATGGGCCGAAAGGTTCTTATCTGCCGACATTTTTTCTATGTTTCTATGTTTCTATGTATCAGCCAAAAATTGTGACTCCGGTGATGGCTTATCCCAGTCTTATATCATTGTCCTTTGTTCATGACCTAGAATTTCCCCAAACACACAAAAGAAAGCATAGACTGTTTATTTATTTATTTATAAAGGAATTACCATGAAGGATAAACATTGAGATTTCTCTCGTTTTCAAGTATGTCCTGGGTTCAAGAACATTGAAGTGTTACAGTTACAGAAATACAAAGTAATACAATGCAAGATATTAAAAAGCAACACAAATATACAGATTAACAGAAAATAAATATGTAGGAAATAGTCATTATGTTACATGTTTACAGGTGCATTCTGTATTGAGGTATGTTAGTAAGGAGCTCTTGAGTGACTTTAGACTGGTGGAAGATTTGATGGTGTCTGGGAGGTTATTCCATAATTGTGGTGCTCTGTAAGAAAATGAGGACCGAGCCACTGTCTTTTTGTATTGTGGTATTGCAAGTAAGGTGCTGGTCCTGGATCGGAGGATATAGGATGAGGGAGCTGCTGGGGGAAGCAGTCTATTCAGATAGGGTGGCAGCTAGACATGTGCACAGCACAAAATTTCGTTTTGAACTAATGGATTAGTACTAAAATGCAATTTATTTAGTTGCTAAAGAAATTCGTTTTCAGTTCTTTAGTATGAAAACTAATTTCATTCATCCGAAAACCAGTGGATACAAATACTATTGTAGTGACAAATACTATTGTAGTGGTGGCTCCACAGAGGGCTGAGATCACTGCTTGTTACAGTATCTCTCACTCTCAGCACAATGTGGGCCATATTACATAGTTGGTGCTAACTTAACCAGAGCTGTTGTAAAACTTCCCAGAGCCATTATAGCCTATGGAGGTTTTCAGTTTACAACAGCTCTAGTTAAGTTAGCACCAACATTGTAATACTGCCCGTGTCAGGCAAAGCTGTTACAGTAACTGACTGCTGCTCATCACAGCGCTCAGAGTTTCAGTAAAACTAGTAAATAATATTTTTATATATAAGAGGTTAGAACAATATTATTTCCTTGTTTTACTGAAACTCTGAGCGCTGTTACAGTCAGTTACTGTAACAGCTGAGCCTGATACATTGTACTGAGAGAAGATGTAACAAGCAGCCGATCTCAGCGCTCACAGCCAGTGGATTTAAAGGGCTAAAAAAACAAGGCTCCTCTCTGTATAATGTTTAGAACATCCTCCTGCATTAATTAATACCCCTCTCTGTATAATATATAGAACATCCTCCTGAATTAATTAATGTCCCTCTCTGTATAGAACATCCTCCTCAATTTATACCTTTCTCTGTATAATGTATATAACATCCTCCTGCATTAATACCCCTCTCTGTATAATGTATAGAACATCCTCCTGCATTAATTAATGCCCCTCTCTGTATAGAACATCCTACTGCATTGGCATGTGGAGGGTGCAGAACTTCGGATGTTGCGCTCTTCATTGCTGGTCTCCTTCACTCATCAATGTAATATCATAAAAAGGACTGCAACTAAAATGTAGTGCATTTTATTTTAGTTTCTTTCATTTTTTGTACTGAGCAGTTTCGTTTCTCTTGAGTCATACGAAAACTAAATTATCCCAAAATTCGGACTAAATCGTTTTAGTACTAAAATGAATGCACATGTCTAGTGGCAGCTTCCCAGAAAAGCTCTTAAACACCATGCTGGAAAGGTGAAGGGTGCGTTTAGACTCCAGCGATGGCCAGTTTAGCTCTTTTAACATGTCACAATGGTGGGTCATGTAGCACAAAGCGACAGAATGAGTTACACAATGTAGTAAGTTTCCGAAGGTGTGTTTGCGGGGCCACTGCATACACTACATCTCCGTATTCAATAGCCGGCATAAGCATTTTTTGTACAATCTGCTTTCTTACCGCGGGGCTCAGGCAGGATTTGTTTCTGTACAGGGCACCTAGTTTGGGGTAAAGTTTAGATGAGAGTTTTTCGATGTGGAGCCAAAGGATAGATTAGGGTCCAACCACATACCTAGATATTTGAGAGAAGTGACTGTGGTCAGCGTGCCATTTGATTGTGTCCCAACACATAAGTGGGGATTTAGCAATTTGTGTAGTTTAGGTTTTGTTCCAAAGAGCATCGTTACAGTTTTGTCATTATTTAAAAAAAGTTTGTTGTGTTTGATCCACTTTTCTACCTCTGTGAATTGTTCTTGCAGCACGGCCTCCAGTTGTGGGAGATTTGGTTTGCTGGTATAGATTACGGTGTCGTCTGCGTACATGTGTACAGTTGAGGCTTTGCAGACGTTGGTCAGATCATTTATGAATATTGTGAATAGCAGGGGGCCTAGTATTGAGCCTTGGGGTACATCGCAAGTGACTGGGAGCCGGAGGGAGGAGCTGCCAGAAATTGACACATATTGTGATCGGTCGGACACATATGATTGAAACCAGGTTAGCGTGCGATCACCAATGCCAGAGTTTTTAAGTTTTTCTAACAAGATGCCATGGTCTACACGGTGTCAAAGGCCTTGTGCATATAACAAGTACATCATTTCAGTCATGCAAAGCTATTCCATAACTCTCCCACTTACTTGAAAGCCCTCGTTGTGGACAGTGCTCTCAATTCCACCGGTGTCGATAAAAACATAGTAACTGGCATACTTTGACTCCATTCACCCAGCTAGAATACAGATTTTTTATATAGATAAAATGTATTCTTTGCCATGGCTGCTAAAGATGAATTCCACCAAGGGTTCTACATCTTCCAGATGAGAATAGTAGAGGAAAACACCTGAGATTCCATGTTCCCATACCATGTGTGTCCAAGATCACCTCAGACTTCTTCATCTTCTTGTGACAGATGGTCTAAAATGTATTCTAACTTCATATTTTCTTTTTCTTTCAGTGATTGTGGTCCTATTTGTAACTCTAAGGAGAGAAAAGAAGGAGCCTTTGATAGTATTTGAAGAAGAAGACATCCGGGAAAATATAATAACATACGACGACGAAGGTGGAGGAGAAGAAGACACAGAGGCATTCGACATTGCTACTCTACAGAACCCCGATGGGATCAATGGATTTATGCCGAGGAAAGATATAAAGCCTGAGTATCAATTCACACCAAGAGAACTTGGAATTAGACCAGCTCCCAACAGCGTCGATGTTGATGAGTTCATCAACACAAGGATACACGAGGCTGATAATGACCCAACCGCACCCCCATATGATTCCATCCAGATCTACGGCTACGAAGGGCGAGGTTCTGTGGCGGGTTCTTTAAGCTCCTTGGAGTCAGCATCTACAGATTCCGATTTGGACTACGACTATCTACAAAACTGGGGACCTCGATTTAAGAAACTAGCAGACTTATATGGCTCCAAAGACACGTGCGATGACGATTCTTAACAATAACGTTATAAATTTGGCCTTAAAGAACTGTGTAATGTACTCAAGTACCCAGAGGATACATTAACAGGTATTTTTTTCTAAAGAATTCCAAGAGAAAAAGGCTTCTTTAACCACGAAAAAAATAAAGGGTTTACAGACAGGATTCCTTCCAAAATACAAACTTTACAGCAGTGGTTGATACTGTGAGGACTCTACGACTGAGTAGATATCGTTTAGCAGTTTTTTTTAATTTCACTTTATTATTGTTATACTTTTTTTTTTTTTTTTTAGAAATAAACCACTAGTATGACGCAGCCTATTTGAAAAGGAAGGCAATGCAGGAACCACTCGATGTAAAAGGGAAATCTTTACAGTATGTAAAATATTTCATCTTTTGTTTCAATCAAAGCTTCCACAAATTAGAAAGGATAACAGTTCTGAGCTGTAATGTCGCCTTAAACTATGGACACTTTATATGTAGTGCATTTTTAAACTTGAAAAAAAAAATATATATATAATCAGCCAGCTTAAACCCATATAATGTATGTACAATAATATGTACAATTATAATGTCTCTTGAGCATCAGACTTGTTACTGCTGATTCTTGTAAATCTTTTTGCTTATAATCCCGTCTTAAACTAATACGTGCCAGATACGCACCCGATTTCTATGTCATTTTTAATGTATCTATTTGTACAATTTTAAAATTCTTATTTTAGTATACATACAAGATATCAGTATTCTGACATGTTACAGCATCACACATATATTTTATGAACATCGTACTGTTGCTTTAATATGTGCTTCTATATAAGAAGCAATCTTTGAAATAAAAATTACCTTTTTTATTTCTTTTTGTGACTCATAGGTGTTGTTAACATTTTTATGTCTTTTTTAAAAAAAATATTTGCCTTTTCACCATCATTTTTTGAACGCGTCATTGTTTAATCTGAAGATGTGCTTCTTAGCGCTCCTCCGAAAACAAATTTTTCAAAACTTTTTTTTCTAGGGACACATTTCCAGCCAATATCTAAATATATATTTTTTTAATACATTTTTAATTTTTTTTAAATATTTTTTATAAAATGTTAATGCTCACACAAAGCCTTCTAGATCCCAATTTCCTCAAACATTTCTATTTGGCATTTTTACTACAATCCAAAGTTACAAATGTAAGTTACATAGTTAAACAGGCTGAAAAAAATACATGCGTCCATCAAGTTCAGCCTTTCACACAACACCTTGTGCTGTTGATCCAAAAGAAGGAAAAAAACCAAGTTCAAAATGTATTTATTTTTGTATTTAGACAACAACAGTGGTCTCATTAATCTTACTATTGGTTCTGCCTCATCAACGTAAACCACATTGGATTGAAAACTGAGGATTTTTTATTAATATTAAGAAAAAAGTCAGAATTTTAATAAGGACTCGGAGGCGAGTACTATTTGTTCTGACTTTACATTGACATTCTAGCTCAGACTTATGTTTCTTTACTACAACTGAGTATTACTTACTTTCCTGCTCTTTGATTGAACTTAAATGATTGAGTGGTTTTTTTTTCAAAGTCTTAAGTACATTTCAATAATCTGTCTTCTAACTACCATCTTGGTGGCTGCTGAGACATCCAAATACTATACTAAATGAAGAAATAAAATTAAAAAGGGACATGAGAGGTATCTTTTATAAATGGGTTGAGTATCCCTTATCTGAGATCTTGTGACCAGATGTGTTTTGGGTTTCAGAATTTTTTCAGATTTTTAAATAATTATGATATATCTTATGGAAGGAACCCAAGCCTAAACAAAACATATTATTTGTATGTAATATATACTTTATACACATAGGGTTGAATGTCATGTTGTACAATATTTTTAATAATTCTAACTGTCGTCACATGAGGTCAGGTGTGGAATATTTCATTTTTAATGTCATTTTGGCACTCAAAAAATTCCATATTTTGGAAGATCTTGGATTGCACACAAGGCATACTCAACCTATATTGACAACATACAACAGGTGGAGATAAAAGCGTATTTTCTATCATATGACATGGTGTCATCAATTGCTGGCAGTGTTCTTCAAGAACATTGCAGCTGTTAATAACACTAAAGGGGTTATTCACAATTCCCCAGGGTTTCCCGGTGTTGCCTGTCTATTCTGAAAACTATAATCCAATAAGCAGCAGAATCTTTACTGTGATCTGCGCATATTCTGAAATATTGCTAAGTAATCTCGTTTACAGCAAATACAAGTTATTTTCAAATGGTTTCAAATATGTGCCCCCAATGTGCCCTACATATATCAGAATCTAAAAAAAAACAGGATGCTTACAGCAATCAGGATAAATTGCTTCCCAAGGTGACTCCTCCTATTCACCAAAAGTCAAAAATCTCATAAAAATATGAGTGCACTAATGGACTTCATATACCTCACATATATTTCATAAGAAGATCCAGGAACTTATCCTGTAAGTGCTCGGCTCCTTCTGGTTCCTGGTCTTTTTCTTAGGGAGCAGGCACCACAGTTCCGGTGACCTCTTTCTTTTTCTCCACACAGCAGCGATGTTTAGCCTAGTAAAGACTACTTCTCCGGGGTGAATAAGTAAAACAATTTATTAAAACAAATTAAAACAAAAAGCATCATTATCCGACGCGTTTCGACTTTTTCAAGGATAATGTCTATACTTTTTTTGAGAAAGGATTTTACCAGGAAGGATACATTGAGATTTCTCTCGTTTTCAAGTATGTCCTGGGTGGCGAGTATGTACTGTTAGGTGTCTTGCCCAAGGACACTTACAGGAGAGGTGCTCGCTGGGATCGAACCCATGACTCCACAGGCTCTCTCCACGCAGAGCAGTGATGTTACCTCTACTCCACCCAGCCGGTACTACTTGAATCTCATGTATAAATAGTCTTGGTGTTCTTAACTGGTGTTCTTAATTAGTCATCTTCTGTATCCCCTGCTTCCATCGGCGTCCTCTCTATCAACCACGTGTTCCGGTCTCTGTACTGCTTCCACAACGTGTACTGCGTCATCCGCAATCTACGTCCGGTTTCACTTTCAGTCCATTTTGTCACTTCCGTTTCTCTGAGCTCCATGTTTCTGTAAAAGAAAAACAGAACTCCAAGTTGATCAAACAGCTTCAGCACCTTGGACACTTCATCAAGGTGCTGAAATTGTTTTCACAGCTTGAGGTCCCATTTTCCCTTTACGGAAACACTGAACTCCAGCTGTATTATTATACCTGTAATAGCACGTATTGGCCAGCAGGGTGAGCCCTCTGCCTGTCAAAATCCCTGTCTCTAAAATGTAATTTATGAAGAGTACATTATTTTTTACACTGTCTATAATGGCAAACTGTTAAACATACATCCACTGGATCCCAGCAGTGATTTTCAAGATCGCAATTTGGTAGTGAAAGGGGTTAAAAAATCTAAGTAAAATTATATTAAATAGTATATGTATTGTTTTACATCAAACATGCTGGTACATTTGGTAGAAAATCCCCAGGAATGGAAATATATATTTTTTTGCTTCTCAGAATCAGTGTAGGTCAGGCTATCTAGCCTTTGTGGAGTGTGGATTAAAATGATTTTGATACTTGAGAAGGGATTACTGGTTGCGAAATATTTTCCAAATCCTATAAGAGATATTTAAAGACCGAGTAAAGTGAGAGGTTAGACTGTTACTGCAAGGAAAGGCGAGCGGGGCAAAGAATAAAACCGTCTGGATTTCTCCACAATGAGAGGACTGAAAGCCTTATATTTCATTTTAATGGGGTGTTATGAGGATGCCGCGCTGGATCATAATTCGGTTTAAATCAAATCTTAGCTCGTAACTTTGGGGAATGGATACGCCTAAATGATTACAAAATAAGAAAATGTTATAAAAATATTGCCTAGAGTTAAAATCAGTGGTAATGACCCCAAATAAACAGTAAAATAAAATAAATAAGTACAAAAATAATGGTAATAAATTGTGTTTACACTTAATTAAGTGAACAGATGGGGATAGGGTTGGAGCAATCATTTAACAGTTATTCATTGATTGCACCAGCAGTGCTTTAAGTGTCTGTGGGCTGTTGCTTCACTCGGGAGCACAACACCATGGTTGTCATGTTGTAAAATACTTGGAATGTTTATTTATTTATAAAGTATTTTACCAGGAAGGATAGGTTTAGGTTGTGTAAAGACGAAAAAGAAAAGCCTAAAAGCAAATGGATTGGCAACATTTATCCTAAAAGGAGGAAGGAGGAGTGTCAGGACCCCTGTCTGGAGCCCCCCAGCACCCCACGTAAAGCCCGCCGTAAACAGAAGAAATGCAAACCTGGAGCTGCGTTGTCCTGACTGCAGGGCAGCACTTCTACAAGCCGGTGTAGCCTATGTCCCACCTTGCTCTCAGCACTGCAGGCCTAACAGGTGACTCTAATCCACGCAGAGACTATTTCCCTATTTAAGGGTGGAGCACCCAGAAGGCAATGCTTCAGTATTATGGTTCCTGAGCCAGCAAGCGAAGTACACAGATCCAGACGCTATCCTGTGCTTACTCTCTGCATCAAGTCTCCCGAGCCATCCAGAGACTTCATCCTAGACCCCTGCATCCTGGTTTCCCGCTGATCAACTGTCTCCTGATTCCTCAGCTATCGAGAAACCATTCAGCCCTTTTCCTGTCCTGTCTCGTATCCCCAGTAAGTCTCCTACGTGTGTCTACCCTCTGTCTCCTTGTATTGTGTCTCCTGCATCCCTTTGTGTCCACCAAAGATTGCATATTCCATTGGTCCCTCTCCTTAAGTTCTGCCCTTCATCCTGCATAACCTGGACTTCTTATTTATCTGAATCCTACAAATAAACCCCTGTTTTCCCTAACCTGGTCTCCGTGTGTCACTGCATCCTGGGTTCGGAACCTTGCCTGTCACGGTGGTGCCTTACAGGGAGCCAAACGCCATACCATTTTAAAGCAACATGAAGAATCTCCGCACTGCAGACATATACATATTTAGCTGCATTTATAGTTCCGTTTATACAAAAAATGAACAGAACTACTGGTAGACTGAGAACCACCAACCATGACATTAAATTTTTTCTCGGTGTAATCACATATTTTTGAGAAACAAACTGTTACCGGCAAGTCTTGGCATAGGCCATATGTTTGACTTGGATCAAGATCTGTAATGGGTAATTGGGGGTTGTAGATTTGAGATAGTGGTCAGAGAATCATAATTTTGGTCTCAAAGAGGTGTATATCACTAGGTTTGCACACTCAAGTAGTCCATCTTTTTAAGATGTGATGTCTTTGGTCCTCTGGTGCACTCCAGAGCAGCTGGATCACACCTATTCAAGGGTGCAGTTCCAGTCACAAAATAATTTTGTCTCTCCAGTCTCAGAGTGGTATCACAAGTCTGTCTTACATTGGTTGGTTGCTGAGGCACCATGATCTATCCATTGCTCAATCCTTGACCTCTCCAACACCATGAGATATTTGCCTTGTTTGCCAAAGTTCTACTCTTGACCTGGTTTCTTGCAGTACTTGTGTATTCAAATATATATATGTATGGTATAGTATACATAAGTAATGAGGTTTGTAAAATCTCCTAGTCCATCTTTTCTTGTATGATGGCTTTACTACTCTGGTGCACTCTGGAGCAGCTGGATCACACCATTTATGGGGTGCAGAACCAATCACAGAGATTGGTCTTTCCAAAGTCTCACAGAATGATATGACAGGTCTTACATTGGCTGGTTAATGATGTACTATGATCTACCCAGTCGCTCTCCAACCGTTGACCACTATGGTATCATGAAATATTTGTCTTGGTTCTAAAGTTCTAGTCTTGACCTGAGTTCTTGCAATATTTGTGTATACAAATACATATGTATGTATCAAATACATGGGTAACCAGGTTTCTAAAATTTCCGACCAACTTGCTTGCATTTTTTTTTCAGTGTTCTCATTTCAATAATGCAAAACAATCTTACTTGGAAAATTGTCATCAGGCTGTGTCCAAGAAAGTCCAACCTCAAATTCCAAATATCCGTTTATACCTACTAAAAATGGATTTATGTAAAAAAAAAAAAAAAAATGAAATAAATTTAAAACACATTTTTTATAAAATGTCACATGCGTTTTGCCCACTCGGGATATTTTACTATAATATAAACATATCTCACTGTGCAATGATAATAAATATATTAAATGTTGGTCCATCTTAGCTCTTACCCTTGTTTTGCTGGAGTTGCCATGTCTAAGGTGATATTGGAAGGCCAACTCAAATGACCAAATAATGGGCAGGTAACAAAAACTGATACTTGTTGTAGTACTCCTGATATCATGAACCTGATATGGGCATCTCATAAACCTGATTTGTGGCATTTTGAGTAGCTTAAATTGTAGTTGGTCTTCATTCGTATCAGTGGACCCTTTTGACCAAGCTGGACATAAAAATGGTGGCTCCTGGACAGCAGGGTCAAGCCAAAAGATTGGATGGAAAGATGGACATATAATCAAGTAAAATAATCTAATAAAAAGCAAGGAGGCTTGATTGCATAAAGACAGCATTTTCCACACTTTCACCATCCAGTAGAAAGCCATAGATCATGGACGCTGAACATGAGGATAAGGAAAAGAAGACCATGACATCACAATGGAAGATTTATTCTGCCTAAACATTGCGTTGCCAGATGAGAAAAAGGTTGATGATGGCTGATTATTTCCAGAAGTCCGTATCACAGATCAACCCAGTAAACATAAGAGAGAAAAAATTACAAGAAAACTAGAGTTTTATATATGGATATAGACACATTGTGTTGTTGTGAAAGGTGCCAATTGTACCATGTTAGATTTAAGAGAGTGGGAGAATGTATTTCTCAATAATTTATCCTGCTGTGTTTTTACATTTCGATCCCCTGCTGTTAGGAGATTAAGGGCTTTTCGCGAATATAAAAATGAATAAAAAGGAACCCTTGCGCCTTCATCCTGGGAAAATGATTTGAGTTCTTTGTTGATAAGGCAGAAACATTAAATATTCTCAGAAAAACAATGAAACCCAACTGTTTCGAGAGTTTGCTTGATGGAGGGCTGTATTTTAGATTACAGATCCTCTTACACTTACATTGTTAAGTAGTCATTAATTGGTATCTCCTGGGTACATTGTTAGAATCTTTCCAACAAGACCATTGTTCACAGAGCACTATGTTAGGATGTGTGGTTTAGGTTTAGTCCACTTATTTCAGAAAGTAATGCATATTGGATCAGTGTGTATCAATTTGATAATAACCAGCCAGTAAAGTAAGTGCATTTGCAGAAACAAGTGTATCATTTTTAAATAATAATATGGTAACGTCATCTGACCTTGTGATTCTCCCATTTCTATATGAATGTAAAGTCTTGAGTAGACGTGCACACAGATAAAAAATTTGGTTTGTAGTATTTCAGAATCCAAAAATTTCAGATTCCGAAATATTTGGAATTCATCAAATCGAAATATCGGAAGCTTGTGATATTTCCTATCAAAGCGTTTCGGAATATCAGAAGGATCTGATATTTTTGGCATTCGGAACCACGTTGAAGTAGAATGTAAAAACCTACAGAATGACAAAAGAATGGCTCTGCAATGACGCACAGAATGATACTCTTGCACCAAAATTACGCACAGAATGAAGCATATGCACCAAAGTAAATCCCAGAGTGGAGCATATGCTCCAAGATGATACACAGAATGACGCATATGCACAAAAATGACTCCCAGAATGGTGCATATACTCCAAAATTACACACACATTGAAGCATCAGCTCAAAAATTATGCACAGAATGAAGCACATGCTCCAAGAATGATGTACAGAATGAATAATGTGCTCCAGAAATGATGCACAGAATGGTACATGTGCTCCAGAATGACACACCTGCTCCGAACATGACACACTGAATGACTCATAGGCATCAATAAAGTTGTGGAGCATTCAGAATCAATCTAAATATATCTGAGTATGTGGATCTGGCCGATTATAATTTATTCAAATCAATGTTGGATTTTTTTTCAGAGAGTAGTTCAGTTCAGATATCGGCAATTTGAACTTCGGATTGATCCAAATTGTCAAATTTCCATTTATGCGGCCGAATTCCAAATTGATCCAAACTGAATTGCATGTGTCTAGTTCTGAGTGTGAATGTTCCCGACAGAAAAATTGCCTGAGAAGACATGTTATTCTGTTTTAAAGTACGGACCGTTCTAGAAGAATAGGCAACAGACAATCTCTCATGCGTTAAGTCTAGTCTTAGTTGCAGTCTTGATGTAAGTTTTGGATGCGGGCCATTTAAGTGTATAGTCCTTCACAGTGCTTGATGAGTTTCAACACAACCATTCATTTGGACGGTGCCTCTTTCTCTGCTTTAGAGGCTCCAAAGTAATAGTTAGTGTCTGAAACTAAGGGTTGTGACTACAAATTGTGTAGCACATGTCGATACTTTGTCATATCATTTACAAGCCTATGTATTAATCTGGCTAGAATCTTCAATATTTGGAACTAGAAGGTCCAACTCTTTTACGAGTAACATTTCCTATCTAGAGCAGGACCTAAGTGAAACTCTTCAATAACAAATTCATTGCTTAACAGCGTATGTGAGACTCTTGTACCATCCTACTGGGCTTTATTGTGCTTGAGCTCCACAATTATAGGCTTGGAGAACCTGAATAAAGTGCCAACACAAATGGGACAAACTAGCATGTGGAAGGGCTCTCACTGTTGATTGTTGCTCTTACTTTAATGCAAAGTGCCAACGTAGTGGAAGCATGGATTAAAGGGTTAAAACAGGAGGGAGTGACTTGACTGTTAAACATTTAGCTGCCCTGATGCCCTCTGCACCTATCTCCCATTTTAATGCTTTAGATTATTTTTAAATTTACCTTCATTCTAGCGCCTGGTCCCCTCGACACTGGTCCTGTCCTGTAAGACACTGCATGTCACATGATTGCAGAGAGACTGGATGTTTAAGTGAGGGTCCAGCAAATCCAAAGGCTCTAAATGCTTGGTAAATAGAGAGCCATTGGTGGGAGCTGAGTTCCACAGGACCTACTAACTAGGAAACTTACATCAGCGCCCAGGTTCACTCCCGAGGGAGGAAGAGGAATGAGGGCATTGAGGTCACTGTGTCTTCAAGTAACATTGAGTGTTCATAGTTCTTCAGGTTTAAAGAATAAAACGTGGCCTGGTAGTATCAATTGGCAACCTTCAGCACATTTCCAGGCCTGTGGAACCACAAGTGAAGAGAGAAAGTTCAGAGTATCAACTGTGTTGGTCTGCTCATCCACGAGGCAACACTTTAATAGAGTGAACTCTACCTATGGGGCATCCCCTTCCAAGACTCAAAATTAACAAACTGAATTATAGCCATTTTCATTAACAGATCTCAAAGATCCTCAGGTAGGCAACAAATATAACCCACTGACAGATAAGTCACCAGTTGTTGGGTTCCACTTCATCACAGTACAAACAAGACAACTAGAAGAACACTGACCAGTTACCAAGTTCATGGTAGATGACGCCACTGAACATTTCATAAGAAAATTTAGGGATTTGGTCACATTACACAGTCATGCAGTGTTAAGTCCACCATGATGTCCAATAACCCCAAAAACCAGTATAAAGAAGAGATTCTTTAAGCAGAAATTCCAGGATCTCCTACAGTACAATAACGTGACCCTTCGATACTGGGGAACTTTGACATGTACTGGACTGGCATATGACTATATGACGTGGATGTTTTTTATCGTTGAAACAATTGACTTGGTGTGTGCAGAGATCCTTTCTGGTCCATTTCTTTTGATTTAGATAATTTTATTCTATACTTATTCACGCTTGGGCTGGGATTCTGAAATCCAAGATAAAACACCCTTGAAGTTTTATTTCATATGGAGTAATCATATAGATTTTTCACTGTTAAGTGTTTGAACATTTATACTTACACATATTTATAACAGACTTTACCTCGTTTTCTAAAGCCACAAGGTTCTTGCACAGATTGTGCAGAATATCATAATAATATACTTATCTGAAGTACTAAGAAATTGCTTATGTCAGTGGAGCTTTGTTTACATTTCAAGAGACGTGTCCTTGCAGAATGTATCTGCTATATAGCACATTCAGTGTAATACTGATCATCTATTTAAACGAATACATGACTTTAACACCAAATGTGTCTTGTTCACCTTTTGTACGGTACTATTTTCTCAAGTGCAACAAGGAGATCTTTCAAAACATTTAATATCCCTTGATTTCCTACATTAAAATATAAAGAAGATCAAATCCCCCCTATTTAAGATTAAAAGGATACTCTAGGGTTAAACCAGGGGGGTGGAAACCTAGAGAATGAAGATTAACTCGTTCTGACTCCCTCTGCAATATCTCCACCCGTTTTAATCCACTATTGTCCTTTAAAAACTCACCTTAATCCCTTCTGGGAATCCAAGATGGACAGGACATGCTTGCAGCCACAGGGCAACTGGATACTCCAGCCTGTCCAGTGGTTCTCAATGTTGGAAGGCTTTGGGAGAAATCGGATGGAGCTAATTCTCAAAGATCTCGAAATCCTATAGCCTGAGTTCAGAGCTTGTTGAGCTCAGGTTCTGGGTTGGATTAAGCCCCTGCACAAAGGGGCTGATCTAGCCCTCCAAGTCCAACCTTTAAGGTGGGGAGAGGGAGCTAGGAGCTCACAGCAGTGTGACGACTCAGATAAGAGTGGACACCTTTTGTAGAGGGTCCCTTTAACTGAAATGGCACAGATTAGAACTTCTAGATGAATAGCTCCTGCAAAATCGAATGAAATATTAACCAGTTATATGGTTGATCTTAATAATTTAACAGAAGTTGAAATTTATAAAAACCAGCAATAATCTGGATAAATGGAAAAGTCTAAACCTAAAGAGCTAGGCACCAGAGATTTTCAGTGTCTTATTGAGCAGCCGGTGGCTTTAATCAAAGTTAAAGCTATAATGCATGATGTCTGAGTGAAAGGAGAAACTGACACAAGGCAGGGTTCAATAATTTAGAATAAGTTTTTTGTGATAGGTAGGGATAGATAGCCCATTTCAGAAGGTCTCTGATTGGAAGAATGTGAAAATAGAGCCAAGCCTGCACCAGCCATTCAGGGAATGAGCACCAACGCTCAATTTCCTTTTTTCATTCCCCTGCTTTTCTGATCATTGAGAAATCTCCGAAATAGAGCTCTCTGATTGGTCGATGAAGAATGTGTTTCTAAACACCAGCAAATGGCATAACAAGAGCTCTTTTGCATTCAAGGATGTTCACATTGAGTACAGCCGTTCCCACTTTGTCTCCATCCACAACTTCCTGTGTCATGGTGCTCTTTTTTGTCTGTTTTCCACTGCTCGGTAACTCATTTACATTTTCCCCTATATATGATCATGCTACTCATTTATTTTATCTTGATAAACAATCCTAGTGGGTCGAATATTGATCTTTTGATGTATTTATACAGTGTATATTTTTTTTTACAAAGTCCCTGGAATGTGACCTCTCTATGAAACATATGTATAATTTGAATCAAGGAATACAGCACCAGGGCGTGACTAAATTTTGGCAAATTCAAGGTGGTGAGTACCTTTCCCATAATATACAATGCCTGGCCAAAAAAGTCAAATAGTCTAATATTATGATTACATCACACATTCATTGTAGCATCATTTTGATGAAATCATGCAATGCCACAGCATTCATTGCATGCAGAGTCGCATTAATTTGTGGCCAAGATCTTGTATTGATGATGGGAGAGTCTGGGCGCTACTTAAACTCTTCTCCAGCACATTATCCCAAGGATTCTCAATTGGGTTAAGGTCTGGACTGTGCGGTGGCCAATCCATATGTGGAAATAATGTCTCATGTTCCCTGAACCACTCTGGCACAATCTGAGCCTGATGAATCCTGGCATTGCCATCTTGGAATATGCCCGCTGTGCCATCAGAGAAGAAAAAATCCATTGATGGAAAAAACTGCTCATTCAGTATATTCAGGGAGTCACAAGACCTCATTTTTGATGCACATAACGTTGCTGAACCTAGACCTGAAGCAACCCCAGAACATAGGCTTGTACATTAGGTGGTGACCTGTTTATCAGCAATTCTGAGAATCTTACCCTGTTTTTCTAAGTCAAAGATCCCACTTCGTTGACCTCCCAGAAGAACCAAGTGGGATATTGTAAAGAAATAAAATAATGTTTATTGCACGCTATGTAATAAAAGTTATATTCTAAATTGTTACAATATCCCAGTGAATTCTTCTGGGAGCTCCACGGAGTGAGTGCTTTTACTCAGTTGTTTATGGATGGGTTTATTGCCCAACAGTAATGGAATATGATGGTCACGGACACTAAGTAACCATAAAGTAGTGTATCTTACACCGTTCGTTGTTCGTTTGGAGTATCCAGTACCCATGAGGCATTAGGTCAGTATCACATATAACCATTAGTTTTAATGCACTTGATGGTAAGATTTTGGTAATTTGACCTACTAGCATCCAATCATTTAGTCTCGGGGATGAAGTTGCAAAGTGAAATTAACACATTAAATAGTTCATTATGATATTGTTGTATGAAAACATTACTCCACCATTATTACTACTAAAGTTATTGATTACGGCTGAAAGTTATTAATATTTAATAGAGATAAATGACTAGATAAGTTCTGTTCACTTGATGGAAGAGGATTCTGCTGTGCATATTGTTGGTAGCTGGAAGCCACAGCTATAAAACCAACATCATGCATCATAAAAGTGTCAGAGATTTGCAGATAAATCGAGCCCATTATACATCATCTAAATGCTTCTAGAACATCCAGGTATCAGTTCTCCAAAGTACACAAGTAGTAGACAAACACCCCCTCCCCCAAATTAAAGACACTGTACCCTCATTAAGTTAGTTGTTTATTATTATTATTATTTATACAGTGGAACAGGTTCTGCAACTCTGTACAAGACAGGTGGACAAAGGGCCGATACATTAGGAGAACACAGAGCTTAACCGAGGACGATACATTATGATTGAGGACCCTGTTGCCAAGGGAACTTACAATCTATAAATTAATTAAGTATCTAGGAGCAGGAGGGGGTGTCTGCCCAGTTACCCCTTAATAAAGGCCCCTGAGTGGGCCGAAACGTCGGATAGTGCTGATGGGCACCTTTTTAACAGATATTTAATAAAACATTGCTTTTTATATGTTCTTTGAAGTCCTGGAGTGCGTCCATTCCTTTGGCATATATATATATGATCATACTTTGTTAACTGAATACCCATCATTTTACCCCAGTCAGGTTTTTGAACGTTTGAAATGTGTTTTTTATTCTTGCAGGAAATGGTGGATGAAGGTAGTCATTCATATGCAGTGGCGGAAGTACCAGGGTCGCAGCGGTCGCAGTTGCGACCGGGCCCTGGCATTCCGCCACTGGAGGGGGGCCCGGCGCCGCCCGCCAGATTCCGGCAATCAGCGCGGGAATCTGGGAGCCGCGCGCTGGCCGTCCCTCTCCCTGCGAGCGGCCACTGACATGCAGCTTGGCCGCTCACGTGGGATAGGAACCACCTGACCAGCGCACGAGATCCTCTCGCGAGACCTCTGCGCTGATCAGGTGGTTTGCGGCGAGCGGCCAAGACGCATGTTTCCAGCGGCCGCTCACAAAGGAGAAGAACAACACCGGCGGAGCCTGTCCTGGGCCAGCAGAGGTAAGAGCTGGGGGACCCAAATACCCATGAGAGCTGGGGGTCCTTATACCCATGAGCTGGGGGGCCCTTATACCCATGAGCTGGGGGGCCCTTATACCCATGAGCTGGGGGCCCTTATACCCATGAGCTGGGGGCCATACCCATGAGCTGGGGGGCATACCCATGTGAGAGCTGGGGGGCATATGCATGAGCTGGGGGGCATATCCATGAGCTGGGGGTGCATATCCATGAGCTGGGGGGCATATCCATGAGCTGGGGGGCATACCCATGTGAGAGCTGGGGGGCATATCCATGAGCTGGGGGGCATATCCATGAGCTGGGGGTGCATATCCATGAGCTGGGGGCATATCCATGAGCTGGGGGTGCATATCCATGAGCTGGGGGCATATCCATGAGCTGGGGGGCATACCCATGAGAGCTGGGGGCATATCCATGAGCTGGGGGGCATATCCATGAGCTGGGGGTGCATATCCATGAGCGGGGGGCATATCCATGAGCTGGGGGGCATACCCATGTGAGAGCTGGGGGGCATATCCATGAGCTGGGGGGCATATCCATGAGCTGGGGGTGCATATCCATGAGCTGGGGGGCATATCCATGAGCTGGGGGGCATACCCATGTGAGAGCTGGGGGGCATATCCATGAGCTGGGGGGATACCCATGAGCTGGGGGCATATCCATGAGCTGGGGGGCATACCCATGTGTGAGCTTGGGGGGCATATCCATGAGCTGGGGGGCAATATCCATGTGTGAGCTGGGGCATATCCATGAGCTGGGGCAAATCCATGTGTGAGCTGGGGCAAATCCATGTGTGAGCTGGGGCAATATCCATGTGTGAGCTGAGGCAAATCCATGAGCTGGGGCAGTATGAATATATATATATCGGGGGGATATACATGTGAGCTGGGGGCATTTTTATATGGTCTGCTCTTATTGGAAAGCGTCACATGACATTAAAGAAAAGTATCGGTACTCGGTATTGGTGAGTACTTTTAAAAAGTATCGGTACTCGTACTCGGTCTTAAAAAAGTGGTATCGGTGCATCCCTAGGCAATACTATCTTTGTTTTATTTTGCAGTGAAAAATAAGTAAAAAAACATAGATTTTTTGGGGGGGGCCTTCGTGGATTCTTGCACCGGGGCCCTCAGGTTTCTAGTTACGCCACTGTTCATATGGAGTGCTCTTTCCTGGTATTTTGTGTTTAATGTCTTAGATGCACCCGCTTATGTTGCGAGTTTAGGTTGAGTTTAGGTTAGTTTAGGTCGCTTTTTATATATATCTTGATGTCCTGGAGTGCGTCCATTCCTTTGGATTTTGTATTGCTATTTGGACTTTTGCACCCAGGCACATTTTTGCTTTGTGGTTTTTTGGAGGTTGCCTCTGGTTTTTTGTATATATATATGCATCAAGACCTGAGGAAGGGAGGAATACTCTCGAAAGCTTGTCTTTTAAATGTAACGTTAGTCCAATAAAAAGCCGGTGGCTTTAATCAAAGTTAAAGCTATAATGCATGATGTCTGAGTGAAAGGAGAAACTGACACAAGGCACGGTTCAATAATTTAGAATAAGTTTTTTTGTGATAGGTAGGGATAGATAACCCATTTCAGAAGGTCTCTGATTGGAAGAATGTGAAAATAGAGCCAAGCCTGCACCAGCCATTCAGGGAATGAGCACCAACGCTCAATTTCCTTTTTTCATTCCCCTGCTTTTCTGATCATTGAGAAATCTCCGAAATAGAGCTCTCTGATTGGTCGATGAAGAATGTGTTTCTAAACACCAGCAAATGGCATAACAAGAGCTCTTTTGCATTCAAGGATGTTCACATTGAGTACAGCCGTTCCCACTTTGTCTCCATCCACAACTTCCTGTGTCATGGTGCTCTTTTTTGTCTGTTTTCCACTGCTCGGTAACTCATTTACATTTTCCCCTATATATGATCATGCTACTCATTTATAGGGAGGAATACTCTCGAAAGCTTGTCTTTTAAATGTAACGTTAGTCCAATAAAAAGGTATCACTACGTACTGCTATACTCGTAATTTTGCCATCTGGACTAACATGGCCTATCGAATTATATATATATATATATATATATATATATATACACTGAGTGGCCAGATTATCATGACCACCCCATCAGTACTTCGTTGCCTTCAATACTGTGGTGATTCTTCTTAGCATTGACTCCACAAGATGTTGAAAGGTGATGCAAGGAATCTGACACCATGCCTGATGAATAGCTCTGTCCAGTTCTGTGAGATTTGATGGTTGTGGAACCAACTGCCTGATGGCTCTTTCAACTTCGTCCCACAAATGCTCAATTGGATTGAAATCTGGTGATTGTGGGGGCCACCTAAGCAAGGTAAATTCTCTCTCATGTTCTTGAAACCACTCCTGCACAATATGAGCACCGTGGCATGGCGCGTTGACTTGCTGGAAGAAGACATCTCCATTGGGGTACGCCATCAACATGAAAGGATGAACCTGATCAGCAACGATGCTTTGGTATGTTGTGCTATTCAGATGTTGCTCCACACTAATTAAAGGGCCCCAAACCATAACACTGCCCCCACCAGCTTGAAGGGTTGTACTCATGCATGTGGGGTGCTGCTTTCATGCTGTTTCTGCCAAATTCTCACTTTGCCATCTGCACGATGCAACTGAAAACGTGATTCATCCGACCACATGACTTTTTTCCAATGCTCGACTGTCCAATCCTTGTGTTCCTGTGCGAATTGGAGACGTTTTATCTTGTAACTGCAGACAGCAAAGGTGTTCGAACAGGCCTTCGGCTTCCATATCCCATACGATGCAGTGTACGGAGAACAGTGCGTTCAGAGATCATTTGAGAGGATCCCTGATTAAGATCTGCAGTCATTTGATGCACTGTTGTCCTTCTGTTGTCTTGTACCAGTCTTGCCACTCTCCGTTCTGCCCTAAAATTGACTAGTCGCTGACGGCCACAATTCGCACGTTCAGAACCAGATTTTCGGCTGACAGTCTAGTCTTTAAACACTTTAACAACAGCTGCTCTTGAACATTTAACAAATTCTGCTGTTTTGCTAATACTCGCTCCATGGCTCCGAGCACCAACAAACATCCCATGTTTAAAGGCTGTTAAATTGCGTTGTTTACCCATATCTTCAGAAAAAAATCACTTCTACTGTGGTGGTAAACAACCTGCTTCCCTATTTATAATGGTTTGGCCCTCTAGCAACTTCAGCGCGAAATTATAGCTAATTTGCCTAAAAAAGTCAATTATTATATATTATATTATATATATTTACACTGAGTGGCCAGAATATTATGACCACTTGACTTTTTTAGGCATATATATATTATATATATGGTTTATAATTGCAGAAGCCATTTGCACATCACAGCAATTCAAAGAAATGAATTATATATATATATATATATATATAAATACATCTCTCTCACAATCTACTGTTTTATTCACACTATGTTGCTTTTACTTTATTCTTCTTTTTCTAAAACTCTGGAGCCTGGTGTTCGTGGATACATTTCATTAAAATGCTTTGATGTTTGGAATTTTAAGACAAGATAAGTTTAGTCGTTATTCTTTTATTAGTCTCATATTATCCACACGGATCGATAGACATGTCTCTCTTTAGATTATTAAACTAAAGTATTGGGTATAGACTTTATAATTCTATGTCACACTTACATCAATAGCTTCATTGATTACCCAAGGCTCTTGTAGTCATTTTTTCCCGTTCCTTTTGTTGTCACGAAAAGAAAAGCCGAACAGAATCTCTATAAATCTTTATTTTCATTAAATTCAGCCCACCCGCAGAATAGAACAGGTTTCCCTTTAGGTTAGAGTCCGACACAATAGGATGCCTAGATACGGTTTCTTTAATAGGTAGTACTCCGCTCACAAAAAGATAAAGGGAAGAAAACAATTAGGATCCTTTTTGTTAAGATAATTAATATTTTCTATGTGCGGTAATCCCTGTGGGTTTGGTATACCACAAGTAATGCAAATGAAACCACTAATTCTTCTTTGTCTATAAGTATGTGATGCTTGGGTACCGGATGAAGGCTCTGCGTGCTGAGGGATGTTCTTCGTTAACTTATGGTCCTTATTCTTTAATTCTTTAATGCTTGAAAAAAGTGAAAAAAGAACAGCGGCAAGAACAAATAGAAAAAAAGCAGGACTAAAGGAAGGTTTTGACAATAATGATTTAATATGGTATGCAGCCATGGTATATAGATAGATAAAAGGAGGAATAGATAGATATGAATAGATAGATAGATAGATAGATAGATAGATATGGATAGATAGATAGATAGATATATATGGATAGATAGATAGATAGAGATGAATAGATAGAAGGAGAGATGGATATACTTGAATAGATAGATGGATCAGTGGCGGAAGTACCAGGGTCGCAGCGGTTGCAGTTGCGACCGGGCCCTGGCATTCCGCCACTGGAGGGGGGCCCAGCGACGCCGCTAGATTCCGGCAATCAGTGCCGGAATCTGGGAGCCGTGCGCTGGCCGTCCCTCTCCCTGCGAGCGGCCGCTGACACGCAGCTTGGCCGCTCACGTGGGATAGGAACCACCTGACCAGCGCACGAGATCCTCTCGCGAGACCTCTGCGCTGATCAGGTGGTTTCTGGCGAGCGGCCAAGACGCATGCTTCCAGCGGCCGCTCGCCTCGGAGAAGAACGGGACGCCGGCGGAGCCTGCCCTGGGGCCAGCAGAGGTGAGAGCTGGGGGCCGTATATACCCATGAGAGCTGGGGGCCATATATACACCCATGTGGGCGGGGGCAATATATATCCATGTGAGCTGGGGGGCAATATATATCCATGTGAGCTGGGGGGCAATATATATCCATGTGAGCTGGGGGGGCAATATATATCCATGTGTGCTGGGGGCATTATATATCCATGTGAGCTGGGGGGCAATATATATCCATGTGTGCTGGGGCAATATATATCCATGTGAGCTGGGGGGCAATACTATCTTTGTTTTATTTTGCAGTGAAAAATAAGTAAAAATATAGAGCTTTTTTTTGGGGGGGCCTTCGTGGATTCTTGCACCGGGGCCCTCAGGTTTCTAGTTACGCCACTGAGATGGATATATATATATATATATATGGATAGAGATAGATATGGAGATAGATAGATAAAAATGAGGGATAGATATGAATAGATATATAGATAGATAAAAGGAGAGATAGATAGATAGATATATATATAATATCTATTCATGTATATCCATAGCTCCTATCTATCTATCTATCTATCTATCTATCTATCTATCTATCTATCTATCTATCTATCTATCTATTCATATCTATCCCTTATTTTTATCTATCTATTCATATATATCCATCTCTCCTTCTATCTATCTATCTATCTATCTATATATCTATTTATAACTGTCCCTCATTTTTATCTATCTATCTCCATATCTATCTATCTCTATCCATATATATATATATATATCCATCTATCTATTCATGTATATCCATCTATCTATTCATATATATTATATATGAATAGATGGATGGATGGATGGAGGGATAGATAGATAGATAGATATTAGATTATAGAGATTAGATATTTTAATAAACCGTGTTAGTCCAGATCAGGGGTCAAGTCCTAAAACAAGAAGTGTTGGAATGCACCAAGAACAGAAACACACACACAGGGTAATTCAAAGAGAATCGAAAAGTCACCGCATGTTCGGTGACTTTTCGTTCTCTTCAATTTGGTTTGTTTTGCCGATCCCATTTTGGTGACCCTGCGGTGTATTCAGCAAACACCACAGGGTCCCCGAATTGCAGGGAAAGGCCGCCGCAAACCTGGCGAAAACTAACCGCAAAACCCGGTGAATGCACGCCGAAAACCTGCAAAAACATCTGGATTAACACCCTGAAAACGCTGGAAAAACCCGAGCAGGAGCCGATCACACGCAGCGCAGCCACCGGAAAAAGCCGACACCGCAGACGAATGCAGTGAATAAATTAGAAAAACAGTTTGCTTGAATGTTTGAAAAGTGAAACGCTGTTTGCAAAGAAACTACTGAGTGAAAATGTCTGAAATTTACATATGAGGTCCAATGAATGATAATAAAAAGGGTTGTTACAGAAAAAATAAGTAAACTTAAAAAAAAGAAAAAAAAAAAATCGGAATTCTTTTAAAAAAAAGAAAAATCCAGAAAAATGCTTAAAATATCCTAAAAAATCTAAAAATAAAGAGACTTTTTACTGCAGAATTTTATAATGAATGGTTTATTAGATATTGAATTAAAACGTGAATATTTTTAACATTGAAGCCTTTGGTATTCGCCTGAATAAACCTGCCGAATTAAACCACCGAATGGCAGGGCATTTCGGGAACCTTTCACTGCTGGTTTGTGCTCTCTGAATAGCCGAAGCAGTGCTTTTTTATGGGGATTTCACTGCCCTCGAACAGGCACCAAACAGGCACCGTATGTGCAGGCAATTCGCCAGGATTTGGCAAATTGCCTGCTCTCTGGATAGCCGAATGGCCAAGAAAGGTAACCGAACACTGATTTTCAGCGTTCGGGTACCTTTCTCCAGCCATTCGGATCTCTTTGGATAACCCTGACACTCAAATCTGATATATTTTTATGTATAAATGTGGATTTTAGCAAAATGATATGATAAATCCTATACTGATTGTGAATTCACAGGAACATATATGATTGTCCAGCTGAATACAAGCTTTATAGTGTGTGGGACCAATGGGAACTCAGTTCCTTCGCAAAAATAATGGAGGAATGCATTCTCACAAGTTCCTGCTCAACTAGACCCCTGGTCCAGATGCCAAAATCACCAGAATTTAAAAGACAAGCATAACGTTAGCCCAGTAATAAAAGGTAGCAATACTTTTTTATTGGGCTAGCCTTATGCTGGTCTTTTAAATTTAATAAGTCTAATAAAAAAAATATTTTTACATATTTGTAAACGGAGAATTTTATAAAGCATCAAAATAAAACAGACTTTTGTTGAAAAAAAAAGAGAAAATTTGCACTTCATTTGCATGTCCTACCCAGAATTCACTGCTGCACAGGAGGAGTTAGCAAATAAACTCTGTTGCCAAAGCAAGCCTCTAACTCACTTAGATGTGTCAATGTTTTTTCACTGTGATTCATATTATTTCTTATAATTTGTGTAGCAGAGGAGTATGATCCCACTTTTTTGACTCCCACCATAATCTTAATAGTTATCGATAAATAGATACTGATCGGCTTTGGTCGAGTCAATGGGGATACAGTTTGCAATATGATGAATTTGTCAAAAAAATTGAGAAAATGTGGGCTTCATTTGCATATCCTACCCAGAATTCACTGCTGTATATGAGAAGTATGCAAATAACCTCCATGGACAAAGCAAGCCTCTGACTCACTTAGATGTGTCAATGTTTTTCGCAGTGATTTATATTATTTCTTACAATTTTTGTAGCAGAGGAGCTTGATCTCACTTTTTTGACTCCCACCATAATTGTAATAGTTGTCAATAAATAGATACTGATCGGCTTTGGTCGAGTCAATGGGAATACAGTATGCAATATGATGAATTTGTCCAAAAATTAGAGAAAATGTGGAGTTCATTTGCATGTCCTACCCAGAATTCACTGCTGTATATGAGAAGTATGCAAATAACCTCCATGGACAAAGCAAGCCTCTGACTCACTTAGATGTGTCAATGTTTTTCACAGTGATTTATATTATTTCTTCAAATTTTTGTAGCAGAGGAGCTTGATCTCACTTTTTTTTTACTCCCACCATAATTGTAATAGTTGTCAATAAATAGATACTGATCGGCTTTGGTCGAGTCAATGGGGATACAGTTTGCAATATGATGAGTTTGTCAAAAAAATTGAGAAAATGGGGGCTTCATTTGCATGTCCTACCCAGAATTCACTACTGTATATGAGAAGTATGCAAATAAACTCCGTGGACAAAGCAAGCCTCTGACTCACTTAGATGTGTCGATGTTTTTTCACAGTGATTTATATTATTTCTTCAAATTTTTGTAGCAGAGGAGCTTGATGTCACTTTTTTTGACTCCCACCATAATTGTAATAGTTATCAATAAATAGATACTGATCGAGCTTCATTCATGTCAATGGGGATGCAGTATGATGAATTTGACATTTCTGTGTATAAAAAAAAATTGAATTTCTTTAAACAAAACACACAGAAAAAAACATTTTTTAAATTTGCAGCAGAAGATGAACGATTGCTGGTATTGCGTGTACTATATGCGGTCGCTGCCTCGCGTGAAGTGAAAAGAAACCTGCCTTCAGATTGCTCCGCGTTTTGTGTTTTTTATCCTTTTGACATCAATAACCGTTTAAAAGGCAAAGGAAAGTCTCGGCTCTGCCATTGTTTTCAAAGGAACACTCATGGTCAAGAGGGACGCTTTGGATCCTTTATATTCCATTCACTTTTTTGTGTGAGGCTCAGTTTAAAAACTTCCACCACCCCCTGGGATATTTGACACAATGTGAAAAACTAGTGATAAAAATGCCACCAGTGAGTTGTACTTCACATACAAAAGGTATCTTGAGCTCTGCCAGCAGAGAGTGGGTTTTGTGTGTCTTTGAATGACCTCTAGGAAATAAATTAAGTGAACGAGTTTCTTTTGGGTGGTCTTCATACGGAGGGGTAGTGCACCTTCCATTAGGGTTTTATGAAATGCTGCTTTTTTTCCCCCCACTTAGTGAATGTCATGAGGCAGCAGATTTATATTAAATCCTGGAGAATTAGAACAATCGAGTCAATAGATCTGTGAAGTTTAAAAAAGATGTTCAGAAATAAAAAATATAATAAATAAATAAAAACCCTGAAAATATTACTGAGGTTTTGAAGTTCTGAGGCGGCACAATTTTTGGTAATGATCTACTATAGATCTTATCCTAACTCACTTATTGTGTTAAGGTGGAGGAGGTCAGTGCCTAAGTGTGTGTGTATACACTGCCTGGCCATTAAATAGTCACCACCTGTCGTACAAGTCTTTTATAAGGTGTTATGATTTGGGTGTTGCTTCAGTTGGTCAAGTCTAGGTTCAGCAACATTATGTGCCCAATAAGTGAGGTCATATACTGAATGAGCAGGTTTTTCCATCGATGGGTTGTTCTCGGGTACTGGAATCGTCAACAAACGGAATGATGGATGAATAATTGATAAAAAATAGTAGTACACAATGCATCAAATAAAAGTGATATATATCACTTTTTTTGATGCATTGTGTACTACTATTGCCCTTGAAAAAGTCTATTCTGATAGACGAAACGCGTTGGGCCTTTTATCTATTGATATTTTATTTTGAATACAATTTTTTATCAACTATTCATCCATCATTCCGTTTGTTGGCGATTCCAGTACCCTATTGGTTTATTTATTAGACCTAACGGGGATTTCTTCAGACGCTAAAGTTCCCATACTTTTTCCTATTCCTGTGTGGAGCAACAGACCTTCTCTTGGGAATTACTTCAGCATTCCATTTCAAGATAAGTCATTTTATTTTATTGTCCATTTCCTTATCACCAGTTGCTTGTTTCCCAATGGGTTGTTTCTCCCCTGATGGCACAACGGACATATTCCAAGATGACAATTCCAGGATTCATCGGGCTCAGATTGTGCAAGAGTGGTTCAGGGTAGGGATGAGCTGTTCGGGTTCGGACGGTTCGGAGTTCGACCCGAACTTTGGCAGTTTGAAAGTTCGCGAATTTCGAACTTTTTGGGTGTGTTCGGTTCGGGTTCGAAAAAAAAAGAAATTTGGAAAAAAGTATAGAAAATGCTTAAAAAAATACTAAAAAATCTAGAAATAAAGAGACTCTTTACTGCAGAATATTATAAGCAATGGTTTATTAGATATTGAATTAAAAACTAATGTGTACGTGGAAAGATTATCAACTCTAAATGACCTCTGTTCACAAACGGGCATAACACCAGGTGTTTTTAGTCTGGAAATCAATTTGATACATTGTACACCATACTGAGGGTGGGGTGGTGTCTGCTTCTGATTGAGATTTGAGAATTAATTTCCCTAAAACATCCTAATATGCTGCATTTAACCCTTTTGCTGCTGAGGCTTTTCACATCTCTGTGCTGAGGTCATTTTTACCGCTTTCGCTCATCATCTTTAACCGCGTTCTGTAGCCATATTTTGATATATGACCCAGACATATTATATATCGTTCTTTCCGGCAGACTTGGCAGATTCATAATATGTCATTATTATATGTATACGTTATGTCATGTCTGTATATTATAACAAAAAATGCAATAAAATTTGAATTTTCAATAATTTATTATGTGTAAAGTGTTTTTTTTCAAATTTTAACATGCGATCGTTTGCGGTTATATTTTGTATGGGGTGCACTTGTTAAAAAAAATTGAAATGGGGTCTCGTTACATTTTTTTTTGGGGAAAATTTAGCTTTTTTTAACAAACGCACCGCATACAAAAATCGTTAGTGCAGCATTATTGTTCACATTATAATTGAAATGGGAACAATATTGCTGCATTAACAAAACAAAAACAAAAAAAACTTGTTTATTTTTTTTTAGATTTTTTTTTTAAATATATATATTTTTTTATTTATTTTTAGAATTTTTAAAAAACATTTTTCATGCTCATGTTTGGTATCCTTGGAAAGGCCATGCTCTGGCCGATCCAATGATATCAAACATTAACCCCTTGCTGCCACGGATTGAGAGATAGAGGGTTCATTGGAACCCCCTATCTCCACCATTGGTGGCAGCTAGGGGTTGACGCCAGTCCTCGGGGGAGTTACTGGAGGCTTGGCCGACATCCAAGATGTCGGCCAGCTCCAGGAGAAGATCACGATCCGGCACTTTTCAGCGACGATTCGTGATCCGGCTCCCCAGGGGTTAATCACAGCCACCGTTTGGAAGGGCAGGCTGTGCCCTTCCAAACGGTGCCTGGATTAACCCTCTGCCCCCCGGTGATCGGGAGGGAGAGAGGTCCAAAGGACCTCCCCCCTCCCTTTCAGGCGCTTCCTCCGCACATGCGGGGGGGGGCCTGAATTAGATGTCATCGCGCCGCCGCGATGACATCTAATTGCTCCGCCGGGGTCCCGGAGTGCTGGGCTGACATCCATGTCCATGTCAGCCCGCACCAGGGGGCGCAGCAATCCACCGGAATCCGGCAGATTGCTGCCTCCCATGCATGGACGCACTCAGCGCGTCCATAGCACAGGAGAACCACTTGACTGGACGCGCTGGGCGCGTCCATAGCAGCCAAGTGCTTAACTGGTGTTTGAAAAAAATTCAAAATAACATCTAAGGCTAGGGTCAGATGAGCGCATTTTGTACGGACTGTGCGTCCGTGCAGTACGGACATTCTTACTGACTGACAACAAGGTAGTGGCCAAACAGTCCATTTTTTTCACTGACGTATTTTTTAACTGATGTAGCAGGGAAAATAAATTAAAATGAAAAAAGAATTCTGTCCATCAAAAATGCTGGACGTATAAATGCAGTCCATCTGACCTCATTTCATCACTCACATACAAAGCTACACGGACGTTGCAGACGTGGCGCACTCCGCACGTCCGTTCTAGCAGTATTACGTTCTTGCCTAACCTGCATCCGTTTGCTGCGTCCGCCATGCATCCGCACTTCCGTGCGGACGTACTTCGTGTGTGGGGCTCCATTGGTCAGAATGCTATGCTGCCACGGACGTATAAAAATGTGCGGCAACACGGACGTGATAACTGCGCTCGTCTGACCCCAGCCTTAAGCAATGTTATTTTTCACCTCGGGATTAAACATTCACAGGGTTATTCAGAGAGCGGTGAGAAGCAGGAGAATAACTGGAGAAGTGAAAATTCTAGGTCAAAATAGCCAAACCAGAAAAATTCTCCCATTTTACTCACTTTCCAAATTGGCTATTTGGTCTAGATTGTTCTCCTCTCCTGCCAGTTCTCCTGGCTTTCACCTCTCTCTCAGGGTTGTTCAGAGAAAGGTGAAAACCAGGAGAATGGCAGGAAAAGAGAACAATCTGGACCAAATAGCCAATTTGGAAAGTGAGATAAGGCTAGGGTCAGACTAACGCATTTTTCACAGCGACCGTCAAAATGTGCGTCCGAACGCATTGCCTTATTTTTTCACGGAATGCGCGAAAACGGTCATACGATGCGCATTTTTGTGCGTGATTTTTTACGGATCCAAACCAGGAAACTTTGGGTGTCTGGACGTTATGTTGGCCGGACATGAGCAGGGTCTGACGTCTCCAAATCACGCACACACGCCGCTAGTGGACGCAGCGCACTCTGTAGGTCCGTACTAGCGGTTCTGCGTTCTCGAAAAAATGCGTTCATTTTCCACTTGCGTTGCGCAGCCGGACTTTCGTGCGACCGTACTTCGTATATTGGCTCTCATTGCCCATCATTTGCTGCTAGTGCGGCCGTGATTAAGTGCGCCTATACGCATGTTAAAAATTCGCTAGTCTGACCCTAGCCTAAATGGGAGAATTTTTCTGGTTTGGCTATTTTGACCTAGAATTTTCCATTCTCCAGTCATTCTCCTGCTCTTCACTGCTCTCTGAATAACCCTGACAGGGTTATTCAGAGAAAGGTGAAATTCAGGAAAATGACTGAAGACAGAGAAAATTCTAGGTCAAAATAGCCAAACCAGAAAAATTCTCCCATTTTTCTCACTTTCCAAATCGGCTATTTGGTCTAGAATTTTCCATTCTCCAGTCATTCTCCTGCTTTTCACCGCCAAAAAATCAGTAAACTTTTTCTGCATGTCCGAAAATGTCTCCTCTTTTCATACAGACTGCCGCCCCAAGCAGTTGTTTATGGATAGATTAAAGGAAAAGCATTTACTGTCATTTGAAATGTCATTTTTTGTTTTTTACATATTTCTATACATCCTAGAAATCCGCCACTTCACGGGCAGGTTATGGGGACCTCCTAGGCACGATATTTGAAGGAATTTTTCGTTTTTATTTTTAACCCTTATTACATGGAAAACTCACTGTCCCTTTAAAAGTTTTTTTTTAACTTTTTGTCCTTGTTTCCTGTCCCCCAGGGCACTACCCAGACCCCCATACACCTTTTATGGCAAATATCTAGCATATATGCCCTCTTGGAGGGCACTCTAAAAACCGAATTTTCAGCCCCATTGACTTGTATGGGGTTCGAGTTCGGGTTCGGGTTCGGATCCGGACATTTGGAAAGTTTGGGTTCGGCTTCGAACCGAACTCGGGGAGTGTTCGGCTCATCCCTAGTTCAGGGAACATGAGACATCATTTTCACACATGGATTGGCCACCACACAGTCCAGACCTTAACCCCATTGAGAATCTTTGGGATAATGTGCTGGAGAAGACTTTTCAGAGCGCTGTGACTCTCCCATCATCGACACAATATCTTGGCCACAAATTAATGCCACTCTGGATGGAAATAACAGTTGTTACTTTTTATAAGCTTATTGAACTGATGCCATGGCCAATAAGAGCCGTAATCACAGCAAAAGGTGGTCCAACCAAATATTAGAGTGAGTGTCTCTTTTTTGGCCAGACTGCGGGCCCTATTACATTCTTCACGCTAAAACGGGGACGCTAAGGAGGAAAACCTGCGCCTGCAGGTTTTCCTTAGCGTCCACGTTTAAGCATGATAATACGGGGCAGGCGCTAATCCAACAGCTTGCCCTGTAATGCGACGCTAAACCTTGGGATGCTTGAGGCAGTGCTAAGCGCCGCCGCAAACATCCCCTCAATGGAGTCCATAGGACTCCATTGAGGCTTCCACTGCCGGTCACATGACCTGCAGGATCTCGCCTCTCACGAGATCTGGCAGGTCGGCGGAGTGATCGTGGAGGGAGACTGGGGGACTTTTTCCCCCCAGTCTCCCTGTGCTCCCATTGGCAAGAAGAAGTGGATCGAGCCGCCATTCTCGCCACGGGATGGGAGGTGAGTATGTGATTTTTGTTTTTCTTTAGCTGGTGCTGACTGATTCTGCAGAAGCATATGTCATAGCTGAGCGCTAACACTAGCATTAAGATTATAATATTGCCTATGACAGAGCTTTAAAAGTCCGGTCCCAGATGTTTCTAGACTGCAGCTCCCATGATTCCCTGTCCATCCATTGCATTCAAAGAATTCTGGGAATTGTAGGCATCAACATCTGGGAGGCTGTGAGTTTGACAGCCCTGTTCTAAGATTAAGTGCAAGATGATAATTGTTAATCAGGTGACAGAAATCTTGGTGAGCTTCCACATTTATGTATTTTAGAATTGGACCTCTGATTCCATGCCCACCTTGTTCAATTCTATCGTTTACTGTGTCGTTCTGTTCATAAAACACAGCAATGAAGCCTATTGTTGCATGTATAGATGTTCTGTCAAATGTAAATGAAAAAGGAAAGAATAAGACACAGAGGGCCCTATTACAATCTTCGCACATACGTATGCGCCGGCGCAAAAACACATTAACGTGAGGGGTAAAACCCTTTGCGCTGAACGTCGTATTACAATGCTAGCGCAACAAACGCGCGTATACGTCTACCGCGGGTGAACCTGCGTGAGCTTACTGTACTTTGTGCGTCCTATACTTAACATTGTGAGCGCAAATGCGTTTGTGCGCTGGTACGCGGATGGTATTACAATCTATGCGCAGGAAATAACGCATAGACGTTGTGCGCATAATTTTAGCAACTCCTGAAAGCTGGTGTTAACGGCAAATTCTATCAACCTGGCCGAAACCAAATACACCAGCCCAAAAAAAAATACGCAGCAAAGTATAGTTACACATTCTACACATACCCAAACCAATAAATTTGAGAAGTTGTGTGTGCATTTTTTATTGATGCAGCATATATGTGCTGATTGACTTTGACAGGCGCAAAAACTTAACGTGAGACAATTGTGGTTCTTAATTCAGATTGGCTGAATCGCGTGAAAAAAACAGTCCGCACACTGATTTCTGCACGCAACGTTACTGCGTGCTCATTTTTGCGCGTCCGTTTAACGCGCGCTATTGATTGCTCGACGGATGAAAAAATGCACGAAGATTGTAATTCCAGCGTTGATTTATGCGCGTTAACGTTTAACGCTGGGCGCACAGATTCACGCGTTGTGCGTTTTAACGCGAAGATTGTAATAAGGCCCAGAGACTACCAACTGCAACATGATCCCATGTATAAAAAAACAAAACAAAAATCCTTTTTTTATTCCCAATTCTCCGTCGAAAGCATGTTACAATCCTTTTCTAGTTTAGTTTTATGTTGTATGTAATTTTAACATGAAAGTGAACCATAAATGATTGGATCCGTAGTCGGGCGCCATTCTCTTAGCTGACGGCTGTCAGGCATTCTGGGTAAACCCTTCTGTATATTTTTATAGCCCTACATTTACACATTTGGCAGTATTTCAGGAGGTCCATATGGTTTCTGCATTAAACATAACTGGAAGAAGCTCGGCAAATTAATCACGGTCTGAAATCTAATAGTGTGTGATTTAAAGCTGGCAGCAATAAAAAAAAAATCATCATTGTCCTGTACGTTTATGTGGAATATTTGAAGTGATGTTTGGGGTGCATCAAAGGATGCCTGACCAAGTCTCAGTGTTATTCTTCCACCACATTGTTATCTAAGCATTTAGATGGTGCCATGGGTTGCCTATCGGGGGGCTGAGTGTCTCAAACAATTAGATTTCCTGTTTTGGGAACTCAGACCCGTGCCAAAATAAATATCAGCCGTGCACAGAGGAACAAAACAAAAAGTCTATTTAATCAGAACAAAAAAATGTGACCTTAAATAAATGCTCCATTACGTGTGAGTCCTCTTGAGCACAGGAAGGCCCTATTACAATCTTCGCGCAAATGCGCTCGCGCAAATGCGCTCGTGCAGCGCAATTTGTTTTGCGCACGCTAAAAAAACGTTAGCGCTCGCAATTTAACGCGGTATTACGATCCGAGCGCAGTTTTTCAGCCTTCATGTTTTTTCGAGCGCAAATCCAAGGCGCAAAGCCGGGTGCAAATGACCGTTGCGTGCAGGAATCGGAGGGCAATCAGAATTAAGAACCACCATTTGCTAGGTTTCGGTTGTTGTGCCTGTCAAAGTCAATCTGCGTATATGTGCTGCAACAAAAATAAAAAAATTAAACAATTTATTAATTTTATTGTATGGGTATGTGTAGAATGTGTAACTGTACTGTGCTGTATTTTTTTTTGTGCAGGCTCATTTCATTTCGGCCAGAACGTTCTGATTGTAAGTTAACACCAGGTTTTCAAAGACGTTACGATACTTCGCACAAACGTCGTTCGTACGACGTTGTGCGAAGATCGTAATACCATCAGCTCGAACGCATTCGCGCTGTCAATGGTAAGTATGGGATGTGCGCACGCACTTGCGCTCGTGCTGGGTTCGCGCAGGGTCAATCGTGGTAGACGCTAACGTGCATCGTTTGCACAAACGTCGTAATACGACATTCCGCACAAATGCCAAAAAGTGGGTGGAGCGGACTGGAGTGAGATCAGGAGAAGGTTGATATTCAATCCATCCAGTTTTTTTCCTCAGTACCCATTTTTTAGCTAATTTGCCGGGGACCTATGGAAACTTGGAGTCGCCCTTGTATGAGAATAAGAATTTAGGGATGTGGAACTATTGTAGCTAGAAGAGGAGTGAAAGTACAGATATAACGGTCAAAAACTCGCTAAGCAATAATAACACTTCCAGGCAAAAACAAAAGTCACCAATTACAAGCCTGTTATGATCTGGGGTTTCTTCACTTATCAGGTCTAGGTTCAGCAATGTTATGTGCATCAAAAAAGAGGTCAGGTGACTCCCTGAATATACTGAATGAGCACGTTTTCCATCAATGTTTTTTTTTCTTCCCTGATGGCACATCGGCCATATTCCAAAATGGCAATGCCAGGATTCATCAGCCTCAAATTGTGCAAGAGTGGTTCAGGGAGCATAAGACTTTATTTCCACACATGGATTGGCCACCGCACAGTCCAGACCTTAACCCCATTGAGAATCTTTGGGATAATGTGCTGGAGAAGACTTTACGCAGCGCTGCTACTCTCCCATCATTAATACAAGATCTTGGCCACAAATTAATGCAAATCTGGTCGGAAATAAACATTGTGACTTTTTATAAGCTTATCAAAATAATGCCATGGCCATTGAGTGCCGTAATCACAGCAAAAGGCTGGTAAGCCAAATATTAGAGTGTGTGTCTTTTTTGGACAAACGGTGTATATTATGGTGAATGCACTCAACACCTTGAATTTGCCATAATTTAGTCGTGCCCTGGTGCTGTATTCCTTGAGACGAATTATATATATAAGTGCCATAGTCGGGACGCACTCCAGGGAATTCTTTAAAAACATACAGTGTAGTAATAAATAAAAAGATCCATGTTTCAATCCACTAGGAGAATTTATCAAGATAAAATAAAGTAACACAAACATATATATATGTATATATATATATATAAAAAAACTGCAAATGAGTTTAGGAGGAGTGGAAACAGACAAAGGAGAGCGCCATGACACCGGAAGTGATGGGTGGAGACAAAGTGAGAATGTGACATGATTGGTAGTGTAAGGAAGTGTTACCTAAAATACGAGATGGAAAATAGTATAGAGAGGTAATTGTCACTTAATACAAAGGTACTGAAACCTAGTAGATAATAGCCGCTGATCCACTGAACTAGTCAGTTGGAGCACAATGCATAAGTGACAAGATATTTAAAACAATTAACTTTATTAGGGCACAATGCCAAAATTAAAATAAGTCACGATCATGATCTACACACATAAACACATCAATTTAAAAGAAACCCTTACTGTGAAGAGGACTCACTGTTTGAAAAGACTTTTTGGCTTATTGCATTCTAAGTGGAAAATTAAACATGGTATATATTTTCAATAGAAGCACAGGTCAGACATGATTGGAGACCACAAAAGAGGTAGGGAAAAGAAACCAAAATAGTGAGCAGAACCCCAGCAAATATATGCACATATATCAAACCCACATGAATAATTAGTTAAATGATGAAGGGGATAAATGGACTGCCATTCTCTCTATAGTAAGACCCCAAAGGTGTTACCAAACCAATATCGGCTATGAATCAGGGCACTACGGCGCAATAACAATGAAATTGGAACAACTGCAATTTTATAATGCCAAATTGGAAGAACACACGTTAATGAGGGAGATTTGGGGGTAAGGGTTTACTGCCCACAAGAAGACGTACCCGACGCGCATTTCGCCTAACACAGGCTCGTCAGGAGTCAAAAACATACACTATATTAATACATCAAACGGTCAATATTTTGACCCATTAGGAGTCTGTATCAAGATAAATTATACAAGTGAGGTGAATATATATGCAGGAAAAAACATAAATAAGTTTACCGATGAGGAGTGAAAACCAGACAAAGGAGAGCACCATGACACAGGAAGTGATGGGAGGAGACAATGTCAGAATGTGACATGATCCGCAGTGTACAAATGTGTTACCTAAAATACAAAATAATGTTTTTTTGGGCAAGGTAGTGTGGATGTATGCCTATGAATTTCCTATTTTGCTTTTACTTAGCATTGAAAGAAATCATTACTGTCTGTTGTTATCAGCGACTGAGCACACTGGATATACACGGTGTCCTTAAAGTCTCTTTTAACGATTTCAAAAATGTATTCCAAAGTCAAATTAAAAGACAGGTAAGTGAAAATTATTACAAAATGAGATGTATATATTTAAGGTTTTTTTTGCCTCATTTAATGCACCTCTATATGGGCACCATTAGTTACAAGAAGCACATCAAGCCGGTACTTGATTTCTTGCCATGTTGGCTGTAGCATACCCTCATCAATGGTGGCAATGGCATCAGTGATCCTCTGCTTTAGATGAATGTGTGTGGGATCATATGCAATCGAATCATTGGTTCGTTTTTCTTCCGGGTGACATCAATTACTGCAAATGTTTACCTTGACCTTGACCCTGCATAATTGATATATGATGATTCTGTTTTTAAAGTGCTGTCGCGCCTTGAAATCAAACTTTCCTTGATTTCAAAACAGACTTGAGTCACCTTATCCTAAATGATACAAGTTGCGAGATGCTGAGAAATGACCCCAAAAGTCTCATTCAAACAGGGTTATCCAAAGAGATTTGAAAAGTCAACGCACGTTCGGTGACTTTTCGTTCTCTTCAATTTGGTTCGTGTTGCCGATCCCATTTCGGTGACCCTGCGGTGTATTCAGCAAACACCACAGGGTCCCCGAATTGCAGGGAAAAGCTACCGCAAACCCGACAAAAACTAACCACAAAACCTGCCGAATGCACGCCGAACACCCGCAATAATATCTGGATTAACCCGTCGAAGACACTGGAAAAACCCGAGCAGGAGCCGATGACACGCAGCGAAGCCGCCAGAAAAAGCAGAGAAAAAGCCGACACCGCAGACAGAGGGAGGTGAGTAAATTAGGAAAAGAGTTTGTACAGTTGTGTTCAAAATTATTCAACCCCCACTGAAATTGAGTGTTTTGGCCAGTTTGACATTGATTTTGATCATTCAGTCATCTTGCTTACAATTAAATCAAAGAGGCACGTGTAGGTCAGACAAATATAACATAACATTTATAATGAAATAACCACAAATGTCTTTTCTGTGCTCACATCATTATCAGTTTTATTCAACCCCCAAGTGACTTTCAATCTTAGTACTTAGTACAACATCCTTTTACAGTTATAACCGCTTTTAAACGTGAAGCATAGCTTGACACAAGTGTCTTGCAGCGATCTACGGCTATCTTCGCCCATTCGTCATGGGCAAAAGCCTCCAGCTCAGTCACATTCTTAGGCTTGCGCACTGCAACTGCTTTCTTTAAGTCCCACCAGAGGTTCTCAATCGGATTTAAGTCAGGTGACTGCGATGGCCACTCCAAAATGTTCCAGCCTTTAATCTGCAACCATGCTCTAGTGGACTTGGAGGTATGCTTGGGATCATTGTCCTGTTGAAAGGTCCAACGTCTCCATTGGTACCTTACACACGCTGAAGCTTCCCTGTACCTGCAGAAGCAAAACAGCCCCAAAGCATGATTGACCCCCCGCCTTGCTTCACAGTAGGCAAGGTGTTCTTTTCTTCATAGGCCTTGTTCTTCCTCCTCCAAACATAGCGTTGATCCATGGGCCCAAACAGTTCTAATTTTGTTTCATCAGTCTACAGAACACTATCCCAAAACTTCTGTGGTTTGTCCATGACTTTTGGCATACTGCAGTCGACTCTTCTTATTCTTTGGAGACAGCAAGGGGGTGCGCCTGGGAGTTCTGGCATGGAGGCCTTCATTACGCAGTGTGTGCCGTATTGTCTGAGCTGAAACTTCAGTACCCATATCTGACAAATCTTTTCTCAGTTCCTCAGCAGTCACACGGGGACTTTTCTCCACTCTACGCTTCAGGTAGCGCACAGCAGTCGAAGTCAGCATCTTCTTTCTGCCACGACCAGGTAGCTTTTCAACAGTGCCCTTTGCCTTGAATTTGCGAATGATGCTTCCTATGGTCTCTCTTGGTATGTTTAACATCTTTGCAATCTTCTTATAGCCATTGCCCTTCCTGTGAAGAGTAATCACCTCTTCTCTTGTCTTCCTGGACCATTCTCTTGACTTCACCATGTTTGTAACCACACCAGTAAATGTCTAGAAGGAGCTGAGTATCACAGTCATTTTAAAGCTGCCTAATTGGTGCTTATTATGCTTTATTGCTGCTCCGTGACATCCACAGGTGTTTTCAATACCTGATTGAAAACACTTGAATGAACCTCTGTTCTTCAGAGTGGTAGTCTTTAAGGGGTTGAATCAGGGCTCGAGTCCAGCGGGAACGCAAGGGAACGGCGTTCCCGCAGTTTTCCCACAGCAGGAACGCTGCAGGAACGTAGTTTACAATAGGCCACAAACTCACAAAGTGTTAAAGTGCTTGCTGAAGCCGCTCTCCTGGATCGCGGCCACTCCCGGCTGACACTCACGCAGCTGCGTCTCTGCGTGTGGTCAGTACTGTAGGTGGGGCCGGAAGACAAGTGAAGTGAGTGACGTGCCCAGCTGCCAGCCACAGGTACATAACACGTGCGCTGGCTGTGTGAGGTCAAACAGCGCGACATTTTACAGGAGGACCCCACCCCTTTCACTCTCATATGCGCTGCTATTGGATTTTCAGCGTTCGGTTACCTTTCTCAAGCAATTCGGATCTCTTTGGATAACCCTGAATGTCATAGACAAAATAATAAGGTGGATACCTGTAAGGATACTTTTAAAGAGTTAATACCTCTGCCTTTGTCAGGATCCCTGGCTGTAGCCATTCTGGAACCCCCCCCCCCGGTGGTACACTTCCATGTACTGTTCCTGCCCTGTAACCAGCATTCACTATCAGCATCCAGCAATGCAAAAGTTAACTCACAAACAACACACGTGACTCACAAAATAAAGGGCTCTGCCCCACAATTAACATTGCTGGTTCATTACAGCTCTTGTGCTGAGAGAGTGAGGTGCTACTAACGCGCTGCTCTGCTGTACCAATCTGTTCCTGTTTATTATTTATGTTTCCTGCAACTCCACCATCATCCTTCTGAGAATCATCCGGTCAGTTTATTTCCCTATCATCCTCCATACCCCTTCCCACCTGCTTATCAGTGCAGGACACTGCATCCTGGGCTCATACCCCTGCCATCCAGGTGCCACCCAGGTACCATCCTCACAATCCTGACAGAATGAACCAGCCTAATACAAATGAGCCCGCAGTGCTGCACTTTATGGTGGAGTTATTGAAAAGGACTTTCCAGGACCTGTTTAAAAACCTGACTGATTCCCTGGTGAAATTTCTGCAAGATATGTGGGGCTCCTAGACTAAGGAGTGCACTCCTGCAGCTAACAAGTACAGAGAACCACTGTCCCCTGAAGAACCTGCTAGGAGACTGGCAGACAATCTCTGCCTGTACTGCGGGGAAAGGTCACATTGGGTCTCAAATTGCCCATCAAAACCTGCCAGACCCGCGGCTGTTAAGCCAGTGCCAAAGTTTGCTGCAACTCCCAAGCACGCTCCAGTGCTTAGAACTCTGAAGCAAACCCAGGCCTTCCAGGCCTGCTTCTATGTCTAAACCTGCTTCAGAGAGACATGCGGGACCTAAGCCGGTATCCTTGCCCAAACCGGTCCCCAGGGGAGTTACTGCATGAGAGTCTACGCCCAGAAAACCTCCTGTGCCAAAGAGGTCCCCAAAACCACATCCTCCCCCCAAACTTGTACCAAGAAAACCTCCTGCACCCAGACCTGTCCCCAGAAGATCCGTGCCCGCTGCGCCCAGGAACCACCGGGTATCTCTGGAGTCCATCTATGATCAGGAGGAGTCTGAAATTCATATGGATGAAGAGACCAATATGCCAGTAGATTTAGATCCAGTTATTCCCATGGACGTTGAAAGTACATCTGTGGAACCAGAAGCAATGGACTTTATGCTTACACAGGTTCCAGGTGAAACCACAACTCCCACCACTCTCAGCCAACAAGATCTGGCCATCTATGAGATTGAAGGTACTGGTTATGACCCTCTATGTGATTTAGTGCCATTTGGCCATCTATCCTCGGATTATTCAGATCCTGTGCAGGTACCAAGGGGTACCACCCGGGACAGCTTACTTACCAGGGAGGAAGGGGTGGAGGCTGCCACCACCTCACCCCAAATGAGAGCTTGGCATAACCTCTATACACCCAGTGAAGAGTCCACTCATGAATGGAATATCTGTGAGGACTACATACCTACCTTGGTGCCATCTGAAAATGTGGGCATCAGCATGGTGAACAATTATGTTGTCCCCAACACCCTGGAGGGTGACACCTGTAAGAAGTCCAGATCTAAGGCGCGGAGAAAACAGAGGAAGAACCATCTCCTGACCTGTGTTACCATACCCAATGCTGGAGGGACCCAGGATAAGCTACATGATACACCTGTCCCTATGCCATCTGTTCCCTGGTAACCCAGCCTGCTATCGGTGTCCCTCGGTTTTCAGGAGTCTACGATACTGTGGCTCTTGTACACATCCTGATTCTCCACCTGAAGACCAGGATTCTTATGCTGTCCAGGGGGTCTTCATTATACCCACACCGGACCCAGTAACAGGCAATTGGACGTATTCTCCTGCCTGCTGACGTCCAGCTACAGCCAGTTTTGGGTCACCCAGTGTGTGACCGTAAGGGAGACGGTACTGTCAGGATCCCTGGCTGTAGCCATTCTGGGACCCCCCCCCCCCGGTGGTACACTTCCATGTACTGTTCCTGCCCTGTAACCAGCATTCACTATCAGCATCCAGCATTGCAACAGTTAACTCACAAACAACACACGTGACTCACAAAATAAAGGGCTCTGCCCCACAATTAACATTGCTGGTTCATTACAGCTCTTGTGCTGAGAGAGTGAGGTGCTACTAACGCGCTGCTCTGCTGTACCAATCTGTTCCTGTTTATTATTTATGTTTCCTGCAACTCCACCATCATCCTTCTGAGAATCATCCGGTCAGTTTATTTCCCTATCATCCTCCATACCCCTTCCCACCTGCTTATCAGTGCAGGACACTGCATCCTGGGCTCATACCCCTGCCATCCAGGTGCCACCCAGGTACCATCCCCACGATCCTGACAGCCTTAGAGAAAGTGCTTTCAGAAAGGTTTTAGCAAGGACATAGCTGCTTGTTCCCACGGTATATAGTTACATAGTTACATAGTTATATAGGCTGAAAAAAGACATGCGTCCATCGGGTTCAGCCTCTCCCACATAACCTACTGCTGTTGATCCAAAAGAAGGCAAAAAACCCAGTCTGAAATATGCAACATACTGGGAAAAAATTCCTTCTTGACCCCGGGAATGGCAGTCAGAGTTCTCCTTGGATCAAGAAGCTTTTACCCACATATTAAATATTATAACCCTTAATATTCTGTGTCTGCAGGAAGTCATCCAATCGTTTTTTAAAAGTCTGTACAGACTCTGACCCAACCACCTCAACAGGCAGAGAATTCCACAGCTTTATTGTTCTCACCGTAAAATAACCCTTCCTATGCTTTAAGCTAAATTTTCTTTCTTCCAGTCTAAAATGGATGACCCCTTGTCCTGTGTATAGTCCTGTTAATGAATAGGTTATCAGACAATGGTTGATAATGGCCCCGTATATATTTATATAAGGTTATCAGATCCCCTCTAAGGCGCCGTTTCTCTAAACTAAACAGGTTTAAACTTGTTAGTCTTTCCTCATAACTTAACCCTTCCATTCCCCTTATTAATTTAGTTGCCCGTCTCTGCACTTTTTCTAGTGCTATAATATCTTTTTTTAAGACAGGTGCCCAAAATTGCATGGCATATTCAAGGTGCGTCTTACCATTGATTTATACAGAGGCAAAATTATGTTTTCATCCCGAGAGTGAACTCCCCTTTTAATGCATGCCAATACTTTGCTGGCCTTGGCGGCTGATGTTTGACATTGCACATTGTTACTTAGTTTGAAGTCTATGATTATTCCCAAATCCTTCTCCTGCTTGGATTTCCCTAACTCCGTACCATTTAGGGTATAAATTACTTGTGTGTTCTTCACTCCAAAGTGCATAACTTTGCATTTATCTAGATTAAATCTCATCTGCCATTTAAGTGCCCAGTCCCCCAATTTATCTAAATCCCCCTGCAGCGAAGTAACATCCTGCTCACATTGTATTACTTTTCCTAGTTTTGTGTCATCTGCAAACACTGATACATGGCTTTCAATGCCTATCTCAAGGTCATTTATAAATAAATTGAATAGTATTGGTCCTATAACAGACCCCGGAGGGACACCGCTTACCACTGGTGTCCATCTTGAAAATGTACCATTTATGACCACTCTCTGTACCCTATCTTTTAGCCAGTTTTCTATCCAAGAACAAGTATTTTCATCTAGACCAATTTTTCTCAATTTAAATAGTAACCTTTTGTGTGGAACTGTGTCGAAAGCTTTGGCAAAATCTAAGTAAATCACATCCACTGCTCATCTACATCTCGTACAGATAACTACATCAAGGTCGGAACCCACACACATACACACACTCCCCTGAAACTTCTTGTCTACGCAGCTGCCCCCTTCTGTTTGTTAACCATAAAAGATGTATGTGAACTCCAAGTAAATGTGCAGTTTTGAAACCACATTGTGTGTATGTCTCATTTCTGTATCTCCGATATCGGAAAAGAGGCCAAGGAGCGGGGGAGCCAAGATACCAGCAGTCGCAGGGTCCAGCTACGATTCCAAACATAGATTCTGTTCCTATGTAACAATGGGTTTGATTTACCATTGTATCAATACTAGACTTATCAGTATCTGTCAGAGAATCTTACTTTCATTAGTGAGATTCAAATGACGAAATGGGAAAATTTAAAAAAACTTATAACAAAAACTAGAACTTTCAACCCTTATACTTTAAACAAATCCAACCTATATGAATCTTAATCCAAATACACATTTAGCAATGCACTTGTTTTCTTCAGTTTTTTTTCCTCGAGAAAACTGATAAGCAGATGGAAAAGTCTGTATATAAGTTTAATAGGGCCAGCTTGCTAACGGCATGAAAGATTTTTCCGCTAGCTGTTAACAAATCTAGAAAGGCAGACAACACTATTCCATTAGCCTTGGGCTGAATTGAAGGGAGAAATGATTTTGATGTGGACATGAAAGCAATTTCCCAACATATCATATTAACAATCTATTGTATTAGTTTTCATTTGCGCTGCTACAGAGAGCGACACTCATCCTGTCTCAAAATAAATAATGGAGGAAGCTAACGCTACGAAACTGGGGATTTTCAGAATTTTTTAAAAAAAAACGATATTTCTGGTCCAGACTTAAAACTTGTATAAAAGAAAAATAAAAACACTTATTGAGGAGGAAATTGTCACCTGTTCAAATTTATATTTAGTACTTTTTATTTCAATGTCAGACGTAAACTGAGTGAAACGCAAAGGCTGTATTCCACGTTAAGGGAGCTTGGTGCTGACCAGGCCTGCCCGTTGGGTGGGATGAGCAGGGCACACTTCTTGGGCCCTGCACGTCAGGGGACCTGCACCACTGCAGATATCTGCCTTGGAAATGCACACAACCAATGCCCAGCAGCCTCCAGGACTGCCTGACTGTGAGACCCCCCACCACCTCCAAGTAAGCAATGGCAGTGGAGTGTTAGTGGGACAGTTTGGAGTGGGAGAGGATGTCTATCTAAGGGAGAGGGGTGGATAGATAGGGATGTGTAACTATGGGGTGGACCAGAGGGTGTCTGAGGATGAGAGGGATCAGGGATGTCCATCTCAGGGGAGGGGTGCCTATATATGAGGATCAGTGTGAAGGGGGGTCAGGGTTTGTATCTGTGTGTGAATAAAGGTGGAGTATAAGAGGGCATGATTTCCCCACATTTTCTCACTTATGGTCCGTTAAATGCTAGGGGTGGCTCTGGTAATGACCTTTGTGCACCTACAATCGTTAACTCGTGGCCATATTTTTAGCACAGTTCCAGTTTATGTAAAACGCAATTTTGTTTTCCTTAAACCCACTGAGTGCTGGCAGTGGGTTTATGGAAAACAACTGGGTGGTGTAGGGGTGAATTTGATGCTGAAATCTTCAGCTTTCGGGTTCACGGCAGAGAGGGTTTATTTCTGCTTCTGTGTTCAGTGTTGAGGTGCAGAGGGAAGGGGATTTAAGTGTCTATTCACAGGTCTATTCAAAGGTCTATTCAAAAATGTGTTTCAGGCCAATTTCTGCACACTCCGCGATTCCATTTAGCTTAAAAAACAGTGACTTCACTATTTAGCGAATGCTCACCGAATTTGTAGAAATTGGAGTTGTCAAGCAGTTATCGGACATCGTCAAAAACCACCGAACTGCTCTGTATTGGCATTGGCAATTCCACCGAACTGGGGGGAAAAAAAGGAATTCTCCTATTCTCCTTATTCATTCAGTCAATATGCATCTAAATAATTATAAAGGTCCTTTAAAAAGTAAAAAAAAAGGATCTGTTATAAAATAAAAAAACTTAAAAAAATATAATAGACCCAAAAAGATCGTCTAAAACATACAAAAAGGTCTTTCAAAAAGTAAAAAAAAATAAAAAAGGATTTTTGCAAAAAATAAATAGAATAAACTGTCTTTAATTTTTAAAAAAATATATATATTACTTTTTTACATTGTTGTGATCTGTCAAATTGAAACAAGGGAAATCAGGGCGTGTCTCCGTAATTTTCATGCAATTCATTCTACTGTGACCAGAAGACGTGATAGTCTTCTATGGGACAATTTTAGTGGTGCAGAATTGCGGCAACATGCGCCGTATTTCGTTGTCAATTCTCCTATATTTGGCAGATTGACAGCTTAATGAATAGACCATTCGGTGCCATTTGGGGCAAATTTGAAGGTTAGTGAATATATAACCCCTTTAGTTTGCCTTAAAAGAGTGAATGTGCCAGAAAACAAGCAGAAAGTCCAAGGTATTCAACGAAAAAATTAAATAAATTAAATAAAAATATATTAATCATCAACACATATTTGGCAAGTCTTTACCCAGATAAATACATATGTATTTAAGGTTTTATTTTAGCTCTATTTTAGGTAAAGATCAGCAACAGCAACGTAGAAGAGCTCGACTTGAGACACCAGAGCCTTTTTATCAGCCAATAATATTATATTTCAGACACTGAATTATATACAAACATATATCTGCAACAATACAGAATATAGCATCTGATAATAAAATATAAACAAGCTATGGTGTGTATTATCACAGCAATAGTTTCTGTGTGAACATACAAACATTACACTGACCTTGCACATATTATATATGTTAGATAGTCATATGACTAGCAAAATGAAATATATCATAAGCACACAAAGGGAATCTATACATACATAATGACATAGGAAAAGCTATGTAGCCGAGGAGATAAACCCAGAGTAAATGTTACCACGTGCGGGGGAAAAAAAGGAAGCAATATATGTGAAAATGAGAATCTAAATACCAAACACCTGAAAAAACATTCCGGACACAAATGGAAAGATCTCATTCATACATATAAATCGATAGCAGGTGGAGAATGAAAAGCAAAGACTGCAGTGAAATATGTCTTCATATGTTTGTCTATTGAAGCCTGGGTGTTGAGGTAATTAACAACATCAACAAGGTGAAATTTATGAGATTAGAAGGAACAAATATACCATAATGAGTTAGAGCTCTGCAGAAACAAGCTGGCGAAAGAATTCTATTTATTAATATTCTAAGTGCCAGATAGAATTGGGTAATTCGCCCCTTCGCTGCCGAGTGGCTTTCCATAAAACCACTCGCAGGACCTAATGGATTTATAGAAAACCAATTTCCGTTACAGATAGTGTAAAAATACATGCTCCATTCATATACATACATTTTAGTTACAATAAGCTTATTTGACAGGCAGAGGGCTCCCCCTGTAGGCCATAAAGTGCTACTACACATTACACATAAAATAATACAGCTGGAGCTCTAGGTTTCTGTGAAAGTCGTTCAAACTGTCATGAATTAAGCCTATGCCCGCACCTAAACCGTGGCAAACCCTTATTCACCTGTCTAGGTTTGTATGCAGGTTCGATTCCCCTATCTGGCTGTTAAGCTTCTGCTGTGATACCTACAGGTGTATACTACTTCACCTAAATGAAGCCTGCTTAAAAGAGGGATCCACCCTTCCATCAGGGCTTCAACATAACGTCCCTGGAAGTGCAGACAACCAGACCTGTCCCTGAAGCTCCCTACCGTGTTACCTGAATCCCTCCAGTGATACTCCCAAGTGGAACCCTGCTACCAAGGAGAATCTCCCCACCAAGGTACCCCGCTCTCAAGAACCCTCGTTCTTCGAGTGTACCCCACTTCCAAGAATCCTCGTTTGTCAAGCATACCCTGCTTTCAAGAATCCCTGTTGTCAAGCTGAATCCTGCATACAGTCTGTTGCCTGCCTGCTAGTGCTGCTATTATTTACTATTTGTTTTGTTTATTATTTAATAAACCTTCAATACCCAGCAACCTGTGTGACTCCTATGATCACTGCATCCTGGGCTCACTTCACCCACCGCCGCACTCCCGTACCTGACACAAACAGATGCAGCACCTCGGCTGATATGTCCAATGTGCTGAAAATTTGGGGAGCCGATTTGCAAGTGAATTTCCTGTGGTTAATGATTTGTGGTTAATGACCTGTGTCTGTTACTTGGTCCCACAGCTCTCTCCGAGGTCTCCATTAGGGAGTTGACAGTTCATGATACACTATATTGCCAAAAGTATTCGCTCACCTGCCTTGACTCGCATATGAACTTAAGTGACATCCCATTCCTAATTCATAGGGTTCGATATGACGTCGGTCCACCCTTTGCAGCTATAACAGCTTCAACTCTTCTGGGAAGACTGTCCACAAGGTTTAGGAGTGTGTTTATGGGAATTTTTGGCCATTCTTCCAGAAGCGCATTTGTGAGATCACACACTGATGTTTGACGAGAAAGCCTGGCTCTCAGTCTCCGCTTTAATTCATCCCAAAGGTGTTGAATCGGGTTGAGGTCAGGACTCTGTGCTGGACAGTCAAGTTCATCCACACCAGACTCTTTCATCCATGTCTTTATGGACCTTGCTTTGTGCACTGGTGCACAGTCATGTTGGAAGAGGAAGGGGCCAGCTCCAAACTGTTCCCACAAAGTTGGGAGTATGGAATTGTCCAAAATGTCTTGGTATGCTGAAGCATTCAGAGTTCCTTTCACTGGAACTAAGGGGCCAAGCCCAGCTCCTGAAAAACAACCCCACACCATAATACCCCCTCCACCAAACTTTACACTTTGCACAATGCAGTCAGACAAGTACCGTTCTCCTGGCAACCGCCAAACCCAGACTCGTCCATCAGATTGCCAGATGGAGAAGCGCAATTCGTCACTCCAGAGAACGGGTCTCCACTGCTCTAGAGTCCAGTGGCAACGTGCTTTATACCACTGCATCGACACTTTGCATTGCACTTGGTGACGTATGGCTTGGATGCAGCTGCTCGGCCATGGAAACCCTTTCCATGAAGCTCTGTGCGCACTGTTCTTGAGCTAATCTGAAGGCCACATGAAGTTTGGAGGTCTGTAGCGATTGAATATGCAGAAAGTTGGCGACCTCTTCGCACTATGCGCCTCAGCATCCGCTGACCCCGCTCTGTCAGTTTACGTGGCCTACCACTTCGTGGCTGAGTTGCTGTCGTTCCCAAACACTTCCACGTTCTTATAATACAGCTGACAGTTGACTGTGGAATATTTAGGAGCGAGGAAATGTCACGACTGGATTTGTTGCACAGGTGACATCCTATGACAGTTCCACGCTGGAATTCACTGAGCTCCTGAGAGCGACCCATTCTTTCACAAATGTTTTTAAAAACAGTCTGCATGCCTAGGTGCTTGATTTTATACACCTGTGGCCATGGAAGTGATTGGAACACCTGATTCTGATTATTTGGATGGGTGAGCGAATACTTTTGGCACTATAGTGTATGTTAAGGGGCCCATTGCTTCCAGGGGGTCCAACCTTTGCTCTTGCCAAACCCTGCGCAGCTTGTGTATGTGCCACACATGTAATTGTCTTTCACAATACCAACAATTTTCCTGGTGGCCTGTGATGTGACACCAACAATTTTCCTGGTGAGCCGTGATTTCAAGGGCTGGGAAGATTACCCGGACTCTTCACTTGGGGGGGATTAGTATGGTCTGCACCAGGTAGATGTGCAGACTGAATGCTCTCCCATCAGATAAACCTATTTATTTATCCTTTTGCCAGACCGGCAGGGTTTCCCCACTCCCTGGAAAAAAAGGTAAGCAGAAGAGGAGGCAAAACGTTGCCTTTTTTCATTAGCTTAGTAAAATGGGCAGCTGAGGGTACAGGTGAACCAGTGGTTTAGTAGGTGGCGCTAGATTTCTGATGGCAGCACTTCCTCTCCACACTTTATTTCTTTGATAGCATATATTAATATACTCCCTGATCTGTAATGTGATTGATTTAGGGGTTGTATATATTCTGATTGCATCCTTTGAGTCCTTCTTCGTTAATAAATAATCTAAAAAATAAAATTGTAATTTTAGCTTGCAAGAGCGATAGTGATAGTAACAGCAAATGACTCCTAATTGAGCTGATTTAATAAAAAATAATTATATATTTAATTAATTATTTTTTGCATTTTTTTCATATTATTAACATTATATTATAATATTAATAATTAATTTATATTAATATAATATTAATAATTAATTTATATTAATATAATATTAATAATTTTTGCCGTTATATTTAATTAATTTATACATAATTTTGAATATCAAAAATTATGACAAAATGTCAGATATTATGATGTACATTGGCCAGTAAAATCCTGTTGTGATGTAGTGCACGATACTGTATTTTTATTTCACTTTTATATTCCGAGAGTGGTATAAAACAGAAAACACTTTTTTTAACTGCATGCATTATACATAACTGAACGGATCTCATCAATTATGTAGGACTAAATGTGAGGGTTACCTACAAATTGTGTTGTGTATAATGTATTACACACTTCGGCTGGGAAAAAAATAAAACAAACAGTGTAAACCTTTACTTTTGTTTGCCAGGGGTCAATATAAAGAGAGAAATGGTTTAACCCTTGGTGGTTTGAATGCCAGACCTTTGCAACCAAGGAAACAAATGCTTAGAAAACTCACGGTTTACAATTTACATTCACGTTTCGTAGCTTGAATTTATAATTTAATGAGATAAAATAGATGTAGAGGTGCAAGACACACTATATAAAAAGGTTAATGCTTACTGAAAAAAATGAACTTATGTAGTAATTTAATTAATGGAAGTACATTGGGTTTGTCTTAACCCCTTAACTACTGAGGGATTACCCAGAAAAATACAGAAACCAGTGACAAATAATTTTTAATTAATTATACAGTAAGAAATATTTAGGGATATTCCCAATGTATTCCTTACTGTAATAACCGATTTGACAGGGAGATGTCACCATCTGCTGGCCAGAAGGAGTTACTGCAGTTCAGGTCTCCATACAGGAATGTGCTGGGTAGAGGTCATTCAGATACATTCCCAGCTGGTTTTAAAAAGTGACCATCATGCCCACAGTGCTGAAACTTTAGGGGCATGTTCTGGAGCCCAAATGCAAAACATTTCCTTCGTAATAAACAAAATTCCTTCGCATTGCACTTATATCGACTGTGCTCAATATTGGGGCAGCAGGAGATGTGTTGCAGATCGAGGTTAGTCAATCATGGTAGTGAAGAGGTTATAGAAGGGGTCCGCAGCTGTGGTCCTCTATATGTTTTGGAACTTAATTTCTCACGAGGCTCAGACAACCTTGAAACATGTTCTCGCTGAATGTCTACTGCAAATTTGGTTACCATATTTCCATTGGGTCTTGGCAGTGGTTTTATGGAGAACAACCGGATAGTGAAGGGGTTAACAAGAGACCAACTGAAGAATAGCAAGCTATTTTTTGTCATCAGCAAGAACACCGAACACATATAGTTCTCAGTGTCCTTAACCCCATAGTGACCAGGTGATTTTACCATTGTCTGTCTGAAACTATCCACAGTTGTTTTTACATTTCTGTGCTGTTTGTGTTTAGTTCTAATTTTCCTCTTACTCATTTATGAAACCCACACGTATTATATACAGTTTTTGCGCCATTAAATGTACTTTCTAAAGATACCATTATTTCTATCATATCGTATAATTTAATACAAAAAAAATATGAAATATAATGAAACAAATGGAAACAAACTCACTTTTTTTCGAACTTTGACCCCTAAAATCTACAACCGCAAAAAAAGACCCCGGCTAAATAGTTTCAAAACTTAGTCCTGAGTTAAGAAATACCCAATTTTTACATGTTTTTGCTTTTTAACCCCATCACTGGTGAACCATTTCCCCTCTATATGCTGAAGTAATTTTGACCGTTTGATGCTCATCAAGTTTAAAAATGATTTTAAGTCCTATTTTATTATATGTCTCAGACAATTTTTTTATAAAAAAAACACTTTATTTTCTATGTTATTGTTTTTTTCCAATGATACCAAAGATGACCCTCTAGCTGCCACCGATCAGGAGATACACGGGTCCAAAGAACCCACCTATCTCCATTTGGCAGCGAGGGGGTTAACTGCCCAACTGACGTCATTGTGTCTATGGTGATAATGTTAGTGGGCAGGGAGAGGCCTCCTCCGGGAGAGGACCTTTTTCCGGTATTGAGTGGTGCGGTCTCTGAGGGGTTAAAGAGCGGAACCGCTGGAGAGGGCAGACTGTGCCCTTTTCAGTGGTGCATCTCTTTTTTTTTCTACCTTTAACCGGTAGGGAGAGGGGTCCAAAGGACCCCCCTTTAAGGCTCTCCCCAGGCAGGCACCGGGGGCCGCCTGAAACTGACGACATCATAATGGCGATGACGTCAGTGCGACGGCCAGGGCCCATAAAACCGTCAGTCTGCCCAAGGAAGTCAGACCAACATGGGACCTTTGCCAGAGAGTTAAGTATAGGGAGGGAGGGGGGGGTTAGAGGACCATGATGTACATGGTACATCCTTGGTCCTTAGCGGAAGTTTTTCCCAGTAAGTCATTTGTCCTCATGGGGTTAAGTGGCCCCTGTAGAACTTCCCTCGCAGGATGGCATTTCTCTCCATGGTTGGATCTGAATTTATTTGGTAATCTTTTATTTGAATGCATTTTGCTTTGACGAATCAGAGATGACGATTATCTGATGGGTCAGATATTCTGATTCGTTGATTCTTGACCGAATACTAATTCGCTCCATGCCGAACCTAACTAGACTACTGTACGTGTCTATGAAGATAACTATGATGAGTATTTCTCCCACTCATCCCATCCAGTCCCCATACCCATACTTGTGTAAATATTTTTTTTTTTTCCGATATTAGCAAAAAATAAGTTCACTTCTCCATCCTCAATTCACCCATGTCCGTATTTGCTGCATTTACCAGGATCAGTAAAATAAGTTAAAGGAAAGGAACACTCCAGCAGGTCAGCTCACAGTTGAGTTCTGTACCACTTGAGAGTTTCAAAAACTCTACTTTAAAGTCATAGGAAGCTAAAGTGGAATTTAAACGTGGGTATTTAGATTATCTCTGCTCGGAACAAGGTCTACACGTGTGGAGCTTCTTTTGCTGAAAGCCATTTCATTAAATATAAAAATTTGATTATTGAACAGATGTTCTTCTCTGACAGAAGTTAATGATAATAATAAAAATAGGAAAAGAAACAAAAGGAATCAAACCCTCCCAGATGTGCTTCTTCATTGATAGGTATCAGCCAGGATTTCTTCACTGCCACTCAACAAAAATACAGCTTGCGGAGATAGTTGTTAGGAATTACATGTCATTAACCCCTTCACTGCCAAAGGATTTTCCCAAAAAAAACCTCCCGGAGAGAGTTTTTTTTTTCTGTAAAATCATTATTAATGAATTCTCCTGATGTATTCTTACTGTAATAACCTATTTGGCAGGCAGATGTCACCATCTACTGGCCAAAAGCAGTTACTACAGCTCAGGGCTCCGTGCTGGATCAGCTGGGGAAAACTCCACTAGAGACATTCTCCAGCTGCTTTTAAAAAGCCTTATCATGCCAGCGGTGCTAAAACTTTAGGGGCATAATCTGGGCAACAGATGGAAACCAAAAAATTGTGTACAGTGATACAGCACAGCCCCAGATTGTGTTAACACGATCGCATGCTGCTGTCTCTGCTACTGCTGATCACGTATACACTATCATGGTAGTGAAGGGGTTAAGCATGCAGAATATTCCTTTTTTTTCCCTAGTATGTGTCTTTTAATTCCACCATTGTTTATTACACTAGGAATACAAAGATTCAGTCTGCTGCTCGATTTAAATACGTTTCATAATTTAAAGCTTTTTTTTGCCATTTTAAAGCATAGGAGTCATTGTACTCTCGAGTCTTGTTGTATAATTATATGTGCTTATTTCTTAATTTGCGTCATTCATTTGCAAGGGCTGTCTCTATGTGCAAGAAAATAAATTAATCTTTTTGTTAATTGGACATTGGAAGCGAGCTTATTGTGTTATTACGAGGGAGAGTGCTAACAATCCATGAAAATGTGAAAATGCCAACGGCTCTTTTCTTGTGAACAGAGTTATTAGCATTTAGTGCTTTTTTAAACTATTTTTTCTCTGTGTGTAACTATACATAATCATATTGTTAGGCTCGCACACTATACACAGGGTATCTACTGTATATATGTTCCATGTATATATCTATATAGGTTCCATATATATGGGTATACATGGGGCACTAATATATATATATATATACACCTATATATCCAACACATATAGGTACCATGTGTATATCTATCTATATATCTATCTAATCTATATATATATATATATATATCAGTTCCATATATATGGATATAAACAGGGTATCTATATATGTTCCATGTATATATCTATATAGGTTCCATATATACAGTATATGGTTATACACAGGGTATCTATATGTGTTCCATATTTATATTTATATAGGTTCCATATATATATGGTTATAAACAGGTTATCTATATATGTCCCATATTTATATTTATAGGTTCCCTATATATATTGGTATAAACAGGGTATCTATATATGTTCCATGTATATATCTATATAGGTTCCATATATATGGGTATACACAGGGTATCTATATGTTTTCCCATATTTATATTTATATAGGTTCCATATATATATGGTTATACACAGGGTATCTATATATGTTCCATATTTATTTGGTACATTTTTTAGATCTTTTATATGGGATAAGCTAATATACCCTGTAAACTCTTTCAGGGTTATTCAAAGAGCGCCGAATTGGGGCCGAAAGGTAACCGAACAGTGAAATTCAGCATACGTTTACCTTTCCTGGCCATTCGGCTATTCAGAGAGCAGGCAGTTCGCCAAATCCTGGCGAATTGCCTGCACATACGGTGCCTGTTCGGTGCCTGTTCGAGGGCAGTGAAATCCCCATAGAGAAGCAATGCTTCGTCTATTCAGAGAACACAATCCAGCAGTGAAAATTTGCCGAATTGCCCTGCTGTTCGGTGGTTTCATTCGACAGGTTTATTTAGGCGAATCCCATAGGCTTCAATGTTAAAAATATTCCCGTTTTAATACAATATCTAATAAACCGTTCATTATAATATTCTGCAGTAAAAGTCTCTTTACGTATAGATTTTTTAGGATCTTTTAGGCATTTTTCGGGGGGGGGTTTGGCGAAAATGTTTTTCGTTTTTTTAAATAATTTTTTCTTTTTTCTGTAACAGCCCTTTTTATTATCATTCATTGGATCTTAGGCTGGGGTCAGACGAACGCATTGCGAATGCGCGTGCAGCCGCACTTAGTCACGGCCGTAGTAGTAGCAAATGACAGCCAATGACAGCCAATATACGACATACGGCTGCTCAAAAGTTTGGCCGGGCAACGCAAGCGGCAAACGAACGCATTTTTTCGAGAACGTGATACAGCTAGTACTGACATACAGAGTGCGCTGCGTCCGCTAGCGGCGTGTGTGCGTGATTAGGAGATGTCAGATATTGCTAATGTCCGGCCAACATAACGTCCAGACGCAAGAAGGGTTTTATTGATGATCCATACAAAATCAAGGACGAAAATGCGCATCATATGACCGCTATCGCGTATTCCGTGAAAAAATACGTCCATTCGTTCGAACGCACTTTTTCACGGACGATGCAAAAAATGCGTTCGTCTGACCCTAGCCTTATATGTAAATTTCAGACATTTTTGCTCAGTAGTTTCTTTGCAAACAGCGTTTCACTTTTCAAACATTCAAGCGTACTGTTTTTTTCACTCCATTCGTCTGTGGTGTCGGGTTTTTCCGGCGGCTGCTCTGCGCTATGATCGTCGGCTGCTCGGGTTTTCCGGCCTGTTCGGCGGGGTTAATCCAGATGTTTTTGTGGGTTTCGGTGTGCGTTCGGCGGGTTTTGCGGTGAGTGTTAGGCGGGTTTGCGGCGGCTTTTCCCTGCACTACGACGGCCCTGTGGTGCTTGCTGAATACACCGCAGGGTCGCCGAAATGTGATTGCCAAATCACACCGAATTGAAGAGAACGAAAAGTCACCGAACGTGCAGTGACTTTTCGATTCTCTTTGAATAACCCTGTTTGAAAACATATATTCTAGGTGACTAAAGCCCACTGTCTTCAACTTTAAAGAAATAAAGTGTAGTTTCTTAATCTCTCTGGCGGTATTGCCGAGTATGGCTCGGGGTTAAATTTCATTGCCGATAACGGTAACCCCGGGCCACACTCGTGCTGATACATACCTTGTCCCTGCGTTCCCTCATTGGCCTCCCGCAATCACCTCCGGCCTCTCACGGCATCCTGCTTCCGGGTGCTCTTCCTTGCGAGCGCCACAGGGGGGCATGACCTGGCGGCAAATTTGAAAAAAAAAAAAACACCCCTCCTGTACTATGTATGTTTTGTTGTACTTCCAGCAAGGGCATCATTGCAGCATGTTCCGCTCCGTGACTTTGTTTTTTGATCCCAAGGTGGATCTGTTTCTGGGAGGGCATAAATAGGAGCCCACCAGTTTACCTCATGACGGAAAAGCAGCGTGAGCAGTGATGGTTCGCTACACAGCAGCCTGTGGCTTCATTCATTGTTGGATAGGACTCACCCTCACTAGTGGTGCCTTGACGTTGGTGGATGAGCTCTTAATGGCCATTAATAGAAACCAAAGCCTCTAATTGTGTTTTGTTTCACACGGTATAATGGGAATAAGCACAGATTACATTAATTTTTTCTTATGTTTTAAAAAAAGATATATGCCTCTTTGACATTAAAAATAATCTCATAATCAGACCGCCAGGGAGGTTAAAGAGCCACTAATACCTTGGTTTTCCGCGCAATCCTTCATATTGTCCCACGCAAGGGGTCACGTCCTAATGGGGGAGATTTTAATGCGGCCCTGTGTCCGCCCCTGGACAGGTCGGGCCAATACGGTGTTCGGACCTCACACACCCCTTCCACGCAGGATAGACAATTTCACAATTTCGTTCAACAATTGGGTTATATAGATGTGTGGAGGGTCCACCACCCTTCAGTCAAGGATTACACGTTCTACTCCCCAGTGCATGACACATACTCCAGGATCGACTGTATTTTGACGTCCCCCTCATGCCTCCTCGCGGTTAAGTCATCCTCTATTGGTTCTATCACATGGTCAGACCATGCAGATGTCACTGTGCAACTTCAGCCTTTCGCACGGGACAAAAGTGGCGCTTAGACCCCTTCTTATTGGACAAACTAGAGGTACGTAAATCGGTAGCGGACACCTTACAGGAATACTTCCAAATAAATGACACACCTGACATCTCCCCCCAGATGCTCTAGGCCGCCCACAAAGCGGTAATCAGGGGTAAACTCTTAAGCCTAGCGTCCCATTATAAAAAGCAGAAACTGGCTGACATCCAAGACCTTCAGAGCCGTCTGAGGGACCAGGAATTGGCCCATAAGGCCGCTCCTTCAAAGGAAGGATACACCGCTTTGTCGCAAACTAGAATGGACCTAAACCGCCTGTTTCTGGAGGATGTGGGGAGGTCACTTCTTTGGTCTAAGCAGAGATACTATGGACGATCGAATAAATCTGGCACCCCTTTGGCGCGCTTACTTAGACCCCGACCGCGCGGGCTGACGATGCCTCCAATACTGGACGACACTGGCGACCCACTGACTTCGCCAAATAAGGTTCGAGATGCTTTCACCCAATTTTTCAAATCCATCTACAACCATTCTCCCTCCTCTCCTGACCCGACCTTGCGGGACAGGATTTAGGACTACCTAGATAGAGCCTCATTACCCTCTCTTAACGAAACACAAGCAGCCCCAATTATGGAGGAGGAGATAGTGATGGCCTTAGGGTTGATGAAACCCCATAAAGCTCCCGGACCTGACGGCTTTACATACCATTACTACAAGTCGTTCCCCAATACTCTAATCCCGCACCTTCTTAAGATGTTCAATACTTTAATGGAAGGAGGCCCTTTACCGCAGGAAGCCCTTTTAGTCTCTATAATTGTTCTGCCCAAGCCGGGAAAAGACCCTCACCTCCTAGGGAACTACCGCCCCATCTCCCTTATCAATACCGACCTTAAATTATTTGCAAAAGTTCTTTCGCTCAGACTAGACCCATTCCTACATGCACTTATAACCCGGACCAAGTGGGCTTCATGCCCCATAGACAGGCGTATGAGAACACTCGAAGGGCAGCTACACTAGTATGGAGGGTAAGGGAGACACAAACGCCAGCCATGTTCCTGTCCCTAGATGCGGAAAAGGCGTTTGACAGGGCGGAATGGCCTTTTCTCTTTTTCCCTGTTACGACGTATGGGACTGCCGGATGCCTTTGTCGCGGCGATTGGGGCTTTGTACTCTTGCCCCTCGGCACAGATTTCGCTCCCTGGAGCGGACCCGGTGCCATTCGCGGTATCTAACGGCACCCGACAGGGTTGCCCCCTCTCCCCATCCCTATTTGCACTATACTTAGAACCCCTCCTCCAACACATTAGAGCTCACCGGCTGATTAGTGGGTAGCAGTGAGGGATGAAATGTATAAGGTCTCGGCGTATGCGGACGATATTCTTCTATCCATAACTCAACCCCTCATCTCCCTTCCCTGTCTGTTTGAGATCCTGGATGAGTTTGCACATATTTCAGGGTACAGGGTGAATATTTCGAAATCAGAAGCCTTCACGATCCATGTCCCTCAAGATACTATTGACTCTTTGTGCTCTGCCTTTCCTGTCACTATCTCTCCCTCCTCCATCAAATATCTAGGCATCGTGTTAACTAATGACCCTCACACTCTTTACGAATCTAACTATGATAAACTAAGGGTACAACTGAAAACTGACCTAGAATCTTGGGATAAGTATGTGATTTCTTGGGTGGGTCGTGTCAACTGCATCAAAATGAACGTTCTACCAAGGTTACTATATTTTTTCCAGGCGCTCCCGGTGGCACTGAAATCGGAGGATATCACTGACTTACAACGCGCCATTGACTCATTTATCTGGAGGGGCAAACGCCATAGAGTCGCCAGAGCCACACTGTACAGACCTAGGGAGGTGGGAGGATTGGGCTTGCCATGTCTTTTTTCGTATTACTACGCTGCACAACTAGCCCAAATTGTGGCCTGGCACTCCCCGCCTTCTTCTCGTCGATGGGTGGATTTAGAGAGAGATCTTATGTACCCGGATTCCCCTGACATGTGGATTCCCAGGACTCAGAGGCCCTTACTACGCACCATATGCCCTGCTATCGTGAATTCTCTCAGACTATGGGACAGGTTGGCGACAAAATGCGATCTCACAACATTTCCATCTCCACTTACGCCGATTATGCAGAATCGCGAATACCCACCTGGACTCACCTACACCTCCCCCTCGGGATGGATGGGATCCACTATATCACAGATATGCCATCTCTATATCAAGGGTAAAGTGATCCAGCCCGTGGATCTCACACCTTCAGTTCAGTCCAGATTAGCACACCCTTTGCCGTATCTTCAATTGAAGGCCTTTGCAACTCGACCACATATTAAAATGGCGGCGCTGACTGCTCAGTCTTTTTTTGAACGCCTTTGCATGCGGGGATCTCCTCAGAAGGGTCTGATTTCTACACTATACCGCCAACTTACTGCCTTTAATGGACTGGAAGGAACTCCGCTATATTCAAGCCTGGGAGAGGGACCTTGGAGAACATCTAGAGGCTGAGGACTGGGTCGATATTTGGGAAGCTATGAGGAGTGTCACCGTGTGTACCTCTCATCAGGAACAACTTATCAAGACGATCTTCTGTTGGTACACCACGCCTGTTCAGATCTCACACATGTCCTCGGCTACACCGGATCTCTGCTGGAGGGGCTGTGGTCACAAGGGGACATATATTCATATGTGGTGGTCGTGTCCCGAGGTTGGAAGATTTTGGGATGCTACACATACCTTGATACAAGCCGTACTCCCGGGTGCTACTTTGATGGACCCTTGGGCCTACCTTCTCTCTAGACCTTTCCCGGAACTGACCAGGCAGGAAAATAAATTGATCTCCAAAATTACGCTTGCAGCTCGCAGAGTTTTAGCGGAACACTGGAACTCACCGACACTCCCTTCTTTCCAGAAAATCTATGCACTTGAGCCGCACAGTATACCGGCTTGAGCGCTGTGGTTATTTTTAACTCAACCTATTCCATCCAAGACGTAAGCTGATGGATGAGTTGACAGCTATATCTAATCACACTCTACCAAATTACTGCAAAACCTGGACTCCCTGGCTGGCTCAGATGGGATCGGGTTAGGCAGGGGTGGGGATGGAGTTGGAGATACTTTCCAGACGTGGGGGACGCAGCAGAGAAAATAATATGATGTTGATTTAATATTTTCATGCATCGCTTATGTCATATCTCATGGAAGTGCCAGTTCTTTTTCTTATCTTCTTCCTTATCTCTTTAATCTTTCCTCTTTTTTCTTTTCCTCTCTGGGTCTGGGCAACCCTTTTTTCGTCTCCTTTTTTTTTTTTTCTTTTCTCCTTTCCTCTCTCTTTTTATCTTTCTCACCCACACACCTTTTAAAAGTAGGAATATTTATGTTTGTATTCACAATTACTTGTTTTATGGAAATAAAAATTACATTTAAAAAAAAAAAAAAAGAGCCACTAACACCAAAATATGAAATGTCCTTATTGTGTTTATTTTATGTTGCTGATGTTTTTCTCTTGTATGTTTAGTTAAGAAAATATTTTACTCTATATGTGTCACTGGATGCAACCATTGCGTGATCTTGTATGTTGTAAACTCCCCCCCCCCACAGTATCTTTCCATCACTTGCTCCTCACTGTGTGACTTTGGCCATAGAATGGAGTGAATGGGTCAGTCACTGACGCGTATCATTGTGTTTTGTGGGATGTATTCAAAGGACATCACCTGGGGGTAGATTAGAAGTCTTTTAAGCACCCTGTTTCATCTCATTCAACTGCCATCTCATATCTCAGGTATCCTGGAGAACAATAGACATCTTGATGCCTAAGGCTAGGGTCAAACGAACGCATTATTCGCAGCGACCGTCAAAAAGTGCGTCCGAACGCATTGATGTATTTTTTCACGGAATGCGTGAAAACAGTCAGACAACATGCATTTTCGTGCGTGACTTTTTTACGGATCGTCAATAAAACACTTTTTGCGTCTGGACGTTATGTAGGCTGGACATTAGCAGTGTCTGACGTCTCCTAATCTCGCACACACGCCGCTATGCCGCCACAGCGCACTCTGTACGTCAGTACTAGCGGTTCTGCGTTCTCGAAAAAATGTGTTCATTTTCCACTTGCGTTGCGCGGCCGGATATTCATGCGGCCGTACTTTGTATACTGGCCGTCATTGCCTGTCATTTGCTGCTACTGCGGCCGTGATTAAGTGCGCCTAAACGCACGTTAAAAATGTGTTAGTCTGACCCCAGCCTTATCTAAACAGTTCGTCCTCCATCCAACTGACTGCTAAATGTTGTAGAAGACAAACCACAGCAATAAAGTAAAACTATTTCACAAACACTATTTATAGAAAAATCGGAAAAAAGTTTGCAGAAAAAATCCTAAAAATAAATAAACAGGCTTGTTGCTGCAAATTAAAAGAATAAACGGTTTAATAAATATTGTATAAAAACAGGGAATATTTTTTACATTGAATCCTATGGGATTCGCCTGATTAAATCTGCCGAATGAAACCACCAAACATCAGGGCATTTCTCTGACATTTCACTGCTGTTCGGTGTCTCTGAATAGATTAACCATTGCTTCTCTATGGGGACTTTCACTGCTGCCGAACAGCAAAATTTGGCGAACTGTCTGCTTTTTGAATAGCCGAATGGCCACGAAATTGCACCGTACGGGGAAATTCACTGTTTGGTGCAATTTCGGGGTCAGCTCGGCTCTCTCTGAATAACCCTGTATATGTCATTACACACAAGCCAATAATATCCACAATGAGAAAAGTGCAGTACATATGTTTATTTATAGAATAATTAATTCAGTGTAAACATAGTGTAAAGGTGTATACTATAATTATGGGTTTACCAAGAGTTAACATAATCTAATATTAAACCGCTAATAACATACAATGATAAACCCTGAACTCAAACTCCTACCAAAAGCACACCATATGTTGCATGCTCTGTATCCTAAGAAGGTGTAATTACATAACAGAAGGTTTAGTACCATTACAAAGTCCAACAACAAAGAGCAGGGAGGTAGGAAGAGTCACAACTGGCATAATGAGAAACAGAATTAATTAGATTCCATGCCTGGAGTAAAACACTGGTAAAGGTAGTAACTCCATAGACTTTGGGCCAGATCCCAACCTGGCGGCAAAGCACGGCACTTGAGCCGCACAGTATACCGGCTTGAGCGCTGTGGTTATTTTTAACTCAACCTATTCCATCCAAGACGTAAGCTGATACAGAGTGATAAGTGCAAGAAAACACAGGTGGTGGGGTTGATTTATAAAACAGAGAAGATGTCGAGAAAGGTGCACAAGGAGCAAATGAGACGGTCGGACAGAGTCGAGCGTGGATTGTAAAGAGATGAAGAGATATAAGTAACTCAGAAGTAGAGTGGAAGCTTGAAGAAGGCTAGTCAAGAGTCAAAACGCTGGTTATAGATAAGGGCAGTCGTCAGAAAACTTGAGGACCCTTAACGAACTATTAGTTTGTGTCCAGCGTTCTTCAGATGTCCATTTCAATAAACTAATTAGAAATAAAAATTTTGCCTCCTCTTCTGCTTGCCTTTTTTGACAGGGAGTGGGCTAAATCCTTGATGGTCCAGTAAATTGTTCCCTGGTGGGAGAGTGTTTGTGTTGTCTCTCTACCCGGTGAAGTCCACACTACTTTGGTCTCTCAGTGATGAGTCCACGTGCTCTTACTGGCCCCAGATGTCATGACCCACCAGGAAGTTTGCTGGTATCTTGGTGGAGCAGTCCTGGGTGTCATGGAGGGACCCTTTCATCTCTGGCATTTAGACAAGCTTACATAGTTACATAGGCTGAAAAAAAAGATGTGCGTCCATCGGGATCAGCCTTTCACACATTACCTACTGCTGTTAATCCAAAAGAAGTAAAAAAAAAACCCAGTCTGAAGCGCTCACCAATATGCAACAAACAGGGGAAAATTCCATCTTGACCCCAGAATTGCTGTCAGATTTCTCCTTGGATCAAGCAGCCATTATAACATATTATATTTTATCACTCTTAATATTCTGTTGTTGCAGGAAGTCATCCAGTCTTTGTGAACAGACTCTGACCCAACCACCTCAACAGGCAGAGAATTCCACAGCTTTATTGTTCTCACTGGAAAATAACCATTCCTATGATTTCGGCTGAATTTCCTTTTGTCCAGTCTAATGGGTGGCCTCGTGTCCTGTGTATAGTCCTATTAATGAATAGATTTCCAGACAATGGTTTATAATGGCCCCGTACATATTTATATAAAGTTATCAGATCCACTTTAAGGCCCGTATATATTTATATAAAGTTATCAGATCCCCTCTAAGGCCCCATATATTTATATAACGTTATCAGATCCCCTCTAAGGCACCGTTTCTCTACACTAATCAGGTTTAAGCTTGTTAGCCTTTCCTCATAACGTAACTCTTCCATTCCCATTATTCATTTAGTTGCCTGCCTAAGCCTACTCTATGGCATAACATCGTTTTTTAAAACAGGTGCCCAAAATTGCACAGCTTCACAGGGTTTGAAAGGAGCCAGGGCCCCTTGGATCCACTGGACCCCTAAACATATAAAGGGATGTCACTCCCCCCTCCTGACAGCCCTGTCTATATGTACCATCAATAATCCTTCCTTAAGAGAAGTAGGATCGCCCATTTCTTTCTTTGTGCAGCAGAGAAGCACTGAATGTAGGTAAGAAAGGTGAAGATAAACATAATAGAGGGATGGATAAATACACATGTGGATAAAGATGGTAGAGATATAAACACAAGGGACAAGTGAGATTGAAAGAGGCATGGTAGAGATATAAACACAAGGGACAAGTGAGATTGAAAGAGGCATGGTAGAGATATAAACACAAGGGGTAAGTGAGATTGAAAGAGGCATGGTAGAGGTATAAACACAAGGGATAAGTGAGATTGAAAGAGGCATGGTAGAGATATAAACACAAGGGACAAGTGAGATTGAAAGAGGCATGGTAGAGATATAAACACAAGGGGTAAGTGAGATTGAAAGAGGCATGGTAGAGGTATAAACACAAGGGGCAAGTGAGATTGAAAGAGGCATGGTAGAGATATAAACACAAGGGACAAGTGAGAGTGAAAGAGGTATGGTAGAGATATAAACATAAGGGGCAAGTGAGACTGAACGAGGCATGGTAGAGATATAAACACAAGGGACAAGTGAGAGTGAAAGAGGTATGGTAGAGATATAAACACAAGGGATAAGTGAGATTGGAAAAGGCATTCATGAAGGTAAAAAGGAAGAAAAATCCATATTTCAAGGAAAAGAGATGGGTACAGCACCCTCGCCCTTTGGTCCAAAAAGATGGAGTTTAGTGGGGAGGGGGAGAACAGGCTAATGACAATTAAAGAGCTCCAAGAAGTCAACTGGCTCTTCTCGTCTCTCTCTCAAAGAAGTTACAGCACACAATATTTTTCTTATTGCTGTAATAAAGATTTAAATAAGTGAACACATATATTGCTAGTCGGCGGATCAGAGTCATTTTTATCAAATTTATTTACCTAAGGCTGATATTTTTTTAATAGGGAGGCTGATATTTATCAAATCTGGAAAGCAAATTGATAAATGGCTCCTTCGAAAATCTAATTACCAGCATGACACACACTTGACAAAAGAGCAGGCTGCTGTACTGAAAGCTTTTACCTGAAATTGGTCATCTCTGAAAAATATATAGAAAAATACTACCATTTAATGAGATTTCCAAATTATTTTTGCATTTTTATATAATTATATTGAATATTTTGGATTATGTAAACAAAGTTTTGTGTTATTTCTGATTTTTTTTTACTCCGCGTATAACTAAGAAACATAAATTAGAACTGAAATGAAGCGCTCTATTACGCCTGTATTTCCTCCGTTCCCCTTAGGATATTTTATAAACCAGAATGCGGTGTATATAAAAAAACACACGCACGCACACATATCCCATTTTACTTAATCTTATCTCATTTTGGGTGATTTTCTTTGACAGTCTATTTATCATAATTATTATGACTTGTCGAGGTTAATAAAATCACGAATTCTTTCCAGAAATTCCTCTATGTTATATGCACACTGGTTTATTATATTACCATCTGTTCTGCGCTGATGTGTCGGACCATTATGTATACTTTTTTTTCCCTTTGGTTAGGAGAAAAGGAAAAATATTTTGCCTAGAAACCATATATTTTTATGTTATTCACTCTTATACTATACTTACATTACACTAATTACAGTATTAATTGCATGTCACTATGCTATGAGAAGTGTGATAAAGGCACTGGATGCAAAGCTCAGTACTCCCTCTTTTATTAGTCACTCATAAAAGTTGCAGAGCACAGAAAATCATCAAATAAACAAAACATAAAACAAGTGCCTACTCCTTCATACGGAGTCTGACTAAACATACAGGGTTCCCTCTCTAGATATTGGGCAGCTAGGCCGCTTGCCAATAAATGGAACTTCCCTTTAGACTCCAGGAGTTTCTTTCTTCCTTCCTGTAGCCAGCATGCAGACTGCACACACAACTGCTCTCTCTCTCTCAGGGAACCAAACACACACACACACACACATACACCTATATGGGCAGGGCAGACTTGATTAGGCATTGGTTCAGAATTAACCCAATAGTGGAAAAATGTCTGTCTCTCAGTCTTCATATATATGATCACACTTCTCCTTATGTTTAACCCCTTCACTGCCATAAAGAGTAAACTTGATCTTCAAAAGTTCCTGCAGTAGCCCGGCATTGAGTAAACTCAGTCTGCTCACAGGCAAAGAAATTATGTTTACTGCAATTTAAACTCTTTTGATAGTGAGCTGGAGGAGGTGACCCCAAATTTTCAGCACCTCGAACATGTCTGCTGAGGTGCTGAAGCTGCTTGAACAGCTCGGATTTCTGTTTTTCTTTCACAGAAACACGGAGTTCCAGCTGTATTATTGTACATGTAGTAGCGCTTTTTGGCCAGAAGAAGGAGCTCTCTGCCTGTCAAATAAGCTTACTGTCTCTAAAATGTATGTATGAATGGTATATACACTTTTACACTTGCTGAAATGAAAGTGGATTTCCATTAGTCCACTGGGTCCTGCCAGTGACGTTATGAAAAACCAGAAAAAAACACTTGGTGGAGAAGGAGTTAAGCATAGTGTTAGTTTGTAGGAATGTATAATGGTACAAATGGTTTGACCTTTTAATCCTCTTCACTACAGTACATACACAAAATGTTACTGTAATTAACATATACAGGCATTATGCTATACAGATATTATTTTTATATTCTATTGATATTTTTTGGACGCTGTATTGCTAATAATCTCATTGTGATCACTACAAATCCCCATAAACAGGATATTTCACCATTTTATTATTTATCTATATCACATTTATTGTACTTGATACAAAGGCCATTTCAGCCTGTATGCTGATAATGCAGACTACGTGTAAATTTGTGTAAGAAAATGGACGCCATCTGGAGTTTAATACCTTTCATCCCATTAATATTTCAGTAAAGGATAAATGGATACAAGAGAAATAAAACATTTTTGCAAATTTACCTTTTAATTTTATTTCATTAAAATCTCAGAACAACAATCTGCATGCAGAATTTATGGCTTAAAAAAAATTAATTAAAGAAACGCTGGGGATTACCACACTGGTGTCTCGGAACGGGTGTAACCCAACGTGATCAGAAAAAAACAACAATTGGTAGACACCAGCTACCTAATAATAACTTTATTTGGTGTACATAGAACAAAACAACCGACCGTTTAAAAAACATATATATATCGAAAAATGGAAACATACATATCACCCAATTAGGGATGAATGACCTAACCGTGAAGTGGTTGCCAGATCTTTCATATGTGTTGTGCCGGTACATTTAGGAGACCTGTGGCTCCGGTCCCCGTATCTCACCTGTCCTGCAGCTGTCCCGGCCTCCTGTTCCCCGGTCCGTCAGCTCCTCCGGTCCGTCTGGCCGCGGCTCCTCTCTGCCCCACATCTTCATGCTGAATGATCTGATTGGGCAAAGTCCTGCACCTGACCTGGACTTTGCCCAATCAGGGCTCTAATTCAATATTGAGCCCTGATTGGGCAAAGTCCAGGTCAGGTGCAGGACTTTGCCCAATCAGAGCTCAGCATGAAGATGAGCTTTAACCAAGCTCTGATAGGTTAAAGTCTTGCACCGACTTTAACCAATCAGTGCTTGGTTAAAGCTCTGCCCCATGCCTCATCTTCATGCTGAGCTCTGGTTGGGCAAAGTCCTGCACCTGACCAGGACTTTGCCCAATCAGGGCTCAATATTGAATTAGAGCCCTGATTAGCCAAGTCCAGGTCAGGCGCAGGACTTTGCCCAATCAGATCATTCAGCATGAAGACGTGGGGCAGAGAGGAGCCGCGGCCAGACGGACCGGAGGAGCTGACGGACCGGGGAACAGGAGGCCGGGACAGCTGCAGGATAGGTGAGTTACGGGGGCTGGGGGCCGCAGTCACAGGTCTCCTAAATGTACCGGCAGCCGCCGGTACATTTAGGAGAACTGCGAACACATTTTGCGTGTTCGGCCCCCATTGTTTAACATGGTGTTCGAGTTCGTATTCGAACATTTCAGCCGTTCGTCTGTTCGGATACGAACCGAACACAAAGGTGTTCGGCTCATCACTATTGTTAACTTCTCAATGTTAGGGTAAAATGTTTTTCAACAAAAATTGCTTGGTAGTGAATATATTAATTAGCTAATATAATAATAAATTAATGATTTTTTATGATTATTCATAGCTACTATCATCTTTTTCTGCTTTATTTATATGTGTATTTCTGTGGCTATATATATAATGTTAGCAATAAGGACTCTCTGATAAGGTGGAGAACTGTTTAAGGCACGCAAGATTCATAAACATTTTATATCTGAGCATCAATGGAACTTAAGAATTACAAATGTTGTCTTTAACCAGTTTGTGTTTATGGTCCGAGACTTTACGGAGGCGGAAATTGAAATCTCGATTACATCCTCTCGAAGAACACTATAATCTTTACTGTGGCATCTTTCAGTGAAGACAAATAATATTCTTTCGCCTGCATTCTTTGGAACAGCCTGGTTTAACTTGTTAAGATAATTGTCTTTCGATGATTGATTTAGACGAGTTAGGAATAAAGAGTGTTTTTTTTAGAGTAATCGAAAGACTATCATATAATTTAGAGGAATTCTGCCATCTTTATACTGGCTTTATGACTTAATTTGGGCACTTTTTTTCGAATTCAAACTGTAAAATTCAATAAAGTTTTACATGACACTTGAATAAAGAGAAATATTTTATATAAGCTTGTTTGTCCTGTGTTGGCTATAATTTAAAATGTTCAAGTTATTGTGAATAAATTAGAATTTTCAGCTTCACTTTGGTAACTGTTCACAGCATGATAAATGTGAATTTTTAAACATTATCCGAGATTATCTGTCTCTATGATTTGCAGGTTTTACTCTAGAATTAAGGATATTTCATTTTGCCTAAATAAAGAAATTCAGTGAACTGTGGTTTATAAAATCCAGAATAATATACTAAAAGTAAAACTCTGTGAAAAGCAAATTTTTAAGTAATTTTCAGTTGTACAAAACGCAGAAATTAACTTGAGATAAGCAAATGGATCATGTTGAACATACCAGACACACTCACCCATTAACCCCTTCACTAACAAAATTAACTATATTCGAACCACCAAAACATCAAATATAGTAGATATTAGACAAAAAATTGTTTATTTTTGTTTTGGATCGATTCTTTAAATTTTTATTTAGCTTCCTTGCGTTCATTATTTTACCGTGATTCGTATTTCGGATTGATACGTTATTTCGGGAGATTAGTAATTTGCATTTTGTATCGATTCGTTATTTTGGTCTTATTCGTTATTTTGGTTTTATTCGATATTTCGGAATGTGAAATGGATTAATTAATTACTGCACCGGCTGGATGGAATAGAGGTAACATCTCTGCTCTATAACCGTGGAGACCCAGGTTCAAACACCAGCCAGAGCACCTCTCCAGTAAGTGTCCTTGGGCAAGACACCCAATGGCACATACTTGCCTACCACACAATATCGGCTGTAGAGTGCAGTGATAACATCTCTGCCCTTTAACAGATGCCACCAGCGAGTGTCCTTGGGCAAGACACCTAATGATATGGATGCACCTACGTCACAAAATATTTGTACATCTCATAGATTATGTTTCATTGTAAGGGAACTTACAAAGTAAAATAAGAACATCTTAACAAGTATGTACTTGTTAAGATGTTCTTATTTTACTTTGGTTCATTTTGTGTACTATGTTCTGTATCACCACTGATCTTAATTGAGTTGCCCGGCAATACTTAACAAGTTTGTATATGTTGTCATGACGAAGGTAGGAGCCGTCTCTACATTCTGATAATGAGTACAAGCAGCTGGGTTGGATCATGTGATTGATGGGGAGCTAAATCAATGGTGGGAGGTGTATATAAATAGCTTTACCCCAATCTAGGTGCCTTGTACAGAAACAAATCCTGCCTGAGCCCCGCGGTAAGAAAGCAGATTGCACAACAAATGCTTATGCTATTGAATATGGAGATGTAGTGTATGCAGCCGCCCCTCAAACACACCTCCAGAAACTTACTACATTGTATAACTCATTCTGCCGCTTTGTGCTACAATGTAACTACATGACACACCATTGTGACATGTTAAAAGAGCTAAACTGGCCGTCGCTGGAATCTAGACGCACTCTTCACCTTTCCAACCTGGTGTTTAAGAGCTTTTCTCGGAAGCTACCACCCTACCTGAATAGACTGCTTCCTCCAGCAGTTCGCTCATCCTATAACCTCTGATCCAGGAGGACCAGCACCTTACTTGTAATACCACAATACAAAAAGAAAGTGTCTCGATCCTCATTTTCCTACAGAGCCCCGCTGTTATGGAATAGCCTCCCAGACTCCATCAAATCTTCCCCCAGTCTTAAGTCACTCAAGATCTCCTTATTAATATACCTTGATACAGAATGCACCTGTAAACATGTAACATAGTGACTATATTTCCTACATATTTATTTTCTGTGTTAATCTGTATATTTGTATTTTGTTTTTAATATCTTGCATTTATAACTTTGTATTTCTATAACAACTGTAACAATTCAATGTTCTTGAACCCAGGACATACTTGAAAACGAGAGAAATCTCAATGTGTCCTTCCTGGTAAAAACTTTGCAAATAAATAAATATATTAATGTATAGTATATATATATATATATATATATATATATACACACACACAATATATATATTTATATATTATTTATGCATAGTACATATTTTTATATACATATGTATTGTGAGTTCAGTAGGCACATCTAAATATAAAGATCTGCTTCAGAGTAATCATTCTCCAAATCACTTACTGATACCAGGAAAACGTCCCCGTTTGACACATTACAGCTAACAAAGCTATTTATTGCCTTCGTACCAGGTACCCCCTCATGTATCGACTGATATATGTCACGCACGCTGCTATTTACAGGGCCGCAGTATGTTTTCCAGAGATATAATATATCTCTTCAGCCATCCCTGATATATAATTTAAGAGGAAATTGGAAGCAGCTTTCTGCATTTAGAGCTTGGTGATTGGAAAATATTTCTTGGAAATGTAAATTAAACTAATAAGCAAATTCAAAATGTCACATGTGTGAATAAAAAAAGAGAAAAAAAAGAATATATATGTACTGTGTATATATATATGTGTATATATAGATCCAAGACGGTGACCCAGTGCTGTGTCCTATGTAACGTGAAATAGGCAGCTGTCACAAGTATTAATATTAAAGGAACAAATAAGCTTCTGTGGATAAATAGGGCAATCAATTAGTCTGCAGAGTTAAATTGACATGAAATGTATGTTTTACCTGTGCTTTGAATGAACTAAGAAAATATAAATTGCTTTTCAAGCCTAAACAAACTAAAAGGGAAATTTATCTTTGCATATACAGTGGCAAGAAAAAGTATGTGAACCCTTTGGGATTACGTGGAGTTTTGCATGAATTAGTCATAAAATGTGCTCTGATCTTCATCTAAGTCACAACAATTTGAAAAACACAGTCTGCTTAAAATAATACAATACAAATATTATATGTTTTCATGTTTTTATTGAACAGAACATGTAAACATTCACAGTGCAGGGTGGAAAAAGTATGTGAACCCCTAGCCTAATGACTTCTCCAAGAGCTAATTGGAGCCAGGAGAGAGCCAACCTTGAGTCCAATCAGTGTGATATTATTGGATGTGTTGCTAAAAGCTGTCCTGCCCTTTAAAACACACACCAGTTTTGGGTTTACTGGTTTCAAGAAACACTGCCTGATGCGAACCATGCCTCGCAGAAAAGAGCTCTCAGAAGACCTACGATCAAGAATTGTTGACTTGCATGAATCTGGAAAGGGTTACAAAAGTATCTCCAAAAGCCTTGATGTTCATGTGTCCATGGTAAGACAGACTGTCTACAAATGGAGAGCACTGTTGCTACTCTCCCTAGGCGTGGTCGTCCTGTAAAGATGACTGCAAGAGCACAGCGCAGAATGTTTAATGAGGTAAAGAAGAATCCTAGAGTGTCAGCTAAAGACTTACAGCAATCTCTGGCACATGCTAACATTTTTGTTGTCACATCTACAATAAGGAAAACATTAAACAAGAATGGAGTACATGGGAGGACACCACGGAGGAAGCCATTGCTGTCCAAAAAGAATATTGCAGCACATTTGAAGTTTGCAAAAGAGCACCTGGATGTTCCACAGCACTACTGGCAAAATATGAAACCAAAATTGAGTTGTTTGGAAAAAACACACAACACTATGTGTGGAGAAAAAAAGGCACAGCACGCCAACATCAAAACCTCATCCCCACTGTAAAACATGGCGGAGGGAGCATCATGGTTTGGGGCTGCTTTGCTGCCTCAGGGCCTGGACGGATTGTTGTCATTGATGGAAAAATGAATTCCAGAGTTTATCAAGACATTTTGCAGGAAAACAGAAGACCACCTGTCCGCCAACTGAAGCTCCGCAGAGGATGGGTGATGCAACAGGACAATGACCCAAAGCATACAAGTAATTCAACAAAAGAATGGCTTCAACAAAACAAAATACGCCTTCTGGAGTGGCCCAGTCAGAGTCCTGACCTCATCCCGATTGAAATGCTGTGGCATGGCCTTAAGAGAGCGATTCACACCAGACATCCCAAGAATATTGCTACACTGAAACAGTTTTGTGAAGAGGAGTGGTCCAAAATTACTCCGGATCGTTGTGCAGGTCTGATCTGCAACTACAGGAAACGTTTGGTTGAGGTTATTGCTGCCAAAGGAGGGTCAACCAGTTATTAAGTCCAAAGGTTCACATACTTTTTCCACCCTGCACTGTGAATGTTTACATGTTCTGTTCAATAAAAACATGAAAACATATAATATTTGTGTTGTATTATTTTAAGCAGACTGTGTTTTTCAAATTGTTGTGACTTAGATGAAAATCAGAGCACATTTTATGACCAATTCATGCAAAACTCCACGTATTCCCAAAGGGTTCACATACTTTTTCTTGCCATTGTACATGTCATTTTAATGTGATTTCCGAGAGATGATATTGCTGGAACGATGCAATGATCAGCCAGTGGTTTGCACTGCTTGGATAATAGCAATACTACATTAATGAAAGTTTTCCATTTGAAATTATTGTGTAAGATCACATTGTATAAGAATGATAAATAGACATAGCCCACTGAGTTTAAGGTGGTTGTTAACTTTTCACTACCAAGATCGACTATACTCAATCTGCAAGGCACCTCTTGGTGACCCAATGTTGAGTATAGCCGATATGGTGTTCCACAGGGGAAATGCAGGGAATTTAATTAATTTCAAATGAAATTCATTTGCATTTGGGGTGCAAAACCTTTAGTCTCTAAAGTTTTAGCACTGTGGGCATGATGCTATAGGTACCAACACTTTTTAAAACCAGCAGGGAATGTGCCTGACTGACATCTCCCCAGCTGATCCTGCATGAAGATCTGAACTGCAATAACTCCCTTTGACCAGCAGATGGTGACATGCCCCTGCTAAATAGCTGCTTATAGTAAGGGATATGTTGGAAATATTCCCAAATATTTATCCTAATTAATTAAAAATGATTGTCCAATAAAAATACTGATTGTTTGACTGTGATTTCCTTGGTAGTGAAGGGGTTAAATACAAGTTCATATCACAAATTTTCAGAATTTAAGGAAATAAAACTGTTGCTAATTTGTGGGCGAAACTGGTATTTAAATTATAAAATTGTATTAATTAAAATCTATTTGTGTTAAGCTGAATGAACACCACATTGGTACTGGATAATGCCAGTGGAATTAAGGATCTAAGAGACGTGCTAAGGGTAAGAATTGAGGAATAAAGCGGAATAATTATTGCTGTTTAATCCCTTTATTCATAAAGAACGTACATGACTAAAATATGAGGTTTGATGTATAAAACAACAAATAATTTGATTTCTTTTTTGAAATAAAAAAAATGAAAAGTATTTTTTTTCAATATCAGTGTAATTTCTAAAATAGAGATTGCTAAATCTTAATTCTAAGAGTCTAGAATTATAACCACGGAAATCATTAACGCTTTACATTACGACACGTATAATTTGCAAATACAAAAAATAAATAGTAATAATGTGTAGAAGGCAGCAAGACTCGCAAACATGTCAGGTTATTCAAAGAGCACTGAACTTGCCACCGAATTGCACTGAATGGTGCAATTTTGTGGCAGTTTAGCTATTCGAAATACGGTGCAATTTGGCAATCTTCGACGTCAATGAAATTGTCCCATAGAGAAGTACTGGTTAATCTATTCAGAGAATGCGGAACTGCACAGAAATGTCAGTGAAATGCCCTGATTTTTGGAGTTTCAGTTTGACAGGTTTAAACCGGCAAAATCATTAGAATTCAACGTAAAAAACATGATCTTTTTTTTATTCAACCGTTTATTCTTTTCAGTTTAAAAAAAAGGCTTTTTATTTATTTATTTGTAATATTTGGGCATATTCCCAGTGTATTTCTTACGGTAATAACATGTTTGGCCAGTAGATGGTGTCATCTACTGTCAAATTGAGTTACATCTGTTACATTTGCAGTTCAAGGTTCCCTGCATCGGCTGCTGAATGTCCTATGTCAGGACATTCAGTTAGCTGATTTTACTCAGTTTTATCTCTTTGGATATTATGCCCACGGGGCTAAAACTTTAGGGGCACCTTCTGCAGCCCAAAGGCAAATGACATTCATTTGCATAAAACACATTTAATTTGGTTTTAGTCCTTCAGAGCTGCAGATCGAGATATCTCGATATTGGGCACCGGTTGGTGCCTTTGAAGCCTGAGATATCTTGGTCTCAGTAGTTAAGGGGATAATGAAGTGAACTGTGCATATATAGTGAAGATTTAGGACATATGATATTGGTTCCTTTATTTTAACAACGTAATTAAGTAGGAATTCCACATACTGTTTATACACCTTTATTTCCCCAGTGATCCTAACGCACAACATGCATTTTTTTCTCTTCCAAATAGTTCCTGGGGGTCAAAATATAAACGCTTGGGTCATATGTGAAGCCCTTTGAGCTTGATATACCACAATGAGATGGAATAATGGTTTTTGTATCCTATGAGCACTAACAAAAGATCTACAGGAGCTCAGTAATGTTACATTCGGATTTCTCAGGCTTCAAAACCAGGTCTTCGTACCTTGAAATTCTCTCATACGACTTTGAGTTTCACAGCTTTATGCAGATTGCTTCATCAATTCGGGTAGATCTCCCGGAGAAGGCAAAATATGAAGTAATTCGGAGCCTAACGTAGATTAAAAAAAAATCACAGTGGAGCTCAGACATCCTCCGGCACTCTATGCACTCTATACACTCCATTGAATCAACGACTTGAAGGATAATCAACCCTAATCAACCCATCAGGTTACGACGCGAAACCTACAAAAGCGGGATTTGAAAATAAATAAGAAAATAGTGCATATCTGCTACACTTAAAGAGTTATTTATTTTCTCTTAAATCGAAGGTACAAAACCATAATTTTTGCTCCTTTAAGTCTACGGCTTGCTGCTCTAAATTGAACATTAGATGCAGCTGCTTGCCCGGAGCATCCGATCTATGCGTTAATAGCCTCTAGAGTATACTTTATTCAGCCATGATCTGCCACTCCCATCAACAGATATAACATTGCACAACTACGCGTGACATGATCAAGCTGGGTGTACATATCCTTAAGTGCAGGTACTTTGCTGTCATGCTGACATGGTAACTTTATAATAGGTTCTTAATATGTCTAATGGGTACTTAAATAGGTTTAGCTTTCATCCCTCCAGTGTAAGAAGATGAAAATCTTGTAAGAGCCGCGCTCCCAAAGAAATGTAAATGCAGATCTGGCAGTACTGACATTTCAAAAGAGTAGAGCCCCACCAGCGGAGATCCTTTCCCTTTTATCAGCTCTGCTGTCAGTCATGTTGATTAAGGCTGATAAACACTCAGATGTCTCCCGGGGTGGGGAGAAGGACACAAAACAGCCATGTAACGGCATAAAAGCCAGGCGCATTCTTTAAGAAGAGATAAAAACTTAATACTTTGTATACTTTTTGCAAAAAAAAGCAGAAAGAATTCTTTATAGAAAACAAAAGGATGAGTCTTGACAAACAGATAAGAAATAACTGTCCCATTTGCCCATTTTTTTTTCGTTCTCCTTCTTCCGTTGAAAAAGAAAAAAAAACGATCCCAGATGCAGGCAAAGCCTTGAACTTCCATTATGTTAATAACGTCTCACCTTATGCTTTTTATGAAAGGTAATGTATTCTTTTTCACAGCCTGATGGAAGGACGTCCATGTTTCCATCATCGAAAAGAGTCCCTGATCATTTTCAACCACCTGCTGTTGATATTTCCACCACACGACCTTAGGTGTGACCTTGGAGACAAAAATTCAGTACGAAAAAAGAGTAGAAAGTAAATAATGTTGTATTATTATGATGAATCAATGAACACATATGTATAGGTTATAGAGAGATCCCTCGAACAAAGCCACAAACGGACTCGAATATCAAGTAATCCATTGCCAGGACACCAGTGGCCCTTTTCCAATGTTGACGTTAAGCTAATTGCTCAAGCTGTACAACACCTGGGCTCTTAGCTTGAAATCAAAACGTCCAATTCCAACCTTGCACCTCGGACATGTTTGTTATTTCCTGTACATTAATGCCTCCTATATTTTGTGTGGGAGATGTTAGTGTGGCCCCAGCAGATGCAAAACGAGCTACTCCAACCAGCTCATTCTCCATCTGCACCTGGCATTATTCAGCAATGAAGAACATCTTTTAGAGCAGTGTTTCCCAAACCTGTCCTCAGGACCCTCCGTCTCACCAGGTTTGCAGGATATCTGAAGCACAGCACAGGTGATATGGTTTGCTGCTCAGTGATTGCAGGATTCAGTCTGCTTTCCCCAAAGTGATCTGCAAAATCTGGCTGGCTGAGGGTCCCGAGGAGAGGTTTGAGAAACACTGTTTTAGAGGCTGATGTTAAGTGATTGCGCTTCAGCAAAATCACTTAACACAGAAATGTAATACCATCATGAAATCCAGTACTCACCTTAGATCCCTCGGTGAATGTTCCACTGCTTCCTCTCACCGTTGGCAGAGGAACACTGGAAATAAACACATTTCTGTGTTCCTCGGTGAATCCTTCCACTGTAATGTACTAAAGGAAAAGGGGAAGAGAGATGGAGATTGAAGGATTGGATGATGAGAATGCATTTTACATTCTAGGACCATCACTCGATAAATTCTTAATAAGTCTCTAATATTTCAAGCTAGGAAGACCTTAAGAGGTCCATCATCTCTTTCCTAGAACTTGCCTGAAGGATGGTCACAAGACAGTGAGAATATCCCTTCATGAACTTACTACACTGTATAACTCATTCTGACACTTTGTGCTGCAATGTAACTACAAGACCCACCATTGTGACATGTTAAGAGAGCTAAACTGGCCGTCGCTGGAATCTAGATGCACCCTTCACCTTTCCAACCTGGTGTTTAAGAGCTTTTCTGGGAAGCTGCCACCCTACCTGAATAGACTGCTTCCACTAGCAGTTCCCTCATCCTATAACCTCCAATCCATGACCAGCACCTTACTTGCAATACCACAATACAAAAAGAAAGTGTCTCAATCCTCATTTTCCTACAGAGCGCTGCAGTTATGGAATAACCTCCCAGACGCCATCAAATCTTCCCCCAGCCTTAAGTCACTCAAGATCTCCCTATTAACATACCTCAATACAGAATGCACCTGTAAACATGTAACATAATGAATATATACAGAATGCACCTGTAAACATGTAACATAATGAATATATACAGAATGCACCTGTAAACATGTAACATAATGAATATATACAGAATGCTCCTGTAAACATGTAACATAGTGACTATATTTCCTACATATTTTTTTTCTGTGTTAATCTGTATATTTGTGTTTTGTTTTTACTATCTTGTATTTTATTACTTTGTATTTCTGTAACGACTGTAACAATTCAATGTTCTTGAACCCAGGACATACTTGAAAATGAGAGAAATCTTAATGTATCCTTCCTGGTAAAATACTTTATAAATAAATAAATTAAAAGAGCTAAACTGGCCGTCGCTGGAATCTAGATGCACCCTTCACCTTTCCAACCTGGTGTTTAAGAGCTTTTCTCGGAAGCTGCCACCATACCTGAATAGACTGCTTAGACTAGCAGTTCCCTCATCCTATAACCTCCGATCCATGACCAGCAACTTACTTGCAATACCACAATACAAAAAGAAAGTGTCTCAATCCTCATTTTCCTACAGAGCGCTGCAGTTATGGAATAACCTCCCAGACGCCATCAAATCTTCCCCCAGCCTTAAGTCACTCAAGATCTCCCTATTAACATACCTCAATACGGAATGCACCTGTAAACATGTAACATAATGAATATATACAGAATGCACCTGTAAACATGTAACATAATGAATATATACAGAATGCACCTGTAAACATGTAACATAATGAATACATACAGAATGCACCTGTAAACATGTAACATAATGAATATATACAGAATGCACCTGTAAACATGTAACATAGTGACTTTATACAGAATGCACCTGTAAACATGTAACATAATGATATATATATATACAGAATGCACCTGTAAACATGTAACATAATGAATATATATACAGAATGCACCTGTAAACATGTAACATAATGAATATATACAGAATGCACCTGTAAACATGTAACATAATGAATATATATACAGAATGCACCTGTAAACATGTAACATAATGAATATATACAGAATGCACCTGTAAACATGTAACATAGTGACTATATTTCCTACATATTTATTTTAGGAAAATATACATATTTCTGTGTTAATCTGTATATTTGCGTTTTGTTTTTACCATCTTGTATTTTATTACTTTGTATTTCTGTAACGACTGTAACAATTTCAATGTTCTTGAACCCAGGACGCACTTGAAAACGAGAGAAATCTCAATGTATCCTTCCTGGTAAAATCCTTTATAAATAAATAAATAAATATGGCTGCTAAACAACATGGGGCCTACACGCGATGTCACATATGTTTAATATTTTTCTTTTTATTTGATCAGCATTTCATTTAACAGTATAGAATATCAAAAACACATTCTATGCATAATAATAGAAGGAAGAACAATTCAATTTTCATATGACATTGACAGGACATTGTTTTCTCATTACACTCCAGTATAACAAAATTTGTTGACGCAAAAGAAGTGAAGGATTTACAGTTCTACCACTTACAAGCGCACATCACTGTGCATCGGGAAAACGGCGGGACTTATAAATGTTTAACCCATAGAAACCCGACAGGGAGAGAAAATAATATTGCGCAAAACAAGCATTTTGTCCATGAAAAATAAATGAAAACACTCATGGGCAAATCACTTCTTCCTCAGGTTTGTCTGTGATTCTTTTTATATCTGGTACAATAAAATAATGAAATCTAAAGAGTAACAAACATATATTTAGGAAATAGGTACAAACTGTGGCTCTGGCGCTATGCCGTTGTTAGTAATAATAGGTGATACGAATTTAGTTTTTCTCTAAGGTTCTATTTACCCTGCTGTGCTGCCAAACATAGGGAATATGCCCGACACCCAAGAGGGCATACACAAATAAATACCTCACAAATAAGATCTTCCCCAGGCGCAGCTATAGTGAACAGAGATGATTATTTATATCAAGATATTATTCTAATACACATAAAGGGCTCTATTACATTCTTTGCGCAAAAAAGTGCGCGTGCGCAAAAATGCATTAACGCAAGGGGCAAAACCCTTTGCACAGAACGTCGTATTACAACGATTGCGCAAACGATGCGCGTTATCGTTTAACGCGGATAGACCTGCGTGAGCGTGATGAACTGCGCGCGTCCTATACTTAACATTGTGAGCGCAAATGCATTCGTGCGCTGGTACGCGGATGGTATTTCAATCGATGCGCATCTTTCTTTTTACGAACGACGTTTGCACGCATTATTTTAACGTCTTCGAAAAGCTGGTGGTAACTGCAAATCTGAACGTTCTGGCCGAAACGAAAAACACCAGCACGAAAAAAAAAAATACAGCACAGTATAGTTACACATTCTACACATACCCAAACAATAAAATTGTGAATTTGTGCGTGTTTTTATTATTGCTGCAGCATATGTATGCAAATTGATTTTGACAGGCGCAAAAACTTAAGTGAGTCAATTAAGGCAAATTGATGTCAATTAAGGTTCTTAATTCTGATTGGCTGAATCCAGCGAAAAAAACAGTCCGCACACTGATTTACGTGCGCTATGTTACTGCGCGCGTATTACTCTTTGTTTTGCGCGTTGTTTTTCCGAATGTTATTTTTTTGATGGATGAGAAAATGCGTTCGGATCGTAACACCACCGTTAATTTTTGCGCGATAACGCTGGACGATGCGCGCAAAAACAATTGCGCTGCGTGGACGAATTTGCGCGAAGAATGTAATGGGCCCAAAGAGTATATTGAAACATACAGGCCTTGCCTTTGTTTGTAAATGAGAAGTTCAAAAGACAGAAAATTCAGAAAAAATCCTTAAGGTGCCAACATGGTTAATCCTTTCACTGCTGAGGACGTGTGGGGACGGTCCTTCTTGACTCCTAAGGAAAGATAGCGGTGGAGATAGGGGTTACTTTGAACCCCGATACCACCCGACTGTTTTCAGCTAGCAGGGTCATGTTTGGTATCATTAGAAAGGCCAGAGCATGGCCTTTCCAATGATACCAAACATGACCATGTTTAAAGTAAAGAGAAAAAAAAATAACAATAATATTAAAGAAAGGAAAAATGTGTTTTTTTAAGACGTGAAATTGCTCAGCAGTGAAGGGGTTAATCCCCGCAGTAAATCTGCTACCACTTGTCATTGGCATGAATCACAAGGCGTTCACTTTACACTGCAGATTGAGTAGAGAAAGGAAAAGGCACATTGTGCAGCACACGGTGGCATTGTCCCCATTTTGCCCCTTGTGGGGTAAATTTTCCATTTACAAACAGGGACGAGGCCCGTATGTTTCAATATACTCGTTATGAGCCCTATTACAATCTTCGCGTTAAAACGCTCGCGCAACGTGTGAATTTGTGCGCCAACCGTTAAACGTTGACGCGCGTAAATCAACGCTGGAATTACAATCCTCGCACATTTTGTCATCCGTCGAGCAGTAACGCGCGTTAAACGGACGCGCACAAATACGCACGCAGCAACGTTGCGCGCAGAAATCAGTGTGCGGACTGGTTTTTTTCACGTGATTCAGCCAATCAGAATTAAGAACCACATTTATCTCACATTAAGATTTTGCGCCTGTCAAAGTTAATCTGAGCATATATGCTGCATCAATAAAAAATGCACACACAACTTCTCCATTTTATTGGTTTGGTATGTGTAGAATGTGTAACTATACTTTGCTGCATATTTTTTTTTGGGCTGGCGTATTTGGGTTCAGCCAGGTCGATAGAATTTGCCATTAACACTTTTTAGGAGTTGCTAAAATTATGCGCGCAACGTCTATGCGTTAATTCCTGCGCATAGATTGTGATACCATCCGCATACCAGCGCACAAACGCATTTGCGCTCACAATGTTAAGTATAGGACGCGCGCAGTAAAGTACGCTCGCGCATGGTTCGCGCAGGTTCACCCGCGGTAGACGATTGTTGCACTGACATTGTAATACGACGTTCAGCGCAAAGGGTTTTACCCCTCGCATTAATGCGTTTTTGCGCGGGCGCAAACGTTTGCGCGAAGATTGTAATAGGGCCCTATGTGTGTTAGAATACAATGCTTTTTTTTTTCTCTTTTCGGATATTTATTACATTGACTGATAAAGACCTATAGGGGCGAAACGCGTCTCATGATTTTATTGTTCTGTATATTTTGTTTTTAACTTGTTTTAATTTTATTTTTATTTGTGTATCTTGACAATAAAAGGGATTAACTGCACCTAACTGGCTCCGATCTATTATAGAACCCAGCGACCATCATAGGGTGGACATAGAGTAAAGAGGCTTTTTGAGCGTTTTGCCTAACAAACGCTGCAAATGAGCCTAATTGTCCAAAGGCTCCACCATCGGTAAGTGCTCATTTGACAATTTTACCTTCGCCATATTTGTAAGGATTTACTACGCTATGGTGGCATTGTTTTCTCCTTGCTTTTGAGTCATCCCCATTTACGAACCAGACAGAGAGGGTTACCCTTGTTGAAGTTGACCCATCGCTCATAGAGCCTAGATCCAGGCTATACCTATTTTTTGGCTCATCAAAATGTGAGTGTATATACATATATTTTTTATTGTTTTCCATCTGATACAGAGACTCTGCACTATTTGTCTGTATACTTCTGTTTGCCTTTGAGATTTCATACTGGACCAGTGACTGACCAGTGGACACCTCTACTCTCACCCCCTCTACAATAGGAGTGGAGTGATCATCATAATCTTACAAGTGGACTTTTATGTTATGCTACTACGCTCCCTTCCCTATTATACCCTGTTTTCATAAACTAACGAGATATTGTACGCTGAACCACGGAATGTGTTGCTACCTTATTGCTGTATGCTGTATAACTAAAATTAGTAGGTTATCTACTTCGGCATAATCGATCTATTTGCACTTTCTTCTTATAAATTTTTGGCGCCATCTGGATCTATGCCCATTTGTATGTATTAGAATACACACCGGCATCTGGTCTGCGCTGTGATCGGCAGCTCGTTGGCTTTTTCCGGCGTGTTTTTTCCGGCAGGTTTACGGTGGGTTTTCGGCAGGCGTTAGGCGGGTTTGCGACGGGTTTTCCCTGCACTCCGAGGACCCTGCAGTGAATGTTAAATTCACCGCAGGGTGGGGAAATTTAATTCCCTGAAGTGCAGGGAAGTGCAGGGAACGAGAGAGCACCGAAATGTAGGTGACATTTCGGTGCTCTCCGAATAACCCCATAAGGGCTCTATTACATTCTGCATGCAAATGTTAACGCGTGCGCAAAAACGCATTAACGCGAAGGGCAAAGCCCTTTGCGCTGAATGTCGTATTACAGCGTCCGCGCACAAAATGCGCGTTCCCGTCTAACGTGGGTGAACCTGCGCAAACCCTTTGCAAGCTTACTGTACTTTGCGCGTCCTATACTTAACATTGTGAGCGCAAATGCGTTTGCGCGCTGGTACGCGGATGGTATTACAATCTATGCGCACATTTTAACGGACAACGTTTGCGCACAAAATTTTAACGTCTTTTAAAAGCTGGTGTTAACGGCAAATCTGAACGTCCTGGCCGAAACCAAATACACCAGCACCAAAAAAAAAAATACAGCAAAGTATAGTTACACATTCTACACATACCCAAACAATAAAATTGAGAAGTTGTGCGTGTTTTTATTATTGCTGCAGCATATATACTCAGATTGATTTTGACAAGCGCAAAAACTTAACGGGAGACAATTGTGGTTCTTAATTCTGATTGGCTGAATCGCGTGAAAAAACAGTCCGCACACCGATTTCTGCGCGCAGCGTTAATGCGCGCGCGTTCTCGCGCGTCTTTTTTTTACGCGGGTTTATTTTTTTGACGGATGATAAAATGCGCTCGGGTTGTAATACCACGTTAATTTACACGCGTTAACGTTTGTCCTTTCGCGCACAAATTAACGCGCTGTGCTAGCGTTTTTGCGCAAAGAATGTAATAGAGCCCTAAGTGTTGACGGAATTATAATTCTAGACTGAAGCCTTGTTCACACATGAGTGATGTTTGACAGGCTCTGTAATATGTAATGACTGGCTTTACCCCCACAATAAGTCTGTAGATGCCAGTGCCACTCATGACAGACCAAATGGGGTGGAAAAATTGATCAAATAACATAACTCTTATTTTTTTTTATATTATTCCCTTCTGCAATCGGAGTTAATTGAATTTTTTTTACATTTCTGCGTGTAGAAAATTACTGTTTTATTCATTACTATTAACAGGACTATTTTATTCATAACTGCTAAATGGTCTGCACAGAGTGAAATTTTGGGTTTCTGGAGTATTTCGCCTGTTTTGACTCAGTTAAATCCGATACATTTCAGCCGAAATGACATCCAAATCTCAGGCAAAATACTCCTCAAGGGTAAAGGGCGATTACGTGGCTGAGACTGAGCGTGAGTAGAGAATACAATCGTTAGCAACGAAGTTGACAGTAAATTTGACATAGTTAGACGGAATAGTACAAGTTGTCATATGTACCTGAACATATTCTGTTTCACAAAAGAAGCCCATAAATCAATGTAGTATTATTATTTGGCAGATTTAATACATTACGAACCTTGACTGCTATTTTTGAATACTGGAAGCAGTGCCGGCACACGCTACTAATTCTGGTTTTGGCTTTTCTTTCAAGAACTAAAAGGAATGATCTGGCAAGATTGATCTTGGAATTAGACGACTCTTCTCCTCTTTTAAGTAATTCTCTCTGTTTGTTCTACTCAGTGACATTTTTCCATCTATAATATCATAATGGTCCCTCAACCCAAAAGCTCATTGATGCTATCGTCTTGTTATAAGACTGATGTTCCCCACCAATGACTTTCATTCCTGTCTAAGCGTAAAGGTTCTTGTTCATCATGTTCAATAATTGCCGTTCTGTAAGGAGAATGGACAATACGATGACCAAGTCATATGTATGTCAAGGCTACTTAAGGATTGTAACTATTTAGTACTGCTAGGTGCATTGTCAACCGAGTACGTCATGGAGCACAAAAAAAGGAGTCTGAAAAAATGGCAGGTTTATCGGAAAGTATCGGCAAAGTGTCGGCTCTCAAGCTTTTTTGGGTAGAGCCAACATATTTCCAGTCATTTCCAATATACCTGCTGGAGACTAGGTGACCGGTCCTCCTCCTTTGTTCTTGGACTGTGTTGTGGAAAATGGCCTCTCCAAGCTTTGGTGGACCTGCTCCCCTTGGTTTTCTTCTGGTGTTGTGCCAGTCCTTTTTCATATCAATACCGTACATGATGCACCAGGTAGTAATTTAGCAAATTCACCTTTCCACTGAGCAAAAATTATATATGATAGATGACCATTCACATGGCTGAGCCGCAAGTATTGCTCAGGAGAGGATATATCCCGGCTCGGACATGCGCAGCTATTATTTGGAGATGCCGGAAGACCTGCTCACCACCCAGTTCAGCAATTGTTTCCACCTAATTTGTATTTTACGTGCTTGAGAGGGCTAAATATAGAGTTAGGTTGTTCATTTTTATTATTTAGTATTTTCATGTTGGCAATGTCTCATCGTTGCTTGGTCCATTTTCATCCACGAAAAATTCTTTTGAAGAAATGCATAGGACAGAGGGACCAGCCATTTTTGTTGGTATTATTTGTACATTTTATTACTTTTTAAAGTCAGTTCCCCGCATATAATTATTTTTCACCTTCCTAACCCACTGGAGCCTAGTGTCCCTATCCTTGTCCCTCTTGATACATGTCCAGGAGATCTCATCAGGACAGGGTAATGAGCGGTACACTGGAAGTTGCTTTTATCGCACCTATAGCCCTACTTTTTCATTCCGTCTATGAGTATCCTTCCAGGCTAACTTTCTTCCCATCGTCTAGGTTATTTGCACGTCTCAAAGTTTTTTCTTTTCAGGTTGCTGATTCCCTATGCATTCTATACTTTATAAATTCTACATAGCTGAAAACGTGAGCTTGATATCTTCCCAACTCATTCACAAAGTACTTGGTTCCCACAGTGACCCTTAGTGAATCCAGCCCTATGTGTTATTGCATCATTCTTCATTCAATGTGAAGGATCTCAGGGTTAAAGCATTATATTATTGTCCTATTAATTGCATTAAGATCGTATTACATCTCTGTAACCTCTCTGTAACTTTACGGATGCACATTCATTTATTGTGCGCCATAAACAGGTAACAATTGACCACAAATAATCAAAGAAAGATGCGGTTGCAAATGTATCTTTAAAAATTTCCCACGTTGAAAATTGTACAAAATTGCTATGTCTGCTCGGCATATTACTCCTCTCAAGATTAGCTCGTGTTTGCCTGGAGCACGATTTAGAGGTTTTTAATATAATTTACTTGTGTTTAAAATCTCTATCTAGCAGTCCTAGTTTTACTGATTTATTGTGTGAATTTTCCGTTGAATTTTTTATTTGACACATGATCTCCCCTGAGGTGTTTCTATTTTTCTGATTGGCTAATGCAAATTTCCAGTGGAGATTAAGCATAAATGAGCTTGAAATTGATTTATTATAATGAGTGAAATTGAGGTCTAAGGTCTTTCTTTTTCTTTAGTAGAAACGGAATCTGTCAAGTGACTGCAATACTTTGCCGCTTCCGTAGGAACAATATGTCTAAAGACTCAACGGCATTTCAAGAATAGGAGTTGGGTGAAAAAAAAGCTTCAGATATACCCATAAGAGTGTGCAAGACTAAATAGGCATATTACTTAGATGTGTTTTTACTAAATTTTGTCAGTTTTGTTTCTCCTTAAAATGTGAAGTAATTATCGTAATGTCAATTTGCATAATTTACTTTTTCATCCACAAAATTGGTGTTATCTAATGAATAGCATTAACAGGGAAAAACCTGAGACTAAACTCACAGTATATATATATATATAACTTTACATTCTGTAATGACGGATAACATAAAGTCCTGGCTTTGCCCAGGGCCCTCATGAAAGCTTACAGTGGCTTTGATGGCAACCATAATATCATGCGTAAAAATCAGTGGAGGCTCAGCCACAGGGGCACTTGGGGCAGCACCCTCCCATTTTTTGCAATAATGAAAAGAAATAAACACTATAATACATTTTGCTGCAGTTTTTGTGTCACTTATCATGTTTCTCATTGCTAAAATGTGCTATGTTCTTTTAACCTCCCTGCCGGTCCGATTTTGACATATTTTATATGTCAAAATCAGTGCATTTATTTAGCCCTCTGGTGGTTTCCCGAGTATGACTTGGGGTTAACTTTCAATGCTGAAAGCAGTAACCCCGAGCCACACTTGGGTTGGATACATACCTGTCCCTGCGCTCCCTTGATATCCTCCCTTTAGTCACCTCTAGCCGATCGCGGCGTCCTGCTTCCGGGTTCCCTTCTCGCAATGAGAACCTGGAAGTAGGATGCCACAATCGGCCGGAGGTGACTGAGGGAGGTCAGCGCGGGAGCGTAGGGACAGGTATCCATGTAATTGGGCAGACTAGATGGGCCGAAAGGTTCTTATCTGCCGACATCTTTCTATGTTTCTATGTTTCTATGTATCCAGCCCGAGTGTGACTCGGGGGTTACCACTTTCAGCATTGAAATTTAACCCTGAGCGACACTCGGGAATACCACCAGGGAGGTTAAGCATCTTACATTGTTATCTAAAAGAAAACACGATCAGCTGTTTGGGTGCCATCCTTAAATCTGATTAGGGCTCTATGGGAGGTGCTGTAATTCACAATCCACAACTTTCTGGCAGCCCCCTGTGCTTCTTAATGGAGCACACATTGAGGCAAATAAAATGTCAATGTAGATTTTATCTGCTTCACATACACCGAATATTCACCTTAACCCCTTAATGACAGAGAATCCATAGGTAAATTGTGGTTTATCTTAACTATATGTGCTCAACAGCGAAAGTAATAAGTTGCTTTTTTTTAAACACACTTTAGTCTTGTATTCTTAGAGTTATATAGTGTTAAATTGGGTAGGATCAGTGCTTAGTTATTTTTTAATAAATATTAATATGGAAATCATTTTAACTCAGTTTTTTATACTGAGTAGTGTGTTCTGTATTCATATTGTGGCTAATTTCTGGATGGAAAGTTTACCCTTTGAGAAGAGCATCACCATATAAGTGCTCTATATTAATTAATAAGAGGTGTATATCACTATTAAGATAAGAGGGTGCGCTCAAACGGAACTGACGTCCAATTGTATTTTGGTTTTATTCCGTGTATGGGGTGCACGTGGGTGTTTGGAGCAGCACGAAAGTACAAAAATACCTGTATTTAGTGACTTTTAGCGCCAATTACTCACTCTTTGCCCCTGTGGGCTACTGTTATAAAATTCTGGATTACACTTATATTTTGAACTTTGCCTCAAAATTACCAAATTATTTGTCTCATTAATAGCAATAAGTCTATATGGTTTATTCTCTCTCTATATGTGGGGTTGTCCACATATTTTGAAGGTAGCAATGCCATATAGACATATTCCTATTCATTATTAAAAAAAAATAATGTTTCCAGTCTGGCACCCCACCAACATCAAATGTCAACAGTTGCTACTCTGTATGTAGGCAGAAAAGCACAGAAAATAAATGCTCATTTTCAAAGACTGAAGAGGTATCCATTAAATTTGTCACCAACATAATTGGATTGGTGGGTTCCTCTTTTTCCTTTGATAAAGGGTCTGAAACTACATGCCACATGCTGGAGCTGCATATTATCTCCCAGTGCATCTCTCAGTGGTACCTCAGCTCATGTAGGAAGGGCATAATGAAGGATAACTCATCCGGAGCTGCAGAGAGGTAAGTATAAATTTGATCCAGAAGACTCTGAAAACTCTTGTTTTGGAGTCTTCCAGATTTCGGAATTTTAGTTAACAGGTACTTAACCTGTCTTATATGCAAATATTTCAAAATCACCCAAAAATCCAAAACAATTCCAGACCCACATACGTTAGATAAGGGATACCCAGCCTGTACCTTAAATGTTCGATGCATGCATCGTTTTATAGAGAAATTTACTGTCACTCAGTTGGGTCCTGGACGTTCTTCCTGAGACAGGCATAAGACCCCTAAAATTTATTCCTTTTTTAAACTTGTTTTAATAGATATCTGTGTCTTTCAAAATCATACTGTGGTGAATCTCATTCAAGAGGTGCCTATATTACTGGTTTTCTTGATTATTTGTTTATAGCTGCCATTTAAATGTAGTTATTGGGTAACTCCCATCTGAAAGCTACTCTAAACGAGGAAAGACAGAATCTTTATTAAATTTCATTCTAAGAAATCACTGGAAAGCCCCCCTCTTTTAATGGAGAGTTTTCAATAAATCTAGTCCTTCACCCTATAGGCTTTTTACGAGTAAGATGATCCACTACAAGTCTAATCATTGCAACTCTGTGTGGCTTGATAATTACACCAAAGCCTTGTGAACATGTCAACATATTTTTTGGTAATCAAATAAATGATTGTGCTTTTTAACACCTTAGACTTTATATGCAACACAGAAAGTGTCACTAACACTAAAAATATCTATTCTGAGTTTGCTGATATGTCATCTATCAACCATGCAATTCGTAATTTCTTTTGCTATGTTGAACCTGGTGCTGAGAGCTAGCGCTAAGGATCGTATTTTGGCATAACAGGAAAAATATGCGCCAACTCCATCTACAAGTACCGAAAAGTCAACAAGAACACCGTTTTACAGCAAAATGGGCGTTCTATCTGTGGGAAATAAGTAATTTAAACAATATTAATAAAATAATTATAAAATAATAGCAAAACAAAAATATGATGATCTGCAGAAGGTCCAAATCACAATATTGTTGATATGATCCCTGATTGCTCACTCGACCATCGTTATGTCCTACAGACCTTCAGTGTTCTGCCAGAGAGCATCGAGTAGTGGACCAGAAGTGACTCTGTCTTCTGTATCCTTCTATAGATTCCTTTCACTTGCCACTAGATGTCGTATACATGAATCTTGTGGTAACCTCTAGCTCATCTCAATGGAGACAACTATTGGCAACAGTAATGGTCAGTAGGCAAGTGCTCCTGTTTATGGACAGATTGAGATTCGTCTGAATTTTCCCCAGTTTGTCACTTGTCTGAAACGCAATTTGACAAGACATATAGACGAATGAACATAAACTGAATGGCACTGGATTGATTTCCAGGTGCTGTACTATTACTACAAGAGGTGTTTGTTCTTGACTGATGACCAAGAAAGCTTTACTCATAATCCAGGTGATAATATGCAAATAGTCAGGAGAACACGATATGGTATGAATAAACTGTTCGAGATTTATTGCTTGACGTGTAATGGTGACCAGAATCATTAAGATCCAGTAAAGCAGATCACAAAAATATTAGAATTAAATAGATTATATAAATTCCGAACAAATATTTGTTCACCTTGAATCGAGAGCAGTATTGTAAGATCTCAAGCCTCCTTGTAAACTACAGTAAATTTTATTGATTACATGAGTCTGCAATCAATGGCTTATATTGTGCAGCATATGGATCTGACTATGTTCCTATAATTCCACTGCTCCGCAGTATCTCCACAAATTGAAAACAAAGATAAGAGGAAATTGAATCTACTTGCAGGTTATCCCCCCATAAATTAATTTCAGGGCTCTTCTAAAAGGTTAGTGCATTCAAATATATTAGGTGCCGTTGGGCTCTAAACATGTGAACATTCTTAATTTCCTGCATTCATCTGTCTTATGGGCTTCAACAAGTTTCATCAGTTTCACCCTTCATTCTATACTGGGTTATGTTTATTGATGTTTTCCTATAACTATTGACCATTTCCTCTTCCTTTTGTTTGCTGGTTAATGTCTTGTTCGAATTCTGCAGCATCGATTATTTTTGCATGTTTCAGGTATCAATTTGTATAAGCAAATTAACAAAAAACAATTGATAATAGAAGAGGAATAACTGTTGCTTAATGGTTCTCTACATCGAAGACACAAAGGGCAAGTTGAACGTTCGCTTGGTCTATCCTGAGGATGACATAGTAAGCTGGGGAACGGACTAAGCCATGATATTGTTGATATGATCCTTGTTTGCTCTACTTGGACATAATAATTCAGCCTAAAGCATAGGAAGGGTTATTTTACAGTGAGAACAATAAAGCTGTAGAATTCTCTGCCTGTTGAGGTGGTTGGGTCAGAATATTAAGGGTTATAATATTCAATATGCGGGTAAAACCTGCTTGATCCAAGAAGAAATCTGACGCCATTCTGGGGTCAAGAAGGACGTTTTTCCCAGTATGTTGCATATCGGCTAGCACTTCAGACTGGTTTTTTTTTATTTCTTTTGGATCAACAGCAGTAGGTGATGTGGGAAAGGCTGAACTCGATGGACACATGTCTTTTTTTCAGCCTATATAACTATGTAACTAATGTCCAATGTACACTGAGAGGTAAATAGCGAACTCAGGTGTCTATTCTATTAATGGTGAAGAGTGATAAAACTGGTAAGTGAAGAATATTGCCATTTATGCCACCCTTAAGTAACTTGGAAAAACTGTTTGATCTACATTTGCAGACAAACAATTGCGAGTGTTATTTTTGCAAGGGATCTTTGACCCCGGTATCGATAGGAGTCACAAAAAATACACCTATCCTGTTGACAATGAAAAGGCTGTGCACAAAACATATCGTATACTGAAGCAGAAACCAAACAAGAAACATGGGTGCCCTGGCCAGGAAAAGACCAAGTGAGACACTGGGGAACACGTGTGTTAAAGTGCTTATTCATGCAACTAATTAAGGCATAAACAAAGCAGTTAACCTCAAAATATGTGACAATTGCAAAGAGTGCTGTGCTCCTGCAAGAAAAGATACATTAATGCCACATTTAATAAAGAACACCTTCTAACATAGATAAATAACACCCATAAATTTATAATAAATGTGGTCGTTGCTATCCAAACACTATACATGGGGTGTCCTACCCTGTCTTGGATTGTTACATCTAACACTGAGCCTTATTATGACCACAGATATTTGAAGCCACCCTGATTCCTGTTACATAAAAAATGATAACAGGCATATATGTATCACTGTGATAAACGTATGTGAAGGATACCCATCATACCCACTTCCCTCATTTCTACCATTACAGCTAAGGGGACATGTTGGCATTGCTATTGAATCCAACAGGTCCTAATGAAGGGGATGTTGGAGTGAGACATCACCCCCTTCTCCTGGTAAGAGCTATAGGAACTGTGTAGTCTCTACCAGTGGATGGTAATGAAGAGATGGGGGTTTTGTGGTGCGCGGGGTAGGGTTTGACATCCTTAAACTCACATACCCCTCGGAAAGGTTCAGTGAGTGGTCTAATTTTGTAATTAGAAAAGGAGCAAAGAAAATAAACTATTAGCTTTCCCTCTCCCTTCTCCCCTACTGCCCTTTTCTTTCTTCTCCCATTTATTCCTCCTCTCTCCTGTCTTGCTCCTCTCCGCAGACTCCCATGCTGCTCTTCTCCCATTCACTCTATGCCATTTTCCAACAATTCTTTACACACACACATAAACTAAGGCACTCTTACTTGCAGTCACCCTCAAAGGATTCCATTGAAGCCTTCAAGCACTTTTCACACTATTTATTACAGTGCATAAGAAAAAAAATAAACGTGTGATGTAATCACAAAAAGTTATATATGTATGGAATCTGTTGGTGCTTTATAAATGCTTGTAACTGTAACTGTATGCCTGGCATGTACAAAAGTGTATTAAAATTAATGTTTAACAACCAAAAACTTGGCCAGAACTAGGCTTCACTGGGGAGTCCAGGAGTCCAGGATTCTCCAGAAAGGTACCAATCACATGATTGTGTAACCCATGATCACTTCCAGCACATGGCATGAATTTGTGCACACACATTTAGGATATATAAACATATATACTCACATACATACACATAAACATTCAAACAAATATACTCATATTCATGTATATACATTGTAATGGGGGGGTCAGGACCCAGGGTGGGTATCCTTGTGCAATAAAGCTCAATGTCACCGTCAGTATCTGTCACGGTGGCCCCCCTCAGGAGCCAAAGTAGGGTCCTTGCTGCTGTGTTTATTAAGTCCTTTAGGCAGGTATGTGTCTTTCTGCATTATGCAGAACGCTGGACACAGGATACAACAGAACCAGACAAGACAGTATGCACACACGAGGAAAGCCCTGCACTGGGGTAAGGTCCTTGAATGGCCTTCTGACTATACAGAGTACAGGGTGGGAAAATATATACAAAGAAACAACAGGGTTCAACTAGACTTGACTGGAAGGAATATCTAGCAACAACTGAACAAGAAAGAGATCCTTGAGGTGGTCTCTATATACTAGAACAATGAGCTGCTGCACTAGATACACACAACATAAATCAGAAAAACAGACTTGACAGAAATATAGTCAGCAACATGCAGGGCAGGACTCAATTATAGAACTTGAGGTTAGAGCTACAACCAGCAGGGACATACAACGAAACTGGATTCCTACGATTAGGACTCACACCAGATAAACAACAGAGACCGTTGTGTGGTTCAAACATAAACCAGAATCCTGAATACCACTCAAACAAAACACAAATGGGATCAAGCAAGAGAATAGTCAAGATATAAAGCTAGGAGTCATAAACCAGGAAGTCAATATACGGTACCATGGATTAAATACAAGAATAGTCACAATACGAAGCCAAGAGTCATAAATCAGGATATCAAAAATACGAAATACAGAATACAGCAAGGAAGATCTATACTGGATCAGGGAACAAGTGTACTGATAGCCATTAAATAGGGTAGTTCTGGTCACGTGACCACAGGTCTGGCCAGATGCTGAGACTCCAAGGGCAGAGAGCCAAACAGATTAACCCTGAAAACCATGAGGACTGAGAAGAGCTCTCAGCACCAGTGGGCCTGGTTGGGAGAACGTGACAGTATCTTGAAGAAGCATTGATCTGGGCCCAATCCCACTCAGTCAATTAGACTGCTTTATTTATGGTTTTCAATGGGACAACACACACAGGGGATGGGCAGAACAACAAAGGTAAAACACACACACAACATTACCATACTAAATTACCCCCCCCCCACACACACACACACCTTGGTGTCATATACAAAGGAATTAATTCCCCTCCACAGCATGGCAGTGATTACAGTACTGGTTTCCACCAGTTCCTGTGGAGGTTGCAGCGATCTGGTTTAATCCAGGTCTTGGTAGGTAGATGGGAGCACAAAGAAACAAGATTATTTGCATCAGCAATCAGCACTGGATCGCAATAGCCAATCCCTATTACTCTCCCTGCTCTGTTGTGATAGTACTGTGCAGGGGCTACATGGTCAGCTTGAGTGGGTACCCTTGAGGGACTGGCTTGGTTGTACACATGACTGCTGTGACCCCTGTGGATACATTGGTGCAAAGATTTATACTGCCTGCAACTGATCTCTCCTATTCCATTCACTGATATCCACTCCTTAGTCCTAGAATCAAGTGTGCGTGGACAATCCACTGGTGGGTACTAGTGTGCTTTCAGGGTTTACAGCTTTAAAAGTCATCAGCAGTTACTTTCCCACTGACTACTGTAGCGTCTTGCAAAACCTTACACACAAAATCCCACCTATTTTCTTATGAACCTCCGTAATGTGAAGAAAGCAGATTTTCATTAACGTCAATTAGCAAGTGACCCCAAGGAGTTAATATATTTTTTATAGATAAAGTGATTGAAATAGGTATTTCCACTTTTTATATTGATGTTGAGGGTGACTTAAATAACATCAAAATCCCAATTAATGTTATCAAAAACCAGAAAGAGTCTAGCATAAAAAGCAGGCTCTCACAATGACTCTCTATTCAACCAAAACCAAGAAAATATCTGTATAATGATTTATGTATGAAAAATGTATCTCTGTTTGGTAAAATAATGATGTAAAAAGAAATTATTCTAAGGAAAACCAATTATTTTGGAGATTTTTTAGCTATTTTATGTGGGAAAAGTGTGCAAATCTCTTCTATTAACCTTTCCAGTATCATGTTATTAGTATGTTAATTTTTCTAGTAGTACAATGCGTGCCGATGCTTGTTTTAAATGGCAGATCTGCTTATGAATCAGATTTTTAAATCCTATATGATGGATTTGATGGATATTTATATAAATATATATTAATTCAGAACTCCCATTTGGGGAAAATGTGGCCTATATTGCTCAGCAGGAGAACACATAAAGTCACATCGTGAAGCAAACATTACATTTTGCTCTAAGTAATCAGCTCACAGTTATGTTTCATGCTGAAAATAAAATAAGACTTGAAGATGTTCATGTCTAAAATACAGTACAAGAAGGAATTAAACTCGTTTTCTTTTTCCTTGGTTTCAAGATTTTTCACAGTACAGTATGTATTACTTAAAAGTGGTGAGGAATAAGGCAGTTGACTTGATAGCAACTATGGAGATCCATCTCAATAACTTAGTGATAAGCAAATTGAATAATATTTTTTAAACAGGGATGTCCTCCTGATCCCTTGAGTCGAGATGTGGATCTGATCGCAGCAATTCCAGGGATCGGAGATCAGCTTTTTCAAAATGATCCGATCCCTTAGTCCGAGACTGTGATATTACATAGTAGTTACATAGTTATATAGGCTGAAAAAAGACATGCGTCCATCGGGTTCAGCCTCTCCCACATAACCTACTGCTGTTGATCCAAAAGAAGGCAAAAAACCCAGTCTGAAATGCTCGCCAATATGCAACATACTGGGAAAAAATTCCTTCTTGACCCCAGAATGGCAGTCAGATTTCTCCTTGGATCAAGAAGCTTTTACCCACATATTAAATATTATAACCCTTAATATTCTGTGTCTGCAGGAAGTCATCCAGTCGTTTTTTAAAAGTCTGTACAGACTCAGACCCAACCACCTCAACAGGCAGAGAATTACACAGCTTTATTGTTCTCACCGTAAAATAACCCTTCCTATGCTTTAAGCTAAATTTTCTTTCTTCCAGTCTAAATGGATGACCCCTTGTCCTTTGTATAGTCCTGTTAATGAATAGGTTATCAGACAATGGTTGATAATGGCCCCGTATATATTTATATAAGGTTATCAGATCCCCTCTAAGGCGCCGTTTCTCTAAACTAAACAGGTTTAAGCTTCTTAGTCTTGCCTCATAACTTAACCCTTCCATTCCCCTTATTAATTTAGTTCCCCGTCTCTGCACTTTTTCTAACGCTATAATATCTTTTTTTAAGACCGGTGCCCAAAATTGCACGGCATATTCAAAGTGCGGCCTGACCATTGATTTATACAGAGGCAAAATTATGTTTTCATCCCGTGAGTGAACTCCCCTTTTAATGCATGCCAATACTTTGCTTGCCTTGGCAGCTGCTGTTTGACATTGCACATTGTTACTTAGTTTGAAGTCTATGATTATTCCCAAATCCTTCTCCTGCTTGGATTTCCCTAACTCCGTACCATTTAGGGTATAAATTACTTGTGTTTTCTTCACTCCAAAGTGCATAACTTTGAATTTATCTACATTAAATTTCATCTGCCATTTCTTCAGCCCCTGCAGCGCTTGGGGGGCCTGGGCGCCCCACGGCATCGAAGGCTGGCCGGGTGCCAGGACTTCAGACTGACGGATCGGCGTCTTAGGGGGCGGGGCGGGGCCTGGCATGGTCACGCAGAGCCGCCAGTTTTAAAAACAGGGCGCAAGTATCTGCTCGTCGCCCTGACGTGGAGTTATTCCCACATCGCTTGCTTATTGTTTAGTGTCTCAGTCTATTTAGTTGCCGAATATCTGTTTGTATGAGGACCTTGATTGTGTATCGAACACGGACTGTAATCAACTATTCTCACGCTCTTGCCCTTTATTGTTGTTTGTCTTATGTTGTTTAGCTAAAATGGACGTGCTGATTATTGCTGCATGGTCTCTGATTGTAGGTCTGCCCTGCAGGGTGCTGAATCCCTTAAACCCTCATGTGAACCGCCAGGTACCAAGCACATGCACAAAGCATATCGCAAGGTCTCTGATTGTGGGTCTGTCCTGCAGGTTGCTGTATCAATCGAACCCTCATGGCAACTGTCTGATTCGAAGCATATATATATTGCATTTTATACTACCTCACATTGTAGGCCTGCCCTGCAACTTGCTGGATTGGCTGTGCATGCTTTATACATTGTTGAACACAAACATAAGGGAGTCCTCTCTGGTACCAACGCAGAACGTACCATTGACTGCACTTTTTCTGAACCTAGTTCTGTTTCTGTCTCACTATACTGTCCTGATCTGTGTATAGTTAACTTGCTTTCACTCTGCAGTCATTTGGTCTCGAAATCACTTGCTGCTGAGTGGTATCTAGGTTTATACCTTTCCTCCCTGGCTGGGAGTGTTAGGTGTGGCAGTGGTAGCTGCTATCAAGTCACGTACCAGGTTGGTCTGTCCATAAGGATCCAAACTACGCTGATCATAGGTGAGCGCCATAGCACCCGTTACAGAAACTTGACCGGGAAAGAGACTCCCAGCCACGCAACTGGGGTCCTGCAGCCTCGTCAGTGACTCACAGCATCTGCCCTTTCTTCTCGAGAGTTATGGAGCAGACAGTGAAGACTCTAAGAGTAAATGCAGAGGCCCTGTCACGGATGGCCCTGTTCTGGGGCGCCTGGCAGCAGATTCCTCGCTGCTCGCTGGCCAGGCGCCGAATAATAACGCCACCGGGTGCGCTCACGTGGGACGCCGGGGGGCGGAGCCTGGCGTCATGACGCGGACCCGCCAGGTTTAAAACCCGGCTTCACTAGTTCGCCGGTGCCCTGACGTGGTATTCACTTCCCGCAGAGCTCTTGTGTTTATTGGCAAAATATCTGTGTCTGACCTTGCTTCTGACTTGAACCATTCTGTGTATGACCCCTGGCATTGGCGAACGAACCATTCTGTGTATGACCCCTGGCATTGGCGAACGAACCATTCTGTGTATGACTCCTGGCATTGGTGAACGAACCATTCTGTGTATGACTCCTGGCATTGGTGAACGAACCATTCTGTGTATGACTCCTGGCATTGGCAAACGAACCATTCTGTGTATGACTCCTGGCATTGGCAAACGAACCATTCTGTGTATGACCCCTGGCATTGGCAAACGAACCATTCTGTGTATGACCCCTGGCATTGGCGAACGAACCACCCTGTGTATAACCCCTGGTATTGGCATTTACTCTTCTCACGGTTCTGCTCTTAACTTTGGTACCGAGGTCAGTCTGTGTGGCACCCTAAGCACACATCAGACTACCTCTTATATTACTAAGGTCCTAGGGAGAACGAATACTCTATTCTGTACATCTGTCTGGTGTTTACCCTTGTTTGTCTATTGTCTGGTTAATTATCTGTCTAGTTGTGCCGACCATTCAAGGATCGGAAGGGTAGAGAGCGGTCTACGTATAGGGACCACTATTCTGGTATTCAGGGGGATTCGTGACATTACGTCAGGGCCAATGGATCCCGCAGACCTCTCTATTCAGTTGGCACGTATCGCAGCCAGACAAGAGGAGCAGGACCATAGGATGGACCAGATTTCTCTCGCTCTGCAAACCCTGTTAAATCGGTCCAATACAGGTACCACAAACCCTCCAGACCCAGTATTACCTAGGGTCAGTTCGGTCTCTCCTGAAAGACATAGGCTTAGTATGAAGGCACCCTTACGCTATGATGGTACACCAAGCTTATGCCGGGGTTTTTTGACCCAACTCGAGATCTTGTTTGAGAATAACCCAGGGTCTTGTATGTCTGATAAAGCCAAAGTAGGCTATCTGATTAATCATTTAACAGAAAAAGCTTTCTTATGGGCTACGCCATTGTGGGAAAATAAGAAACCCATCATCTATGACTATGAGGGTTTTACCTCTGAGTTAAAACATACCTTTGATCCCTCTAGAAGGGCTACCAATGCGGGTAGGTCCTTGTTTCACATTAAACAAGGTAATAGGAGGGTCTCCGACTATGCCATAGAGTTTAAGACTTTGACGTCAGAGGTGCTTTGGCCGAACGACGTTTTAACCTTAGCCTTTACCGAAGGCCTGAACGAGGCTTTTATGTTTGAGCTGGCTCCCTTAAAATTACCAGAAAATCTGGACCATCTGATTGATTTTTGCATAGCCATGGACGATCAAATTAGGGAAAGGAGACACCCCAGAGACAGACCCAGAAGGGTCTTGCCTCCTTTACCCTTATTACCCAGACACACCAGTACGTCAGGTAACCCGGAGAACGCAAAAACAGATATGCCAGTCGTTGAACCTATGCAAATAGGAAAAACGGGTATTTCGGAAGCAGAAAGAGCTCACAGAAGAGAAAAGGGGCTCTGCTTCTATTGTGCAGGGGCTGATCATTTCCGCCTTCAATGTCCTCAGAGACCCAGGGTTAGCAGGGGGGAGAGTGGCAAATCGGGTCAAAGAACAGCCAATACCCAGGTTATCGGTTCTCTGTATGCCTCCTTTGTGGATAGTGAAAAAAAAAAATCCAGGATTCTGGTACCGATCTCCCTAACCTGGGAGGGGGTTCACCTCAAGACTGAGGCGTTCTTAGACTCTGGGGCCTCAGGTAATTTCATGGACAAATATTTTGCTGCCAAAAACCTCTTACCTCTGGTTCTCAAGGAGAAGCCTCTAATGGTGGAGGCCATAGATGGTAAACCCCTGTCATGTCCACATATCACTCACGACACTGTCGATGTATGTATGAAAACAGGAGTTTTGCACCATGAAGCGATAAGATTTCAAATTATTGAATCTCCCTCATGTCCTGTCGTTCTTGGGTTTCCATGGTTAACAGAGCACAACCCGGTTATTGATTGGGTCCAGAGAGACATAAAATGTTGGGGTCCTAGTTGTCAGTCTAATTGCCTAGGCAGGGTCAATGTGATTGGTAGCCTCAATATTGCCACAGCCCCTCCTTTATCTACAGAGGTCCCTGACTGTTATCTGGCATTAAAGGAGGTGTTCTCTAAAGCCAGGACTGAGGTCCTACCACCACATCGTCCATACGACTGTGCTATTGATTTACTCCCCGGTACTATGCCTCCTAGGGGACACGTATACCCTTTGTCACAAAAAGAAAATGACATTATGGAGGAATACATAAGGGAGAATCTAGAGCGAGGATTCATCAGACGGTCCTCCTCTCCAGCAGGAGCAGGTTTCTTTTTTGTCTCCAAAAAAGAGGGAGATCTGCGACCTTGCATCGATTATAGAGGTTTGAATAGGATAACTATAAGAAATGCATATCCCATACCTCTCATAACAGAATTGTTCGACCGATTAAAAGGGACCCGTATATATACGAAACTCGATTTACGCGGAGCTTACAACCTGGTTAGGGTTAAAAAGGGGCATGAATGGAAAATGGCTTTTAATACACGGAGCGGGCATTATGAATACCTGGTGATGCCCTTTGGATTATGTAATGCGCCAGCCGTTTTTCAGGACCTCATAAACGATACCCTAAGGGATTTTCTGCAAGAGTTCGTCATAGTATATCTGGATGACATCCTGATATACTTCCTGATGTGGAAACTCATCACGCCCACGTGAAACAAGTGTTGAAAAAACTATTGAAGGCTGGATTGTATTGTAAACTAGAAAAATGTTTATTCGACATAGAAACAGTGCATTTCCTTGGTTATATAATAACCCCTGAGGGTTTTCAAATGGATCCTAAAAAACTCTCAGCAATTCTTGACTGGCCTCTACCCCAAGGGCTTAAAGCCATCCAGAGGTTTCTGGGGTTTACTAACTACTATCGGAGATTCATTAAAGACTTTTCAGCCTTGGTAGCTCCCCTCACGGCTATGACAAAGAAAGGGGTGGGAAATCAGAAATGGACACCTCAAGCCACTCAAGCCTTTGAGGTACTTAAACAAGCATTTACTACTGCCCCTGTTCTCCGACATCCAGATCCGGCTCTGCCTTTCCAAGTAGAAGTTGACGCCTCCGAACTAGGTCTTGGTGCAGTCTTGTCCCAAAGGGAGGCACCCGACAAACCCTTGCATCCATGCGGCTTCTATTCCCGGAAATTGTCCCCGGCAGAGAGGAACTATGACATCGGAAATAGAGAGTTGTTAGCAGTCATCTCGGCCTTGGCAGAATGGAGATACTTATTGGAGGGGTCTAGGGACCCGATCGTTATCATAACCGATCATAAGAATCTCACGTACATTGGAGATGCTAAACGTTTAAATTCCAGACAAGCGAGATGGTCATTGTTTCTTTCAAGTTTTAATTTCGTGCTTACCTATAGACCTGGGTCCAGAAACATTAAAGCAGACGCTTTATCGAGACAGTATGAATCTTATGAACATAATATCCAAGATCAGCATCCCATTGTACCCCAGGAAAGGATTATAGCCTCTACCACGATTAGTGTCTCGTCTCCTCTAGTGAAAAGGTTGCAGACCGTTCAGGGTGCAGCTCCTGGGGGGAAACCTCCCGCGAAACTCTTTGTACCTGAGAACGAAAGAGAGGAAGTATTTAACGTTTATCATGACAATAAAACCTCTGGGCATATGGGTATTACCAAAACAGTGTCTAGTATCCGTAAACTCCTCTGGTGGCCCACATTGCGCCGAGATGTTAAAGATTACATAGCTGTGTGCGAGGTGTGCACAAGACATAAAAGTCCCAAAACAGCACCCATTGGTTTACTCCAGCCTTTGCCGATCCCCGAACAACCATGGTCGCATGTAGCCATGGATTTCATAGTAGACTTACCTGAGTCAAGAGGGAATACAGTTATACTTACGGTCATAGATCGATTCTCCAAGATGGGTCATTATGTTCCTCTTCGGAAACTACCTTCGGCAGCCGAACTGGTGCCCATTTTCATTTCTAACGTGGTCCGCATACACGGTATTCCTCTGGAGATTGTCTCTGATAGGGGGACCCAATTCGTCTCCAGATTCTGGAAAGGGTTTTGTAAGAATGTGGGGATAGACTTATCCTTCTCTTCGGCCTATCACCCCCAGACCAACGGAGCAGCAGAACGAGCCAACCAAAATATAGAGAAATATCTCAGGTGCTTTATATCAGAACAACAAAATAACTGGTCAGACCTGTTACCATGGGCAGAGTATGCTTTGAACAGTGCAGTGAGTGAATCCACAGGACATTCCCCTTTCTTCACTGTTTATGGTTTTGATCCTCCCGTGCTCCCCGCTACGTTTCCTGATACCACGATTCCTGCTTTGGATGAGCATTTGGCATCATTGAAAGAGACTTGGGAGAGAGTCAAACAGGCACTGGAAGAGAGTAGTGCCATCCAGAAAACCAAGGCCGACAGACACAGGAGGCAGGCACCCGTGTATCAAGTTGGGGACAGGGTTTGGCTTTCTTCACGGAATATCAAGCTCTTAGTGCCTTCCATGAAGTTGGCACCTAGATATATCGGCCCCTATAAGATTCTGCGGCGACTCAACCCAGTCTCCTATGCTTTGGCATTGCCCCCCCATATTAGGATACACAATGTGTTCCACGTAAGCCTTTTGAAACCGTTGTTATGTAACCGGTACACCAAGGCCCGTGCTCCACCTCCTCCTGTCTCTGTGGAGGGCGAGGAGGAGTTCGAGGTTAAGGCCATTTTGGATGCCAGGATGTCTAGGGGGTCCTTACAGTACTTGGTCGATGGGTGGGTTACGGTCCAGAGGATCGTTCTTGGATTCCGGCTGCTGAAGTCCATGCCCCTCGGTTAGTGAAGGCCTTCTATGTGACACACCCCCGTGCCCCTGGGGGTCGTCCAGTGGCCGCCCGTGGAGGGGGGGTTCTGTCACGGATGGCCCTGTTCTGGGGCGCCTGGCAGCAGATTCCTCGCTGCTCGCTGGCCAGGCGCCGAATAATAACGCCACCGGGTGCGCTCACGTGGGACGCCGGGGGGCGGAGCCTGGCGTCATGACGCGGACCCGCCGGGTTTAAAACCCGGCTTCACTAGTTCGCCGGTGCCCTGACGTGGTATTCACTTCCCGCAGAGCTCTTGTGTTTATTGGCAAAATATATCTGTGTCTGACCTTGCTTCTGACTTGAACCATTCTGTGTATGACCCCTGGCATTGGCGAACGAACCATTCTGTGTATGACCCCTGGCATTGGCGAACGAACCATTCTGTGTATGACTCCTGGCATTGGCGAACGAACCATTCTGTGTATGACTCCTGGCATTGGTGAACGAACCATTCTGTGTATGACTCCTGGCATTGGCAAACGAACCATTCTGTGTATGACTCCTGGCATTGGCAAACGAACCATTCTGTGTATGACCCCTGGCATTGGCAAACGAACCATTCTGTGTATGACCCCTGGCATTGGCGAACGAACCACCCTGGTATAACCCCTGGTATTGGCATTTACTTCTCTCACGGTTCTGCTCTTAACTTTGGTACCGAGGTCAGTCTGTGTGGCACCCTAAGCACACATCAGACTACCTCTTATATTACTAAAGGTCCTAGGAGGAGAACGAATACTCTATTCTGTACATCTGTCTGGTGTTTACCCTTGTTTGTCTATTGTCTGGTTAATTATCTGTCTAGTTGTGCCGACCATTCAAGGATCGGAAGGGTAGAGAGCGGTCTACGTATAGGGACCACTATTCTGGTATTCAGGGGGATTCGTGACAGGCCCCAAGACTCACTTTCGCAAAGTAGCCGTTGATCCAGCTACAGGTTGTGCTGTATCTAATCAGGACTCTGTATTGGCCAATCCCTAATACCACACGCCTTGGCTCGGTGACCCATAAGTAACCTTCAGGACATTCCTAGTTTTAACCTCTTCATGCTGCGTGAGCACCAATGATTGTCAAACAACTGTGTCTACAGGATGAGTGGCTGTCATAGCACATCATGATGGGAAAAACATAGGCTTACCACTGGATGTAGGGCCTCTCCGGGCTGTTAACAACTGCCCCTATTGTCGGCACCAGTTGATAAATATGTCCACAAAGGAACCAAAGAACTGGACACTTGGTGTGAAAAGGAGCTTTATTGTGGAGATGCAAGGTTTCAGTTCTGTACAGAGGTTATTTCCCAAGTGATAAAAGGTCTTCTGTACATGACCGAAATGTTGCAGCACCACAATAAAGTTAATTTTCAAACCAAGCCTTGAGTGACCGGTCCTTCTGTTCCTTTGGATAAATTTCTTGCGGTTGGTGACCCTGGGACTGCTGGAACCTCAGGTGGTAGAGTATACCTTCTCTTGTGCATCCCTCTTGCTGTCCTAATAAATATGTCCTTGGCTGTGTGGTCAATATGATTGGCTATCCCATCTACCACATAGCTTTTTGACATGGATGGTGTTCTTATCCTCAGTATGCGGAATGGTGCTATTCAGAAAGGGATTAAATCACTGGAATCACATGTAGTCAATTCATGCTACGCCTCCTAAATCCTCCGACAGGTATCTCAGTCAAAGTAAGTAAAAAAGAGAGTACTCATGGGAACATGTGATGAATGAAACCTACGACTTTGAAATGAGAGTAATATTTGACTTTGTTGATGTTGCAGTGAAATAATGGGGCTACATTCATGTATTTTGTTGAGTTGTCAGATGCTTTCAGCTTTGAAACTGGGTACTTGGTATGTGTAGGTTAAACCTTTCACAACTGTCATAATTTATTTAATGATTTAGGGATATGATAGGAGAAAGTTCAGTCAGATTGGAAAACTCAATAAGACCAATAAAAAAACATTAAAAGAGATATATTAATTTAATATGACAACAAAAATCAAAGCATATTTTAGGGTAATATGTGACATTGGAAGCTAGATGTTGGATTACTATGATTTTTAGTAAACTCTTGTCTGTATGATATGTCATGTGTCATAAATTATAGAAGGTTAACTACAAGTGTGTCATGACCAGGCTGGCAGGAGACACAGAGATCGGGTCTGGACATGGTGGATCTAATATCGGCTGTAGCCTCAGAGGTAACAGTCTCAGAAGAGGCAGCAATGTCCCTTCTTACCTTTGGCCTTACTCCGTTTGATCTCAGTAATGATAATGGATCTGAGTAGCATTTAGGCAGTATTAGGCTTATTGCAACCCAGAAAAATACCAAGAAAACAAAGCACACTGAAACACTATGCAAAATATGAAATATGACCAGAGTCCATGTTCATTCACATGAGCGGAGTCCAGGGACCACTAATGTTTTCATTCTTCCACCATCTTTCCTTACCTCGTGTTACTCTTGAAGTCATACCGCTACAGCCTACTTTCCTGCTCCTTAAAACATAAGCAAAGAAAAACAAAAATTACACTTTTAAAGAATTATTTCTAATTAGGACCTGGATTTTCCACGGTGATTTGGTCGCATTTATAACATGACAGCACGTTCAGGTATTAATGCACTACACTTATATTGCAGAATGAATATGGAAGCGCTAATACTTGCAGGACTGGACCTGGATATTAAGAATCAGGACAATGGCACTTATATTATTTATATGAATACTAGGGCTGGTAATGATTAAAATTTTTGTGTTCGATTAATCAAATTTTTTTTAATCGATTACTCGGTTAATTTCGATTACTTATAACGCACATACAGATAATACAGATCAGAAAAGAAAAACTTAAAAAAAAAGGACATAACATAGCTCCACAGTAATAAAACTCACAGCAATGTGCGGTGTGTATGAGCGTATCACAGAGTCCACAGCAATAAAACTCACTGATATTATATATATATATGATGGATATATTGCCCGGCTCACATGTATATTGTAAGGGTTTGACTGCGGTGGGTGTAGCAGGTTGGCGTTGTGAGCCCAGGATGCAGTGATGAAGGCAGATTCAGAATAGCAAGGAGTGTTTATTGCAGGTAAACACAGTGGCATGAAATCAGACAGGGTACAGGCAATGGCGTCGTCAGGGTTCAGCAAGGGGGTTCGGTACACGGCAAGGCTGGCAGAGGGGGAGCAGGATGGGAGGGTTACCGGTGAGTGAAGCAATGAGAGTCCAGATAAATAGCAGAAGGTCCTTGGGGTCTTAGCAGAGAGTTCAGGAGATGGTCAGGCGGTTTCAGGGAGCTTTAGTAAACAGGTAACGCAGTCAGTAACTTCAATGTGGAAGTCCAGGGTTGAGGGTGGGACTCCCTTATATGCAGGGCTAATCAGGGAGGATGAAGGGCAGGTGTGGATCCAGGGCCAGAACGGTAGAATCAGGAAGGTGAATTGTTTATACAAGGGTTTTGGAATCTGCAGGGGACATGTAGTAAAAGGCACAAAAAGGGGCGCCAGGGGGTGAGGGCCTCCAGGACCTTACAGGGCCCCCCCTCTAAGGGCCGGACTCCGAACGGCCCAGGGCGAGGTCAAGGTCACACCGGTGGATTACGGGATAGAAAGGCATTGCACCATTGGAGGGTAGAATAATGATCATGGTGACCAGAGTTGGGCAGAGCTTCGCCACTGCGAAGCGATCTCCAGGCACTCCCGGCATTTGAAAACACCTGCAGGTCCGCGCATCTGACTACAGTCCCATTTGAACCGTAAATAAACTCCGGCGGCAAGGGTTCCATAGTCATGGTGCCTTCAGGGGTGTTGATCCTCTTGGTGACATGACTCTTCGACGTCCACTTGACATGGACCGGCGGGACAGCGCCCTTGGTGAGGGCCGGCGGGGCAGCGCCCTTGGTGAGGACCGGCGGGGCAGCGCCCTTGGAGAGAACCGGCGGGGCAGCGCCCTTGGAAAGGACCGGCGGGGCAGCGCCCTTGGAAAGGACCGGCGGGGCAGCAGCCATGGAAAGGACCGACGGGGCAGCGCCCATGGAAAGGACCGGTGGGGCAGCGCCCATGGAAAGGACCGGTGGGGCAGCGCCCATGGAAAGGACCGGTGGGGCAGCACCCATGGAAAGGACCGGTGGTGCGGCGGCGACCTCCTTGGCACTGCACGGCTCTGTGGCGGCGACCTCCTTGGCACTGCACGGCTCTGCGGCGGCGACCTCCTTGGCACTGCACGGCTCTGTCTGGGCATTGAGCGACTTGGCCTTACGGCGACGTCAGCTCCGGAGAGCCTGCAGGATGCAGGACAGCGACAACAGGAGATCCCGCAGGTTGCAGGGCAGCGACCTCTTGAGATCCCGCAGGTTGCAGGGCAGCGACCTCTTGAGATCCCGCAGGTTGCAGGGCAGCGACCTCTTGAGATCCCGCAGGTTGCAGGGCAGCGACCTCTTGAGATCCCGCAGGTTGCAGGGCAGCGACCTCTTGAGATCCCGCAGGTTGCAGGGCAGCGACCTCTTGAGATCCTGCAGGTTGCAGGAGAGTGACCTCTTGAGATCCTGCAGGTTGTAGGGAAGCAGATTCTTGGGATCCTGCAGGTTGCAGGGAAGCAGATTCTTGGGATCCTGCAGGTTGCAGGGAAGCAGATTCTTGGGATTCTGCAGGTTGCAGGGAAGCAGATTCTTGGGATCCTGCAGGTTGCAGGGAAGCAGATTCTTGGGATCCTGCAGGTTGCAGGGAAGCAGATTCTTGGGATCCTGCAGGTTGCAGGGAAGCAGAGTCTTGGGATCCTGCAGGTTGCAGGGAAGCAGATTCTTGGGATCCTGCAGGTTGCAGGGAAGCAGATTCTTGGGATCCTGCAGGTTGCAAGGAAGCAGATTCTTGGGATCCTGCAGGTTGCAGGGAAGCAGATTCTTGGGATCCTGCAGGTTGCAGGGAAGCAGATTCTTGGGATCCTGCAGGTTGCAGGGAAGCAGATTCTTGGGATCCTGCAGGTTGCAGGGAAGCAGATTCTTGGGATCCTGCAGGTTGCAGGGCAGCGAGCTCGGAAGGTTGTTCGAGCTGCAGGGCAGCTGGCCCGGAGGGTTGCTCGAGCTGTAGGGCAGCTAGCCTGGAGGATTGCTCGAGCTGCAGGGCAGCGACCTTGGACACTGAGGTCTGGCGGAATTTGACCATGGGAAACCGGCAAGGCTTAGGTTGACCGTGAACTGAGGGTGAAGTGCATATGATGGCGTCTTTTGGGGTAGAGACAGCGGTGCCAACATGTGCAGTTCCCTGGCATGGCCGTCCAGAAACCAGCCCAAACTTGCGGCTGTGAGGAATGGGAGAGTCAACTTTGGTAGACCCCCAAACCCTCCCCGGTGCAGCTGTATCGGAAAACCGCCAACAATGGGTAGTGGGGATGGCGGTCTCCACAGCAACAACCTGGCGCGGTGAGCGTGGCAGAAGGTAGTAGCCAGTGCCAACACTGATTCTCTGGGGTGATGTGCAGCTTCTCGGATTTTCAGGGCTGTTTCAAAGGTCTCCAGATCCTCTCTGCGAACGATTGTCCCATTGGAGGCATATACACAACTTGGAGGCAGAGAACTGGTTTCAAGATCGTTACAAACACTAGTAGTAATCTGTTGGATAAGAGTGATAGGTCTCCCACAGGAGCGCATGACTTCTTCTGTCTCCATTGGCACAGCTGGGTCTTGTTCCATGTATCCTTGCTCCATAGGCACTTCAGGCTCGGTGTACTCCACAGAGGTCTCTGACTCTTCCTCAGAGGTGGGCTCCAGCGATACCTTTCTATCGGGTATTTTGGGCACTGATGTCCTGGGAGTAGGAACACTTTTTTGCTGAGGTGTCTTGATCAAGGGAATTCTCCGGGGAGCAGGTTTGGATACTGGGTTTTTATTCCTGACCTTCGATGAAGCTAGTTTCTGCAGGGCAGGCACCATCGATTTTTGTTGGGTTGGTATGGGTTTCCCCAAGAACTTTGTGGTCTTCATAGGTGCAGGCTTGGTCGGTGAAGGCCTCGTAGAAACAGGCTTGACACAAACAGGCGTGGCACAATCTTTTGTCTCTGGCTTTAGTGGGCGCAGAGGGCAGGCAGATATTTTATGCAAGCGATCTCCACAATAAAAACACAAGTCTAGCGCTCTTCTTCTTACTTTTTCTTACGTGGTCAGGGGTCCGCGAGCACCTTTTGGAACTGGAACGCACTCCTTAGTCGATGCGTCATTTAAGGTCTGCTGCAGATATTCCAACAGTGAATCAAGATGCTGTTGGAGATTTTGGTTAGCCTCTTTCAGTCCTTTTACATAGGCTAAAATCACCGCGGGCTCACAGGGTTTGGACTTCCACATTCTGTAAGGGTTTGACTGCGGTGGGTGTAGCAGGTTGGGGTTGTGAGCCCAGGATGCAGTGATGAAGGCAGATTCAGAATAGCAATGAGTGTTTATTGCAGGTAAACACAGTGGCATGAAATCAGACAGGGTACAGGCAATGGCGTCGTCAGGGTTCAGCAAGGGGGTTCGGTACACGGCAAGGCTGGCAGAGAATAGTCGGTGGTACAGCAGGGGTTCGGTACACGGCAAGGCTGGCAGAGGGGGAGCAGGATGGGAGGGTTACCGGTGAGTGAAGCAATGAGAGTCCAGATAAATAGCAGAAGGTCCTTGGGGTCTTAGCAGAGAGTTCAGGAGATGGTCAGGCGGTTTCAGGGAGCTTTAGTAAACAGGTAACGCAGTCAGTAACTTCAATGTGGAAGTCCAGGGTTGAGGGTGGGACTCCCTTATATGCAGGGCTAATCAGGGAGGATGAAGGGCAGGTGTGGATCCAGGGCCAGAACGGTAGAATCAGGAAGGTGAATTGTTTATACAAGGGTTTTGGAATCTGCAGGGGACATGTAGTAAAAGGCACAAAAAGGGGCGCCAGGGGGTGAGGGCCTCCAGGACCTTACATATATATTGATTTGCCCCCCTGCTCATATGGATATATTGCCCCAGCTCATATAGACATATTGCCCAGCTCATATGGACATATTGCCCCAGCTCACATAGATATATTGACCCAGCTCACATATGGATATATTGCCCCAGCTCACATGGATATTTTGCCCCAGCTCACATGGATATATTGCCCCAGCTCATATGGATATATTGCCCGCAGCTCACATGGGTATATTGCCCCAGCTCACATTGATATATTGCCGCAGCTCATATGGATATATTGCCCTCAGCTTACGTGGATATATTGCCCCAGCTCATATGGATATATTGCCCCAGTTCACGTGGATATATTGCCCCTGCTCACATGGATATATTGCCCCAGCTAACAGGATATATTGCCCCAGCTCACACAACATGGATATATTGCCCCAGTTCACATGGATATATTGCCCCAGCTCACACAACATGGATATATTGCCCCAGCTCACACAATATGGCTATATAGTGCCCCCAGCTCTCACCTCCTGCTGCCACGTGCTTTGCTCCCTACGAGCGTCCGCCGGCATAAAGCTTGGCCATGCGCGCTCGCCTGGGAACCACCTGACCAGCTGCTTCTCGCAAGATCCCGGAATTCACATGAAGTCCGCAATCTCACGAAATCGCGGCTGGTGGATCCCAGGCAAGCGGCCGGCGGCTGCTCGTAGGGACCAAAGCACTCAGCGGCCGGTGGTCGATCAAAATAAATTTGATTGACCAAGGAAATTAACTATTAATCGATTAATTAATCGTTAATTTCCGCAGCCCTAATGAATACCAATAATATAAGTCCATGAGTGAGCTTTTCATAACATACCATCTCTTAATGACACAAAATAATTATAATGATGGTAATAATAATATAATAATAATATATTATTATATATTATTATTATTAATAATAATAAATTATTATTCCCTGTTACCACTGTAGACGTCTTTGTCTTGGTAGCTAAAATGTAAATAATCCTGCTAGAGGAATTCAATTATCTCTCCACTTTCTTCTGTGTCTCCTCTAACACAGCTTACAATACTACTACAGTAGAATGTGACAGAAACATATCTTTTTAGCACTTTGAGAGATTGCTGATAGTGCCGTCCAACCCTTAGAAACAAAGGCCCACACTGGCGGACTCGAATCTCTAGTGCAGAAAATGCTATTTGATTACAGTCTGCATTATGACAGCAGGTTCTTTCACTGGCTTGACATGGATAATAGTTGACAGCGGGTATAAAAGAATGACATTCACTGGCTCTGGAAAAAGGCAAGCTGAGGGCACAATTTTGATATACAAAGTACAATACTTTGTTCCCACTCAAAATACATTAGAATAATATAAAATTTAATTCCTACAGGAAATGATAAAATTAAATGTAAACTTTTAAAGCTCTTGAAGTTCATGTTTAATGCTACTGGTTCTTTGGAACTTGCAAAAACCGTAAGGAAACTAAGAGCCAGATTCCATGCCTGGACTAAATTTAACCAAAGCGTTGGTAAACTTCCCAGGGCCATTTAGGTCGATGGGGTTTCTGGGTTTACTGGAACTCTGGTTACATTCACACCAGGCTTGGAATCTATGATATACACAAAGAAAGAGGAAAGCGCCAATATATATCCCATAAAGAGTGGAAAAAGTTGTGCAGGATCTATATAACGCACATAGTCATATGCAGGTGAATTCAAAAAAGCATCAGACCACCTCAACACGTGTGATAACCAGAAAACATTACCAATTTGAATAACATGAAGGTGATGCTGACACTCTTGAGTACATGAAATATAAAACAAACAACAACACAATTGCGTAGTATGTAAGAACAGTTTGACCTAATGTGGTCATATAAAGACAATTGGCCACTCACATGGGTCAGAGCCTATATAAATTAAGGCTCGATAGAACAGCAGTGGGTTCCTTCAGGGATGGCCTGTCCCAGGTCTACTGGTTCTTGTGGCTCACATATGAAAGAAAGCACATGTATGCAAGATACCATAGCGTAATTCAATAAAAACACATTAGTTCGAGCATATAAACGATGGAGATAAACTCACGTGATCCAGAGCCTGTGAATATACACTGGCTCGGTATGAGCGCTTCTGGTGCAATTTAAGGGTACACCAATCCCCCTTCCACCAAAAAAACAGCTGCCGCCTGGATCCTCCTTTCAGCACTGAGCTCTCTGCTATAAACAAAGGCTTCTCTCCCAGGGAACTTGTGCTTTCATTCATATGTGAGCCACAAGAACCAGTGGACATTGGACGGGGTCATCCCTGAAGGGACCCACTGCTGTTATCACACGTGTTGATGTGATCTGATGCTTTTTGCTTTTTTGAATTCACCTGCATATGATTATGTGCGTTCTATAGATTCTGCACAACTTTTTCCACTCTTTATGGGATATATATTGTCGCTTTCCTCTTTCTTTGTGTATCTCATGTATCTTTATTAAGGGTGTGTGTGGGGAAAGACCTTTTTTGGAATTAGCTGCCATATAGACCATAATTGTTGGAGTATCTATCTGCTGTCCCAGCGCCCCTTTATTCTTTGTTCCCAATTGCCAAGGCTTGGAATCTAGCCTTAGATGTTCTCCAAAAACAGTGTACAACTGACTGAGAAACCATGTTCTAGAACAGTGATTCCCAACCCTAGTCTTCAAGACCCTCTAACAGGACAGATTTTAAAGATTATCTTGGACAAATGCAGACTGAATCCTGCAATCACTGAGCAGCAAATCAGATCACCTGTGCTGTGCTTCGGATATCTGGCAAACCTGGCCTGTTAGGGTTACCTCAGGACCAGGGTTGGGAGCTACTGTTCTAGATAAACTATTGCTTGAAGAAGAATAGAACTGCATGTTTTCGGAAGAAGTCACAACTCAAAAAATATGATATTCATCAAGAGTGATGGTTTAACATCATAGTTGCATTCTTCTCATCATTATGAGATGTTCTATAAAAAAACAGCGTACAGCAGATGGAGAAACCATGTTCTATATAAACTGTTGCTTGAAAGCACAATCGGACTACGAGTTCCTTGAAGGAAATCACATCTCAGAAAATATGATATCCACCAAGACTGATGGTATGACATGAAAGTTGTTATCTTCTCACCATCGTAAAAAAAGATGGTTGACCTTACTTGTGTGCACAAACTTAGGCAATGAAACTTGCACACATTATCAACTTCATTCTTTTAAAACCCTCAGAATTCCTCCTGAAAATCTTGACTTTCCTATTTCCTATGATAATTTCCTATTATCATGAGAGTAGCTTAGTCATACAATAAATATGAATTATCATGTCTCTACTGATCGATTTTCTTGGAAGACCGTTCTTTCTATCTTCCCATTGTATGGCAATTTCCAATTTGTGGACATTATTCCAAATGAAGGGACAATAAATTCATCAGTGACTGTAATTACTGCTGTGCCTATTCACCATATAATGACTGATACCAGTTGACTTGGCAAGCCAGTGGAACATGTTACACATCTGATTCTGAGTGTTGTAGCGGTAATTATGTAATCTGCATACTTTGCAGAAGTTGCTTTAAAGTGACCCTAGCTTGACAAATTAAAGTGACCCTAGCTTCCAAATTCTAGTTTGAGAATTCCAAGTCATTCATCATTAGTAATTTTTATGCTAAAGTCAACAATATTTGGTAACACTGTGATTTTGGTGTTTCTCCATCAGACGTCAATCTATGGACTTTTGGTATCACTTGATAACGTTTTGTAGACTCTTTAGTATGACACCACTAGTTGCGACTACTTTCGCTGATGGTATTAACTCTGGAATTTAAAAATAATCGTTATATGGTGTCGCGATCTGCCTCGAGCGTGGCTTGCAGTAGTGTGAGTGTGAGCCCAGGATGCAGTAATAGCAGCAGAAGACAGGGATTAGGCAGGTTACTGGGTTTATTTGTATAACAAATAAACAAACAGAACTAAATAAACTGATACAGCGAACAATAATAGCAAGGGGGAAAACACAGATACCGGTATGGGTGATGGTACCCAGAGCAGAGGGAAGACAGGGATCTCTATGGTAGACTTGGATCTCAGGAACTTCACGAAGTAGGTCTGCACTAGATAGGGTTGTGAACTTCAATGCGGAAGCGTGGGATCAGGGGTGTAGCTTCCTCATATGCAGGATCAATTAGGGAGAATGAAGGGCAGGAGTGGTTCCATGTCCATTATGCAAAGTATAGTCCAGGAAAGCATAAGGAGGAAAAAGTCCTGGAACCTGCAATATCAATGCAAAACAGGGCAAAAGGAGAACAAAAGAGGGCGCCAGAGGGTCTGGTGGTTCGGACCGTGAATTACACCCCCGACAAGGGGCAACCTCCGGGTGCCCCAGAAGTGGCCGAAGACTGGCAGGTGCAACGTTCATGACCACAAGACGAACCCCAGAAAGTTCGAAGAATCAGGAATCTGTGGAATCAGTCTAACTGGAGTCATCAGAATAGACGTTGAGGGTTCTCCAGAGCTCGGGGTAGCGCCTGAGCACTGCCAAGTACTCCTCCCCGACCAACACGCCAGAGGGCGTCCTGGTGTAGCTCGTAGGGGCAGGTCCTGTAGTAGGGTACATTTTGCCAGTCCAACTACCCAGATTCTGGAAGTCCTCATTGAGAGCAAGGAGAACAGCCCTTTCAGACTCGGCATCAGGAATTGTGTCACGGGCACAGCTCGACGGTGACACTTTGGTTGCAGGGCTCGGTGGGGCAGTGCCCTTGGCATTGACCGGTGGGGCAGTGCCCTCAGCGATGACCAGTGGGGCAGCGCCCTTGGCGATGACCGGTGGGGCAGCGCCCTTGGCACGGCTCGATGGGGCAGCGCCCTAAGTGATGACCGGTGGGGCAGCACCCTTGGCACGGCTCGATGGGGCAGCGCCCTCGGTGATGACCGGTGGGGCAGCGCCCTTGGCACGGCTCGATGGGGCAGTGCCCTCAGCGATGACTGGTGGGGCAGCACCCTTGGCACGGCTCGATGGGGAAGCGCCCCTGGCAAGGCTCGATGGGGCAGCGCCCCTGGCAAGGCTCAGTTCAGCGGTGACCTTGGTGCAGCACGGCTCTTGGGCGACCTCAGCGCAGCACAGCTCTTGGGCGACCTCAGCGCAGCACGACTCTTGGGCAACCTCGGCGCAGCACGGCTCTTGGACGGTGAGCGGCTTGGCTTTACGGTGACGGCCCCGTGGCGGTGCGACCTCTGGAGATCCTGCGGGATGCAGGGCAGCGACCTCTGGAGATCCTGTGGGATGCAGGGCAGCGACCTCTGGAGATCCTGCCGGATGCAGGGCAGTGACCTCTGGAGATCCTGCTTGATGCAGGGCAGTGACCTCTGGAGATCCTGCGGGATGCAGGGCAGCAACCTCTGGAGATCCTGCAGGATGCAGCGCAGCGACCTCTGGAGATCCTGCGGGATGCAGGGCAGCGACCTCTGGAGATCCTGCGGGATGCAGGGCAGCGACCTCTGGAGATCCTGCGGGATGCAGGGCAGCGACCTCTGGAGATCCTGCGGGATGCAGGGCAGCAACCTCTGGAGATCCTGCGGGATGCAGGGCAGTGACTTCTGGAGATCCTGCGGGGTGCTGGGCAGCGACCTCTGGAGATAGATCATGTGAGGTGCAGGGCAGCGGACTCTGGAGATCCTGCGAGGTGCAGGGCAGCGGACTCTGGAGATTCTGCGAGGTGCAGGGCAGTGGACTCTGGAGATCCTGCGAGGTGCAGGGCAGCGGACTCTGGAGATCCTGCGAGGTGCAGGGCAGCGGACTCCAACCATTGGGGTTCAGAGTTTTCAGACAAACGAGAAACTGTGGGTGACATAAAGACAGTACCTATGTAGGCTGTTCTCTGGTACGGAGTCAAGGCTTGATGGTACTGGGGAACAACGGCTCGATGAGGCTTTCCAGCAGGACAGCAGACAGATCCAGGAACGCCGATATACCCCATTAACTTAGTGTTACGACCTGGACCACCGTGAGGATGTCTGGCTGTCTGTTTAGGCCATTCCTCCTCTGATTCCACGGAACTCCACTCAGAGGAACCAGACTCCTGGTCAGAATAGTTTGGGGAGTCTTGATGGCTCGAAGTGATGGGCCTCACACTTGTAAGCAGGATAGGCTCGGTCTCCATCTGCACCACTTAATCTCGTTCTGTGGATTCTTGCTCCATGGGCTCTTCATAGGTGGATTCTGGTTCAGTGTACTCCATTGGGGTCTCTGATTCTTCTTCAGAGGTGAAGTCCAACGATACACTTCTTCTGGGCGTTATGGGTACAGATCTCCTGGGAGCAGGAGTGTTGTTTTGCTGAGGTGACTTAATCACCGGAGTTCTCCTGGGAGCAAGTTCGGATAGGGGTTTTTTCTTGGGTGCAGGTTTTCTTGACCCGACAGTTGGTGAATTTATTTTCTGCGGGGCAGGCACCGATTTTACCAATAACTTCCTGGACAGCCTTTTCTCTTTATGGGTATGGATTCTGGACTTCTCTGGAATATTCCCTGAGGGTTGACTAGGCGCAGGCTTCTTAGACACAGGTACAGGAACAGTTTTGGTGCCCGGCTTTGGTGGGCGCAGTGGGCAGGTCAATACTCTATGCAAATGACCCCCGCAATAGTAACAGAGCCCTTGCGTCCTTCTCCTTGCCCTTTCCTCCTCGGTCAGGGGTCCTCGAGCACCTTCTGGGACCGGAGTGCATACCTTAGTAGATGTGCCGATAGAATTCTGCTGCAGGTAATCCGATAACGAATGCAGGTGCTTCTGGACCTTTTGGTTGGAATTTTTCAGTCTTTGTACATAGGCTATGATCACTGCAGGCTCACTGTTTTTTGGCTTCCTCATTCTGTCGCGATCTGCGTCGAGCGTGGCGTGCAGTAGTGTGAGTGTGAGCCCAGGATGCAGTAATAGCAGCAGAAGACAGGGATTAGGCAGGTTACTGGGTTTATTTGTATAACAAATATACAAACAGAACTAAATAAACTGATACAGGGAACAATAATAGCAAGGGGGAAAACACAGATACCGGTATGGGTGATGGTACCCAGAGCAGAGGGAAGACAGGGATCTCTATGGTAGACTTGGATCTCAGGAACTTCACGAAGTAGGTCTGCACTAGATAGGGTTGTGAACTTCAATGAGGAAGCGTGGGATCAGGGTGTAGCTTCCTCATATGCAGGATCAATTAGGGAGAATGAAGGGCAGGTGTGGTTCCATGTCCATTATGCAAAGTATAGTCCAGGAAAGCATAAGGAGGAAAAAGTCCTGGAACCTGCATATCAATGCAAAACAGGGCAAAAGGAGAACAAAAGAGGGCGCCACCTGACCTGGACTTTGCCCAATCAGGGCTCAATATTGAATTAGAGCCCTGATTGGGCAAAGTCCAGGTCAGGCTCAGGACTTTGCCCAATCAGATCATTCAGCATGAAGACGTGGGGCAGAGAGGAGCCGCGGCCAGACAGACCGGAGGAGCTGATGGACCGGGGAACATGAGGCTGGGACAGCTGCAGGACATGTGAGTTACGGGGGCCAGGGGCGGCAGCCACAGGTCTCCTAAATGTACCGGCAGCCGTCGGTACATTTAGGAGAACTGTGAACACATTTTGTGTGTTCGGCCCCATTGATTAACATGGTGTTCGAGTTCATATTCGAACATTTCGGCCATTCGTCTGTTCGGATATGAACCGAACACAGGGGTGTTCGGCTCATCCCTACCCGCTATGTCCCGAGATGCGTGCGGCAGCGATAAGTGCAGCCGCGCGCATCCTCTCAATGGAGTCCATAGGACCAGCCGGATCTGGCCTCACGCAGGGAGAGACTGGGAGGACTTTTTCCCCCAGTCTTTGTCTGCTCCCGCTGGCCGGAGGAGGCGGACAGAGCCGCGGTCCTCGCCGCGGGACAGAGGGTGATTATGTGATGCTTTTTATTATTTTTTAGCCTGGTGTTAACGGATTCTGCAGAAGCGGAATCCGTAACACCAGGTTCTGGCTCTGGTTAACTTTTCGCTAACTAGAGCCAGACGTTAATCAGCGCTGGGACTTTGTAATTCCAGCGCTGATTAACACTTTGAGCTCCCCATGTTAAGTTTAGGGAGCGCAAAGTGTAGTGACCTCGCGCAGAGGAGCGCAAGGTACCAAACAGAAATGGTTTTTTTTAACCCGTTTGCATTTGGATTGTAATATGCGGTGAGCGCTACCGTTAACATTAACAGTGTAATAGGGCCCAATGGGTTTTTGGAAAATCACTTAGTATTTCTTGTGACAAAATATTTTTAAAAATAGGTAAATACCAGCCGAAAGCATGAGACGTCGTGTAGCGAGTGACAACACAAACACAAAGTGATGGGTATAAAGAATTTACTTTAAAATAAAAGGATAAACAGAAAGATAAAACATTAAAACATTATTAACCTCCCTGGTGGTCTAATTTTTTCAAAATGTTGTGTCTAAAAGCGTCTCAATTAGTTTTTTAACGGAAACGTATTTTTGTACATAGTTAGCCTTTAATAATTAGGAATCACGCACTGAAATCCGTGCAATCAAGAGTCCTTACTGGTAAAATCCTTTATAAATAAATAAATTAAAAAAATAGTAAATACACTGAGTCCGATAAAGTTTGAAACCCGACATAATAATTTATTATCCCAAAAATAATTATCCAAAATAATGCAAATAAATGATATTCAATAAAATACAACAAAAAACACTGAAATCTGTCTGAAAACAAGAGTGAGACGATCTATGGTCTGTTTCTTATCCTGTAGTGCCACCTAGTGGCCGTTCATAAACATTGCACATTGGATTATACAGTGTATTATAATTTTTTTCTAAGTTTGCTTCCTGGTCCCGCCCCCTGCATCGTGTGACTCGCAGGGAGCCTTACCAGGAAGCAATTCGCCGCGATCACACTGCGGGCGACAGCCATGGAGCCAGGAGGAGGTGAGTATGCCTCCAGCCCGAGTGTGGCTCGGGGTTACCATTCGCGGTAGTGAAATTTAACCCCGAGTCACACTCGGGAATACCACCAGGGAGGTTAAACTAAACCCTGGACACTGCAATAACACAAAGATTCAGAATAGGTAAAGTGATATACAATGGGATCAACAACAGCAACATTCATTTATAAAATCCAGAAATGTAAGCATCCTCTCAGGACCAAGCCAAATCACAAAAGGGCTGATCCCTTCCTGGAACTCCTGGTTGAATGAAAAGAAGGTTGGCCTAGAGTCATGTCTCCCCCCACCAGAGTGGGCTGGCTTTTAATGATGTCATGGCTAACCACACAGTGTAAAAGCCTCACACTGCCCCTAGTGTTCACTCTTTGGGATAGCAATTAATTAAATATGATGATTTATGACATAATTCATCCATGATCACTACAGTATTAAAGGGGTTAAAGCCTGGCTTACATAATTGTTTTAAATAACATGTACAAAATGATAGGAAACACTGATATATGATGATGTAAGGAAAAATCGCTGAAACATGCAGCGTGGTCCTTGTCAATTGACCACAAAAAGATAGACAAAAATTTTAAAAAGTTGTAGCGATAGCAATGTTCCTATCAGGGGGTAATCGATCATGGTCTCAAGGATGCTTCAGATCAGTCTTCTCTTCTAGTCCCTTTGAAACCTTAAATATAAAAGGTGAGAACCGTAGTGCAGACTACAGTGTAAAATTAAAATAGAGCAGAGTTGTAACGTACTCACATAATATGGGACCTTACAACTCTGCTCTATTTTAATTTTACACTGCAGTCTGCACTACTGTTCCCACCTTTTATATTTAAGGTTTCAAAGGGACCCAAGACCAGAAGGGCGATTGCGTGGCCAGTTAATAACCCTGAAGCCTTATACCCAGAGCCAGGCTGGCTCTGCCCCATGTGAGTGCAATTGTTTTTGGATATATATGTGAATTTACCCAATGAGTCACGCTATGATGTATCTTCTCCTTTTGTTTTGAGGATGACACTTAGAGAAGACTGGTCTGAAGCATCCTTGGGACCATGATCGACATCTTTTTTTAATTTTTGTTTTAAATAACATGATTATTTTTGCCACGAAGGTCTGAAAGCAAAAAAGACCAACCGACATTGCTCGACAGGTTTGATATATTCACAAAGGACTTATCCAACCACACTTTGTGCATCGCTCACAACATACAGCTTGAGTGATTTCGCTCATAACAATGCTCATAGTTTCCACTTTCACAGTGCCAAACTCAGGGGTATGACATGAAATAGCCTATTTCATCTGAGATGGTTTAAGCTGGCCTGAGGAATGACAGCAGAATATAGCAGACAGTCAGCACTAATGACAGTATACTGTTTTTTTTTCATAGAGTAAAGGTCAAGCAATGAATTTCAATTATACTGTGTCAGGATGCTCCAGTGTAGGTACCTGATAACAAGCCTGGAGCTTCTAACTTCAACAGATTTGTTCTTTAGAATTTCAATAAAGCTGTTGGCCTGTGGCACGCTCTTTATATAAACCAATAGCACAAGCCACAATGCTTTACAAAGACCTCTTTCTCTGAAACCCTCTAGTTATGTTATGGTAGCAGCTTAATTTTCTTTGCTGCCTCAGTAATTTTTTTTCCCTTCGGGGAGCCGGATGAATTATGTGTCATTAAATAAAAATGCAAGAAATGCTGACATATACATTTTCTATAAAACATCTAAAGTTGGGAGAAAAAAAACCACCTTATAATTATCCCGGTGTACCTATACCATCAGCTATGCTGTGTGCTACATATTTCAGGGTTAAGATCACTGAGCTCTGTGGCTGTTGAGGGATAAAAACATCTATGATGCAGAGGTCTCACGGTCAAGCATCACGGTAGGACAGGGAATGCTTGATGATCACTGTAAAAAATGTATCTTTCTTTCATGCATATGCTCTTTTTTTTCTTTTCTCCAGTTTACGGATCACCGTCAATTTATAGGTACATACATACGTTCTACAGTGTGTTACTTAAAAATTGTGAAAATAAGAGTCTTTACTCGGAAATAGTCTTAGGCAGCGGTCAGACGAGCGCACTAGGTTCTCCCGTACTGACGTGCCTCCTGGCATCCGTCGCAGCATTGTGACGCTTCAACGGGGCCGGTCATATGTTATAGTGCGCACGAATTGCGCGTGCTCCAAACGTCCTTGCACAAAGCCTCCCGTCAAAACGCTAGACACGCGTTGCCGGGGCTGGAAAGTGTGATCTTCCATAGGGGGATAGAGCCTTGCAGCGTTTTCATTGATTTTGATGGTTCAAAGACGGTATGTACAAAAAGTGTAAATTACAAACAACTAACTATACACTGGGAAATCTGGAAACCTGTGTAAGAAAGGGCCCTGACACCCCCACATGCAGTGCTAAAGTGGTAACAACAAAGCAGAAAAATTAGTGTACAGTGATCACACCAGCATAGTGGCACTCACAGGGACCATTGGAATGAATCTGTAGTCTCCTGTGTGTATGCTACAAGGGTATAAAACATATAAAGCGTCATATAGCCTAACAGTACAAATTTAATCAGCAATAAAAGATAAGTGAAACCACTCACAAGCAATGTGGCACACCATAAACTAATAACAGCATTAAAATGATACATACAGTATTCACCACACCCCAGAGTCCGATATCCTGGATACCCTTCGTCCTATAGTGGAACCCATACAGTCCAACCCTCAGACCTCGGCATCACCAGTCCAGCAACTCCTGTGAGGTAGATCAGCCTCAATGGCATAAAAGTGGAGCCACCAGCTCGACGCGTTTCGCCTAGCGACTTTCTCAAGAGCATGTGTATTTGTGTAAGAATGTGTCTGCATCTTACAAGATAATATCTATATATACTTCACAAATGCAAACTGTTATAACCATAATATCTTAGAAGATCCTATATTGTAGAGCAGCTGTTCAGTGGGCAGAGCCTTTCCCAAAAAAATGATAAAATTTATATAAACTTATATTGGTCAGTTTTCACTGAAGTGATCATTTTACTGCATTGACAACATTATAAGATATTAACTAGGTTTTCCGATTGATTCAGCCCCTGGTTGGGAGGAGGTGATGCAGTCCACTTTCGGAGGATCCAGTGGATGCATCTGGACTGTGTGCCAGGCCCTCTTGTCACATGAGCGATCGGACGAAAGAAGGATGGCTTTCTTCTGCCCTTCCTGCCCTTTGTTCCTTCAATCGCAATAAATAAAATTCCTTTGCATTGCTCCAAAATCAGAACAAATAGAGTTTACCTGATATCGGGAAAACAGGATGTGCTTTTGAAGATTGAGTATACTCAATCTTGGTAGTGAAGGTGTTAAAGGAGCTATTTGAAATGGGTAGATTATGTAGTGTGTGCCAAACGATTTTCAAGTTGGTGAAGACAGCACCTTCAAAAAGAAAAACAAATGGTTAGGATAGTAGATGTGAGATTATTTTAACAAAATTTCAAATTGCATGTAACCAATGAGGTTGGTATAACAGATGTATAGATGTATATATGTCAAAGGCAGCACCCTCCAGTCTTAATATAACTTAATAGAACATGTTTCAAAACACCTGACTTAGCCTAAAGAATGGGGATTTAGTTAGAAAATGTGATCAAACATATCATAGGCTGCCACGACATCAATGTACCCCATTTCGGGAAAGGTCCTACTCTTAATCTAATGAATGAATGCTCCATAAATATATGGTTTTTAAGATGATTTCCTAGCAAAAACTAAACTGACAAACATACCATGAAATAGCAGAACGTCTCAGTTATAACATAGCTACAAAGATCAAGCATCTCATAGTACCCAGTTATCCAACGGCCAGAAAGAAAAATGGAAGGAGAGATAGAAAGAACTCCACCTACACTGGTATGACAGAAAAAGGACTGTTCTCCAGCTGAGGGTATTATACCATTTGCACGTCATAGCTTCTCTGCCATCTACCTTTGTACCACAGGAGGGTTCTTACAAGTGCTTGCTCCTTGTTATCACTCAAGACTCATAGAGATCATTGAAACAGAATGAATAAAGAAATATCAGCACACCGACCAGGTAATATACACATTGTCCATCATTAATTCCACATCAACAGTCAACTTGATTTTTCCAAACTGCCCCATCCACCGCAGTCACTTTGCTCAGCCAACAACCTCTTATTTCTCTCTCCTCATACCCGCACCCCACACTTTGCCTTCAGGACTTTCCTGAGGCTGCCCTCTATCCATCGTACATCCTCTTTCGCAACCTTCGTCTCCAGTCTTTCAAGAGATTTCTAAAAATGCATTTGCGGGAGCCTATCAGCTCACTCTATAATCCCCCATTGTACCTTTTTTGATCTATCTCTGACACAGCCCCCATGCATTCTATTACTTCTCATACTCTTCTATTTACCCTCACCTCTGTGTTTCACCTCACTCCTTAGTATGTTAGCTCCCGAGCAGGGTCCTCTTCCCTATCGTTCACCTCACTCCTTAGTATGTTAGCTCCCGAGCAGGGTCCTCTTCCCTATCGTTCACCTCACTCCTTAGTATGTTAGCTCCCGAGCAGGGTCCTCTTCCCTATCGTTCACCTCACTCCTTAGTATGTTAGCTCCCGAGCAGGGTCCTCTTCCCTATCGTTCACCTCACTCCTTAGTATGTTAGCTCCCGAGCAGGGTCCTCTTCCCTATCGTTCACCTCACTCCTTAGTATGTTAGCGCCCGAGCAGGGTCCTCTTCCCTATCGTTCACCTCACTCCTTAGTATGTTAGCTCCCGAGCAGGGTCCTCTTCCCTATCGTTCACCTCACTCCTTAGTATGTTAGCTCCCGAGCAGGGTCCTCTTCCATATCATTCACCTCACTCCTTAGTATGTTAGCTCCTGAGCAGGGTCCTCTTCCCTATCGCTCTACTTCTATCAGACATGTTGGTTATGTTAGCTCCTGAGCAGGGTCCTCTTCCCTATCGCTCTCCTTGTATCAAACATGTTGGTTATGTTAGCTCCTGACTGAGCAGGGTCCTCTTCCCTATCGCTCTCCTTGTATCAAACATGTTGGTTATGTTAGCTCCTGAGCAGGGTCCTCTTCCCTATCGCTCTTCTTGTATCAAACATGTGGGTTAACTTTATGTTTACTCCTCCCTACCCACTCTTGGCACTTTACAAGTCACTGCAATTGTAAACTGGCAAGTATTTGGACCTTTATTGGCCTATGCTAGGTCGAGAAGTTCATTTCCAGCTCTCCCTGAGTTATTTTGCTCCTTCTGAAGCGACTAGATGTAGGAACCATCTAAAAAAAAATCCATAACTGTCTTGTTTTAACGCTCACCAAATCCTTTCGAAATACCATTTGTTTAACGAAATTTCCACCGCACTCCGATAACAAAGCAACACAGCAAGAAATCCATGTTATTGCATGAATAAATAATACCACGAGAGCACAGAATAGAGGGAATTTGAATAACAAACAGGAGATGCATGGGTATTTCCATGATTTATTTATAAAGGCAACATTCTAAATTAGATACTTGAATATTCATAATTATTGCAGGAAACCCTGGCACGCTTCTTATGCTTCTCTTTCTTAATACGTTACATTTAAAACGTAATGCCATTTGTTTTGTGAAAAGTTTAAACCACCACCGGTTCGACTAAGCAGATTTTAAAAGACTGTAATCTAGAGACATTTGAAGCCCTGGCAATTTTTTTCCTGCTGTTTCCTGCCTACACTTACCGCGGCACTAGTTAAAGCACATTCAAGCAAACAGCGTTAGAATAATAACAGTACTTCTTTTCTTCCATTTATTAAGCTCACTTGGATATTAAATTCAAAAGAATACATTGTTTTAATTTGCATGTTCTGTTTCATCAAAGATTAAAATTAAAACTGCGGAGAGACGGGATGAATTAACCTCTTTATTGGAGGGCAGGAAGCGTATTTCAAGTAGACGGGAACTTAACCAATTTAAATGCTGAAAGATGAAGTCGACTGAAGAACAAGGAAAAAAATCTCACTTGTGACATTCTATATGCTATGACCTAAAGGACACAAATATGCTTTACTTTTTCTTGCTTTTGCTGCTGTAATTTTATTATATTTTTAGTTTTTTAATATAAAAATATTAATTTTTAAAGTTGGATTACATAAATATTTAAAAAATTTGGGTTAATTTAATTTCCTTAGGAAAAATGTGAACCTTATTGTCTTACAAACTCTTTACTTTACATTTTCTTGGCTTTGCTGCTGTCATTTTATTATATTTTTCGTTTTTTAAACATAAAAAATATTAATTTTTAAATTTGGATTACCAAAAAAATTAAATAATTAGTGTTAACTTCCCTTCCTTGGGAAAAATGTGACCCTTATTGTCCTACAACCCCCGATTGCTCCCTTACCCTTTTTCTTCTGTTTTTTGTTAGCGTGTGTAACATTGAGATTCACTTAGTAATGCTGTTTGTTCTAGGATCTGCTATGTCATTATAACAAGGTATATGGACCGACACAGCCAAAGAGCCAAATAGCCAATAAGCATTTTGTTGCAGTATTATAGTAGTATATTATAAGTAGTATATTATAAGCTTGAATGTAGTATATTATAAGCAGTAGTATATTATAAGCATTAAATGTCCTTGGTTAAAGAAGAATTATTATAATTGAAACTAATTTAAAGAAAACTAGTTATTTAATATTTAATGAATAATAATAATCATTGTTATTATAAAAATAATTATAATTTCATCAATCAGATTTTAATTATTATTTTTATTATTAGATGCTATATCATTATAAACACTAATTAATATAAATGTTACTATTCTTATTATATAGTAATAATAATTAGTATTGTTTAACTATAGTAATAATAACACGTATTATTATTATAAAATAGTTATACTTACATCAATTGTTTTATTATTATTAGTATTAGTTTTAAAAATAATTATAATTACGTCAATTGCATTATTATTATCATTATTATTAAAATAATTATAATTACATCAATAATATTATTATTATTATTATATGGTACATCATTATTATTACTATTTAATATAAATGTCATTATTATTATTATAAATATAGTAATAATAATAAGTATTGTTTTAACTATAGTAATAATGATAATAAAATAATTATAATTACATCAATTGTTTTATTATTAGTAGTAGCAGTGTTGAAAAAATAATTATAATTACATCAATTGCATTATTATTATTATTGTTAAAATTAATAATAATAATAATAAAATAGTATACGATACATAATTATAATCAATATTTAATATAATGTTATATACTATTTTATTCATTGACACTTTAAATAGTGCAGTGGTGGACTACATACTCAACAATAATATACTGTATAAATAATAATTTTGTACTCCTACAAAGTAGACATAAAAATAAGTGCACTCTGCCCACATACATTAGTTATTCAAATATTACAGATAGATACATTATATTATCTTCATTTTATTATAGTTTAATTTATCGGCATTATTCATACTTCTCGGTCTGAAACTCGCTCTTAATCACACGGCAGGGAAATAATACAAAAAAATAGCAATTTTGTGACTTCACAAATATCAAACCTGTGCAGTATGCGGCCATAGAAGTGGATGCTGATTATTGACTTTATACCTCAGCACGGCGAGTACTGGGATTAGCGTTAATAAGACTCTAACTTGTTTGAGCACTATTCGCAAAGTATGCACTCAACAAAAACTAAGTAATCAATATCGCTAAAGTGAAAAGGTACATTAAGAGTCAGGGATGATGAATGCTTTGCTGTGGTCAGCCACAGATTGTACACACTGATGCATACCAAAAAGCAATTTGCTGAAGTGTGTCTAGTGTTCCTATCGAGCTACACGAGGCTTGAGGATTGGAACCTGGGAAGAACAACTGTACTTCTGTAGTATGTTTCCATCCCACTGACACATATACACACATATACATCCCTTTTATCAGGTTTTATTAACCCAATTAATTTAATATTATTGTTGGAAATCTGTATTAAAATTTTTTTTTTGTTTTTTTAAATAGATTTACTGACTATAATAATCACCGTACGGTGCAATTTCAGGGAAATGTGTCTATTCAGTAAGCTGTCAATTCACCAAATACTGCCAGATTGATAGAAAAATACTGTGCAATTCGCCAAAATTTAGCAGCCCCGAAATTGCCCTATACAACACTATTGTGTCTTCTATTCATAGAACACAGAACTGCATCGAAATTCCAGTGAAATGCCCTGATTTCCGGGGTGTCTGCTTTGACAGGTGTAAACCTTGCACGACAGGCGGGCATCGCCTGTCGGCTGGGGGTTAATGGCGGCGAGGTGTACAGGTTTGCCTCGCCACCAGGGGCCAGCACGGGCCCACCCACGCAGCTCATATACGGCGCGTGTCATTGGCTGCAGATGGACAGTCTGAGTTAAGGACGTCCCACTGCAACCAATGGCATGCCGCGTGCCGGTTGCAGGAAGGGGTGAGGCAGCCCATTGAAGACAGCAGGGTATACCCGTACACCCTGCGTTTTCAAAGCCCTCCAGCCACAAATATGGCATAGCACGTCCCGCAACGGCAAGGGGTTAAACATTCGAGCCCCATAGGTTTCAATGGAAAAAAAATATATAACTTTTTAAATATATATTATTAAAGACTGTTTATTCTTTCTATTTTTTGCAAAAACCTTATTTATTCTTTTATTTGTAAATAGACCTTTATGTATTTTTAGACAACATTTTTATAAAATTTTGTAACAGTTCGTTTTATTATTTATTTTTTTAAGGACCTTTTTTATTATTTAGACACATCGTTACTACATATTTTATATTTAAGCTCCTGTTAGGAGAATAGACTTCCTTTTTTCAGCTCGGTGGAATTTGCCGATGCCAATTCGGTGCAATTCGGCTGTATTGGCGCAATTTGGTGATTTTTTTTTCTTACATCCGATAACTGCCTTGTCGAGTCCAATTTTGACAAAACATGGTATCCATTCGCTAATTAGTGAATTCACCGTATTTTACGCAAAATGGAGTTGCCGTAGTGCCCTGAAAACCGATGAAACACAAAGCACCAAAATTACACGCAATTTTGCTGCTTTGTTACTAGACCCTTAAATAATATTCTATAATATAATAATAAAATAATTTTTTCTTGTTTTTTATTTAACCTCCAGCTTTTAGCTTGTAAAACATATATATGTTTTTTTTATCATTTTTTTTGGGCATTATCTCTCTCTGCTTTGCCACCACCCACAAAAAATATAATAAGCTGCTTGGTATCAAAGCATAAAATTGCTTTTTGTAAAATAAAACCCCAACAACAACTATGGAGATTATTCAAAGAGTGACGACATTCTCTGAAGTTGCAAGCAACGTCGCAAATCGCATACGCCGGTGTTTCCCAGAGGCGGTAATCCAAACAGAGGCAGGAGAAGCTTCTCGTACTGCTGGTAGGATTTTTTTGTTCTGAGTTGCCGGTGATTGTTAACAATTTTTACCAGCGTTTGCAACTTCAGCAGTTTTTGAATAACTCCCTATGTACAGTAGATCTTCTCATGCAGGATATTCTTTAATAACGTTATACAGGATGGACAGGCCTTATCCAGAATTATGGAATCCGGGAGACTCCAAGATCCAGAATCTTCCATACTATATTCTTACTTACCTCCCTGATGATTTGTATGGGATCTCCCGCACGCGGAGGCTCTTCTTGTACCATGAGCAACCAGTGGTGTATTTAGGTTTTGTGCTGCCCTAGGCCTGACTAAACTCGTGCACCCCCTAATTTAAATTTGATGCACCCCTTCCTGTCAAGGGCACACCTCTTCCTGGTTAATCCCCACCCTTCCTCTTTAAGCTCCACCTTTTCCTCTTAGAACTCCGCCTTTTCCTCTCTTTATATTAAAAGTGGATAACAAGGGCCTACTTGTATATTTTGTATACCATTTCAAATATATCTAATGAGATAAAGAAAATTATGAAATGTTTAAATTCAAGCATTTTTACAAAGAACAACCACGCATGTCAAGTATACTGGATCACAGCCGCTCTAATTGGTTGAACAATAAAATCCACAGAAACGTGCACTGCATATGAGCGTATCACAGAGATGCACAGCAATAAAACCCACAGTAATGTGCAGTGTGTATGAGCGTATCCCAGAGCTCCAGGGCAATAAAACTCACAGTAATATGCAGTGTGTATCACAGAATCCACAGCAATAAAACTCCCAGCAATGCAATGTGCGGTGTGTATGAGTGCATCAGAATCCACTGCAATAAAACTCCCAGCAAACCGAGTGTATATGAGCACACAGCAATTATGCTGTGGAGCCATCTTGTCAGCAGTGGGGTGCCACTGCCAGAGGATGCACTGTAGCTTTGATTCCCTTCCCGGTGGCGGTGGGTGTTCAGTCCAGAATAGAGTCTGTGTTAACGAAAGGGCGGGCAGCTGCGCGCGTGCGTTTCACGTGGTTCAGCCAGTCATGTGGTACTGAGACTCAGAGAAATGGCAGTGAAATGCCCTGATGTTTGGTGGTTTCAATCAGCAGGTTTATTCAGGCGAACCCCATAGGTTTCAATGTTAAAAATATTCCCGTTTTTATGCAATATCTAATAAATCATTTATTATTTTAATCTGCAGTAAAAAGTCTTTACTTATTGATTTTTTTTAGTACCTTTTAGTCATTTTTCAGATTTTTTTGGGCAAAATTCCCCCCCCTTTTTTTAATAGCAGTTTTTCTTTTTTCTGTAACAGAACTTTTTATTATCAATCATAGGATCTTATATGTAAATTCCAGACATTTTCGTTCAGTAGTTCTTTTGAAAACAGTAGGCCACGGGTTTGTGGTGGCAGCATTCAGCGGCCGACTCCATGCACTTTGTGGACCCTCCGGTGAATGGTGAATTCACTGCAGGGTGGGGAAATTTTATTCTCCTAAGTGCAGGGAACTACAGAACACCAAAAAGTTGGCGCCATTTCGGTGCTCTGTGAGTAACCCATTTAGTGGTGAGGTTTTTTGCTGCCCCCTGGAAAGTGAAAGCCTAGGCCTTGCCTACCCAGGACATACATGAAAATTAGTGAAATCTCAATGTATCCTTCCTGGTAAAATACTTTTCAAAAGTAAAAAAAAAAAAAAAAATATATATATATTTTTTTTTTTAGGGGTGGGGCCACCAGTGCGGGCCGCCGCCCCCTGGAAAGTGCCGCCCTAGGCCTGGGCCAAAATACACCACTGTGAGCAACACACTGAGAGACTGTGTACTGTAGCTTCAGCATGAAACATAGAAATATAGAAAAATGTCGGCAGATAAGAACCTTTCGGCCCATCTAGTCTGCCCAATTACATGGATACTTTACCTGGATTTATCTTTTGTTTAGGATAGCCTTATGCCTATCCCATGCCTGCTTAAATTCAATCACTGTTTTGGCCTCTACCACTTCTACTGGAAGGCTGTTCCATGTATCCACCACCCTCTCAGTAAAATAATGCTTCCTGATGTTACTTTTAAACCTTTGCCCCTCTAATCTAAGACTATGTCCTCTTGTTTTGCTACTTTGTTTCCTTTTAAATATACTCCCTTCCGCTACCTTGTGGATTCCCTTTACGTATTTAAGTGTTTCTATCATATCTCCTCTGTCTCGTCTTTTTTCCAAGCTATAAATACATGTTCCATTTTTCAATCCTTTTGCAGCTCTTCAAAACGAATGCACCGCATTCTATACATAATATATATTATTTTTCATTTTATTACCATTTTTTCTTAATTCAATCCTTAAAACTTCACAATCCAAAACCATGGAATGGCACATCCATCAGTGAGTTGGACATGGAAAAGTATGGAGCTCAGGCCAACGTATTGATCAGTTTCTTAGTTCAGACGAGCCTCACAGCTGATGGAAGTATTGCATTTGGGGCCCGGGGCTGGGGTTTCTTTTACCTCACTTAAAAAGCAGATGTGTCATTGAAGTTTATTAAATAAAACTCTCCTAGGTTTAGAATAACAATGACAGGTCTCTCTACGGCTTCTCAGCTGGAAAAATGAGAACTCGAGTAACAATTTCTGCTTTTTTTTTTTTTGAGAAAGTATTTTACCAGGAAGGATACATTGAGATTTCTCTCGTTTTCAAGTATGTCCTGGGTGGCGAGTATGTACCGTTAGGTGTCTTGCCCAAGGACACTTACTGGAGAGGTGCTCTTGCTGGAATCAAACACATGTCTCCACAGGCTCTCTCCACGCAGAGCAGTGATGTTATCTCTACTCCACCCAGCCGAGTGGCTCCCTCCATTAAAAGTATAGGGACTTGTCTCCGCTGCCGAATCTGAGGTCGTGGATGTTCTCTGAAACATTTGCAGTTAAGATATAACATATTTTTAAACAGACAAACACTCAACCTTATGTAATTGTTGCAAATTATTATATATGGAACTTCTGAAAGACAATCATAATAAATCGGAGAAATAAAACAAGCAGTCAGCTAACTGGAGACGAAAGAAACTTCACAAACACGGGAGAGTTATTGGAGATTCATAGGCGTTTCTGACCAACCCCTTGACTATCAAGTTGTTTTCCATAGAACCACTGCCAAGGCCCAATGGATTTATGGAAAACATCTTTCCATTGCAGGCAGTATAAAAATGAATGTAACCATCATAAAATACATTTTAGATACAGTAACCTCGTTTGACAGTCAGAGGGCTCCCCTGCTGGCCAAAAAGTGCTACTACATGTATAATAATACAGTTGGAGCTCCATGTTTTTCCGTGAAAGCAATATGATCTCAAAGCTGTTAGAACATCTGAAGCACCTCGACAGACATGATTTGGGGGCACATTCCAGAGCCTATCTGAAAGTGAATTTCCTTTGCGATAAATTAATTTTGTATGTGTTGCTCCAGAATATGACCAGATCGCATTTACTCGATGTTGGGCACCTGCAGGAGCTTTCAAGGATGGTGTATACTCGACCATGGTAGTGAAGGCTTTAAAAATGTTCCAATTTGTTATGATGCAGCTTACAACCAATGTGGATGGCTCTGACATAATTTTAGGCAATTTATAGCCGAGAGCTCCTCTAATTGAATAGAAATTAGAGGTTTAAAGAATATCTCATGCATTCACTTCTCTCGGAAGAAGAGCCCTCTATTTCTTAAGTAGCATGAATAAATATGGCCCAATGTCTAGCAAGGGCTATTATCTTTACTATCTTACCTATAAAACAGATAACCCAATGACTTACATTTTCATTTTTCAAAGGACTAATTGTCAAGTGATATTAAAGGCAGACCTCAAAATTTCCACTCGCCTGCTCGCATTCGGCGAGTGGAAATTATCTGAGGGCGAGTGGGCGGACTGACCCATCGGTTGCTGAGGTCCGGTTCAGTGGGCCGCCGTCTTCTTAATTGACAGCTCCGGTATCAGACTCTCAGAGTCCAAATCCAGAGCTGTCTGTTCAGTACTGCCCTCTCCCGCGAGATTTACGTTCGCGGGTCACCTGCCCACCCACGGGAAGCATCGCACTCGCAGCGTAAGTGCTGTGAGTCTATCAAGCATCGCGTGGGTGGGTCAGGTGATGAGCAGGAGGGTGCGGCACCAATGGAGCGTGCAGAAGAGACAGAGGACAGAGCAGCACAATTTGTAAGTGACTCTTTCGGGGGGTGTAAAAACACTGAATGGAAGAGAGGGGATGAAAAAAAAGAAAGGGGATGAAAAAAAGACTGAATGGAAGAGAGGATGAAAAAAGACTGAGAATGGAAGAGGGGATGAAAAAAGAAGGGATGAAAAAAGACTGAGAATGGAAGAGGGATGAAAAAAAGAAGGGATGAAAAAAGACTGAGAATGGAAGAGGGGATGAAAAAAAGAAGGGATGAAAAAAGACTGAGAATGGAAGAGGGGATGAAAAAAAGAATGAGAGGGGATGAAAAAAGACTGAGAGGGGATAAAAAAGAATGAGAGGGGATGAAAAAAGAATGAGAGGGGATGAAAAAAGAATGAGAAGGGATGAAAAAAAGAAAGGGGGGATGAAAAAAAGAGAGAGGTGAAAAAAGTGAAAAAAAGAATGAGAGGGAGGGGGTAAAAAGAAAAAGAGAGAGGGGGTATAAAAGAGGCATTGGAGCTCTGATACACTCCTACACACCACACATTATTGTGAGTTTTATTGCTGTGGAGCTCTGATACAGTAATGCGTAGTGTGTATGAGTGTATCAGAGCTCCACAGCAATAAAACTCAGTAAGGTGTGGTGTGTATGAGCGTATCAGAGCTGCACAGCAATAAAACTCTCAGTATTGTGCAGTGTGTATGAGCGTATCACAAAGCTCCACAGCAATAAAACTCACGCTCATACACACTGCACATTACTATGAGGTTTATTGCTGTGGAGCTCTGTGATACACTCATACCGCACATTTTCCTTTATGTTTACACGGCTTTGTTAAAATTATTAATGATAATTAAACAATAATTTTAGAGGGTGTGTTTAGGGACAGAGTTAACGGTAAGGGTTGGGTGGCGAGTAACTCTTAAGGGCTGGCTAGTAGCTTGGGACCGGAAATTTTGAGCCCTGATTTAAGGAATACTGCAAAGTAACCCACTATTGTATAGCCACAGTTGGCATCTTACAGACAGTACAGTGTGATAAATAAGAAATACTTTATGCTCTCTATGCATGCCGGTGCTTTGAGAAACAAATATGTCTTGTGTTCCTTTTATTTCCCCAGCAGCTTACTTACTTTGACAAAAAATAGTTACAAAATACAAATTGTGACTAGTACTAGCAGAGCACAAAGAACAGAGTTATTCTCCAGAGCCTCCTTACAGCATTCTCAGACATTTACCGTAGGCTTGTTTTATTCGCCTTAACAGCTGGCGAACTGCAAAACTTCACCAAGATGGTCTTCTTCTTCTCCTCTTCGATACATATTTAACCATTTGACCTTTTTTATGAGCAGCGAAAGCACCATGATAGAACTCCTCACATTCTCATTTACCACCTTTAAAAGGCACCTAAAAAGTGGGGAAAACTCGACGGAAGCTGTTTCTCCGAATGACTTTTCTTTAGTTTCTTATTCTTTATTTTTTAACTCGCAGTTAAATATTGCAAGTAATCTACTTTTTTTGTACTTTTTTTTTTATTAAAGCAAGAGCTAAATATTTAAAAAGCTAGATTTGGAAATGTACAGCAACACTATCGTGTTAATGGCGAATAAATACCTACAACGATAAAACTGGAAATTGAAATGCTTATGTTTTATGCACGCTCTCCTACCGAAACCATTTAATATTTTAACTTTCATTTTTATTTATTTATTTATTTATTTATTTGCCTTTATGAAAACAAAACCGTCATTTTCACATAAAAAAAATAAAATGATATTCGGAATTAAATCTACTTTTTGGCTGTTTTTTTTCAACACGCAAGAACTATCAAATATACGCAGAAAGTATGTGAGCATTGCAGGGAAATTAAAACTCAAATATCTATCTTTCTCTGGCTGCGTGTCTTGTGCATGTGGGCTTTTTAAATACCGTATTTTTCGCTCCATAAGACTCACTTTTCTCCCCCCAAAAAGTGGGGGGAAAGTGGGTGCGTCTTATGGAGCGAATGTCCAAAAAATGATGATATGCTTCAGCTCGCCACGTGGCTCCCCCCCCAGGCGAGTGCCCAAGATTCCTGCCGACGGACGCACGCTCAGAGGGAGACGAATGCGGCGGCGGCGGCAGGTGAGCTGAGGCATATCCATGAGCTGCTGGGGCATATCCATGAGCTGCTGGGGCATATCCATATGTGATCTGGGGCATATCCATGTGTGAGCTGGGGCATATCCATGTGTGATCTGGGGCATATCCATGTGTGAGCTGGGGCATATCCATGTGTGAGCTGGGGCATATCCATGTGTGAGCTGGGGCATATCCATATGTGAGCTGGGGCATATCCATGTGTGAGCTGGGGCATATCCATATGTGAGCTGGGGCATATCCATGTGTGAGCTAGGGCATATCCATGTGTGAGCTGGGGCAGTATATCCATGAGCTGGGGCAGTATATCCATGAGCTGGGGCAGTATATCCATGAGCTGGGGCAGTATATCCATGAGCTGGGGCATTATCCATGAGCTGGTGCAAATCCCATGAGCTGGGGTATATCCATGAGCTGGGGCATTATCCATGAGCTGGGGGACAGTATCCATGAGCTGGGGCAAAATCCATGAGAGGAGCTGGGGCAGTATATCCATTATTACATTATTTGATTCAGAATATTTATTTTCCTGTTTTCCTCCTCTAAAAACTAGGTGCGTCTTATGGTCAGGTGCGTCTTATGGAGCGAAAAATACGGTATATCTTTTGAATTTCAACCCCTTCGCTACCACGGGATTTCCGTTATCAAGAATCACTGTATTTTGGAAAATCACTATATCTATTATACATTTTTTTTTAAAAAAATCATTGTGAATATTCACATTATACTTTTTTTAATGTAGTAGCCCTTTTTGATAGACAGATGTCACCATCTGCTTGTCAAAAGCGCTGCTGCAGCTGGGGATCTGAGCTGAATCAGATGGGAATCTGTCAGGGTCATTCAAAGAGAATCGAAAAGTCACCGCACGTTCGGTGACTTTTCATTCTCTTCAATTCGGTGCGATTTGGCGATCCCTTTTCGGCGACCCTGCGGTGTATTCAGCAAGCACCACAGGGCTGCTGTAATGCAGGGAAAAGTCGCTGGAAAACCCGCCGAAAACTCACCGCAAAACGAGGGCCGAAAGCACCGAAAACCCGCAAAAACATCTGGATTAACCCGCCGAAGATGCCGGAGAAACCCGAGCAGGAGCTGATCAGAGTGCAGAGCAGCCGCCGGAAAAACCCGACACCGCAGACGAAGGAGGTGAAGAAAAAAAAAAAAGTCGTTTGCAAACAAAATACTGAGCGAAAATGTCTGAAATTTACATATAAGATCTAATGAATGATAATAAAAAGGGCTGTTACAGAAAAAAGAAATAATGATTTTAAAAAAAAAACTCGGAAAAAAAAGTTTGCAAAAAAATCCACAAAAATGCCTAAAAGGTCCTAAAAAATCTGAGAATAAAGAAACTTTTTACTGCAGAATATTATAATGAACGGTTTATTAGATATTGGATTAAAACGGGAATTATTATTTTTAACATTGAAGCCTATGGGATTCGCCTAAATAAACCTGCCGAATTAAACCACTGAATGGCAGGGCAATTCGGCAACTTTTCACTGCTGGGTTTTGTTCTCTGAATAGACTAAGTATTGCTTCTCTATGGGGATTTCACTGCCCTCGAACAGGCATCGAACAGGCACCGTATGTGCAGGCAATTCGCCAGGATTTGGCGAATTGCCTGCTCTCTGGATAGCCGAATGGCCAGGAAAGGTAACCGAACGCTGATTTTCAGCATTCGGTTACCTTTCTCCAGCATTTCGGAGCTCTTTGAATAACCCTGTGTGTCTTAGACACAGAGTCCCAGATGTTCCAACTGTTTTGGCCCCTCAGCTGTAATACCAAAGACGTTAAAACATTTGGGGCACATTCCAGAGACCGTTTGCAGCCAAATTTCAATTGAAATAATTTATATCCCTTTGCACTGCTCCAGAATAAGACCAAATCAAGTACCCTCGATATTGGGGCACCAACAGCAGTTATTTTGAAGACTGAGTAGACTCGATCTTGGCAGTGAAGGGGATAAATATGTCCATTTTAGCTCCAAAACAATAGAGGCATATTTTCAACTTGAAGGAATGTGACATTCCTGTTTCAATATATATTACAGATGAAACCTTCACAAAATGTTCTGAGTGTCATTGAACACTAAAAAATTCACATATGTAAAAAAAAAAAGCTGTTTGTTCTCCTTACATATAATGAGACAATCTGGAAACCCACTCATGTCTAAGTGGATTGACTGAGTGGATATTCATTTTCTTGGGTAATCAGTGGAACACTGTGTTTCAGAAACAATATGAAACCACTCATGCAGGAAAGTACTGGCCATCGGGACTACCGGGAGAATTCCAGTGGGCCGATGGCTCAATGGGCCAGTGTGACCTGCCGCCTGACTGGCCCTGAGCCTCGGGCTTGCTCAGGCTGTGCGGCAGCCTGGGCCTCGCCTAGGTCGGCTGGCTGACTAGGCCTGCCCACAGCCTGGTGCTCGCCTAGGTCGGCCGGCTGACTAGGCCTGCCCGTAGCCTGGGCCTCACCTAGCTCGGCTGGCCAACTAGGCCTGCCCGCAGCCTGGGGCTCGCCTAGGTCGGCCGGTTGCCTGGGGCTCGCCTAGGCTGGCCGGTCAGCTAGGCCTGCCTGGAGCCTGGGGCACGCCTAGTCCTGACATTTTTTAGAAAATAAATAAATTAATTAATTAAGACCTTTTATCTATTTTACTTACAAAAACACTTTATATTCTTTGATCTTTTTGTATTTTGGAAATTATTTTAGACAATCGTTTTTTTTTTATTTCTAAAACCCTTTTTAATTTTGTAACAGATCTTTTTATTATTTTAAAGGACCTTTTTTATTATTTAGACACATTTTATTGATATAAGTTCCTATTAGGAGAATAAGAAACTTTAGTTTTTTTAGCTCAGAGGAATCTTCCAATGCTAATTCGGCTCAATTCAGCATTTATTGGCGCAATTCGGCTGTTTTCGCCGACGTTCGATAACTGTTTCGGCGACTCCATTTTCGGCAATACACGGTGAACATTTGCTAACTAGTGAATTTACTGTATTTTTGGCAAAATGGAAGCACTGAAGAGCGACGAAATGCAGCGAAACACAAAGCACTGAGAAGGACACGAATTGGTCTGTCACTTATTGGAATGAAAGCACAGCACCATCAAGAACAAAGCCAAGGAATCATGCATGACCACAATACACTGCCCGTGTTATCCTATCATGTTGACAAACGCTGTACAGCCGAAACGTTGGGACATCTGGTCTCTGCCAGGTTGGGTTGCTGAGCAGGTTCCTTTGTGTCATTTTCATTATTTATGTTTTTTCTGGTTTCTTTTGTGTAATTTATATGATTGATTCAGCATAATTTTATGTGCTGGCATATTATCAGGACCTTTTTCTTGTGGCCATTCTGGCAACTTATGTATTCTATGACACTAGGTTTTTCTTGATTTGGGATCTATGTATTCTTATGAATGATTCCATATTGTTTCATTTGGTCCATTTGTGCCTGTGATGTGCTAAAATACATATACTGTACATTTACTAGTGCTGTCAGTATCAAATACCTTTTTTATTCATTATTGGTTCAAATAAACATATACTTTTTTACTATCTGGTGTGCTTTCCAGTTACATTATTTGCTATCCAGGACTTATGAGGATTAGTCCTTCTTTTGGTTAGCACCCGCTTGTGTGTATTCATATTGGTGTGCAATATAACGATTCTTTTTGTATATATCCTATCATGTTCTGTCACAAAACACATGCAAAAGTAAGACATGTTCTGTTTCCCTAGCATCATGAAAATATGTATAAGGGTACAGTGTCTACGCAAAAAACACAGTGATCAGCTGGCACCAGTGTTATATTGTTAAAATCAGAAGTGATTTTCTAACCTACTTATATCTAGATAGATAAGAATGACTAGTTAGAGAGATAGATACAGTATATGATAGAAGGATGATAGATAGATTAAACTAGATAGATTTTTTTTTTGGAGAAAGTTTTTTACCAGGAAGGATACATTGAGATTTCTCTTATTTTCAAGTATGTCCTGGGTGGCGAGTATGTACCGTTAGGTGTCTTGCCCCAGGACACTTACTGGAGAGGTGCTCTTGCTGGGATCAAACCCATGTCTCCAAGGCTCTCTCCATGCAGAGCAGTGATGTTACCTCTACTCCACCCAGCCGGAGATAGATAGATATGGATAGATAGATAGATCTGGATAAATAGATAGATATGGGATAGATAGATAGATAGATAGATATGGATAAATAGATAAATAGCTAGATATGGATAAATAGATAGATATTGGATAGATAGATACATAGAGATAGATAGATATGGGGTAGATAGATATATGGATAGATAGATAGATAGATAGATAGATAGATAGATAGATAGATAGATATGGATATAGATAGATAGATATGGATAAATAGATAGATAGATAGACTAGATAGATAGATATAGATAGATAGATAGATAGATCTGGATAAATAGATAGATAGATATGATAGATAGATAGATAGATCTGGATAAATAGATAGATATATGACTAGATAGATAGATAGATATGGATAAATAGATAGATAGATATGATAGATAGATAGATAGATAGATATGGATAGATAGATAGATAGATAGACTAGATAGATAGATAGATATGGATAGATAAATAGATAGATAGATATGATAGATAGTTAGATAGATAGATATGGATAGATAGATTGGATAGATAGATAGATAGATATGACTAGATAGATAGATAGATAGATAGATCTGGATAAATAGATAGATAGATATGACTAGATAGTTAGATATATATGGATAGATACTGTATATAGATAGATAGATAGATAGATAGATAGATAGATAGATAGATAGATAGATAGATATGGATAGATAGATAGATAGATAGATAGATAGATAGATAGATAGATAGATAGATAGATAGATATGACTAGATAGTTAGATATATATGGATAGATACTGTATATAGATAGATAGATAGATATGGATAAATGGATAAATAGATAAATAGACAAATAGATATGGGATAGATAGATAGATAGATAGATAGATAGATAGATAGATAGATAGATAGATAGATAGATAGATAGATATGGGGTAGATAGATATATATGGATAGATAGATAGATAGATAGATATGGATAAATAGATAAATAGCTAGATATGGATAAATAGATAGATCTGGATAGATAGATATGACTAGATAGATAGATAGATATGACTAGATAGATAGATAGATAGATCTGGATAAATAGATAGATAGATATGACTAGATAGATAGATAGATAGATAGATAGATAGATATGGATAAATAGATAGATAGATATGACTAGATAGATAGATAGATATGGATAGATAGATATGGATAGATAGATAGATAGATAGATAGATAGATAGATAGATAGATAGATAGATAGATAGATATGGATAGATAAATAGATAGATAGATAGATATGACTAGATAGTTAGATATATATGGATAGATACTGTATATAGATAGATAGATAGATATGGATAAATGGATAAATAGATAAATAGACAAATAGATATGGTATAGATAGATAGATAGATAGATAGATAGATAGATAGATCTGGATAAATAGATAGATAGATATGACTAGATAGATAGATAGATAGATAGATAGATAGATAGATATGGATAAATAGATAGATAGATATGACTAGATAGATAGATAGATATGGATAGATAGATATGGATAGATAGATAGATAGATAGATAGATAGATATGGATAGATAAATAGATAGATAGATAGATATGACTAGATAGTTAGATATATATGGATAGATACTGTATATAGATAGATAGATAGATATGGATAAATGGATAAATAGATAAATAGACAAATAGATATGGTATAGATAGATAGATAGATAGATAGATAGATAGATAGATAGATAGATAGATAGATAGATAGATAGATAGATAGATATGGATAAATAGATAAATATGGGATAGCTAGATATGGATAAATAGATAAATATGGGATAGCTAGATATGGATAAATAGATAAATAGATAGATATGGACAGATACTGTATATAGATAGATAGATAGATAGATATAGATAAATAGACTAATAGATAGATATGGGATAGATAGATAGATAGATAGATAGATATGGATAAATAGACTAATAGATAGATATGGATAGATAGATAGATAGATAGATATGGATGGATAGATAGATGGATAGATATGGATGGATAGATAGACATGGATAGATATATAGATACAGTATATATGGATAGATAGATATGAAGAGATAAAGATAGATATGACTAGATGGATAGATATATAGATATTGTTAGATTTTGATAGGGATAGATAGGACCTGTCAAGATGGCGTACACTGCGCTGTGGCACTGGCAGGATTATGCAGTGTATGATCATATTTTGGAGCCGAATCCCCATCACTAATTCGTAAATGAGGCTATATTTAAAGTGATATCTTTATTTTATGTATATGGTTTGTATTGTGTTCATTCTATATATTTTTTTTAAATTTCAGGTTTTATTGAGTACGGTAGTACGAAACATAGTAATAGGGTACAGAATAAAAGAGGGGAGACAATACAAAATAAGGGAGGGCGCATGAGCCAACATCAGCCGACAACTTCAATCAATCAATTTGTACATGTCACAGCATACTGAAACGAGCGGTAGCATCTTAGTGTTAATGGTGAATCGGTCCATCCATAAAACTTCAACGACCCCCCATCTGGAACACAGCAAATCCCCTGTATCCCGCCCCTGCCCTCTGCATTGAAAACCAAAATGCTGTTTCTTATTCTTTTTCCGTCTTTTCTTTCCCTCAGCGTTTTTTATGCAGTCTACACGCAGAATTGTAAGCAAATGTATACAAATAGTCGCTGATAACTTGCCACGGCGTGGCACAAAGAGAATTACAGCCCGTTAAATAGGAAGCGTATATGGGCTCAGCAAACAGGTCTCAAACAATCTACCCAAACAACCGAGCAGAGAGCATAATCAATAACATAATAAAGGTCCCGAAGTCTGGGGTCCTTACTCTAGAGAAAAAGGGGGAAAAAAAGGGGGGAAGCAGAAAGGAGAGAGGAGAGAAGAAGAGAAAAGAGAAGAGGGAAAAGAAAAGAAAAAAAAAACCAAGGGGGGGTAAGTCAGGAAAAGGGAGACAGGGAAGGTAGAAGTAGCAGCAATGAAAGATTTCTAGTAAAGGGGGAGGAACTAAGAGGGAGTGAAGGGAGGGAGAGTGGGGGCGCGCCATGAGCCCTCCAGTACCCGTAGCCTCTCTTCCCCCGCAAAACGGGACCTCCTGCAGACCCAAGAGGTCCAATCCTCTTGGACCTATTTGACTGGGCGCCCTTGAAGAAGTAGATCCCTGACTTCCACAATATTAGCTCGGCTCCACCAACCAAATGCCCTCGGGGGGTTCCCCTCCAAGAACAAAGGATTATGGAAGAGGGGTTGCATACCTGATCCCGGGGGAGACAACTCGTCACCTTCCCGATACATGTGCCAGAGCCTCAAGGAGTGTTGCAAGGTAGGGCTGTCATGAGAAGGCCGAGACGTCCCCCTGGGCAGCCATGTGTCTAGTTAGCCGGAAAAGGCCAGGCGGGCCGAAGCTGGGGAGGCAAACGTCGCTAGCCACTAAGTCCAGACCATCTCAAAGTGGGCCATGCGGTCCAAAATCACAGCTGTCAGTCTCTCCATAGTGATCATATGCCAGATTTTAGCATCTATCAGGGCGCGCGCAGGAGGGGGTCCCTTCCAGGTCTTAGCCAAGCAAATACGCACAGCCGCGCACACCCTAGAGATCAGAGGATGTTCTTCTTGCGTTAGTCGCACCCCCGGGTGTGGGCAATTAACAAGCGCCGTCCACGGATTCGGGGATAAGACCACTCCAAGCTCTCTACTCAGATCTCCAAACACCTCCGACCAAATAGGTCCGACCAAGTCACAGTCCCACCAGGCATGCAGGTATGTCCCATCTGCTCCACATCCCCTGTAACAAGTGGACAGTGCCCCAGGGTGCATCTGAGCTAAGTGACGGGGATGGATATACCACCTTGCCAGAACCTTGTAGCAGTTTTCGCAGACAGCCGTGCAGATAGTGACCCGAGAGGTCCTGCCAATTATGTCAGTCCATGCTTCCCCATCTAGGGAGCCCCCCAGGTCTGCCTCCCACTTTGCAGTATAAGGCACGTCTTGTGAGAAAGTCGTATCAAGTAAGTGAGAGTAGAGCTGGGAAATCGCACCCCTTCGGCGAGTCGGCAGTCGACATCCACTTTCAAAAACAGTGGGTCGCCTGTCAGGGGTCCCTCTCACTGTCACGCCCACAAAGTGCAATAGTTGCAGAGCCCTGAAGGTCTGGGAGGGAGGAAGCCCTCTCGATTCCCTCAGGTACCCAAGGGTGACTGGGCGCCCTTGAAGAAGTAGATCCCTGACTTACACAATATTAGCTCGGCTCCACCAACCAAATGCCTTCGGGGGGTTCCCCTCCAAGAACAACGGATTATGGAAGAGGGGTTGCATACCTGATCCCGGGGGAGACAACTCGTCACCTTCCCGATACATGTGCCAGAGCCTCAAGGAGTGTTGCAAGGTAGGGCTGTCATGAGAAGGCCGAGACGTCCCCCTGGGCAGCCATAGGAGTGAGCACAGTAGTCGGGGCCCCTCCAGGGCCTGTTCAATTTGGGTCCAGAGCGGTGCCCCGCTGCGTAAATTGATCACTGCAAGCATTGCAATCTGCTCTGCCTTATAGTACGTGTAGAGATGTGGGACACCCAAGCTCCCAGTCCGTCGAGATCGAAACGTGAGATTTCTAGACAGTCTGCCCTGGCGTCCCCCCCAAACAAAGGAGTGGATCGCCGATTGTAAAAATGTCAGGTCCGCTCTCTGTACTGGGATTGTCAAGGATCTGAAGAGATACAGCAGCTTAGGCAACAATGTCATCTTGACAGCATAGATATGGCCAAAAAGGGATAGGCGAAGGCCCGACCAGGTGGACAGCATGGCATGGAGGGCGGGGAGGAGGGTCCCGTAGTTCGCCTTGCCGAGGTGTTCCCAACTAGAAGTCAATTGAATCCCTAGGGAACCCAGGGACGACCGGCACCAGCGAAAAGGAAACTGATCTTGGATAACCGCCTTCTCGGCGTCCGACAGAGTGAGATCAAGAATCTCACTTTTGTCGGCATTCAACCGATAACCCGAGACCCTGTCAAAATCCCGCAAGATCGACAGCAGAGTCGGGAGAGTAGTGATAGGCGATGAAAGAGAGAGGAGGACCTCATCTGCAAAAAGGGCCATCTTATATTGCTTACCCTCTACTTCCACACCTCGGACATCCAGGTGAGCCCTAATGTATGCTGCGAGAGGTTCGATGGAGAGCGCAAAGAGGAGCGGCGACAAGGGACATCCCTGCCGAGTCCCTTTCAAGATAGGAAACGGGTCCGAAAGGAACCCCCCAACGTCCACCCAACGCCCTGGGATTCGCGTATAGAGCACAAATCGCTGTCAGGAAGTCACCCCTGACTCCGAAGGAGCTCAGGGTCTCCCATAGGTAGTCCCAATCCACTTTATCGAAAGCTTTTTCAGTGTCGAAGGAAAGAAGGAACGAGCTCCTCCCCAAGGAGTGGGCCACGTGGATCAGGTTAAGAACTCACCTGATGTTATCTGGAGCCTCCCTACTGGGAATAAATCCCACCTGATCGGGGTGGACAACCCCAGCGATGCTTCTGGCCAGCCGCACAGCTAGGATTTTAGCGTATATCTTCAGATCTACATTAATAAGAGATATAGGCCTATAGCTGGGGCAGAGTGCCGGATCTTTGCCCGGCTTGGGGATGACAACGATACGTGCGAGGAGCATGTGATCATTCTATATTTTTAACCTTTTTGTGTGTGTGTTAGTGGTTAAGTATACATATAATGGGAACCCGCACAGTCTCTCCATTGTATATATCCAAAAGCTGCAGGCGGTACTCTGCAAATATAGGGTTTTCATAGGACGCCTTCGATGTGAGCGCTTGGTTTTGCTGCCTGTTTCCCCCTTTTGTTCTATACCTGAAAATACATCTCACATCTCATATTAAGCTGAATCCTTATTAAATAGAAATACGTGTAACTAGTTTTCCATTTCCTGTAAAGGCAGTGGACATGAAAAGATAATTCCAAACGCTTTGATATTGTCAAAACATCTCATGATGATAACATAATAACAAAATAAAAAGAGAAAGAGAGGAATTTTTCAACGTGCAGTCATAGAATTATTTATCAACACTTTGTCATTTCTAATAACACCACTAAATATATACACAAATACATTTGCCATGACAGGAAAAAAAGAGCATAAGAAATAAAGTTTTTTCTACAGTATCACATAAATATATACAGTATTTAAAAGACGAGCTTTCGAGAGGATTCCTCTCTTTCTCAGGTCTGGATGCTTACAGACCTGAGGAAGAGAGGAATCCTCTTGAATGCTCGTCTTTTAAATGTAACGTTAGTCCAATAAAAAAGGTATCACTACATACTGCTATACTCGTGATTTTGGCATCTGGACTAACACGGCCTATCGGATTTACATAAATATATATGATATATAAATATTATAATAGAAAAAAATCTCATCCAAGAGAGCAATATATTTGATTACACTTACACCTTTGTTCTTCTACAACAGTTATGTAACTACAGGGTATAGATAGGTTGCAACTGTGACTGGAGTCCAACCTTCTTAGGGGTCCAGCAGAGACAACCCTGTGGAGTAGAGGATTCTTTCAGTAAGGCCGATATCTGGAAGAGTTGAGCAGACTAACAGGGTTATTCAAAGAGATCCGAATGGCTGCCGAAAGGTAACCGAATGCTGAAATTCAGCGTACGGTTATCTTTCCTGGCCATTCGGCTATTCAGAGAGCAGACAGTTCGCCAAATGTTGGCGAATTGCCTGCACATACGGTGCCTGTTCGAGAGCAGTGAAATCCCCATAGCTTCGGCTATTCAGAGAACAAAAACCAGCAGTGAAAAGTTGGTGAATTGCCCTGCCATTCAGTGGCTTCATGCGGCAGATTTATTCAGGCGAATCCCATAGGCTTCAATGTTAAAAATATTCCCATTTTAATTCAATATCTAATAAACCGTTTATTATAATATTCTGCAGTAAAAAGATTCTTTATTGTTAGATTTTTTTAGGATCTTTTAAGCATTTTTCAGGATTATTTTGGCAAAAATGTTTTACCGATTTTCTTTATTTTGTTTTAATTTCAGCCATTTTCGTTCAATAGTTTGTTTACAAACAACGTTTCACTTTTCAAACGTTCAATCGTACTGTTTTATTTATTTACTCCATTCGTCTGCGGTGTCGGGTTTTTCCGGCGGCTGCTCTGCGCTGTGATCGGCTCCTGTTCGGGTTTCTACGGCATCTTCGGCGGGTTAATCCAGATGTTTTTGCGGGTTTCGGTGTGCATCCGCCCTGGTTTTGCGGTGAGTTTTCAGCTGGTTTGCAGCGACTTTTCCCTGCACTACGACGGCCCTCTGATGCTTGCTGAATACACCGCAGGATCGCCGAAATGGGATCACCAAATCGCACCGAATTGAGGAGAACGAAAAGTCACTGAACGTGCGGTGGCTTTTCGATTCTCTTTGAATAACGCTGTTAGTTTCTGCCAGTGAGGGAAGGGGAACCGGCAAGGGAATCATTCTCCCATGAACTATGTGAAACACAATATTCCGTAGACACACACATTGCTCACGGCCACAGAAATAGACACTCTCAAGGACTTTCTCCATCAAAATACACCTGCTTTATTAATTACATAAAGCAAATGTAACCCCTTAATGTTGCAGGGCGTCCTATGCTTTCATGGCGTCAGGTGGGCTAAAACGCTGCAGAGCGGCATAGCACACCCCGTGGCATTCTGGCCCTCCCCCAGCCTGCCTTCGTTCCCAGTGGTAAGATCGCAATCAATGGCTGCAGGGCGACCATCAGTGTTCATGGAGTACCCTGGCAGCCAATGATGGCCAATGACCCACTGGATGAGAGCCAGAAAACTGTGGAGTGTGCCATGGCAGTCTGCGACATATAAGCCTGCCTGCCGCCAGCACCAGCAGTGGTGTTAAGTGTTTTAATACAAAGATAATATAAATGACAATGGTTTCTCAACTGTGAGATGGGTGCACAAAGTCACCCCAAAACTAACAATGAGCAACAGACTGTAGAATGTATTGTTTCATTGCATTTACACATTTTGTAGTTCATTTGCTTTTTCCTACAGTATATCGTGATTTTCGAGGTTCTCATTGCACCAGGGTTATTATTATTATTATCCTTTATTTATATAGCGCCACAAATTCCGCAGCACTTTACAAGATCAGAGTACAGGGGGTTGATACATTAGAATACCACACATGGATGATGACCTGATTCAGGGGGACCCCGTTCCCAAGGGAATTTACAATCTGTGAGATGTACAAGTGTTTTTGAGGTAGGCGCATCCATATAGTTAGGCATCTTGCCCAAGGACACTCACTGGTGGCATCTTCTGAGTGTGATCGGGCCAGCTTCCCATGATTGTAGATCAGAAACCTGGTGATTAGGTTGAACCCTCTTCTTGTAAAGTTGAGACTTGCTTCTCCACGGTTTTATTGGAGGCATGTGCTGAGCAGGATTTTGACTTACTTCTCCAAAGTTGTATTGGAGGGATGTGCTTAACGGGATTTTGACTTGCTTCTCCACAGTCGAAGGTAAAGATGTCACCACTGGACTCCACAACCGATATTGCGTGGTAGGCAAGTATCTACCGTTAGGTGTCTTGCCAAAGGACACTTACAGGAGAGGTGCTCTGGCCGGGATACAAACCTGGTTCTCCATGGTTATAGAGCCATGATGTTACCTCTACTCCTACCAGCCGTGTTGACAACTGTCGTGCTATTATTGGTCCATGGCATATCTTGGTTACTGTAGCCAGTGGCGTCGTAACGTGGGGGCGTGGGGTGGGGCCCGCACCAGGTGACACCCGCCCTTAGGGTGACACCATCACCCTAAGGGCGGGTGTCTCACCCTCCGCCGTGTATTCGCTCCCTGCGAGCGTCCGAAGCATGCAGCTGGAGGAAACACATCACCAGCCAATCGCGGCTGGTCACGTGGCTCCCCCAGGCGAGCACCCAAGCTGCGCGCTGCCGGACGCTCAGAGGGAGCGAACGCGCGGCGCAGGAGGAGGTGAGCTAAGACATGTGCTGGGCCATTTATCCATGAGCTGGGGCATATTCATGTGCTGGGCCATTATCCATGAGCTGGGGCAATCCATGAGCTGCTGGGGCAAATCCATGAGCTGGGGCATATCCATGAGCTAGGGCAGTATCCATGAGCTGGGTCAAATCCATGAGCTGGGGCATTATCCATGAGCTGGGGCATATCCATGAGCTGGGGCAATCCTGAGATGGGGGCAGTATCCATGAGCTGGGGCATTATCCATGAGCTGGGGCAAATCCATGTTTGAGCTGGGGCATATCCATGAGCTGGGGCAGTATTCATGAGCTGGGGCATATCCATGAGCTGGGGAAAATCCATGAGCTGGGGAAAATCCATGAGCTGGGGCAAATACATGAGCTGGGGCATATCCATGAGCTGGGGCAATCCATGAGCTGGGGGCAGTATCCATGAGCTGGGGGGCATATCCATGAGCTGGGGCATATCCATGAGCTGGGGGCATATCCATGAGCTGGGGCATATCCGTGAGCTGGGGCATATCCATGAGCTGGGGCAAATCCATGAGCTGGGGCATATCCATGAGCTGGGGCAATCCATGAGCTGGGGCATTATCCATGAGCTGGGGCAGTATCCATGAGCTGGGGCATATCCATGAGCTGGGGCAAATCCATGAGCTGGGGCATATCCATGAGCTGGGGCAGTATCCGTGAGCTGGGGCATATCCATGAGCTGGGGTATATCCATGAGCTGGGGCAGTATCCATGAGCTGTGTCAAATCCATGAGCTGGGGCATATCCATGAGCTGGGGCAGTATCCATGAGCTGGGGCATATCCATGAGCTGGGGGACAAATCCATGAGCTGGGGCATATCCATGAGCTGGGGCATATCCATGAGCTGCTGGGGTATATCCATGAGCTCGGGCAGTATCCATGAACTGCTGGGGTATATCCATGAGCTGGGGCATATCCATGAGCTGGGGTATATCCATGAGCTGCTGGGGCATATCCATGAGCTGGGGCAGTATCCATGAGCTGGGGCAGTATCCATGAGCTGGGGCAAATCCATGTTTGAGCTGGGGCATATCCATGAGCTGGGGCAGTATTCATGAGCTGGGGCATATCCATGAGCTGGGGAAAATCCATGAGCTGGGGCAAATCCATGAGCTGGGGCATATCCATGAGCTGGGGCAATCCATGAGCTGGGGCAGTATCCATGAGCTGGGGGGCATATCCATGAGCTGGGGCATTATCCATGAGCTGGGGCAGTATCCATGAGCTGGGGCATATCCATGAGCTGGGGCATATCCATGAGCTGGGTCAAATCCATGAGCTGGGGCAAATCCATGTTTGAGCTGGGGCATATCCATGAGCTGGGGCATATCCATGAGCTGGGGCAAATCCATGTGAGCTGGGGCATATCCATGAGCTGGGGCAAATCCATGAGCTGGGGCATATCCATGACTGGGGCAGTATCCATGAGCTGGGGCATATCCATGAGCTGGGGCATATCCATGAGCTGGGGGCAGTATCCATGAGCTGGGGCAAATCCATGAGCTGGGGCATATCCATGAGATGGGGCAGTATCCATGAGCTGGGGCATATCCATGAGCTGGGGCAGTATCCATGAGCTGGGGGGCAAATCCATGAGCTGGGGCAGTATCCATGAGCTGGGGGGCAAATCCATGAGCTGGGGGCAAATCCATGAGCTGGGGCATATCCATGAGCTGGGGCATATCCATGAGCTGCTGGGGTATATCCATGAGCTGGGGCAGTATCCATGAGCTGCTGGGGTATATCCATGAGCTGGGGCATATCCATGAGCTGGGGCAGTATCCATGAGCTGGGGCATATCCATGAGCTGGGGCAGTATCCATGAGCTGGGGGCAAATCCATGAGCTGGGGGGCAAATCCATGAGCTGGGGCATATCCATGAGCTGGGGCATATCCATGAGCTGCTGGGGTATATCCATGAGCTGGGGCAGTATCCATGAGCTGCTGGGGTATATCCATGAGCTGGGGCATATCCATGAGCTGCTGGGGCATATCCATGAGCTGCTGGGGCATATCCATGAGCTGGGGCAGTATCCATGAGCTGGGGCAGTATCCATTAGCTGGGGCATTATCCATGAGCTGGGGCAATATCAATGAGAGGAGCTGGGGGCATAGCCATGAGAGGAGCTGGGGCAAAAGCCATGAGAGGAGCTGGGGCAAAATCCATGAGAGGAGCTGGGGCATTATCCATGAGAGGAGCTGGGGCAGTATATCCATGAGAGGAGCTGGGGCAAAATCCATGAGAGGAGCTGGGGCATTATCCATGAGAGGAGCTGGGGCAGTATATCCATGAGATGAGCTGGGGCAAAATCCATGAGAGGAGCTGGGGCATTATCCATGAGAGCAGCTGGGGCAGTATATCCATTAGAGGAGCTGGGGCAAAATCCATGAGAGGAGCTGGGGCAAAATTCTTGAGAGGAGCTGGGGCAATATCCATGAGAGGAGCTGGGGCAAAATCCATGAGAGGAGCTGGGGCAAAATTCTTGAGAGGAGCTGGGGCAATATCCATGAGAGGAGCTGGGGCAAAATCCATGAGAGGAGCTGGGGCAAAATCCATGAGAGGAGCTGGGGCAATATCCATGAGAGCTGCTGGGGCATTATCCATGTGAGCTGGGGCATTATCCATGTGTGCTGGGGGGCAGTATCCATGTGCGCTTGGGGCAGTATCCATGTGTGTTGGGGGCATATCAATGAGTGCTGGGGCAATATCCATGTGTGAGCTGGTCTGGGGCAATATATCCATGTGTGAGCTGAGGCGCAATATATCCATATGTGAGCTGAGGCGCAATATATCCATATGTGAGCTGAGGAGCAATATATCCATGTGTGAGCTGGGGCAATATATATCCATGGGTGAGCTGCTGGGGGCAATATATCCAGAGCTGCTGGGGGCAATATATAGCCATGTGTGCTTTCACTGCCTTCGAACAGGCATCGTACTTGCTGGCAGTTGGCAAAAAGTTGTGTGAGCATATGAGAGAGCTCCGCAGCAATAAACCTCAGTAATGTGCGCTGTGTGTATGAGCATTCAGTGTTATTTGGGAGTACTGATTTAGGAGTAAGAGTAGTTTTAAAAAAATCCATAAAACTCGGGGGGGGGGGTGACACCCCCCCATAAGTTACCGCACCAGGTGACACCAACCCTAGTGACGCCACTGACTGTAGCTCTTTTGGGTAAAAGCACAGAATATGCCTTATGTTGATTTTGGGAATACAATCTGTCTTGGGCAGAAAAATAATAAACTTCCTGGGCCCAGTTTGCCAGAAAAAAGAGACAAAATAAATTAGAATAACGTTAGATAGAATATTAAACTGTAGTGCCTTGAAATAAATCATATTCCAGCTGTACAAAATGACTTTGCAGAGGAGTAAAAAGAACATTTAGGAAAAAGAAAACAAAATATTATTTGGAACCAACAATACTCACTCGTAATTCTATAATAGCTGTTCATAAAAACACATTTATACCCAATTTTTAGGAACGCACAGAGACCTGTACAATGCGATTGTGATTTCCTTTCAAAAATCCCCTGGTAGTGAAAGAGTTAAATGAAATATTCCAGACGTTTATAAAAATAAAAATCCAGATCTGTCACGTTTGCCCTTGTTCATGTTTCTAATTTTATGCAGATGTGGTATGCATAGTTTACTTCAACTGCAGTTTTGTCATTGTGACGCGTTTCGCATTGTCCCTCGTGGTTATTCCTTTTAGAATCTGTACTGGAAATGAAGCCCACAGAGATACTTGGCAGAGTTTGGCTGAATTCAGCATGGGAAGTAAGGCATCAGGGGTTGCCTGCGAAATGTGGGTCGTTAGTAAGGTATCTAGCACAAATTGTCTGCTTTATATTATATCGCCATGTGTCGAACACGTTACTAGGACACGGAAGGTTAGAGATACAGTGATAGAGATTTCTTCTTGCAATCTTGAGAGAAGGTCAGTGTCAGCGGAGGTAAGATTGGCAAGTTAATTAACACAACTTTAAATATACCACTTCAGGCGTACTGGAAGCAAGTCTGGAAAAGATCCGTCTGTTGTCATATCGAGGTGACAAAAAGGCATTTTCCAATTACATAAAGAGCTGCAGGAAACCGCAAATTAAATGTTAGGAATCGAACAAAACGACTTGCAAGACTTCATTATAACGAAGCAATGACATCACGTTCGTTGTATCACCCGACTCAATTCTGAGACTCTTACACTGGAAGAATTCATTAAAGGGTCACTTGAAGCAAGATTTAACATCAATGTGTGTAACGACATGTAGACAATTTTTTAATAAATGCACGATCTCTGGGTCTTAATAGATCAATGTTCCAGTGGTTTTATGTGAAGGGGACACGGACAGTTACAGCTAAAGAGTTACACTCATTCAGCAGGGTCGATGTAATTGTAATATCAAAATAAAGTCGGGGGCACATACACCATGCAACCTTTTATTAAACACAAGCTGTGTATTTAAAGGCTATTTACTATACCAAGGAAATATAAGTTCTCTCTCTCTCTATATATATATTTTAGATATTTTGTATGTTTCATACTTTTTTTGCAATAATGAAATATTCTCCTTGCATTTATTATGCATGTGCTGTAAGCAAAATATAAAACGAAAATATACATTGTACTTATAGTATCTGTTGTTTGGGTTATAAATTGCCAAATGCTAATCAGATGTTGAAATAACCCTTCAGGTACCAAAAACGTGTAAACTCGATTTTGCATTGTAATACAATTTAAAATAAATAAATAGTAAAAACCAATTTGCATCTTTTGTTATTGTAAGAAGTGTTATTCCTGGGTAGAATTTAAATTACCAATGAGATCTCACTCCTGCACAATGTATTGCTGTAAAAAAGTTACAACCATCAGCCCCTACCCTCAATGTAACAAAAAGCTCAACAAACTTCAATGCTGCATTACAGCAGCCAAGGACAGGGCAGAATACAGGGAGAGTTCTGGGGTCACTCACTGCTGTACATAGATAAGATTCAGGGGTTTATAATGACTGAAAATCCATGTACAGCACAGATACAAGGTGTTACTATAATTTCCATACACATGCAATATGCAGCACATACAGATATTGGGGGTTTTTGGAAGCTGCATTGCTAATAATCTCATTTTGATCAATACAAATCCCCATAAGAAGGAGACCTCACCACTTTATGATCTAGTTTTATTACATTTATCGTATTTGACACAAAGGCTATGTCTGCCTGTATGCTGATAATGCAGACCTTGTTGAAATTCTGCAAGATAAGGGACTCCATCTAGAGTTTAGAACCTTTCATACCGGCAATATTTCAATAGAGGATAAACAGACACATGAAATATAATCAAATACACTTTATTTTAATCTGTTAACTATATTGGGACAACACGCTCTTTGCCACATTCTCTATTTCACTATGTATTTAACTGTTAAATAGGCATCACGTGTTTACGTGATGATAATATTTTTATTTTTTAAATTAAAAATTCTTGGTAGAGAAGAGGTTAAAAATAGAAAATCATCTAAAGTAAGGAGGGGAATCGTGTCATCCTCTGTACTCTAGGACCAGAGGGGTGTATTGCATTTTTGCGGGGTACTTTTCTTTCTGTGCTAAACCATTTATTTTGGGACACTACCTGTTGCAAGAAAGGATATTGTGTGGTCTAGTAACCGCTTGCTATTCAGAGTATAGGAAGCATTTATTCACAGCAAGGATCAGGGCCGCGCCTAAGATGCTGTGCTGCCTGGTTCCAAGGATGAAATGCTGCTCCCCTTAAAGAAAAAAAACCTGTGCCGTGTGTGAGCATATCAGAGCTCCGCAGCAATAGAAATCACAGTAATGTGAGTGTATCACAGAGCTCCACAGCAATAAATCTCATAGTATTGCGTGGAGTGCCTAATTGAGGCCCAAAATGCTGCCCCTGGCAAAATGCTGCCTGGAGCCATGACTCCACCTGGCACCATGGATGGGCCGGACGTGGCAAATTTCTGCCTGGAGCCTTGGCTCCATCTGGCACAATGGATGGGCTGGCCCCGGCAGTGATGTCAAACTCTGCCCCTTCCCTCCCAGATATTTCTAAACTGCAACTCCCATGATTCTCTGGCCATCTATTGCATCAAAAGAATTCTGTTAATTATAGGCAATCAATATACCAAGGGGGCTGGAGTCTGATGTCCCGGGTTTACAGTAACCTTGCACAACAGCTGACCCGCAAGCAAAGTCTTTGGATCGTCTGGAATAGGACAGGAGCCATTGACATTAACGAGTGGGAGCGTTGTACTCAACTGCTCACTCATTAATGATAACGAGATGGTATTATTAGGGCCTTAGGATTGCAGTCGCTTCCAAACTGATTGCCTGTGAAATAAACCATATCAAGCTGTTTCATCCAAAGGGCATATGCTTTTACTTGTCAAAACTGCATGCAGACCATGATTTAAAAACCTTGAATATCACTAAATTTTAGCCGTGGATGTTATTATTGCAAAACACCAATGATACTGTCAGATGAGATCTACAGTATCCTCCTTGAACATTAAGAACTTTTTGCCAAGTAATGCCAGGTAACAGACGCGATAATGAGCCATTTTTATCTGTGTATTGCTGTTTGCTAGCGTATAAACGGCTTTGGCATCATACTTTAACTTTGAATTATTTAGCAGTGATTCTGTAAAGTAGGTTATCTTTTTTATCCATTGACCGTTAAACAAGGGATCAACTGGGGAGAAAAAAAGATACAATGAATAATAGATTAAAAAAAAATATTCTAATCACAGAATTACTGATATGTGATCTTTTTAGGTTATCCATTTTTATATATTAAAATGAAAATATAGATATTACCCTGCTGTAGCAAATGCTGGGAAAACGTGATTCGCAATACAGAATAATACTTTTGTTCTGCTATTTTGTTTTTGTTTTGTTTGTTTTACCCCAAAATCAATTTATATTATACATTTGTTTATTTATTAATTTTTATCCATTTTTTTAAATAATTCTAGCGGTGAGGATGTTGACCAGAAGTTAGAAGAACAATATATATATATATATAAAAATTACGAGTATAGCAGTACGTAGTGATACCTTTTTATTGGACTAACGTTACATTTAAAAGACAAGCTTTCGAGAGTATATCCTCTCTTCCTCAGGTCTTGATGCTAACTGATCAGTTCCTAGAATTGAACATTAGGACATTAGGGGTCACATGGGTGGGGGTATTGGATGTCGTAAAAGTGAGAGTCAAATGGTATGTTTGAAATGGGAAAATAAATGCATGATATATATATGCAATATATATTAACCCCTTTCGCTAGCAAGTGATTTTCCAAAAAACCTTTGTCAGGAACCAGTGGTTTTTTGAAAAATAATTTTAAATTATACAGTAAGAAATGTATGGGCACATTCCCGATTAATTTCTCACTGTATTAATATATTTGTTAACATACAAGTTAAAAAATATCATCTCAATTTTTATACAAGTACTGTTTCTCTATGTTTCTGTTTCCATACAGACAATTAAAGAGAGGGAATAATGTAATCTGTGGCCAACACATTTTTATATGCATAATATACCAAGATCGTAGCCATCAAATACCGGGACTTAACATTGCGAAAGTGAAAGGAAAACATACCCGATCACGCATGCGCGCAAGCCCGATGAAAACGAAAGTATCACGAATTGGTTTGAGTACTAATCGGAAATACGTCACTATGAACTCCCGGAAACAGGAAGTGGTTGATGAAGAACATTATGAGATGTTTCCCATTAGCCGACTAATTAATGATCTACAGGTCTATTTAAACAGGGACAAGGACATTATTTCATTCCCGACTGAGGCTTGCAGCACGCAAGCGAAACGCGTCTCAGATTTCTTTTTCTATTTTTTATTTCTTTTATCCAATTTATTTTGTACCACATTTGTTTTATATATTTTTATCGATTACATTTTCTTATCTATATATCCGACTCTGCCAATATATATCCGGCTAACAAGTTGGAAAGGCTTCTGCATCCACGGGATTTAAAGATCATCTGGATATCTGGATATTCCGATGTGGGTGAGGTCCCCCTATTAAGCGACCTACAGGCGATTTGCTACGAGCCATTTAAGGCTCCTCCATTGTGAGTGTAAACATTGATCTCTAACACAAGCGTTGTGTATTAACTGTATTACGCAATCAAAATTCTGTTTCCCCCCTAGGATATACTTTTTCTGACACAGAATTTCTGAATGGAAAGTTCCATCCCACGCTGATACATATAAGTTAAGTTATCAACTCTGTATACATTTGATCATATGTATATTTTTGATTGCGCTCCCTACTAGATACATAATATCTATATATTTAGGGAAGCCTACCACCCAACTCACTGACGCAACCATCAATCACTCTCACCTTACAGTCCTCTCCTCCTGTTTCCAACCCCAACCCTCCCAGATTGTGAGTTCCTACGGGAATAGGGCCCTCATCTCCTCCTGTACTGTTTGTCAAATGTTGTTCAATGTATTGTAACCCGTCTATACTGTGCTTATTGTACAGCGCTGCGGAATATGCTGGTGCTTTATAAATAAAGAATAATAATAATAATACATGTAGGATTTTTCGTGTTAACAAATTTTCTTGGGTGAAGGGCACACCCGACTAGGTGAGCAGCATCAGATATTATTAGCTTCCGATATATAACTAGTAGCGCCGAACGCTTTGAGCTAGTTGTTCTTTTTCCCTGTATTAATATATTTGGCCAGTAGATGGTGCCATCTACTGCCAAATTGAGTTACAGCTGTTGCAGGGAACCACAGACTGAAATTGCATTTTCTTGCTGAATGTCCAATGTCAGGACATTCAGTTATCTGATTCTTCAAAGTTTTAGCTCTTTGGACATTATGCCCACAGGGATAAAACTTTGGGGGTACCTTCTGCAGCTCAAAAGCAAATGAAATTTGTTTGCAGCAAATGAATTTCATTTGCTTTTGGGCTGCAGATCAAGATACCTAGGGCACCTAAATGAACAATATAAAAGTACAGAGCCCCGCTGGTGTCAAAATGGAAAAATACATTTTTAAAGTTCCCGTTCCCCAAGTCCCCAGGTTTATTAGGTTGTGGGGATGATCTGTTAAATTGTTCCCACGCTTTAAATGTTTTTTTTTTCATTAGCTTGCACACGAGTTACCCGATCTGTGTGCACGTTAAAGAGACACATACAAGAGAATAGAACTCTAAGCTGTTCAAACAGTTTCAGCACCTTGGCTGACATGACAAAGGTGCTGAGAATTTGGGGCACATTCTGGAACACATTTGCAAATGAAATTTATTTGCAGTAACCAAAAGTCCTCCAGAGTGTGACTAGATCGAGTTTACTCAATGTTGGACTTCTGGAGGAGCTTTTGAACATTGACTATATCTGGCCACGGTAGTGAAAAAGTTAAAACAATTATACTAAGCATTTGTTAATAATCATTAATTTAATCTGTGGGAAGGCAGTAACTGAGACAGAAACGGCTCTGTAGGGGAAATAAAAACGGGTGAGTGAGAAAAAAACAAAACTCTCCTATCAAAGGTGACGATGCTGACTGTCCAAAGTCACCTGCTCCTAAGTGACCCATAAATAATGAAACCACCTCTTATTTAATTAGGAATTAAGGTTATTTTTTATTACCGTAGATACTCAAGTATATCGCGACCCGAATATAACACGATGGATAGAGATTTTTTATGGAAATTAGTGAATACTCAAGACTTGAATATAACGCGAGGAGCAAAATTATAAAAGTATACTGTACTGGGAAACCATTAAAATCCTTCCAGGTTTTCTTAACACAGTCAGGCTCCCCCTCAGGCCAGGGTGTTCTGCTTTTGAATGATTGTAGTTGTTACTAAATATGAAGCCGCTGGCCACCCTGTCTTCTTATTTGCGATAAGATGTCCGACGGAGCGCGATGACCAACACAGTGAATCATTCAACAATAGCCAGCATGCAGGGAGGTGTTGTTTTCTGACCTCCTATTACTCCAGTAAGCAGGCTCATCCACCACATCCTCCGCCAATAGTCAGGGAGACTTGGGATCCACGAGCAAGTCAAGTTTTTTTTTTTATGTCTCGAATATAACACAACCCCTCCAATTTTAAGGTAAATTTTTGTCACCAATTCTAGCGGTATACTCGAGTATCTACAGTACTATAAACTGCCTGAATTGTTTTGGCTAACCTAACGCTTTTCATTTTTTTCTGAGTAAGTATTATTCTTAATTCTATTATTTCATAATTTGCACAATTTCTTATTTTATCACTAAAAATAGAAAATCTCAAACAGCACTTGCAGAATGTTCAACCTCTAAAACATTCATCATTTACTGAACTCGGAAGCCATATCAAATTTTAATATATCGCTTTTTATATGTTTTGTTTTCATCCATAGATGTATTATGTTTAAAATGATGTTCAAGTCAAACCCACAAAGTTCCGAAAGCATTTTTTATTATTTTAATAAACGGAAATAAGTTTCGAAAAAGGAGAAAAAAAGAACAAGACCACAACACAGTTAGCAGTAATAAAGTTTTAATTTAAGTTCTCAATTTAGTATTTAAAAGATTGAATTCCCTGAATAATTTAATATTGCACACTAATTAATAATTAAAGAGCTTAATTCATAAGCAGCAAGTAAATATAGAATGCCTATGACTATATTATTTTCTTGCAGTGATATCTAATTATCTGTCTTTGCTTGTAATGATCATGATTAAGAGATGACGTTTTTTTTTCCCCATCTCAGCTGCTCAGTCTGATCTTTAAAGGGGAGGAAAAATGGGAAAAGGAAGAATAAAATAATAATAGCAATAAGCCTGGTTTATAGTACAGATGTTCAGCTGCGGCTGGTTGCCCTCTTTTACGTGTTATGAAGTGTCGGAGGCTCTTACAGAAACGCTCTGTAGAGTGTAACAGATGCTATAAGGAAGGGGTGAAAAGGGTAAGTTTCTCATTATGGCAGCTTCCGATGAAAATGGACAATTTCAGGTTTTCTGCATAAAATATGTCATAATACACTAGGCAAAATTGATGCCCACTCAAGTGAGAAGACAAGGAGACGTGGGCTGAGGGACAAAATGGTATTATGAGTTCTTGACAGATAGATATATACTGTAGATATGGATAGATAGATAGATAGATAGATAGATAGATAGATATGGATAGATAGATATGAATAGAGATAGATAGATATCTATCTATCTATCTATCTACCGTATTTTTCGCTCCATAAGACGCACCTGACCATAAGACGCACCTAGTTTTTAGAGGAGGAAAACCGGAAAATAAATATTCTGAATGAAATAGTGTAAAAATGGATATTGCCCCAGCTCGTGGATATGCCTTAGCTCACACATGGATTTGCCCCAGCTCACACATGGATTTGCCCCAGCCAGCTCTCACATGGATTTGCCCCAGCCAGCTCACACATGGATTTGCCCCAGCCAGCTCACACATGGATTTGCCCCAGCCAGCTCTCACATGGATTTGCCCCAGCCAGCTCTCACATGGATTTGCCCCAGCCAGCTCTCACATGGATTTGCCCCAGCCAGCTCACACATGGATTTGCCCCAGCCAGCTCACACATGGATTTGCCCCAGCCAGCTCTCACATGATTTGCCCCAGCCAGCTCACACATGGATTTGCCCCACAGCTCACACATGGATTTGCCCCATCAGCTCTCACATGGATTTGCCCCAGCCAGCTCACACATGGATTTGCCCCATCAGCTCTCACATGGATTTGCCCCAGCCAGCTCACACATGGATTTGCCCCAGCCAGCTCACACATGGATTTGCCCCAGCCAGCTCACACATGGATTTGCCCCATCAGCTCACACATGGATTTGCCCCATCAGCTCTCACATGGATTTGCCCCAGCCAGCTCACACATTGATAATGCCCCAGCTCACATATGGATATGGCCCAGCAGCTCGTGGATGTGCCTCCGCTCACCTGCCGCCGCCGCGTTCGTCTCCTTCTGAGCATGCGTCCGCGGCAGGAAGCTTGGGCACTCGCCTGGGGGCCACGTGACCGCGATCTCCCGAGATCGCGGTCACGTGGCTCCCCCAGGCGAGTGCCCAAGCTTCCTGCCGCCGGACGCATGCTCAGAGGGACGAACGCGGCGGCGGCAGGTGAGCGGAGGCACATCCACGAGCTGCTGGGCCATATTCGCTCCATACGACGCACCCACTTTTCCCCCCACTTTTTGGGGGGAAAAAAGTGCGTCTTATGGAGCGAAAAATACGGTATATCTACAGTATATATGGATAGATAGATATGAATAGAGATACAGTTGTGTTCAAAATTATTCAACCCCCACTGAAATTGAGTGTTTTGGCCAGTTTGACATTGATTTTGATCATTCAGTCATCTTGCTTACAATTAAATCAAAGAGGCACGTGTAGGTCAGACAAATATAACATAACATTTATAATGAAATAACCACAAATGTCTTTTCTGTGCTCACATCATTATCAGTTTTATTCAACCCCCAGTGACATTCAATCTTAGTACTTAGTACAACATCCTTTTACAGTTATAACAGCTTTTAAACGTGAAGCATAGCTTGACACAAGTGTCTTGCAGCGATCTACGGGTATCTTCGCACATTCGTCATGGGCAAAAGCCTCCAGTTCAGTCACATTCTTAGGCTTGCGCACTGCAACTGCTTTCTTTAAGTCCCACCAGAGGTTCTCAATCGGATTTAAGTCAGGTGACTGCGATGGCCACTCCAAAATGTTCCAGCCTTTAATCTGCAACCATGCTCTAGTGGACTTGGAGGTATGCTTGGGATCATTGTCCTGTTGAAAGGTCCAACGTCTCCAAACCTCAGGTTTGTGACGGACTGCATCACATTGTCATCCAATATCTCCTGGTAATGAAGAGAATTCATGGTACCTTGCACACGCTGAAGCTTCCCTGTACCTGCAGAAGCAAAACAGCCCCAAAGCATGATTGACCCCCCGCCATGCTTCACAGTAGGCAAGGTGTTCTTTTCTTCATAGGCCTTGTTCTTCCTCCTCCAAACATAGCGTTGATCCATGGGCCCAAACAGTTCTAATTTTGTTTCATCAGTCCACAGAACACTATCCCAAAACTTCTGTGGTTTATCCACATGACTTTTGGCATACTGCAGTCGACTTTCTTATTCTTTGGAGACAGCAAGGGGGTGCGCCTGGGAGTTCTGGCATGGAGGCCTTCATTACGCAGTGTGTGCCGTATTGTCTGAGCTGAAACTTCAGTACCCACATCTGACAAATCTTTCTCCGTTCCTCAGCAGTCACACGGGGACTTTTCTCCACTCTACGCTTCAGGTAGCGCACAGCAGTCGAAGTCAGCATCTTCTTTCTGCCACGACCAGGTAGCGTTTCAACAGTGCCCTTTGCCTTGAATTTGCGAATGATGCTTCCTATGGTCTCTCTTGGTATGTTTAACATCTTTGCAATCTTCTTATAGCCATTGCCCTTCCTGTGAAGAGTAATCACCTCTTCTCTTGTCTTCCTGGACCATTCTCTTGACTTCACCATGTTTGTAACCACACCAGTAAATGTCTAGAAGGAGCTGAGTATCACAGTCATTTTAAAGCTGCCTAATTGGTGCTTATTATGCTTTATTGTTGCTCTGTGACATCCACAGGTGTTTCAATACCTGATTGAAAACACTTGAATGAACCTCTGTTCTTCAGAGTGGTAGTCTTTAAGGGGTTGAATAATTGTGTCAATGAAGAATTCACAAAAGAAACATTTACTACTGTATTACAAAACCAATTGATGTCATTTTAGTTGCATATGGTTCTTTAAAAAGTCTTTGTAGGATTTCATTCTGAATACAATTACAAATGTACACTAAATTCCCTAAAACCCTTTACAGCATTGGGGGTTGAATAATTTTGAACACAACTGTAGATAGATATCTATCTATCTATCTATATCTACAGTATATATGGATAGATAGATATGAATAGAGATAGATATATATGAATAGAGATAGATAGATAGATAGATAGATATAAAGATATTAATAGAGTTAGATAGATTTATGTATTGTATATGTATATATATATATATATAATATATATATATATATATATATATATATATATAATATAGATGTATAGGAATATAGATAGATATGAAGAGATAGATATGAATAGAGATAGTGTGACAGTCTCAGCCGTCACTGGGACAGTTAGAGGAGCCTAGGGGCTAGCCTCCTTCCTACTGACTATGGGCCAAGGTGCTACTTGTGGTTTGCCAAAACGATTACCCAGGGATTTATGTTGAACTGCTGTGTCTTGGCATTCTGGTGGGCACGCCTCACTTATTGTGGACATGTTTTCCATCTGAGGCTGAGGAAGAGGAAAATTTTTCTAGCAGCCAGATTAAGATAAGGGTTGAATTTCCCTTGCCTTGTCCTGTTATTGTATCTGATGATCTAATCGGTGTTGTATTCATGAAGGGGGTTGTTCCTTAACTGATATATTTGTATGTCTGTTTGAGTAAAGAGTGAGTCTTCTGCTGTTCCTCTGAACACTGGTCTTGCCTAGTGACTTGGGGTAAATCTTAATGATTTGGGAGTTTGTGTTCCTGCCCTAAATGTTACTGGTTCTGGTTGGTAATTTAGGGAGGTTTGAGCTGAGGTTCCTGGATTTCGATTTCCAGCTTGGTGAAAGCTAGAGTCTGATGGAGGAGCACAGTCAGGGTGCCAGGTGGTCCGTCGCAGACAGATAGAAAAATATGAATAGAGATAGATATTTATAGATAAGGATAGATAGATGGATGGATTTATAGATACACGTAGATATGGATAGATAGAAATGAATAGAGATGTATATTGGTAGATAAGGAACGATAGATAGATAGAACATTTTAGGTCTTCATGTACCCTTTTTGGGTTTTGTTCATGATAAAGAATATAAAAATGAACAGTTTTGCAATTTGTAAGTAGTAAATGTAACATGTGCACAGGCCCTAAAATAATGGCAGCGCGTGCCTTTGTGACGTTTCTGTTCCATAGAATCTGGGTTTAGAAACAGGGACAAGCAGGGTTATTCAGAGAGAGGTGTAAAGCAGGAGAATGGCAGGAGAAGATTAAAATCTAGACCAAATAGCCGATTTGGAAAGTGAGATAAATGGGAGAATTTTTCTGGTTTGGCTATTTTGACCTAGAATTTTCGCTTCTCCAGTCATTCTCCTGCTTTTCACCTATCTCTGAATAACCCTGTAGATTTTGCGAGTCCCATGTGATGTTCTAATCACCAACAGTTTCAACTGAACAACCTGCTTACTCTTATGCGTCCCGTGGAGGATTTGTAGTAATGTGCAGTATAATTAAAGTCATGCTTCCATGTGTTTTAACACTTAGAGCTCTCTAAATAAATATATAAAGAGAATAAGGCAATTGATACAGAACAGAGAGGAGAGTACTTGGAGTTATCAGGTTGGGTTTTTACGTCTGATTATTCTTAAAAACAGGCATGTCTTGGATTTACAGTAAAATTCACATTTACTGGATTTACGGCAAAAAATGTGCATGTCTGGAATTCACAATAAGGCGTGTGGGTTACAGTAAGACTAACGTCTTCAGGACGTCGAAATACAAAGCGCATGTCGGTCATTTCACTTTAAAATGCTCAATGTTAAATCCCCATGCAAAGAGCCAGACCAACACATTAAACAGCACAAAAGCATCCAAGAAGCCATTTATTGACACCTTTCAGCTTCCAATATTTTTTTGGAAGTTGGAACACCAAATAACTCGATTTGAAACGCTTTTCCCTTGAAAGGTATAGCCATGAGAGTCTATATTCAACCTGAGTTTTTATCAGAAATCAAATTATCAGGGAACCGACATTTCAATCTCTTGAACCAAAAAATGGCCACGTTGTGACTGAAAAAGGTCCTGATTTCGACCAATGGGGTAAATTAAATCAAGCCCTTAGTATTTTGTGCAACGTTTCGTCACAACTTCCTCATCAACAACATGCAGTACAAATCACAAGCCTTAGAATGGAAGGTAATAGGACAAATAAACACAGAAAACAAGGTCAAAGAAAAAGCCGTGATCATGAGCAAGTGGAGATAGTCCTACACATCAAGGTCTAAACTAAAAAAATGGTCGGAGCTGTGGCAATTGAGTTTTAATGTGGATAAGTGCAAGATAATGCACCTGGGACATAAAAACCCAAGGACTGAATATAGAATATTTGATACAGTCCTAACCTCAACATCTGAAGAAAGGTATTTAGGGGTCATTATTTCAGAGGATCTAAGGGTAAGTAGTCAATGTAATAGAGCAGCAGGAAATGCTGGCAGAATGCTTGGTTGTGTAGGGAGAGGTATTAGCAGTAGGAAAAGGGAAGTGCTCATGCCACTGTACAGAGCACTGGTGAGACCTCACTTGGAGTACTGTGTGCAGTACTGGAGACCGTATCTCCAGAAGGATATAGACATCTTAGAGAGAGTTCAGAGAAGGGCTACTAAAATGGTGTACGGCTTGAAGGAGAAAAGTTACCAGGAAAGGCTTAATGATCTTAACATGTACAGCTTGGAAAAAAGACGAGACAGAGGAGATATGATAGAAACATTTAAATACGTAAAGGGAATCCACAAGGTAGAGGAAGGGAGTATATTTAAACGGAAACAAAGTAGCAAAAGAAGAGGACATAGTCTTAGATTAGAGGGGCAAAGGTTTAAAAGTAACATCAGAAAGCATTATTTTGCTGAGAGGGTGGTGGATACATGGAACAGTCTTCCAGTAGAAGTGGTAGAGGCCAAAACAGTGATTGAATTTAAGCAGGCATGGGATAGGCATAAGGCTATCCTAAACAAAAGATAAATCCAGGTAAAGTATCCATGTAATTGGGCAGACTAGATGGGCTGAAAGGTTCTTATCTGCCGACATTTTTCTATGTTTCTATATTTCTAAGGTCAGTAACATGCAAGACAGAGGTCAAGGAATGCCAGAAGTCAGAATAATCAATAGGAAAAGCCAAGGTCAGTACATGCAATGACAAAGAAAAATATAGCACACTCTTGGGTAAAGAAATCCATGACAGGGCTCAGATAGGTACAGGTGAAAAACCATTGGTCGGAGTCAGTGCGGGGCTCCAAAATGTGCCTGGGTCACTGGGAGGATCCTACTTCGGTGCTAGAATGATGAAGGGATCTCGAGTCAGTATCAATCAACGTACTACTACATCTCCCATCAAAACTGTTGTGCGAATAAGGACGTGCAGGGCGTTTTTATAACTAGGCAAAGTAGGCATGTACCTACAGGCGTCTGCCGCAAAGGGGCTCTTTTTGCTCTTTTAAAAAAATAGAGTTTTTTTCTGTCTTTTTTTTTTGCAATCATTTTTACAAAGATAATGAATTTCATTTGCTTTTGGGCTGCAGATCAGCATACCGAGATATCTCGATAATGGGGCCCCAGACGCTGCCTTTGAAGCGTTAGATATCTCGATATCGGTAGTGAAGGGGTTAATTGCTCTTTGCTAAATACGTTTTATTTACCCAACCTCTAAACCCCCCCAATAATGCTAATAAATGGTGAATATTGAGTAGCCCTCAGTTGGTTTACGTTGTTTAATTGTATTTATTCGATGGACTTACTTGCCTTCGCATTCTCTCCAAAAGAGACAGAATGCATTCCACTCTATTTCTGCTTTTATTCCTTTTCTATAATTGGGCGCTCGCTCCGTAGAGAAACTCTTAACAAATTGTACAACTATAAAGAGACGCGTAAAATTATTACTAATTTAGTTTAGATATGCGAGTCAACCGTTAAAAGAAGTCATCCAAGAACGTGCCCTTTCGTGTAACACTTATTTTAAGTTATGCTGCTTTTAATTGCAAATGTTGCTGAGCGTTTCTGCTAATTAACAGTAATTCACTTTTATTACACTTAATTTTTTATTATTTTTTTAACCTATGGATTTTTTTGTAAGTAAAATGCACTAAAAAGGAGAAGAAACTTGGCATTCTAACCTTCCTAAATGGGCCATTTTGGAAAATGGATAGTGTTTAAAAGTACTACAGTGAATAATAAATTATACTATTTTAGACATTATGTTCCTCTGGTGGTGTATGTTTTTATACAATAAATTTTACATTAAGTATCTTTCTAATTTTTTTTCTAATTTACGGTAAAGAATACTCAAAAAATGGATTGTTTCAAGGTCATTTGAATGAAGCACATATACTTATAATATATAATATTATAACTTATAATATAAAAATATATATAGTAAATTCGATAGGCCGTGTTAGTCCAGATGCCAAAATCACGAGTATAGCAGTACGTAGTGATACCTTTTTTATTGGACTAACGTTACATTTAAAAGACGAGCTTTCGAGAGGATTCCTCCCTTCCTCAGGTCTTGATGCTAACTGATCAGTTCCTAGAATTGAATATTAGGACATTAACCCCTTAAGGGCCGCTGACGTACCCTGTACGTCCTGTCCACAGGTCTCCCTTAGACCCGCGGACGTACAGGGTACGTCAGCAGCGCCTAATCTCCCTCCCGCCCGATACTCACCTCCCTCACTGGATCCCACGGCGATCTGGCAGGGAGGAAGCCTGCCCATGTGATTTACATGGGCAGGCGAGGCTGATGACGTCGCCACGCTGCGTGGTGACGTCATCAGCAGGCGTCCCCATGCATTTCAATGGAGGGGAGGGGTGGCTCCTTCAGAGCCCTCTATCTCCCGCACCATTGAAGCTAGGGAGATGCCGTTTGCACTGCTGGAGAGGGGAGAGCCTCCCCTTTTCAGCAGTGTATGGCATTAACAGTTTTGCCGCCGGATCACGTTGCGGCGCCAATTGGCGCCAAAATGCGATTCAAACCTGGAGGGGGGCTGACATCTTGGATGTCAGCCAAGCCTCCAGGTCCCCCCCACCCACTGACAACCTCACCATATGTGTGAGGATGTCAGTGGGCCAGTTACCCATCTAGCTGCCATGTAGAGATAAGGGGATCCTAATGATCCCTTTATCTCCCGATCCATGGCAGCTAGATGGTCATATTTGACATCATTTGAAAGGCCTAATTATGGACTTTCAAATGATACCAAACATGACCAGGTTTGGTTTTAAAAATAAATTTTAAAAAATAAATTAAATAAAAAAAAAATAAAAAAAAAAAAATAAAATAAAAAAATGTTTTTTTTTTAAAGTTTTTTTTGTCTGGGGGGAGTTTAATTAAATAGGACCTAGGCTGTCATCTAAAAATAATTAGCACAAAATGGTCAGAATGAGCGCAGCGCACATAGGTGAACTGTCTCAGCAGTGAAGGGGTTAAAAAGCGAACGCATGTCAAAATTGGGTATTTCTAGTCACGGGACAAAATTTTGAACCTATTTAGCCGGGGTCTTTTTGGGTGGTTGTAGATTTTGGGGATTAAATTACGAAAAAGTGTGTTTTTACCATTTTTTTCTTCATATTTCATATTTTTTTATAGTAAATTATTGGATATGATGGAAATAATGGTATTTCTAGAAAGTCCATTTAATGGCGGGAAAAAGGGTGTATAATATGTGTGGGTTGAATAAACGAGTAAGAGGAAAATTTGACCTAAACCCTAACAGCGCAGAAACGTAAAAACAGCAGCGGTCACTAAAGGACGGATTTGTGTAAAACCGCCCGGTCACTAAGGGGTTAAGGGTCACATGGGTGGGGGAATTAGATGTCGTAAAAAGTGAGAGTCAAACGGTATGTTCAAAATGGGAAAATAAATGCATGAGGGATCTTGGGCCCATAATAAAACAACAAAGATAAGATCATATAACCTAGAATGAAAAAAGGAAAAAGAAAAAGAAAAAAAACCAAAAACACAAAACAGTGAAGGCTGAAATATATATATATATATACTGTATATTGTCTATGCTGAAGTTGGGTTACTGTTGGGTTATTATTGGGGAGCAGGAGGGTAACAGCCCGGATAGAGAGTTCGTAGTTGCACAATGAAACCTTTGCTGGGTTTGGATTGGTTGAGTTCCTTGGATAACCCTCCCTGGATCTACTGATTGATTGATTATTTGTCGTGTAATCACAATATTTCTCAACAAATTGACCTGTATAGTAGAATGGGATAAACAAATATATATTGTGCTCGTCTACAAGCTCAAGAGAAAACAAACAAGGGGGAAGAAGGACCCTGGCCATGATGTGGTTAAAGTCGCACTTCATCGTTTATGATGTCCCGGTCACAAATGTTTTATCTATCTTAATGTATCGTTAGTCCTACAAAACACATACTAGGTCTTGAAATAAGCATGTGAAACTTTTTGGGGAGCTGCTAACATCTGAGGGGACTGTTTCAAGGATGTCCCCCAGAACACATAAGTGGCTCATCCATAGGGGTCTAGTCAAGGTTTAACCCCACCAGTAAGCACGACTAATAAGAATAATAAAAATATATTGGTAGTTATAAAAATGCTTTTTTTTTTACCAAGGAAAGGGTTAATTCCCCAGTCAAACAGGCAGGTAAACATTTATTCTTAACTCCTTAACTACTAAATTGTTTTCCCTAAATCCACCGCCAGGATCCAACTGATTTATGGAAAACAAATGTGCATAATACATACATTGAAACTGTAGATAGATAGATAGATATGGGTAGATAGATAGATAGATAGATAGATAGATAGATAGATATGGATGGAGAGGTAGATATATGGATAGATAGATTGATATCAGTAGAGGGGTAGATATATAGATATTGGTGGATAGATAGATATCGATAGAGAGGTAGATAGATAGAGGTGGATATATATATATATATTTATATATATTGATAGAGAGGGAGATAGATAGATAGATAGATAGATAGATAGATAGATAGATAGATAGATATGGATGTATAGATATTGATAGAGAGAAAGAATGATATGCATAGATAGATAGCTATTGATAGAGAGGTAGATATATAGATATTGGTGGATAGATAGATATCAATAGATATATATTGATAGAGAGTAAGATAGATATGGATCGATAAATATTGGTAGATAGATAGATACCGTTAGAGAGATAGATAGATAGATAGATAGATAGAATAGATAGATAGATAGATAGATAGATAGATAGATAGATATGGATAGAGATAGATAGATAGATAGATATGGATAGAGATAGATAGATAAATAGATATGGATAGAGATAGATAGATAGATAAATAGATATGGATGGAGAGGTAGATATATGGATAGATAGATAGATAGATATGGATAGATAGATATTGATAGATATATATGGATAGAGATAGATAGATATGGATAGAGATAGATAGATAGATAGATAGATAGAAATGGATAGATAGATATGGATAGATAGATTTTGATGGATGAATAGATAGAGATAGATAGATAGATATGGATAGAGATAGATAGATAGATATGGATAGAGATAGATAGATAGATAGATAGATAGATAGATAGATAGATAGATAGATAGATAGATAGATATGGATAGAGATAGATAGATAGATATGGATAGAGATAGATATGGATAGATAGATAGATAGATAGATAGATAGATAGATAGATAGATAGATAGATAGATAGATAGATAGATATGGATAGAGATAGATAGATAGATATGGATAGAGATAGATAGATAGATATGGATAGATAGCTATGGATAGATAGATAGATAGATAGACAGATGGCGGGCAGACAGATAGATAGATATAGGTGTACACCTTCTATACTACTCTTAAAAATGCATTAATCTACAGTCTAAAATATAAAACCTTTTAATACATCTGCAATTCATTTTCTGTGACCTTAGTAGAATCAGCCCGGCTCAGACGTAAATAAAGATGGAATAAAGCTCACATTCCATCTCGCAGAAGTCAGATTTCACCTTAAACAGCTTAATCAATTACATCACAGACATTGCAAATGTGATAATAATGATAGGGTGTCAGTAAATCATCCACAAGAGGCGATTTTTGCTGTCGTTACATAATCTCCACTCTGATATTCCGCGAGTTGCAATGTGAGTAATTTTAATCAAGGAAACGCTGTTAAGGAGTATTGGGTGGGATGAGGATCATGAGTTTCAAACTACCGCATCAAACATTCTGAACGTTTATTAACGATAAGCATCATTAACACCAGTTTGTGTGAATACATCAGAGAAAAATATGTGTTTTTTTTCATGTATGGAAAAATCGGAAACAATGAATCCTTGTGAACCCTTCCGTTACATATATGAGAAACAAAGATTTATGCATTATCAGAATTATTATTATCGTCATTTATATAGCGTCAACAGTTTCCATAGCGCTTTACAATAACCAATGGGAATAACACAAAACAAAACAAACATAAGAACAGAAACAAGTGGCGCAGAAGGCCCTGCTCATAGGAGCTTACAATCTAGAGGATTTGGGGTGGAGGAAGAGAAGAGGAGTTTTATTGGTCGTCAGGATCACTAGCACTAGTGTTACTGAAATGATGAGGACATGGAAGTGATACCATTTATGATATGAGGGTAGGTGAGGAGAGGGATAGGTCAGCATTGGTAATGTGATATGCTGTCTTGGAGGCAAGAGTTGGCATTGAAGGTGTAGAGAGAGGACAGGTGGAAGTCGCCTGGTGTCCAGAATAATCTAGAAGGAACATGCTTGTGGAGTAACGAGGACATGTAAGGAGGGGTTGTGTTGTTGAGTGCTTTGAATGTGAGCATCATTATTTTAAATCGGATCCTGTAGGGTACAGGAAGCCAATGGGACTGGATGGTTGGCATATCTTTGAAAAAACTAGGCTTAGGGCTTCTAATTGATGGTTACCTGGTGGAGCACTGTATCTGTCACTGTTTCACCTACATCTGCAGGACACCTTAGCAGGTTGTCTCTTCCTCACTAGCATGTAGCTCTGCATAGAGGTGCAGTCTGCAGGCCTGACGCTGATTACTACCTCCCAGAGCTCACACCTTCACATTCCTGCCTCCCTATTTAGTCTGGCCTCACCCTCTTCCCTGTGCCAGAGTCGGATTGGGGTCCTTTTCCCTCTTACCTTCTACTAGCATGTCAAGTCCTGTTTCCAGTTACCACTGTGCCAAGTCCCACTGTATTATTATTATTAAACTTTATTTATATAGCGTCAGCATATTCCGCAGCGCTGAACAATGGGCACATTATAGACAGGGTTACAATACATTGAGACTGAACAACATTTTGACAAACCGGTACAGGAGAAAACGAGGGCCCTATTCCTGTGGGAATTTACAATCTAGAAGGGTTGGGGGTAGAAAATACGAGGAGAGGACTGCAGGGTAAGAGTGAGGAACTGCAAGGTGAGAGCGAGGGACTGGGTGGGGCAGTGAGGTGTACTAGTGTGTTGGGTGGTAGTCTTGCCTGAATAGGAGAGAGCGAGGCCAGCTAGAAGATTATTTCAATAGTCAACTGTACCAAGCCTGTCTCCAGTTCCTGTTGGGCTAAGTCCTTTCTCCAGTTCCCGCTGTACCAAGTCCTGTCACTGGTTTCTGTAGTACCAAGTCCTGTCTCCAGTTACCACTGTGCCGAGTCTTCGCCTCCAAGTACCACTGTGCAAGACCTGTCCCCTGATCTCGCTGTGCCAACTCCTGTCTCCAGGTCCCACTGTATCAACTTCTGTCTCGTGTCCCGCAGGGGAAGATTCTGTCTCCAGGAACCACTGTAACAAGTCCTGTCTCCGGGACCCACTGTGCCAAGACCTGTCCCCTGGTCTCGCTGTGCCAACTCCTGGCTCCAGGCCCCACTGTATCAAGTCCTGTCTCTTGTCCCACTGTGCAAGATTCTGTCTCCAGGACCCACTGTGCCAAGTCCTGTCTCCAGTTACCGCTGTGCCATGTCATGTCTCCAGTTCCCATTGTGCCAAGACCTGTCCCTAGTTCCCACTGTGAAAAGTCCTGTATCCTGAAGCCAGTGTCCAGTTTCCAATTATTACATAGCTCCAACATATTCTACATATTCCACAGTGCTGAACAATGGGTACAGTAGAGACAGTGTTCCAATATAGAGAGACAGGACAACATTTGACAAACCATCCGAGGAGGAAATGAAGGCCATATTCCCTTGGAAATTTACAACCTAAAAGGGTTGGGGTGGTGAGAAACAGGAAAAGAATACTGCACTGTCAATCAAAAGTCAATTTAACCCCTTCATTCATTTTATTTACTCATCACATTTAAACGTTACATTAATGTTTTATGGCAGAACCTACAAATTATATATTGTTTTGTTCTTTTTTTCGGCTGGATTCAGCAAACAAATTATGTCATCAAAGTTAAAAGAGGTTTTGTGTTCTTCCATACATGAAAGAATTGGATAGGATGCTCATGCGTTTGCCCCTGCAGTACGTAGAAAAGAGAAGGAGCCCAAGTACCTCCTTAGGGTGGTTCTTTGCTAGGTTTACTGGATGAATGTTGGCAATGTTTCAGCTAGAAGCCTTTATGATGCAAGAGGCAATTTATTTTTTTAAAAAAGGGATACAGGGTTATTCAAAGAGATTCGAAAAGTCACCGCACATTCGGTGACTTTTCGTTCTCTTCAATTCGGTTCCTTTTGCCGATCCCATTTCAGTGATCATGCGGTGTATTCAGCAAGCACCACAGGGTCCCCGAATTGCAGGGAAAAGCTGCTGAAAACTAACCGCAAAACCCAGCGAATGCACGCCGAAAACAAGCAAAAACATCTGGATTAACCTGCCGAAAACTACAGAAAAACCCAAACAGGAGCCGATCGCAGCCTTCGACACAGCAGAAGAGGCAGTGAATAAATTAGGAAAACAGTTCGTATGAATGATTGAAAAGTGAAACACTGTTTGCAAAGAAACTACTGAGCGAAAATGTCTGAAATTTGCATATGAGGTCCAGGGAATGATAATAAAGAGGGCTGTTACAGAAAAAAGAAGTAAACGTACAAAAAAAAAAAAAAATTCAGAAAAATGCTTAAAATATCCTAAAAAATCTATAAATAAAGAGACTCTTTACTGCAGCATTTTATAATGAACGGTTTATTAGATATTGAATTAAAACGGGAATATTTTTAACATTGAAGCCTATGGGATTCTCCTGAATAAACTTGCCGAATTAAACCACCGAATGGCAGGGCATTTCGGGAACCTTTCACTGCTGGTTTTTGTTCTCTGAATAGCCGAAGCAGTGCTTTTTATTGGGACTCACTGCCCTCGAACAGGCACCGAACAGGCACCGTATGTTCAGGCAATTCGCCAGGATTTGGCGTATTGCCTGCTCTCTGAATAGCCGAATGGCCAAGAAAGGTAACCGAACGCTGATTTTCAGCGTTCGGTTACCTTTCTCAAGCAATTTGGATCTCTTTGAATAACCCTGATAGTTTTTCTGTATTTATATAGAGCCAGAACATTTCACAAACCCTTTACAATTAGGAAATTGAATCACGAGACATAGGAGACAGAAGGCAGATCTCCAGTTATAGTATCAAACATGTAGTAGCACCTTTTGGCCAGCATGTGGAGCCTTCTTCCTGTCAAATCAGCTTACTGTCATTAAAATGTGTTGTATGAAGGGTACATTAACCCCTTAATGCTGGGGAGGCATGTCTGCCGGAATGCCTATATAACGAAACCTGTCCGATTGCAGCCAATTGCGTCAGTAGGATGCTGGCAGGGAGGCAGGGCTGTGGAGTAGCTGGTGAGCTGCAGGTGTGCTATGTTGTCCCTTATTGTTCAAGCCCAGCCGCTGCCAGGATGGGCATAACGTGCCCGACACCGTTATGTGGGTGGCTTTTACACTGTGTGCAATAGAAAGTTGTTGTTTTTTCATAAATCACTAGGTGCTGGCAGTGTTTTTTTATGGGAAAAAATTGGTAGTGAAGGGGTTAATTTCATTCAGGAGTTTGGGTGTCTATACTTTCAATGGATGAATGATTGTGGCTTTTATTTCTAGTTATGGACATTATTGACTATTATCTTTTTTGAGCTTGGATTTTTTTGAGAAAGTATTTTCCAGGAAGGATACATTGGGATGTCGTTTTCAAGTATGTGCTGAGTGGCGAGTATGTATTGTTAGGTGTCTTGCCCAAGGACACTTACCGAAGAGGTGCTCTTGCCGTGGTCAAAGCTGGGTCTCCATGGTTAGAGAGCAGTGATGTTACCTCTACACACACACATATACATACACAATACACACACCAAAGAGTAGCAGAGAAGACTCTGCACGAGAGTTTACAATCTTAGAGAAGAGGGGTGACACGTTAGGTGAGGGTGAATAGAGAACAAGAAGAAGCGGGGTGCATGTGGGTAGTGTGGGAAGAAGGAGCAACAAATGAACAATGGGGGGATTAGGGAGTGAGCTGATAGGCTTCTCTAAAATAATGGGTTTTCAATGATGTCTTGAAGGACTGGAGAGACAGGGAGAGTCTGATGTTGCTCGGGAGGGAGTTCCATTGAAAGGGGGCAGCTCGGGAGAAGTCTTGAAGGTGGGAGTTGGAGGTCCAGGTACAAGGAGCTGATAACATCAGATCTTTGGCAGAGCGGAGTGGTCGGGATGAGATATAGCTGCTAATAAGGGAGGAGATGTAGGCAGGGGCGCGGTTATGGAGAGTTTTGTATGTGAGCACCAGTATGGATTCTAAAGGAAACAGGGAGCCAGTGTAGAGTTTGACAAAGGGGCGAGGTGCAAGACGTGCAGGAGGTGAGGTGTATGGGTCTGGCACAGACATTCATTACAGACTGCAGAGGGAGAATCTGGGATCTTTTAAGGCTGGAGAGAAGGATGCTACAGTAGTCCAGAAGGGAGATAATAAGAGCTTGGATGAGCATTTTAGCAGAGTCCTGATTAAGAAAGGGACGGACGTGTGCAATGTTTTTTAGGTGGAAGTAGCAAGATTTGGCTAGTGACAGAATGTGAGGAGTAAACGATAGATTGGAGTCCAAGGCAACGAGCCTGAGAGAGATGTTTTATCTGCAGTTTAAAAGGAGGTTGTGATTAACAGATATTGAATGAACTGTTTGATAGGAAACACGAGACAGAGCAACTCAATTTTGTAATAAATATATCATAACTGTGTCATGCCTATAATTACATTTATGTAACTGTTTTACTTTGCAGAGTGATAAAATGATAAACTGAAAATATACATAAAAAATGAAATATATATTTTTTCCCACCTCTTCGACTCCACGAGAAAATGATTGAGATAATACAAAGCATACATACATTATTTTTTTTTCCCCAGTGCTATAACGCATTCCTTTTTATAGAGGAGATTATTTCAACCCTCGGATTCCAAATGACATTGCAATTTACTGTATGAATTTTCCTTTGAACTCAACATTTGAAGAGGCGATTATTTTTTCCCGAGGATTACCCGCATGTTTTCAGTCTCTCTATTAAAGATTAATGCTTTTAGCAAGAAGATCTCAGTAATCATCACGCGAAGAATTACATTTGTAACTAAACCAGATGAATTATCATAATATCGCCATATGCTTCTAATCCGTAGCAGGTGATTTCATTGTTTTATTAACGTCTGTTTATTTTGTTACATTTGTATAAACTTACCGTTGAAAATCTGGACTATTTTATCAACGGTAACATGTAAGCACCGGGGTTTATCTTATAACTGGCTTTTTCTCGGCTTCATCGATCACGTCTTTTTATAACGCTGTGTGAAATCTTTACCAGTGCAGTTTAACCCTTTCACTGACAAGCACTATTTTGTTGAAAAAAATGCTGTGATATTAGAAGCACATAGTTAACATGTGACTATCCAGAGAAGAATGAGCTATTCCAGATGATCAGAGACACCCCGTGAATTTCCGGGGCCCTAGACGAGAACATTATATATAAATGTAATTGAGGGCCAGACACTAAAAAAGTCACAGAAAAAAACCCTCATAGAGTGACACTGAGAAATACAATCGAAAAGTCAACACCCTTGGTAAAATGCTGCTCAAAGAACCATATATCCTTAACCCCTTCACTGCCAAGATCGAGATATCTCGGGCTTCAAAGGCACCATCCGTGCCCCGAAATCGTGATATCTCGGTCTGGTAATCTGTAGCCCAAAAGCAAATGAAATGCATTTGCAACAAACAAAATTTGTTTGCTTTTGAGCTGCTGAAGGTGCCCCTAAAGTTTCAGCCCTGTGGGCTCAATGCCCAAAGAGCTAAACCTGTGTAAAATCGCCTGATGATGCCCTTACATCGGTTTTTCAGCAGCCGGTGCAGGGAAAAAAAAAGGAAGAAAATAAACCAGTAGCTCAAACTGCTGTAACTCAATTTGGTAGTAGATGGCGCCATCTACTGGCCAAAATATGTAATTTACAGTAAGAAATAAAATGGATATAAGCTCAAATATTTCTTATTTTGAAATTAATTAAAAATGGTTTTACAAAAAAACACTGGTTTCTGACAATGTTTTTTTGGAAAATCACTTGGTTAGTGAAGGGGTTAAGCATATCATGTCCTTTCCTCCAGCCACCTCACTGGAGTTCATTTCTCACATCCATTCTTTAAAGCAAGACTCCATCAACAGGAATACAGGTAACATCAAGAATATAGCTTCATAACATCAATAAAGTAAAAAAAAATTATAGTGGTTTCAATGATTTGCAATAAATTAAAAAAATATATATATTATAACATCCGACGCGTTTTGCCGAGCACAGGTGACTTTCTCAAAGATATGCAACATATTAAAATAAAATAATGACAAAGTGCATCACAATTTTCTAACTTATTCTCATCTCCTCATCAGACCTCAGAGAAAATGTTGTGGTGCTTCAAGCCAGGCTTTTAATGCTGCACCGCCTTATACGCCACCTTTTTTCACACACTGATCCCCCACACTGATCGTCACAATTAGTCACCCTTACCCCCAGATTGATAGACACCCCTCTCCTTCAGACAGACACCCCTTCCTTCCACTTCTTAGACAGACACCCCTCTCCTTCAGATAGACACACCCTCTTTATCAGACACCCTGTCCCACTCCAAAAAGACACACTAACACTCATATGTCATTGCTTTCTTATAGGGGGGTCTCTGAGTCAGGCAGCCTTGGAGGCAGATGGAGTTCCATGCTTGCATTGTCTCTGTGTATTTACACGGCAGGTGTCGGCAGTGGCTTGGGTCCCCCCTGAAGTGCTGGGCCCAGGGTGTGCAACCTGTTGCCGCAACCAAAGGGCAGGCCCGTAATCCATTTCCCCAGCTGGGCCCTCCTGTCCCCAAACCACAGTGGTTTGCAGCGCACCACAGTTGCAAACCTGGACCAACTCACTGCATAGTTATCACATCTCTGTTATTTAATAATCAGAACCTTCAATAACTAATAAAACTTTTAAAATCACAATGTTCTCACAAATTGTGGGTATTGCGGTATATCATAGAACTTTTGAAATATCCATGTAGAATCTGTTTGAGGTTGCAACATTAACCCCCGTTACGTAGCAATGTTTAAATACCCCCTAAAATTTATCTGTGCTTATACAATTTTCAAATCAGTAATACATTCAGAAAGGGCAGACGGGGCACTTGCATTTTTTTAAACCCTTGGCTCTCATTACAGAAGAACATAATTAATTTTTTTATCTTACACGCACGTAGCAAAATGGAACACTTAAAAAGGAATAATAACTATTTTGAAGCTGGTGATTACAGAACATTAATTGGTACAGACAGATCTGATGAAGTGTAGAAAATTGTATCCACTTTAATTAGAACGTATTTGTTCTATTTCAAAATTAACAATGGTGAAATTAATATTGTTTGTGACAAGTTCATCCTGACCTCAAGGACCTTTGGCAGGTAAATTCTTTTTGATAAAAAAAAGCTGGATTTTGCTCTTAAGTCTGATACAGGGAATAATGGATCACTTTACAATTATCACTATTATATTTATGTTCCACGTCAACTTTTAAGAGGTCATTTTATTCACCCAGAATAACTTCTTAGTTTGATATAAGTTAACCCCTTCACTACCAAGCACTTTTTGTTGGTTATAAAAATGATCAAAACATTAATCTGAAACATGAGATGCATACATCACAATGAACCCCTTCACTACCGATATCGAGATATCTCGGGCTTCAAAGGCACCATCTGATCCCCCGATATTGAGATATGTCGATGTGCTGATCTGCAGCCCAAAAGCAAACTAAATTAATTTGCTTCAAACTAATTTTGTTTGCTTTTGGACTGCAGAAGGTGCCTCCAAAGTTTTAGCCCTGCGGTCATAATGCCCAAAGAGATAAAACTGTAAAATCGGCTGCTGAAAGGTCTGAAATATCGAACTTCCAGTAGCTGATGCAGGGAGAAAAGAAAACCAAGACCTGATGTTTAAACATCTGTAACTCAATTTGGAAGTAGATGGTGCCATCTACTGGCCAAATAGATTATTTATAATAAAAGCAGTTTGGGTGCACTCTGGATTTAAGATTATATATAATCACTGCATTTGGAATTTATCTTACAGGGTTATTCAAAGAGATTCGAAAAGTCACCGCACGTTCGGTGACTTTTCGTTCTCTTCAATTCGGTTCCTTTTGCCGATCCCATTTCGGTGACCCTGCGGTGTATTCAGCAAGCACCACAGGGTCCCCGAATTGCAGGGAAAAGATACCGCAAACCTGACGAAAACTAACCGCAAAACCCACCGAATGCACGCCGAAAACAAGCAAAAACATCTGGATTAACCATCGAAAAACCCGAGCAGGAGGCGATCACACGCAGCGAAGCAGCCGAACAGGAGCCAAATCACACAGAGCCGAAGCAGCTGAGACGCAGAGGAGGCAGTGAATAAATTAGCAAAACCATTTGTATGAATCTGTGAAAACGAAAAGCTGTTTGCAAAGAAACTACTGAGCGAAAATGTCTTAAATTTACACAGGAGGTCCAGGGAATGATAATAAAGAGGGCTGTTACAGAAAAAATAAGTAAACTTTAAAAACAACCTTAAAAAAATCAGACTTTTAAAAAAAAATTAAAAAATTCAGAAAAATGCTAAAAGTATCCTAAAAAATCTATAAATAAAGAGACTTTTTGCTGCAGAATTTTATAATGAATGGTTTATTAGATATTCAATTAAAACAGGAATATTTTTAACATTGAAGTCTATGGGATTCTCCTGAATAAATTTGCCGAATTAAACCACCGAATGGCAGAGCATTTGGGGAACCTTTCACTGCTGGTTTGTGTTCTCTGAATAGCCAAAGCAGTGCTTTTTCATGGGGATTTCACTGCCCTCGAACAGGCACCGAACAGGCACCGTATGTGCAGGCAATTCGCCAGGATTTGGCGAATTGCCTGCTCTCTGGATAGCCCGAATGGCCAGGAAAGGCAACCGAACGCTGATTTTCAGCGTTCGGTTACCTTTCTCAAGCAATTCGGATCTCTTTGGATAACCCTGTTAGTCTGCTCCCCTTGATTCCTTCGTCGCCCGACCTTTGGTGTAATTTTCTCCTTTTATACGTTCTTTCCAGCGGGAAGGCTATATTCCAATAATTATGGTTTCCACCTCCGCAGCTTAGATCTGCCAGTCTAGTCAGCACACTCTAAACAAGCTTGATATCCTTAAAACAATTTATTAAAATCGAAAATAAAAACATATTACATCAAATTATAGCATTATCCGTCGCGTTTCACCTTAACGTCTTGAAATAGTTAAAAGATTGAAATAATATAAATTCACTCACTATTTTATGCATTGATACATTGCAGAAATATTGCTGGGTTAAGGTTCTAAATTCTAGATGGTGTTCCTTATCATACACAATGTCGCACAGGGTCTGCATTATCAGCATACAGGCAGAAATGGCCTTTGTGTCAAATACAATAACTGTGATAAAGATAGATAATAAAATGGTGAGATCTCCTGCTTATGGGGATTTGTAGTGATCAAACTGAGATTATTATCAATGCAGCTTCCAAAAAATACCAATATCTGTATGTGCTGCATAATGCCTGTGTATGGGAATTACAGTAACACCTTGTATCTGTATGTGCTGCATAATGCCTGTGTATGGGAATTACAGTAACACCTTGTATCTGTACTGTACAGGGATTCACAGTTATTAGAACCCACTAAATGTTATCTCTGTACAGCAGTGAGTGACCCCAGAGCTCTCTCTGTATTTTGCCCTCTCCCTGGCTGCTGTAATTCAGCAGTAAGGTTTGTTAAATGTCTTTTAAACTGAGGGTAGGGACTGCTCCTTATATCTTCTTTTCAGTTATATTATAACAGGAGTCAGATCTCACAGAAAATTGAATTTATACTTAAGGAGAATGCCAATCTTGCATTACAAACAGCATGCAAACAGTGTTTTATATGTTATTTACTGTATTTAAATGCAGAATTATGTATATACATTTATGTAGTGAAGGGACTAAATACCTACATGCATAACAATGTACTAAAATCGTTTTGAAGGGTGGGGAGGATCTGCTTTGTGTGTGTCCTTCAGGATAAGGTAGGTTCTGCTATGTGTCTATTTTCAGGAGAGGTTAGGGTTAGAAGCTAGGGTTAGAAGCTAGGGTTAGAAGCTAGGGTTAGAAGCTAGGGTTAGAAGCTAGGGTTAGCAGCTAGGGTTAGAAGCTAGGGTTAGAAGCTAGGGTTAGAAGCTAGGGTTAGAAGCTAGGGTTAGAAGCTAGGGTTAGAAGCTAGGGTTAGAAGCTAGGGTTAGAAGCTAGGGTTAGAAGCTAGGGTTAGAAGCTAGGGTTAGAAGCTAGGGTTAGAAGCTAGGGTTAGAAGCTAGGGTTAGAAGCTAGGGTTAGAAGCTAGGGTTAGAAGCTAGGGTTAGAAGCTAGGGTTAGAAGTTAGGGTTAGAAGTTAGGGTTAGAAGTTAGGGTTAGAAGTTAGGGTTAGAAGTTAGGGTTAGAAGTTAGGGTTAGAAGTTAGGGTTAGAAGTTAGGGTTAGAAGTTAGGGTTAGAAGTTAGGGTTAGAAGCTAGGGTTAGAAGCTAGGGTTAGACGTTAGGGTTAGACATTAGGGTTAGAAGCTAGGGTTAGGGTTAGAAACTGGGGTTAGAAGTTAGGGTTAGAAAATAGGGTTAGGGTTAGAAGCTAGGATTAGAAATTAGGGTTAGAGTTAGAAGCTAGGGTTATAAATTAGGGTTATAAACTAGGGTTAGAAACTAGGGTTAGAACCTAGGGTTAAAAGTTAGGGTTAGAACCTAGGGTTAGAAGCTAGGGTTAGAAGCTAGGGTTAGAAGCTAGGGTTAGACATTAGGGTTAGAAGCTAGGGTTAGGGTTAGAAGCTAGGGTTAGAAAATAGGGTTAGGGTTAGAAGCTAGGATTAGAAATTAGGGTTACGGTTAGAAGCTAGGGTTAGAAACTAGGGTTAGAAGTTATGGTTTGAAAATAGGGTTAGGATTAAAAATGACCCTTTTAGATTGTGAGTTCCCACAGGAATAGGGCCCTCGTTTCCTCCTGTACTTGTTTGTCAAAATGTTGTTCAATGTATTGTAACCCTGTCTATACTGTGCCTATTGTACAGCGCTGTGGAATATGCTTGCACTTTATAAATAAAGATTATTATTAATAATAATCATAAAAATAATAATAATAATAATAGAAGTTAGGGTTAGAATTTTTTTACCCTAGTTTCTAACCCTAGAGTCTAATCCTACTTTCTAACCCTGATTTTCAGTGGTTCGTTCGACAGGTTTAATCAGGCGAATGCTATAGGTTTCAATGGGAAAAAAAACCTTGTTTTTAATAGTTTTGGATAATTTCGTTCCATTTATCTTTTAGTTTTGGGTCATTTTCGTTCCTTTTTTTTCGTTTTGGATCATTTCGTTCCATTATTTTCACTTCAGATAGTCTTTAGATAATTTTTCGTTCTGATATTTCGATCCGTTTTTTCTTTTCGTTATGCTACCGCGATTCGTATTTTTGGCCGATTCGTTAATTCGAACGGCTGTTTTTTTGTATTTTAGAAGTGATTTTGAAATAGGAAAATGGTGATTTTCGTCTGAATTTGGATTTGGAACGAAACGAAATGCACATGTCTATTTGGCACGTGTGTTAAAACATCTAAAGAGAATAACAAGGATGCAAAGGATGCATTTAGGTATTAGAAGGGTCATATTAGAAGGGTCATATGAGGGGAAAATTAAACACTTCCAGAATATCCCTTTAATATCTGTTTCAGATCCAATTAACAGATTACAAATAAATAAATAGAAATTCTTATCAGCCGCACGGCTTCCTCTCCGAATGAGCAGATTGAATAGTTTTCACTAATAAATGTGTATTTGGGTATAATGGACCAGAAAACTCGTTCATGCAGCAATATAAGTTTTGTTTGAACGTCTATTTATAAACCCTCTGATGGTACCAAGCTCGTCCTATTCCGCACCGATGTCATAAAATAAAAAGAAGTAACTGGGGGAAGAAAAATTGCTCAACCAGAATACAAAAAGGAACAGCGGGGAAAAAAATCTCCTTTTTCTTCTCTCGTTCCGAAGGAAGAAGATCGTTTGTCTGACTTTCGCTAATCACACTTCTGTTTAATCAGTTTTCACATCATTTAACCTAATCAGCAATATCTACATATGTCAATCACTTTAAATTACGTCACCTAAGGAATTTCTACATTTAAAAAAAGAAAAAAAAACTGAAAAATTGAACTATATTTATGGAAATACGATAAAAATACCACCTTTTGTGTCAACATATGTGCAATATAAATGTAATAGTTATGTCCAAGGTATCTATGTAAAAACTAGCGTGTTGGCTGCAGTATGAATTTGTTAATTGGAAATGGAATCTCATTCTAGCAATTAAAAGGCTGTTAAATTAGTGCAAGGTACGCGTATATAAAAAAGAATAACAAGAAGGATACTGCAATTATATTTAGTTAGAAAGCACCAACATATTCCGCAGTGCTATACAGTGGGTAGGTAGGACATAACATACATACAATTAAAAAACAAGCCACAACGAGAACGATAGGAAATGAGGACCCTGCTCCAGCAAGCTTATATTCTGTAGGTGACAGGATGAAAGGAGTGAGATCTCACTGTTAATTAAATTTTTCCCTGGGAAGGACACTACCCTTCGATAAAAAGGCATGAAAATGAGGTTTTATACACAAATGTTTGATTTTCGTTGTAATTCAATATAATATTATAGGGGTTATTCGAAGTGAGCATTTTTCGGGATTTTCTTTGGCGATAATGTTTTACGATTTTTCTTAAATAGGTTTTTTTGTAACAGACCTTTTTATTATTATTCACAGGACCTTATATATTAATTCCAGGCATTTTCGTGCAGTAGCTTTTTTGCAAGCAGCTTTTAAAAGTTGCAGTGCTTTTCTTTTTTTTTCCTGTTGTTCGGTATATCGGCTTTTTCCAATGGCTGGTCGGTGCTCTATTCAGCGGGTAGCCGGCTTTTGTCGGATGGATTCGGTATTCTCTCGACGGGTTTTCTAATTTGATTCCGGTGGAATTTCGATGCTCTATGAATAACCCTGTATGTATGCACATTTCTGGTAGTGAAAGGGGTAATGGCTGTGGTAAGTTTACCAGAGTATTTCTTAAGTTTATGCCTGACTTCGAGTCAATCAGAATCAGTCCAGAAAATGTAACTCTCTTTATACGTATAGGAATTTTTATGCACCCTGCTGCAGGCTATGGCTATTTGAACTATGATGGGCGTCAAATAAACCTGGCCAAAGCTAACATCTGAGGCTTCAATGTAGATCTTATATGCTTCACACAGTAGATGCCTGCCATAACCCCTTAATGACAGAGAATACACAGCAATATTTATTTATAAATTGTGTGGCTAATTTTTGGATTATGATTGTAATCATTGAATTTATGGCCATTCTATTTGCTTCTTTAATAGGAATATGTCTATATGGTTTATTCCCTATATATGGGATCATCCACATATTTTGGAGGTAGTAGTGCCATATAGACATATTCTTATTCATGATCTAAAACATACATTGTGATAGTCTGGCACCCCAATGACTTGAAATGTCACCAGCCATCACTGAGCTGAGTAGGTTAGTAAGCAGCTTAAAGAGACATAATACATTTTAACAATCAGGCATATGTTAAATGATACAAAAAATAACAGAAAAAATTGACTGACGTTAAGATGGTTTTCCAACTAGTTCCAGTATCCTCGTTGACTGATGAGTTGTCGCATCAACGTCATCACACACGGCAGAACTCAGGAACAAATGTCAGGTTGCCTTCACAATGCTTCACCAATGGACTAGCTCGATGATGTCAATTGGTTTTGGAACAAGATGATTTGGTTAGTCATATCTCATCTATATAGGACATATTGAGCTTTGTGATTAACCCTTTGTGAACTGAGTTGTTTTCCATAAAACCACTGTCAGGACAGAGTGGATTCACAGAAAAAAATATTTAGTTGCCAATACAGTGAAAATGTGCCTGAGGATTATAAACGTATATTTTCAAAATGTATTCACTATTTGACCAGCAGATGGTGCCATCTGCTGGGCAGAAAAATGCTACTACATCTCATTAATACAGCTTGGGATACGTTTTTTATTGAAGAAGAAACATGGATTCCAAGCTTTTCAAACTGTTTTGCGACCTCAGTGTTATGCGAAAGGTACTAATTATTTGGGACACATCCTGGTCCCAAATTGAAAACTAATTTTGTTTTCAATAAGTGAAATTCCTTTATATTGTTCCAGAATTAGATCACATTGAGTATACTCAATATTGTGGAACTGTCAGGTGCATGAAGATTGAGCATACTCAATCATGGTAGTGAAGGGATTACCATACTAGCTATCACTTGATGGGATACCACATAAAGGTGTTAATGACAGGTTTACTTTAAGAATAAAAAGTTCTTGAAAAACAATTTGATCAGACATGCAGATTATATGATATACATTTATTTAACCCCTTCACTACTAATGGGGTTTTCCAAGAAGCAGTGGTTTTCTTTGGAAAATCTATCTAATTATACAGTAAGAAATATTTGGGAATATTCCCATTGTATTCCTTATGGTAATAATATATTTGGCAGGCAGATGACACCACCTGCTGGCCAAAAGGGATTACTGCAGTTCAGGTCTCTGTGCAAAATCAGCTGGGGAGATGTCATGATAGGCATATTCTCAGCTGGTTTTAAAAAGTGATAGCAGCTCGGGCAGCATGCCTACGGTGCTAAAACATTTGGGGCATCTCCTGGAGCCCAAATGCTAATTAAATTTCTTTATACAGTAAAACAATTCCCTTGCATAGCTCCTGTGGAACACCATATCAACTATACTTGATATCAGGGCTCAGGTGAAGTCTTGCAGATCGATTATACTTGATCTTGGTAGGAAATGGGTTATTAAGTTCAAAAAAATAATATTGTAATCATGCCAATGCTCAGTAAATGTATACTGTAGACCAGGGATGTCCAAACTCCGGCCCCCAGATGTTCCTGAAGTACAACTCCCAGAAATCTCTGACTGCATTAGATGGATGGAGAAGCATGTGGGTTGTAGTTCAGGAACATTTGGGGGGCCGGAATTTGTACATCCTTGCTGTAGACCTTTGCATGATATCTGTAGCTGTCCACATATGACAGTACAGTAGAAAGGCACAGGAAGGACTCACGTCCCTCACAATTATACACTGTTGCTCCTCATCGTGATGGGGATATCATTTTATTTTCTATTCGAGTTGTTTTACTCCTGACTGTTTGAATTGCTGAATGCTCAAGAAAGCAAAACAAAACATTTCCTTAGCATATGGCCCATAAAAATACACAACAAATCTTTTATATGTAGTCTGGCTGAATGGAAAAAAAATGAACGTTGAGTATTTTCGCAGCTAGAAAAAAAAAACATATCAACATACGCAACTGAATGTTGATAAATTGACTTTCTTTTGATTGGTTATGAAGTAATAAAAAGTAAATGAATATTATTTCACTGTTTTAGTGTGTCAACAGAAAAATGTGCTGCTTGCCTATAAAAACAACTTTTCACTGCAAGCCACATATTTTTGAGGTTTTAGCACTGATTGCCCATCTGTCTAGCAACATAATAACTTTAAACTTTCAAAAGTTGCAAATCGTTCATGTATAATTTTGACTATTATGGAACAGTTACATAAAAGAAATATAGTAGACATCTCTAAACAGCCTAGATAGGACAAACACATAGACTGGTAGTGGAAGGCAACCGGGAGAATTGAGGTCTCTGAAAGTTCTTCTACCTTCTGTGGTCATGTGTATCTTGAACTATAAGAAATGTTGGCAAGTCAATATGATTGGCCCCAGCTGATGCATACCATTACCTTTGTCCAATTACCATTATCGAACCAAGCTATGAGAAAGTGCGGTGTGTTATTCAGTCCATTCCTTCTTGAGATACAGGATCTGTTCTTCTTCATCTCCTATACCCCTGTCCACCAGGAGGCACTGCTTCAATCAACCATCCATTCCTAACCAGAGAAGTTAGCATCTCAGATACAGCACTGCCTTCTCCATTAAACCACCTTAATGCTGGATGTTATTTAAGCAAAGAACCAGATTTTTCTATAAGAAGAACAAGGACTTATATACATTTAGGGCACCATCACGTCCCTACAGCTAAAACGGGGACACTAAGGGGAAAAAATAGCATTCCCTAATCTCCCCTTAGCGTCCACATTTTATCTGTAGATTACAGGGCAGGTGCTGAGTCCAGCAGCCTGTCCCTTAGCGGCCGCTAGGGTCCAGGATGCTTGGGGCAGCTCTAAAACGCCGTCCTGAGCATCTGCTCCATGGAGTCCATAGGACTCTATGGAGGCTTCTCCTGCTGGGTCACATGATCATCAGGATCTCGCCTCTCGTGAGATTCTGCAGGTCGGCGGAGTGATCGCAGGGGGAGACTGGGGACTTTTTTTCCAAAGTCTCACTCTGCTCCCGGGGGCCATAAGCAGTGGATTGGACCACCGTTCTCACCGTGGGATTAGAGGTGAGTATTTGGTTGGGGGGTTTACAGCTGCTGCTAACTGATTCCGCAGAAGCTCTAAACCGGCGCCAACTTATTTAGTTAACGTAAGCTGTTGGTAATTTGTGTTAGGACTTTGTGATCCTAACGCTAATTACTCTTTACACTTCCCATGTTAAGCATAGGGAGCGCAAGGTACAGTAAGCTTGCGCTAAAAAGCGCTAATACCGATTCGCTAACGTGTTTTTTAAACCATTAGCGATTGGGCGGTGCTACAGGCGTCACCATATCACCTCAATTAACCCCAGCACTAAAGCTCATTTATGAGAGTGCTAGAGTTAACGAGGTTATAGAGCCCCTACTTGGGGGAGGTCAAGATGTCGTGAAGGTAGACATGATGATGCGTGCACTTGACTGTGCAAATAAGGCAACATACAATGTACATGGACAAAAAGTAATAGCTTTGGATTGTCTGAAAGTGATACTTCTTTAGGCACAGTAAGCAATGAACCCATTTCTTGATTATCCTGCAGACTAGTGGTTCCCAGCCCTGGTACTCAGGTAACAGGCCAGGTTTGCAGGTATCTGATGCACAGCACAGGTGATATGATTTGCTACTCAGTGATTGCAGGATTCAGTCTGTATTTCCCCAAGGGAATCCTTAAAACTTGGCCTGTTAGGTGGACTTGAGGACCAGGGTTGGAAACCACCACTGTAGACTAAGCAAATGATAAAGTAAATAAACTTGTGAAGCAAAACTTAAAGCTATTGTGCAGAGTGTAATCGGACAGGGTGCTCGGAGCAGTGAATCTTCCGAAAATCCTCATGTCATTGTAAGCATCTACACTGACCAGATTTATATGTCTTCGTTCTTGCACTTTTGATGGACGCTGATCCAATCTGTCAATTTAAGAAGGTCAAGGAAGAACAAGTGAAGAACAAGCGAAGGGAGCTCGATACAGACAAAGTAATTACTTTTGAGGATTCTCTGTACAAAGCACTTTTACTGGGATAAAACATCTGACGACCAGTATATGTGAGCACCTGAAATCTAGTCTACTATTTGCTACCAAAATCTACACACATTTTCAAATATACATTAAATAATGTACACAGGAAACAAAATCATTTAACACCAGGTCATTTAACACCAGTCAAGGACTCCCCCAAGTCCTTGCATTAACAAAAATACGAGAAATAGTTAACTGGACATCTACTCATCATGACCACTTTATTGATTTAAAGTGGTCAGGATGTGAGGAGTGACCCCGTCCCCTTCCAGACTCCGCCAATCTGGAGATATTGGGCAATATTACATACTTAACGCTAACGTTAGCGCTCAGCTTTGTGAGTTTTAATGCTAGATTAAGTGACCCTAGTGCGGGCCAACCATATTACATTCCGCACACTAATGGTTTAAAAAACACATTATCGAATTGGAGATTGTGCTTTTCAGCGAGAGGTTACTGTACTTTGCGCTCCCTATGCTTAACATGGGGAGCGCCAAGAGTTATTTAGCTTTAAGATTAAAAAGTCCTAATGCTAATTACGCCCCACTGCGGTTACTGAAAAGTTACTCACAGCGTGGACCTGGTGCTAACTGATTTCACTTCTGCGGAATCAGTTATTACTAGCTGTAAAACCCCCAAAAATTAAATACTCACATCTCATCTTGTGGCAAGAACGGCCGCTCGATCCTCTGGTTCTGGCCACCGGGAGCAGAGTGAGACTGGGGAAAAAAGTCCCTAGTCTCCCTTTGCAAATCACTCTGTCGACCTGCAGGGTCTCGTGAGAGGCGAGATTCGGAAGGTGATGTGACCCAGCAGTCGAAACCTCAATGGCATGGAGGGGATGCTGGGGCAATGCTTAGTGCTGCCTCGAGTATCCTGAAGCTTAGCTCTGCATCATGGGTAGGCTGCTGGATTAGCCCCTGCCCTGTAACATGGAGCTAAAATGGGACGCTAAGGAGAAGCCTGCAGGAGCAGGTTTTCCTTTTTAGCGTCCCTGTTTTAGCGGTAGTATTGTAATACTGCCCATTTTTGGGTGAAGTGGAGGAGTTGCCTTCACCTTACCCATTGTCACTAGCAGCCAGGAGTTTTGAATTCCCGGCTGTGGATCACCGGATCAGTCACTAGTGATGTCAGCACACATAGAGCGTGTCGACGTCAACCTCTCTGAGATCAAACACTGTAGCGAGCGGTGTAAGAGGGGCAGAGATAGATCGGATGTGCGCATGCGTGCAGCTCCAATCCGTTACTCTGCTCAGGCACTACAGAACTGTGTACATAAAGTGTGCATGTCTCATAGCACTGTGCAATGTGAGGTTCCTCCACTACATAAGTTGTACAAGGAGTGGAAGTTGCCCAAAAAGCTTCAGGGACTTCGGGGTTCAGGAGACCCTGAGCCGAAGAGGAGGAGCAGCGCATGGAGAGGGAGAAAAGGTGAATAAAATCTCAATTATATAACGGAAAAAAGAGAACTCTATTGTTTAATAAAGTATCCCTTTAATATATGCGTATATCCGTCCCACTTCCAAACTTTAACATACTTGAACTTAAATTTTTTTTGAGAGAGAGAATACTTATGCTAATGATACTTTTGTTTTTCCAAAGGACAAACAGTTGTCCGCTCAGATTTTCAGACCGATGTTCACAGATGACCTTTGATGTAGCTAATGAAATATTCACTTTTTGTTTCTCCCCATAAGACCTTACAGCAAGCGAAAGCTAATCAGCATCCAGCTTGGACTCGATGCTAACGTCTTTGATGAATGTGCACTTAAAACCTCTCTGTTTCAAAGCAGACCTTTGAATGGCCGACTCAATGTTTAATTAGGATATTTAATCAATGTCGAAAACAAACATCAATATAATGTTATTCTAATCCTTAACGAATGCGTAATAATTAATGGGAAAAAAAAGTCTTATTGAAAATAATGGCTCTGAGAAAGAAACAAATAAGCCGTAACGAACTCGAGTTTCCTGTTCTATATATTTCGTGGTATAGCTCCGATCCCTAGGAAGTAATCTGTTTATATTTTTTCCCCCTGTATTAAAGCTCACAACAGATGCGCGATAAAAATACAGCAAATAAAAATATCAATTAATTATATACATTTGCCTTTTTTGCTGACAGCTATGCGAAATGCGTTATTTATATATTTATTTTTATTTTAAAAATGTAACACTCGAGACAGATGGCAAAGTATGAGCTGAAAGTTACATATTCATTACATAGATTAAGGGAAAAAAATAAATAACCATATGTGCAAAGGGGAATCGGGAAAATGGTTAATTGAAGTCAATTAAAGTGTTCTTTGAAATATATGTTCGGCGGAAATTAACTGTGACATTTATAGTCTCGGTATCAATTCTTAGTATCAGAAATCAAAAGAATGTTCAATTAATTTGCTAACGGCTGCTATTTCTTTTCTGTTTTTTAATTCAATATTTATGATTTATTTGCAGAAAAATTAAAGTAAAAACACGATAAATAGAGATTTAGAGAAACAGAGATACTTACAGGGTTATTCAGAGAGATCCGAACTTGCCCTGAAAATGCACCGAACAGTGAATTTCCCCGTACGGTGCAATTTCGTGGCCATTCGGCTATTCACAAAGCAGGCAGTTCGCCAGATTTTGGCGAATTGCCAGCAAAATATGGTGCCTGTTCGACGGCAGTGAAATCCCCATAGAGAAGCAATGGTTAATCTATTCACAGACACCGAACAGCAGTGAAATGTCAGTGAAATGCACTGATTTTTGGTGGTTTCATTCGACAGTTTTAATCAGACGAATCCCATAGGTTTCAATGTTATAAATAAGCCCATTTCTATTCAATATCTATTAAACTGTTTATTTTTTTAATCTGCAGCAAAAAGTCTCTCTTTTTTTTTTTTTACTCTTTTAGGCATTTTTCAGGATTTTTTTGGCACCGTTTTTTTAAAAAAAATAGCGTTTATTTTGTTGTAACAGACCTTTTCATTATTATTCAAAGAACCTTATATGATAATTCCAGACATTTTCGTTAAGTAGTTTTTTTGCAAACAAACAGCGTTTCAATTTTGACACTTTTAATCTTTTTTCGTATTTTTTTTAACCCGTTCGTCGGCTTGTCGACTTTTTCTGACGGCTAGTCGGCGCTGTGTTCGGTGGATCGTCGGTTTTTTTCAGATGCGTTCTGTGGGTTTACGGCAGATCGTTGGATGTGTTTGGGATTTTATCAGCAGTTATTGGATTGATCCGAAATTTCAGATCACATCAGTGGCGGTTTCCGTTGATTTTTTTTGGTGGATTTTCAGCGGTTTTGCAGCGGTCGGTCCGTTCCCCCCACTTTAGGAATCCTGCTGTGAATGCTGAATTAACCGCAGGGTCGGGGAATAAGAGAGCACAGAAATGTAGGTGACATTTACAGTGGCAAGAAAAAGTATGTGAACCCTTTAGGATTACGTGGAGTTTTGCATGAATTGGTCATAAAATGTGCTCTGATCTTCATCTAAGTCACAACAATTTGAAAAACACAGTCTGCTTAAAATAATACAACACAAACATTATATGTTTTCATATTTTTATTGAACGGAACATGTAAACATTCACAGTGCAGGGTGGAAAAAGTATGTGAACCTTTGGACTTAATAACTGGTTGACCCTCCTTTGGCAGCAATAACCTCAACGGTTTACGGTTGAGCCCTCTATCTCCCCAACCGTAAAAGTGAAAAAAAATTGTACCGATGGAAAGGGGGGAGTCTCCCCTTTTCAGCGGTATGTCCCATTAACCGTTTCATTGCCGGATCGCGATTCAGCAACCAATCGGCTCCGAATAGTGATTCAAACCCAGAGGTGGCTGACATCTTGGATGTCAACCAAGCCTCCACGTAACTCCCACCCACCGACATCCTTACCATATGTGTGAGGACGTCAGTGGGCCAGTTATCCCCCTAGCTGCCAAGTGGAGATAGGGGGATCCATGGGATCCCAGTATCATCCAATCCGTGGCAACTAGAGGGACATGTTTAATATCATTGGAGAGGCCTCATCATGGCCTTTCCAATGATAGCAAACATGACCAGGTTTGTTATAAAACAAAATGAAAACCATAAAATAATAATAATAAAAAAAATGAGTTGTTTTTTTTAAAAAAAATTGTCCTAGGGTTTTAATTAAATAGGACTTAAGGTGGCATCTAAAAATGATGAGCATAAAATGGTCAAAATGAGCTCAGCGCACAGAGGTGAAATGGCTCAGCAGTGAAGGGGTTAAAAAGCAAAAACATTTAAAAATTGGGTATTTCTATTCTCAGGACAACATTTTGAAACTATTTAGCTGGGGTCTTTTTTGGCCGTTGTAGATTGTGGGGATTAAATTTTGGAAAAGTGTTTTTTTTCCATTTTTTCATCATATTTCATATTTTTTTATAGTAAATTATACGATATGATGAAAATAATGGTATTTTTAGAAAGTCCATTTAATGGCAGGAAAAACGGTATATAATATGTGTGGGTTGCATAAACGAGTAAGAGGAAAATTTGACCTTAACACAAACAGCGCAGAAACATAAAAACAGCAGCGGGCACTTTCGGATGGATTTTCGGAAAACCACACGGTCACTAAGGGGTAATTTATTTATATATTTTTTTAAATCACCCCTTCACTGTTTGACCAATTGCAGACAGAGCAGCCTGAGATCGTGACAACACAGTCTGGGGCTATGCTGTATCATTCCAAATGACGTTTGTTTGTTGCATTCAAATATCATTTGCATTTGGGATCCAGAAGGTGCCCCCAAAGTTGTAGCATCCTGAGCTAGGCTTGTGCACCGATTTTTTTTTCGGTTCGATTCGGTTCGATTTTTCGGATTTTTAAACTTTTCGATTCGGCTCGTTTCGACCGATTTCGGTTTTGATTCGATTCGGTTCGGCTCGTTTTTCGGGTACATTTTTTTTTCGAAATATCGACCATTTTTCGTATTTTTCGTGTCACTTTGCTCGGTTTTTGTATCGGCTTTTCGTTTTTTCGGAAAATTTTCGTTTTTCGGAAAATTTTCGTTTTTTGGAACGTCTGTTCTCGTTTGACACATTTCAAGTCCATTCGAAAAATCCGAAAATATTTCGTTTCGGCTCGGAAACGTTTCGGATCTGACATTTTCGGATCTAAAAATTTTCGGAAATTCGGCCGCATCCGAAAACACCGAAACACACATCCCTATCCTGAGCATGATGTTATGATAACGTGGTTAAACCCAGCTGGGAATGTGCCTAAATGACAGCTTCTTGTTGGTCCTGCTCGGAGACCTGAACTGCAGTAACTCCTTTTGGCCAGAAGATGGCGACAATATCCCCAAATATTTCCTACTGTATAATTAATTAGAAATGATTTTCCAAATAAACACTGGGTACCTGACAGTGAGTTTTTATTGTAATTCCTTCATAGTGAATAGGTTAAAAATACCAGGCACTTGTGGTAGCAGCTATTAAAAAAACTGAAGACTTTAGAATTCGATTTTATTTCTCCAAAATAGTATGACATTTGATTGGTCAAGTCTCTTTATTTAGATCATGAGCAGCAATTTATTTGTGTCAATATTAATTAAATTAGATATCTTCTATGGGGTGGGGGTCATCATATCATGCAAGATACTTTAAAAATAAATAAATAAAATAGTAAATAAATTAATAATAAAAAAATATTTATATTAAATATTATATATATATATATATAGATATATATATATATATAGGCCCCTATTACATTACTCACGCATCGGTTTTGCTCGCACGCAAATGCGCATTTGCGCGAGGACAAAACCATTTGGGCAGAACGTCGTATTTCAACGTTCGCGCAAACGATGCGCGTTATTGTTTGACGCGGATGTACTTGCGCGAGCGTGATGAACTGTGCGAGTCCTATACTTAACATTGTGGGTGCAAATCCGTTAAGCGGATGGTATTTCAATAGATGCGCAACTTCCTACGAACGACGTTTGCGCGCATAATTTTAACGTCTTTGAAAACCTGGTGGTAACTGCAAATCTGAACGTTCTGGCCGAAAAAAGATACGCCAGCACAAAAAAAATAAATAAAGCACAGTATAGTTACACATTCTACACATACCCAAACAAAACAATTGTGAGTTTGTGCAGATTTTTTTATTGCTGCAGCATGTATACTCAGATTTATTTTGACAGGCGCAAAAACGTTAGTGAGTCAATTAAGGTTCTTCATTCTGATTGGCTGAATCCCACGAAAAAAACAGTCCGCGCACTGATTTACATGCGCAACGTTACTGCGCGCGTATTACACTTTGTTTTGCGCTTTTTTTTTTACTAACGTTATTTTTTGACGGATGAGAAAATGCGTTCGGATTCGAATATCACGTTAATTTTCGCGCGATAACGCTGGACAATGCGCGCAAAAAAAATTGCGCTGCGCGAACGCATTTGCGCAGATCATGTAATATGGCCCATAGTGTATATATATATTTATATATAGACTGTGGTGATGATTTCCCCCCTTTTTTGTAATTCAGTCGCAGTTCTCCCTTGGCGTTATCGCAATATTTAATAAAGTGGACGTGTATCGTTTTATCAAAGTGTAAAATGAAGAAGCCACTTCAGGTTCTCCACAATACCACGGAGACCCTTTCCTATTCTAAAGGCAATAAGGGTGATTTTGATACCTCTACCAGATAATAAAATGTTCTTGTACACCGCATTCAATAGCAGACTGTCATGTAAGTGTCACTTTTCATCTTTCACTGTTCATTACTCCGGATCCTATGTGCTCGTTCGGTGAAGGTCAAATGTCTTTGTTTAAAGTTCATATTTAAAAACAGCAAAGTTCCATTTATTTTGGTGCTTTCAATCTCGGAGACTTTGCTATCCTTAGTAACTTCAATTTATTGCACATTATCAACTTGTAAGTTGTTGTTCTCTGGTCGGCTTTCTCGGTTTAGAAGCCGAATTGCGAGATTTAGACGACGGCAGGAAATATCTTCGCATCTATCCGTGCCAATATTTCACGGTGTTGCAGGAGCTCGCAAGATAAATACATTCAGGTGTCGTCGGAGGTTTGTAATAACTGAAAATATCACATTTTTGTTTTGGAGATAGATGTTTCTAGTGCCAGCAGTTACAATGATGGTCAGTTTGTCGGGTGTAGGAAGTGGGGGAGAAGGGGTACAGATCCCCCCAATTATCCTCATACCTGTACTTGTGCTTTGTGTGCATGGAATTGAAGATTTGGGGTTTATGCTATAATTTGCCCCCTAAAGTTTGACGTCCCCTGATTTACATGTTATGAAGGGTAATGGTAGTTAACTATTAAAGTGCTGGCTTTGTAGCATGGTAATTATGCTATGGGCTTGCACCTCCTTACAGTGTGAAGTATATCTGCACCCCAGACGTTTGGGGGTTTCTACAGCGATGGTTTGCCTTACACGGACACTCTACACCTTATGGACAAGAAATACAACACAGCGCTAAAAGACCTAAGTCCGCAAGAAAGTGGGCTAGATACTTGATATGTCCATAAACAGTAGTCCTTGTCTTCGGGAGCAGATCTTCTTAACGGTGCATATGGGATGTATACTGCAGAAAAAACACAGAGAACCAAAATTGCGCAGTATGACAGTACCAGAAGTGAGAATAACTTGTATCGGTGTTTAACTCACATTCTGGGGAGCCCACAACCGGCTCTCAGGGACATAGCAGGCAGGGACTTATAGCAGGCGCCCATAAACCCTTCGCTTCACTTCTCCGGGATTAACCAGAAGGAGAAAAAATGAAGGCCGCTCACTCCCAGGACCCTCAGGCTGGATCTCCTCTCTGGATTCACCCGGTGGATCTGTGGCCTCACAGGGCTCAGGACACAAAGGGGGATGGAGCCCGATGCATGCTCTGATGGAGCCCGGTGCAAGCCTCCAATCAGAGCATGCATCGGGCTCCATCCCCCTTTGTGTCCTGAGCCCTGTGAGGCCACAGATCCACCAGGTGAATCCAGAGAGGAGATCCAGCCTGCTATGTCCCTGAGAGCCGGTTGTGGGCTCCCCAGAATGTGAGTTAAACACCGATACAAGTTATTCTCACTTCTGGTGCTGTCATACTGCACAATTTTGGTTCTCTGTGTTTTTTCTGCAGTATACATCCCATCTGCACCCTTAAGAAGATCTGCTCCCGAAGACAAGGACTACTGTTTATGGACATATCAAGTATCTAGCCCACTTTCTTGCGGACTTAGGTCTTTTAGCGCTGTGTTGTATTTCTTGTCCAATTGTCGTTTGGGTATTTAGAGAAACCCCCACACACAACATTCAGAGTGGGATAGATACTTATTTCCGGTGGGCGCTTCACCCCCTTCTTTTTCCTTTTTACTCTACACCTTATGGTCACTTAATCTTATCTGACTAGTCTCACTGCTTTGAGCTCCCTGCTCTCTCTCCCCATCCCCAGTCTGAGGGTTAATTCAGGCATCCAAATGCAGGGGCTTAGCCCTGCTCCCTGCTCAGGAAGCCCTCAGCTCAGGCTTCCTGGTCTTGAAGTACTTCAGATACCAGCCCCATACAATGGAACCAAAGCCTCCCTGCATTGACAGCTGCTGGATTGACTAGACAGTCCGGCCACCCTAAGGTCAAGTGACATGCTGAGCAGGAAGCATATCACATCCTGCAAAGCTCAGAGGGAGACCAGTGCCGGATTGAGATGAGTTTTAAAAGGAAATGAAGGGTTAAAGCAGAAGGTAGAAGCATGGAGGGGGTCAAGAGCAGCGGTGACACTAGGAACAATATATAGGGGGCACATAAGATAACCACAGTCAAAACTGGAGGGGGGCACTAATATTTTTTGACACTAAATCATACTGCTGAAAAAAATAAAAAAGGTGTATATAAATAAGATTTCAAAATACCAGAATATTAACCCTTAAAATAGATTGTCAGGCATGTAGCCTATCCATTAACCCCTAAAATGCCATTAATCAAGGGAAAACATGAAAATTAATTCACTGTGAGGCATGTAGCCTACCCATTAACCCCTAAAGTACTAGTAATCAAGGGAACACATGAAATGTATGCACTGTGAGGGATGTTGCCTACCCATTAACCCCTAAAATGCCATTAATCAAGGGAAAACATGAAATGAATACACTGTGAGGCATGTAGCCTACCCATTAACCCCTAAAGTACTAGTAATCAAGGGAACATGAAACATGAAATGTTTACCCTGCCAGGGATGTTGCCTACCCATTAACTCCTAAACTGGCATTAATCAAGGAAAAAATAAAATGTATATTGAGTGGGATGAAGCCTACCCATTAGCCCTTAATATACAACCAAACCAAGCTAGAACCCGGTGGGCACTGCGTCATCAAGCCACGCCCCGTCCCTTGGCATCTCACATGACCGCATTGATCTTACTCTACACTTGGCACCCAGCCAGTAAACAGCGAGCAGTATGCTGCCGGGCACCGCCAGCATGGGACATGTTTACACGATCCCAGGCTGCTGTGTCTGCTACCAATGATCGTGTATACACGATCACGGTAGGAAAGGGGTTAAAGTATAAATTAAGCTGAAAAGGAAGATTAGTGCCAAGAGGGGTTACATATTCAACCCCTCTGCAGCCCCTCTTGTTGTCATTTTAGCACAATCCTTTAAATAAGCTTTAAGTAATACAGTCTAAGAAAAGGAACATTTAGCAGCTTAAACTATTTGCTGATTTTCCTCCTACAAGGAGTTAATCTTATATACATGCAGATTTCAGGAGCAGGCAGATTCCTGGATCGCAGCAGAGGGTGGAAGTGTCATCTTTTGTTTTAACGGTGAGAAGTAGTGCGGAGATTACAGAAATAGCTGTTGTCAAGAAACAAGCTGAAAGTGGAGGGTAGTGAATTAAAAAGGTAAAACAAATAAAAAATGTCACTATATGGCAAACCGCTTCAAAGATTTAAAGAAGATCATCATCAAGTTGGCGGAAGAATGAATAAATTTAAGGAACAATTGAACACTGGAAGAACATCCCTTTAAAGGGACACTAACACTAAAAAAGGAAATGATTTATTGTGTTTTTTTATGTTGCTGATATTTTACATGTACTTTATTTCTCTCATGTTTGTTTAGTTAAGAAAATAGTTTACTCTATATGTGGCACTGGGTGCATCAGTTGTGTGATATATTCTGCCCTGCCTTGACACACACACACACTCACACTAACCCTAACCCTAATCAGATGACACCCAGAAACTGTAGCCCTAGCCCAAACCTAACCCCAGCACTAAATCTAGCCCCAACCCTAACTTAACACTAGCTCTAACCTAACACTAGCCTTGACCCTTATCAGATGACACACTCTTGCATTAAACCAAGCACTATCCTAATCTAACCCTAGCCCTAACACTAACCCTAGTCTTAGCCCTAAACTAACCCTAGCCCTAACCATAGCCTTATCAGTCACGCTAGCCTTAACCCTAAACTAACCCTAGCCCTAACCAAAGCCTTATCAGTCACCCTAGCAGTGACCTAAGCCCTCCTAACCTATGGTTTTACGTATCATACATAAAGCTTCCAAGTATCGAAAATGATTGTATGAATATATTGGACATTTCTGATATTCTGAATTAGTCGGCTACTGAATTGGCTGATTCCAATTATTTCAGAATCCAATATTTTCAGATTCCAAACAATCCGAACCGAGCTGAATTTTTCAGTGTTGCACATGCCTAGAAAAAGACATTAAACCATATACTAATTGCAATAGTATATATAAAACGCCAAGTTGCCAATAGTGAAAATCATCGCTGTTGTAACCACGATAAAGTTTGGATACCCAGAAAGAGGATGCCCCGAGAGTCTCTTGGATACCCAGAGAGCTTCTTTCATGATATGATACACACTGTATGTGTCCAAGCCTGTTGCATTGTGTACGTTTTCTGTGTGGAACATACGATTGGACAATGATCATCAGAAGTCAGGAACGCTTGATAACATACATCTGAAGCTGCCAGAGTGCTGGGAACATGCACGAGTCAAGTGGAGCAAGAATGCCTGTAAATGCAGTTCCCCAGTATTTTAGCAGGACCACTCGGTTGATATAATGGAAAGCTGCAAAATATTATAAAAGTATATATAAAAATATTCATGTTCAATTTTACAAAACTGTATACCTTTTAAAGGTGTTTCCAGGGCTGATTGGCTAGAAATAGTCATGAAAATGTATGAATACTCAGTGCAACATGTAAAAATAGACTCTAAATTGCTTCTGGCTTTCCTATACAAAAATTAACCCCTTTTCTACCAAGATCGAGTATGCTCGAACATTAAAAAAGCAGTTAGTTCTCCCAATATCGAGTACACTCGATTTGGTCGAATTCTGGAGAAATGCAAATCATTTTTTTGTTTCAATCAGAATTCGGTTGCAAATGAGATCCAGAATGTGCCCTGAATGTTTTAGCATCACAGTGTCACGCTCAGCCACTATGGCTGTACCTGGCCTGCGCCAAGTAGGGCCCAGGTAAAAGGAAAAGCCGCTATATGCAGAGATGCGTGACAACAATCAGGATAAGGAAATAAACCACAGTAGACACTGGGGACCTCTGCACGGCTAATACCGAAGGAGCCCTATACTGATAGATCGGTCCTTAGAGTGGCTGAATCTGCACTAATAGAAAAAGGTTACCTTGTAGCCATGCAGAGTCCTGGGGAAAACACAGACACCTGAAGGAGTTATACTCAACAACTTGCAGGGAAGGACTTCAATATACAAAAGCCGTGGTCAACAGGGATACACAACATATATTACAATATGCACAGAACAGCTAGGGATGTCCAGAAGAGTCGTCAATAAATAAGCCAGGAGTCAAAACCAAAACGTATACCTTGAGCCAAAGCGGGGATACAGCACCAGAGAAAATCCGTCAGCCAGGCCAGAGGGTCAATACCAGGAAGTCAATCAGAAACCTAGAACTCAGACAAGGGGGAAACACTGAGAAAGAACTAGGATAGAATAACAGGGAGCTCTCAGGAACAAATCTGTAGCTGAAGTGAACCAGGATGCAAGAGCATGGTGATATGGGCCCATGGCTTTATATAGGGGAGTAATCAGCCCATATCACCAGCAGAAGCTCAACGAGCAATGAACTTAACCCCTGAGCTGCATGTCAGGGAAAGCAGCACAGGGAAACACAGACATAAGGAATACAGAGGGCAGGGAGACAGGGTTGGAACGTGGGAACGTGACACACAGGCATTACACCTGAGGGTGCTAAAACTATTTGATCAACTGGGAATCTGTGTGTAGAAAACACATGTCCAGCTGATTCAAGGAGCCGCAGACGAAGTAGCTGTTTTTTTCCAGCAGATGGTGACGTTCGCCTGTCAAATAGGGCTACTATGGTAAGAAATACATTAGGAATATTGCCACACATACAGACAGCCGAACTGGTCCCGAAAGGTGAATTTTCCCTGTACAGTGCAGTTTAGTGGATTTTCGGCTATTCAAAAAGCTGACAGTTCGTCAAATTTCGTCCCGCTTTAATACAATATCTAATAAACTGTTTACTGTTTTAATCTGCAGCAAAAAGTCTCTTCACTTATTTTTTTTTATTATTTTTAGGCATTTTTCAGGCAAATTTTTTTTTTTTTAAATAGCATTTTTTTTCTGTAACAGACCTTTTTATTATTATTCATAGGACCTTATATGTTAATTCCAGTTATTTTCATCCAGTAGTTTTTTTGCAAACAGCGTTTGGCGGGTTCTCTGTGGTTTTTCGTCTGTTTATCGACGATGTTTGTGATTTTTCAGCGGATTTTCAGTGGATTTTGGATCCGCTCCCTGCACTTCGGGGATCCTGCGGTGAATGCTGCGGGGAATGAGAGAGCACCGGTGACATTTTGGTGCGCTCTGAATAATCCCTTTAATTATCCAAAAGGGATTTTCCTATTAAAAAAAGAAAAAAAAAACACTGGTTCCTGAAAGTGGTTTTATGGAAAATCTCTTTGGTAGTGAAGGGATTAAACAAAGCTTTTTCCTATTTATAATGCCTCATCACACGTAAAATGATATTAAAGCAGAAGGCACATTAAAAATATCTATATATTCAGAGCTCTAATAAAATCATTATGAAAAACAATATTTTAATGAGTATTAATTTGCGTTCGTAGATCCCATTCAGATGGCTAATAATCCATTGTACCGCATACACAGATACCTTTTATGAAAATGCTCAATAATTATTATTATTATTATTATTCTTTATTTATAAAGCGCCAGCATATTCCACAGCGCTGTACAATAGGCACAGTATAGACAGGGTTACAATACATTGAACAACATTTGACAAACAGTACAGGAGAAGATGAGGGCCCTATTCCCGTAGGAACTCACAATCTGGGAGGGTTGGGGTTGGAAACAGGAGGAGAGGACTGTAGGGTGAGAGTGATTGATGGTTGTGTCAGTGAGTTGGGTGGTAGGCTTCCCTAAATAGGAATGTTTTAAGGGAGCGTTTGAAGGAAGAGAAGTTAGGGGAAAGTCTGACAGTACGAGGGAGAGCGTTCCAGAGAGTGGGGGCTGCGCGTGAGAAATCCTGCAGTCTATCATGGGAAGAGGTGATGCGGGGAGAATCTAGGCGCAGGTCACTGTTTGACCTTAGGGAACGGGCTAGGGTGTATTTGGTGATTAGTGAGGACAGGTAGTGGGGAGCTGAGTTAGTGAGGGTTTTGTAGGTAAGGATAAGGATTTTGAACTTAATTCTGCAGTGGATGGGGAGCCAGTGAAGGGACTCGCAGAGGGGAGCGGCAGAGACAGAGCGGCGGGTGAGGTGAATTAGCCTAGCGGAGGCGTTCAGGATGGATTGTAGGGGGGAGAGGCGGGACAGAGGGAGGCCAGATAAGAGATTATTGCAATAGTCGAGTCGGGAGATTACCAGGGCGTGTATGAGTTGTTTTGTGGTGACAGCGGTAAGAAATGGCCGAATTCTGGAAATATTACGCAGTTAGTATCGGCAGGAGGAGGAAAGAGACTTGATGTGGGGGATGAAGGAAAGAGCAGAGTCAAGTGTAACTCCAAGACAGTGCACTTGGTTTGATGGGGAGATGGTGATACCCTCCACCGTGATAGAGAAGTCAGGAGGTGGGGAGGCATTGGAGGGAGGAATAAGTAGGAGTTCAGTCTTTGACATGTTGATCTTTAGGTGGTGGGAGGCCATCCAGGAGGAGATGCCAGATAAACAGTCACTGACTTTTGAAAGGACAGGGGGAGAGAGATCAGGGGTAGAGAGGTAGATCTGAGTGTCATCAGCGTAGAGGTGGTAATTAAAGCCAAAGCTGTTGATGATTTTGCCCAGGGAGGAAGTGTAGATGGAAAAGAGCAGAGGACCAAGGACAGAGCCTTGAGGTACACCAACAGATAGAGGCAATGAAGAGGAGGAGTTACCAGCAAAGGACACACAGAAGGACCTGTTGGATAAAAAGGAGTCAATCCAAGCAAGTGCAGTGTCACCGAGACCCAGAGAGTTGAGGGTCTGTAGAAGGAGGGGGTGGTCAACAGTGTCAAAAGCAGTCGAGAGGTCAAGCAGGATGAGAATAGAATAGTGGCCATGTTTTTTAGCAGTTAGGAGGTCGTTGGTAACTTTGGTGAGGGCAGTTTCAGTTGAGTGTAGGGGACGGAAGCCAGATTGCAGGGGGGTCAAGTAGGGAATTGGAGGACAGGAAGAGGGAGAGGCGGTTGAAGACTAGTTTTTCTAAGAGCTTAGAGGTAAAGGGAAGCAGGGATACAGGGCGGTAGTTGGATGGAGAGTTGGGATCGAGGGATGGTTTCTTTAGTAAAGGGGTAACTAGCACGTGTTTGAAGGCGGATGGGAAGGAGCCAGTGGAGAGAGATAGGTTGAAGATGTGTGTGAGAGCAGGGGTGAGGGAGGAGGAGAGGGGAGGAATTAGATGTGAGGGAATGGGGTCGAGCGGGCACGTGGTGAGATGTGAGGAGGACAATAAGGAATTGACTTCCTCCTCAGTGGCTGGGAGGAAGCGGCAGAGGGTGGCAGTGGGGACCTCTGGGAGTGGAGGTGGCAGATAACTATCTTGTGTTGGGATGTTGCTTCTGATAGTTAGAGTTTTACTGAGGAAGTAGTCTGCCAGGTCTTGAGCGCTGAAGGCAGCTGTGGGGGGAGGTGCAGGTGGGTAGAGGAGGGTAGTGAAGGTGGATCAGAGCCGTTTAGGGTTGGAGGACAGCATAGATATAAGAGATGAGAAGAAGGATTGTTTGTCCAAGTGGGGGGCAGAGGTGTATGACCGGAGAATAAACTTGAAGTGAACAAAATCAGCTTCAGAGCGGGATTTCCTCCAGGCACTCTCTGCAGTGCGGGAGCATCTTTGCAGGTAGCGAGTATGGAGGGTGTGCCAGGGCTGAAGCTGGCAGCGTGGGGCCTTACAGAGTCGAAGAGGAGCAAGAGTGTCTAGAGCAGAGATAAGCGTAGTGTTGTAGTGATTAGTGGCAGCATCAGGGCAGGTGAAGGATGAGGTGTGAGGGAGGTGGTGAAGTTGGTTGGAGAATTGATGGGGGTCCACAGCATGTAGATTTCTGCGAGTGTGTGTGCGGGGTGGGGGAGCAGGGTGTTTAGGAAGTCCAGATAGGTTGAAAGAGAGAAGGTGGTGGTCAGAGATGGGGAAAGGGCGACAGTTGAACTCAGAAATGGAGCAGAGGTTGGAAAAGACAAGGTCAATAGCGTGACCATCGCGGTGGGTAGGGAGGAGGGAGGATTGTGTGAGTCCAAGGGAGGACGTGAGTGAAAGAAGTTTGGAGGCAGCAGGGGCGGAAGGATCATCAACGGGAATGTTGAAGTCCCCGAGAATTAGCCATGGAAGATTAGAAGACAGGAAGTGAGAAAGCCAGGTAGCAAAGTGTTCAAAGAACTGGGAGGTTGGTCCCGGTGTGCGGTAGATGACTGCCACCCTGAGGGCCAGAGGAGAGAACAGGCAGATGCAGTGTGTCTCGAAGGAGGAGAAGGAGAGGGATGGGGGTGGAGGGAGATGCTGGTAGGTGCAGGTGGGAGAGAGCAGGATTCCGACCCAGCCACCATTTCTCTCACCCGGTCTGGGGGTATGGCTCAAGTGTAGCCCACCATGTGAGAGAGCAGCAACAGAGGCCATGTCAGAGGGAGTTAGCCAGGTTTCAGTTAAAGCTAGGAGGTTGAAGGAGTTTGAAAGGAAGAGGTCATGGATTGCTGTGAGTTTGTTGCACACAGAGCGAGCGTTCCAGAGGGCGCAGGAGAAAGAGGACAGGTGCTGAGGGATTATGGGAATGAGGTTGCTGGGCTTGCAGGGAGGTGATTTATGTGCGATGGAGATAGGATGAGAGGGAAGTATTGGATGTGTTGTGGGGCCAGGGTTAGGGGATATGTCACCTGAATAGAGTAACAGCAGGAGGGTGAGAAAGAGAAGGTGGGAATGGGATTTGTGGGAGTGGGAGTGATTGGCCGCATGAGCGTTAGAGGGAGACCATGTTCTGAGGAAACAGAGGAGCTCATGCAAGGCCATCATGTGGGACGAGAGGAGGGAGGGAGAGATGCAGATAGTGTAGGGGTCAGTGGTAGAGGGGCAGGAGTTCCATTTAAGGAGAAAGGTAGAAGTAAAGAGTAGAAGCGTGAGAGAAAGCATAATATAGACGTGCGTTTACCCAGAGTAAAAAGTGGGCCTTGCAGTTCCTTCCTCCAATCCCTCAACTCCAGGAAATCAACTCTAAGCGTCCACTTAGGATGCCACTTGGGGAGGTCACAAGAGCCAAGGCTCAATGGAGCCACTCTTAGTTGTTATATAGGGCAGACTGATTGCATTCAGGCAGTTAAAAGGTAAACACCTGATGCTGGATGGGCTGTGTCAATAGGGCAGGAGATTCACATGCTAATTAGCAAAGCAAATGGTGGAGAAAGGAGACAAAAATAAATAAAAAAATAAAAAAAGAGAAAAGAGACCAGTTCATAATACTATGAACCTTGCAAAAGTTGCATTATTTATGCACAACCAAGTTTCCACGGTTTAACAAAAAATACAGACATCCTATATAAGGTTTGATAATTAGAACTTTGATGCTTCTTATTTACAGCTCGTCCCGTATCGAAAAGAAAAGAATAAAAACGCGATAATTAACATCTATGTTTTAAATAATTCTTGATTAAACAAGTGTATCTGTGTCGAGCAAACGACTAGTCTTTTTCTCTCTTTTGTTAGAAACACGGGCTTTTAATGAGCGCCATATATGGTTTGTTATTGTGTTTATTTTATAATGCGGGTAATTAAATCCAAATTGTATTAAAATGGCTGCTTTTTTTTTTTTTAACCATCAGCAGCCAAACATAATATTCGTATCACATTATTGAGCCAAGGTTACAGAAGGAAATCCTTTTTATTGCTTATTATATAAAATGCCTGCGTGAGTCTGTCATAGCTTATTACCACTTTCACAGTTTAGAATATTTAATGTACAACAATCGGCAATTTCAAGCATGAACTCGTAACATTCCATCATTAGCAAATTACTGGGATTTTTTTTTTGCAAATTACCACAAGTTTGAAATGATTATAACTTTCAAATAAGAAGTGGCAAAATTAAGTAATTAAATTGAGTGATGGTAATAACAGTTCGGTCTGTTCATTAATTATTTTTACAATAAACATATGTGGTACCTTCAGTTTTATCCCCTTTAACACCGTACAGCAGCCCTTTTCCACTGCAAACGGTAAAAGTGAAAAAAAAAAGGCATTAGCCTTGTTCCGGTCTAGCTAGTTTATTAGCACCTGGCACCGGAAGGAAAGAAAGAGGAGGTGCAGCGTGACACCTGTAGTGGCGCTACATGCCGCTGCTGGCATCGGCCTATGGACAGAGGTGGCTCTCTAATTAGTCTCAATAGGCACTACCTAAGACCTCGCTCCCACTGGGGCCTCGAATGATGGGATTTATGTAGAAAGCTTGACATTGCACACACATACGCTCCTACAGTCACACAGACATCTCTACCAAGAGGCTGAATTAGCCTTCCTAAAGCAAAGTAATTGTTTTCCTTTCTAAAAAAAATTCAGAACGGGTCACATGTTTGTGCTTGGCCCAAGGCCTCACTGATCCCCAAGCCGCCACTGTCTAAAGACTCCATGGAGCCCTCTGCACGAGCTGCAGAGGGAGACTGCAAAATATTTGTTCCCAGACTTCCTCTAAATGCAGCGAGAGGAAGCAGCAGATTGTGAGGCCCTCTTCACCAGAGGTGGGTAAGGGATTTTGGGAGTTTAGTTTAGTGGCTGCACCCCAATCAGGGAATAAGCGAGGCATGGTCACCATTAGAAGACCTGACTGTGATTGAACCCCAGCACAATAGCATTCCACTTCAGTTCTTTGACCGGTCAGCAACAGACCTTAACAACTTTCTGCAGTTACATAGTTACATAGTTACATAGTTATATAGGCTGAAAAAAGACATGCGTCCATCGGGTTCAGCCTCTCCCACATAACCTACTGCTGTTGATCCAAAAGAAGGCAAAAAACCCAGTCTGAATGCTTGCCAATATGCAACATACTGGGAAAAAATTCCTTCTTGACCCCAGAATGGCAGTCAGATTTCTCCTTGGATCAAGAAGCTTTTACCCACATATTAAATATTATAACCCTTAATATTCTGTGTCTGCAGGAAGTCATCCAGTCGTTTTTTAAAAGTCTGTACAGACTCTGACCCAACCACCTCAACAGGCAGAGAATTCCACAGCTTTATTGTTCTCACCGTAAAATAACCCTTCCTATGCCTTAAGCTAAATTTTCTTTCTTCCAGTCTAAATGGATGACCCCTTGTCCTATGTATAGTCCTGTTAATGAATAGGTTATCAGACAATGGTTGATAATGGCCCCGTATATATTTATATAAGGTTATCAGATCCCCTCTAAGGCGCCTTTTCTCTAAACTAAACAGGTTTAAGCTTGTTAGTCTTCCTCATAACTTAACCCTTCCATCCCCCTTATTAATTTAGTTGCCCGTCTCTGCACTTTTTCTAGCGATATAATATCTTTTTTTAAGACAGGTGCCCAAAATTGCACGGCATATTCAAGGTGCGGCCTGACCATTGATTTATACAGAGGCAAAATTATGTTTTCATCCCGTGAGTGAACTCCCCTTTTAATGCATGCCAATACCTTGCTGGCCTTGGCGGCTGCTGTTTGACATTGCACATTGTTACTTAGTTTGAAGTCTATGATTATTCCCAAATCCTTCTCCTGCTTGGATTTCCATAACTCCGTACCATTTAGGGTATAAATTGCTTGTGTGTTCTTCACTCCAAAGTGCATAACTTTACATTTATCTAGATTAAATTTCATCTGCCATTTAAGTGCCCAGTCCCCCAATCTATCTAAATCCCTCTGCAGCGAAGTAACATCCTGCTCACATTGTATTACTTTTCCTAGCTTTGTGTCATCTGCAAACACTGATACATGACTTTCAATGCCTATCTCAAGGTCATTTATAAATAAATTGAATAGTATTGGTCCTATAACAGACCCCTGAGGGACACCACTTACCACTGGTGTCCATCTTGAAAATGTACCATTTATGACCACTCTCTGTACCCTATCTTTTAGCCAGTTCTTCATATCTCAATGAATATACTGAGGCCATTGCTGCGGGGCTCCCACCTGTGGAATACGGACAATAATCCACCACATCTGATAGCACGGCCCAGGCTACATAAGCCAGTTCTTCCTCAGAACTCAGTATGTGGCCATGATTTTGTTTCTCTGAGCTTGATCTCTAGCTGTTCTACTGTTAATGATCCTGTTCTGCTGTCCCTGATCTCGATGCCGCCTCACAACGTCTGTGGATAGTACCGCTGTCCTGTGCTGCATTCATAGATCTGCTCCCGCAACTACTCCCACTAAGCTGAAGCCAGGACCCTCCTGTTTACCCTGCATAGTGTAGATCTGCACCATCTACTGCATCCTTGGCTCCAGCTCCTGAAAAGCCCTGACACCCCTCTTCCCTTTCTGAGCCAGTAATAGGGACCAACTGTTAAGCTTTAGGGGCTCCCTATTACCAGCTCTTTATGAGTGAGACTCTATATAAGTGACTTGACTCATAGTATTATGGCGCTGTGAATGGATACCGGCAGTGACCCAACATGACCTTGCTGGTATCTTCTACTGGAAGCAATAGGGCTCCATGGAGAGGAACACAAGACCCATGTGAGATTTTGCCTAGGTAACCTTGCAGAAATGTGAAGGGCACTGGAGAACTATCAGGGTTATTCAAAGAGCGTGAAAAGCAGGAGAATGACTGGAGAATGACTGGAGAATGAAAAATTCTAGGTCAAAATAGCTAAACCAGAAAAATTCTCCCTTTCATCTCACTTTCCAAATCGGTTATTTTGACCTAGAATTTTTCATTCTCCAGTCATTCTCCTGCTTTTCACGCTCTCTGAATAACCCTGTATGTGTTCTCTGAGTCCTTCCGTTGACAATGAGAGCAAGCTGTGGATCATGTTGTCCTCCTCACCAAGGGACTAGAGATAAATGTTCGATTTTTTGTACTTTTTATCCCCTGACAATAGGTTTTGACAGACAATCATTTTTTTAAATTACCAGCTGCAAGCGAGAATAACAAATCTTGGAATCACTTGAATCAGGCTGCTTCGACATTAAGACTTCCAATACAAAGTATAGTAAAGCTCAATTATCGTTAGGGCAGCCATAACAAGAGTTTGAAAACAGAGGGAGAAAACCAGCTAGGTCACCTTGGGCTCAGTATAAAATCAGCTTTATTAGAGCGGTAGCGCAACTATGCAGACCTGACACAAGACCTTTCTTCAGCTGTGCCAAGACGGAAACATTGCACTACCACTCCAAGAAAAGCTCCTTCATGTATGGAGCGTTGTGTGTCCAGTAGACATGTGCACAGCACAAAATTTCGTTTTGAACTAATGGATTAGCCCCAAAATGCAATTTATTTAGTTGCTAAAGAAATTCGTTTTCAGTTCTTTAGTATGAAAACTAATTTCATTCATCCGAAAACCAGTGGATATAATTACTTTTGTAGTTGCTCCTCAGAGGGCTGAGATCGCTGCTTGTTACAGTATCACTCACTCAGCACAATGTGCCAGGCAAAGCTGTTACAGTAACTGACTGCTGCTCATCACAGTGCTCAGAGTTTCAGTAAAACTAGTAAATAATATTTTTATATATAAGAGGTTAGAACAATATTATTTCCTTGTTTTACTGAAACTCTGAGCGCTGTTACAGTCAGTTACAGTTGTGTTCCAAATTATTCAACCCCCAATGCTGTAAAGGGTTTTAGGGAATTTAGTGTACATTTGTAATTGTATTCAGAATGAAATCCTACAAGGACTTTTTAAAGAACCATATGCAACTAAAATGACATCAATTGGTTTTGTAATACAGTAGTAAATGTTTCTTTTGTGAATTCTTCATTGACACAATTATTCAACCCCTTAAAGACTACCACTCTGAAGAACAGAGCTTCATTCAAGTGTTTTCAATCAGGTATTGAAAACACCTATGGATGTCACGGAGCAGCAATAAAGCATAATAAGCACCAATTAGGCAGCTTTAAAATGACTGTGATACTCAGCTCCTTCTAGACATTTACTGGTGTGGTTACAAACATGGTGAAGTCAAGACAATGGTCCAGGAAGACAAGAGAAGAGGTGATTACTCTTCACAGGAAGGGCAATGGCTATAAGAAGATTGCAAAGATGTTAAACATACCAAGAGAGACCATAGGAAGCATCATTCGCAAATTCAAGGCAAAGGGCACTGTTGAAACGCTACCTGGTCGTGACAAAAAGAAGATGCTGACTTCGACTGCTGTGTGCTACTTGAAGCGTAGAGTGGAGAAAAGTCCCCGTGGGACTGCTGAGGAACTGAGAAAAGATTTGTCAGATGTGGGTACTGAAGTTTCAGCTCAGACAATACGGCGCACACTGCGTAATGAAGGCCTCCATGCCAGAACTCCCAGGCGCACCCCCTTGCTGTCTCCAAAGAATAAGAAGAGTCGACTGCAGTATGCCAAAAGTCATGTGGACAAACCACAGACGTTTTGGGATAGTGTTCTGTGGACAGATGAAACAAAATTAGAACTGTTTGGGCCCATGGATCAACGCTATGTTTGGAGGAGGAAGAACAATGCCTATGAAGAAAAGAACACCTTGCCTACTGTGAAGCATGGCGGGGGGTCAATCATGCTTTTGGGCTGTTTTGCTTCTGCAGGTACAGGGAAGCTTCAGCGTGTGCAAGGTACCATGAATTCTCTTCAGTACCAGGAAATATTTGATGACAATGTGATGCAGTCCGTCACAAACCTGAGGCTTGGGAGACGTTGGACCTTTCAACAGGACAATGATCCCAAGCATACCTCCAAGTCCACTAGAGCATGGTTGCAGATTAAAGGCTGGAACATTTTGGAGTGGCCATCGCAGTCACCTGACTTAAATCCGATTGAGAACCTCTGGTGGGACTTAAAGAAAGCAGTTGCAGTGCGCAAGCCTAAGAATGTGACTGAACTGGAGGCTTTTGCCCAATGATGAATGGGCGAAGATACCCGTAGATCGCTGCAAGACACTTGTGTCAAGCTATGCTTCACTTTTAAAAGCTGTTATAACTGTAAAAGGATGTTGTACTAAGAACTAAGATTGAATGTCACTTGGGGGTTGAATAAAACTGATAATGATGTGAGCACAGAAAAGACATTTGTGGTTATTTCATTATAAATGTTATGTTATATTTGTCTGACCTACACGTGCCTCTTTGATTTAATTGTAAGCAAGATGACTGAATGATCAAAATCAATGTCAAACTGGCCAAAACACTCAATTTCAGTGGGGATTGAATCATTTTGAACACAACTGTACTGTAACAGCTGAGCCTGATACATTGTACTGAGAGATAATATAACAAGCAGCCTATCTCAGCGCTCACAGCCACTGGATTTAAAGGGCTAAAAAAAACTCCTCTCTGTATAATGTAGATAACATCCTCCTGCATTAATTAAAACCCCTCTCTGTATAATGTATACAACATCCACCTGCAATAATTAATGCCCCTCTCTGTATAAAACATCCTACTGCATTGGCATGTGGAGGGTGCAGAACTTCGGAATGCAATGCTTATCCAGCACAGAAGAGGGAACTTTTACTTAAACTTTGTATCTCTGTGGGGGAGACAAACAGGAATATAAAAGCAGGGGAGAGGGAAAATATTAACGTAAATCGGTCTGAAAGCTCAGAGAAGAGATGACTGGTGCAAATTGATTTTTAGAATAAAATAAAGCACTTTAAATCCAGGGAAAACATTCAAATAAATCACACTGAAGGCTCATAATGACAGAGTAACTGTGAGAGCTGGATACTAAATGTATCAGACGTAAAAAAACTTTATAACAAGCAGCACTGGGAGAGGAGAGAGACTTTATATAAAACGTGTATTATAGATGAGGAAAGGGGGATAGTGCTCCTGGATAATATAAAATGTATCAGACCTAAGCCCCTATTATGCAGAGCGGGAGGGGAGATAACACATGTTTTATAAAGTCCCTCTCTTCTCCCAGCGCTGCTTGTTATAAAGGGGTTTTTACTATCCTGCCCTCCTCTGTCATTAGCTTTCAGTGTGATTTATTTGAATGTTTTCCTTCTCCAGCTGCTTTTATCATCTTGTCTGCCTCATAGACATGCAAGGGTTAAGTAAAGGTTTCCTCTCCTGTGCTGGCTATCTGTGCTGCGAGTGAGTATTCTGGAGCTCTATCACTGTCAGATTTTCGGGTAGGGGTCGGGAAGGATTACGCATACAAACCTTTTCTGTTGCTTTGCGATGTTGCGTTCATTACTGGTCTCCTTCACTCATCAATGTAATATCACAAAAAGGACTGAAACTAAAATGTAGTGCATTTTATTTTAGTTTCTTTCGTTTTTTGTACTGAGCAGTTTCGTATCTCTTGAGTCATACTAAAACGAAATTATCCCAAAATTTGGACTAAATCGTTTTAGTACTAAAACGAATGCACATGTCTAGTGTCCAGTCTTCCTCCTGTGTTTGCAACTTCATCAGGGTTGGTGTCCCTGGACTGTTAGTACCTTGGATGGTGCCATATATGTTGCTATATGTTCTCCTCTGTCTGTACAGTATAACAGCAGTTTGCAACATGGCTGAAACAGCTGCTGAGCCATTAATGGTATCTTAAGGACTTACTAGTTAATGCTAACCACTCAATGGAATAGGGCCCTGAATGTTATACTACAGGGAATACATTTAACTAAAAGCAATGCCCTCTAACCCACCGTGTAATTGATTCAAATTGCCCATAATAGCATTTCTCCTTCCATGCATAACAAATAATGTACATATGAGCTTGTTTCCCAACATGAACATACTATTTACCTTTGGCTTAAGGTTAATAATGACTACCAGCTGTGCACCTTTTCATATAATGGAAACAAGAACCAGCTATGCTAGCAAACAGCTTCATACAAATATTAAAGGGACACTCTATTCATCCTGACCACTTTATTTTCTTTAAAATTGTCAGGTTGTGTAGAATCCTCCCACCTCCCTGTTGCCCCGATCTGGAGATATCACTGGGTGAAGTGAAGAAGTTTCCTCCACCCAACCGAGCATCATCAGAGTAAAAAAAATTCCTGGCGACCGGTCAACAGATCGGTGACTAGTGACATCAGTATGCAGAGAGTATGCCCACGTTACCCTCTGTGATACCTATCACAGCAGAGATCGGTCTCAGAGAGTCAGCAATTGATTAGATCGACACATGCATCCATAGCTTCGATGCAACTCTATGCACAGGCGCTACAGAACTTGCATACGTAAAGTGTGTAGAGGTGCATAATTTGTGGACTCCTACACTATACCAGTTGCGTGTGAGCACAAATTGCGTTAGGTAGCTGCAGAGGCTTACTGCTCGGATGTCACTGAGCTGAAGAAAAGGAGGAGGAGCACACGGTGAGGGATAAAAGTGAGCAAAATCACCTGGAATAAAAAAAGAACTATAAGAAAAATAATTGGACAGAGGCTGTCAGCAGCACTTCCCCAAAAATTTAAGGGCAAAAAAAATGGGAACTCTGGTTTTCAACAGAGTATCCCTTTAAATCAACCTCCACAGTGAATGCTCGCTTTTTAATACTTCTGCGACACATAGGATGGAGACTGAAGAATGGATGGGTACCAGTTGCAGCGTTGACTAAAACATTGCATTTGTTTCCTCAAAAAAGTCACAACTGTTTTTAGATTGCCTGGTATCCTTTCATTCTTAATAATAGAACTCAGCTGGACTAGAGCCACTGTACCCAGCTCTATGATGGATAGTATATGACACCTTAACAGTGGTGGTATCCGACCCCTTCAGGAGATGTATGAAGTAATGGAGCCTCAAAATTCTGTATTGAGTGGATCACTTTGTCATACTCTGCATTTGACGTGCCTGAGCCTCAGATTCTTCTCCTCACATGGACACCACCTCTTCCCTCTGGAGGTTAAGGTGTCATATGCTATCCATCCTAGAGCCAGGTACAGTGGCTCTAGCCCTGGTGAGCTCTATTGCTTGCCATTCATTGTATTCTAGTTCACAGCACCAAGACTTTGCCTGATTATCTTTTTCTGTTCTCTTTTCAACTGTGGAGGATTGCCCCATCTGACCGCGCTGAGGACCTTAAAGCCGGCACAACACATCATATACAGAGCCAATTATGTATTGGCTCTGGAGCATGTGAGTAGCCTTTTATGTATATGTATTATTGTTTATTTCTCACAGAATATATTGCACTATTAGTTTTGTTTATATTTTCCTGAGGTTTTCATGAACTCCAAGTCTGCGGACCACATAAGTATTGATTTATTTATATGTATTCACATGTTGCTTTGCACTTTCATCCACTTTATACAATTATTTGCGCCGTTGGGTTCTATTGTATTTTCCAGTAAAGATTTAAAACATGCATTTCATTTCCATGAGTAGTTAAAATGTTTATGTCTGGGTTAGAAAAGCCTTTTTCCTGTGTATATTAGATATAAAAGCGACAATAAAAAAACACACATTCCAGCTTCCCCTTTTAACAAGTTCTCATTTATTCGACACTTACATAACTTGGATTAATCAGGTTATGACCCTTTTAAGTCTGTAAAGTCTGACCTCCAATACTCAGGGTTTTTTTCTTTCACATACGAACATGGTATTTTGAGCTTTTTAATGGTGAAACTTTCAGATCTTTTGTTTTAAATTGACAGGGTAGTCTCGGAAGCAAAATGGTAAAACAATTTTCAAAGGTCGGGTGCAAAAGATTTCCATTCTGAAAATGTAGCTAATGATAATAAAGATCAGAGAATATATATGCCAACTTCTTTTTGACATTGACTTTAATCTGAGCCTCTGCGCTCACAGCCAACAATAATTACGGCAAAAACTGCAATTCCCACAAATCAAGTACAAATTACCTAAATAGTATAACTTTATTTCAACTTGTCAAGTATACTTTATGTTCAAAAGCTCCTGCAGGAGCCCAACAGTGAGTAAAATCAACCCCAGTCATATTCTGGAGCAATGCAAAGGGATTCCATTTACTGCAAATTAAATTCATTTGCAAATGGGCTACAGAATTTGCTCCCAATTTGTCAGCACCTTGGCATGTCAGCCAAGGTGCTGAAGCTGTTTGAACAGCTTGTAGATCCATTTTTCTTTTACAGAAAGGCAGAGCTCCAGCTATATTATTATGCATGTAGTTGCATTTTTTTGGCCAGCAGGGGGACCCCTCTGCCTGTCAAATTGGCTTACTGTTAGTAAAATGTATTTTGTGACCGTTGCATACATTTTTACACTGTCTGCAATGGAAAGTTGTTGTCCACTGAATCCACTGGGTCCTGGCAGTGGTTTTATAGTAAGCAACTTGGTAGTAAAGGGATTAAAGCTGATTTCAATGATACTGACGTAACAAAGCAGTTATAGTTACAAGTACGTACAGTGGCGTAGCGTGGGTTGTCAGCGCCCGGGGCCAGCCAAGAATTGTGCGCCCCCCCAACCTGTGGACACGTTATCGATATTGCCCCAGCTCACACATGGATAATGCCCCAGCTCACACATGGATATTGCCCCAGCTCACACATGGATTTGCCCCAGCTCACGGATTTGCCCCAGCTCACACATTTGCCCCAGCTCACGGATATGCCCCAGCTCACACATTTGCCCCAGCACCTCATGGATTTGCCCCAGCTCACACATTTGCCCCAGCACCTCATGGATTTGCCCCAGCACATGGATTTGCCCCAGCTCACACATTTGCCCCAGCACCTCATGGATTTGCCCCAGCTCATGGATTTGCCCCCAGCACATGGATTTGCCCCAGCACATGGATTTGCCCCCAGCACATGGATTTGCCCCAGCTCACGGATTTGCCCCAGCTCACACATGGATTTGCCCCAGCTCACGGATTTACCCCAGCTCACACATTTGCCCCAGCTCACGGATTTGCCCCAGCTCACGGATATGCCCCAGCTCATACATTTGCCCCAGCACCTCATGGATTTGCCCCAGCACATGGATTTGCCCCAGCACATGGATATGCCCCAGCACATGGATTTGCTCCCTGCACATGGATTTGCCCCAGCTCATGGATATGCCCCAGCTCTCACCTGGATATTGCCCCAGCTCCCGGGCAGCGGGACTGCCTGCTGGCTGCCCGGTCTTGAACAGTGAGTCGAGTCCGTCCTGTTGATTGAAGGGGAGGCGGCTGCTTGCGCAGGTCACGCGGTCCGGCCAGTCAGGTGGTACAGAGACTCAGTACCACCTGATTAGACGGACCACGTGACCTGCGCCTGCACGCAGCTGCCTCCCCTTCAATCAACAGGACGGACTCGACTCACTGTTCAAGACCGGGCAGCCGGCAGGCACTCCCACTGCCCGGGAGCTGGGTCCCCTCAACCCGCGGGCCCTTGGGTGGCGCCCGTGGGCCCGGCGGGTCAGTCGGGCCACAAGTTTTAGGGGCACATAATTTCAAAAGAAATTATGCGCCCCTAACAAAACTGCGCCTGGGGCCACGGCCCCCCCTGCTCCCCCCACGCTACGCCACTGAGTACGTATACAGCGCCAACAGATTCCCCAGCACTGTGCCATGGTCAAGCACAGACAGGCGACATTATAACTAATAAAACCTAAGGAACAGACGGCCCTGCCCGTAGGATAATTGTCCTGCAAGTGCAGCACTTTATACAAGTGCTCAGCCAGACATCCCGTGAGCTTGCAATCTACGGGACAAAGGTAAGTAAAACAAAAGGGAGGAGGGGGAGTGTGGAAATAATTACCAGAGAGAATATAGCAGACACTGCATAATGATAGGCCAAGAGCTTGGGCATGATGAGGTTAAACCGAGCGAGGATTAAAGCAGTTGAGAAAAGGAGGCTATATAATTAGGATAGGGCTGGGTGAGAGGGTAAATGGGGAGGGCGGGACAGCAGAGGGGAAAAAATGGTGGTGGAGAGTGACTGTGGATGAAGACAATTAAAGGGGGTAGCCATTTGTTTATGCAAAGTATTTACAATATGGAGCAGCAGAGCAGACTGAGAAACAAACAGCACAGAATTAAACTATCAAAAAAAGAGGGAAGAAAATAATAAATAAAATAAACTAGCAGCAGTAGCAATATGGCAAAAATGAGTTGATTGAAGAATACCTTTCTGGCTTTCTTGCAGGGAGCAGAGGGAGAAATAGCTTTGAATATGGCTTGCTTGTGTTCAGGTGGGAAAAAAAGCAAAATTATTAAATATTATTTAGGACTTGAAATTACCGGCCTTGATATGGATGTTCAGCAATTTAAGTTTTCTGGTTAGTGTTTTTAGTTTTTTATATCAAGATAGTAAGTTCCCACAGGAATAGGGCCCGCATGTCCTCCTGTATCCGCTGGCAGGAATACTGACCTGCCTCCTGTATGTATTGTAGAATTGTCCAGTATTTGCTCATTGCACCTTGTACAGTGCTGCGGAATATGTTGGCGCTTAATAAATAATAATATATCCACTGGCTCAGCAGTTGTGTTCAATTTTTATAATGCACATTATTGTCTATTCTGAAAACTCTTAAGTAAATAAAAAAAAGAAAAGAAAAATAATAAGGCAGGTGGTCTCTAAGAACTGTTTCGTATATACGGGGTTTATGGACTTTTTTTTTACCTATTCCTGTTGAGATTTTGTGGAAGTGATAAAAAAAAAACAATTACATTATTAAATAATCACTATTTTGCTTGTTCGGAACTAATAATAAAATGATACAAGGAAATGAGAAAACATTAACATATAAAAATTATATGACCATTGAATCTTTCACCTGTGCGTTATGATTCCATAATTCTATTCTCTCTGCTCCTCGACTTTTTTTAGCCAATTAAGCAGCGATCATCACGGCTCATTTATTACATCTGTAATGTTTGATTATGTGAAATGACAACATTGTCTTTAAAGATAGATAATGATATTTCAGTTTATTAACATTAAATTAAAATTCATTTTAAATGCAAACTAACTGATCCCAACCTAACCTTTAAGCTAACGGCTGGAGTTCAACCCAATAGTTTAGATAGAGGCTACTGCAGCTAGAAGATTTGGGGCCATATTACATAGTTGGTGCTAACTTAACCAGAGCTGTTGTAAACTTCCCAGAGCCATTATAGCCTATGGAGGTTTTCAGTTTACATCAGCTCTGGTTAAGTTAGCACCAAGTATGTAATATGGCCCTTGGTGTATAGACAGAGTTTATGTTTTACTACAATTTTTATATCAAGAAATAAACCAATAAAATGGAGTATACCAATAAAATGAGTCTGTTGTGTGACAGAGTTCCCAGACCCAGGTATGGTGTCTCTGCCAAATGCGTCTCCCTTCATTCGTCTAGACGTCCAGGTAAAGAGTGATTATAGCAGTATTCCCAAAGCACGAGAAATAAGCTGATGTTGAGGTAAAGCAAAGTGGAGCATTTACTGAAGCACATAAACCATGGGCGCTATTCCATTGTGGACGCTAACATGGAGACGGTAAGCAGGATAATGTGCGCTTGCAGATTTTCCGTTACATAGAAACATAGAAAATGTTGGCAGATAAGAGCCTTTCGGCCCATCTAGTCTGCCTAATTACATGGATACTTTACCTGGATTTATCTTTTGTTTAGGATAGCCTTATGCCTATCCCATGCTTGCTTAAATTCAATTACTGTTTTGTGCCTCTACCACTTCAACTGGAAGACTGTTCCATGTATCCACCACCCTCTCAGTAAAATAATGCTTCCTGATGTTACTTTTAAACCTTTGCCCCTCTAATCTAAGACTATGTCCTCTTCTTTTGCTACTTTGTTTCCGTTTAAATATACTCCCTTCCTCTACCTTGTGGATTCCCTTTACGTATTTAAATGTTTCTCTCATGTCTCCTCTGTCTCGTCTTTTTTCCAAGCTGTACATGTTAAGATCATTAAGCCTTTCCTGGTAACTTTTCTCCTTCAAGCCGTACACCATTTTAGTAGCCCTTCTCTGAACTCTCTCTAAGATGTCTATATCCTTCTGGAGATACGGTCTCCAGTACTGCACACAGTACTCCAAGTGAGGTCTCACCAGTGCTGTGTACAGTGGCATGAGCACTTCCCTTTTCCTACTGCTAATACCTCTCCCTACACAACCAAGCATTCTGCTAGCATTTCCTGCTGCTCTATTACATTGACTACTTACCCTTAGATCCTCTGAAATAATAACCCCTAAATCCCTTTCCTCAAATGATGAGGTGAGGACTGTATCAAATATTCTATATTCAGCCCTTGGGTTTTTACGTCCCAGGTGCATTATCTTGCACTTATCCACATTAAAACTCAATTGTCACAGCTCCCACCATTTTTTTTAGTTTACCTAAATCATTTGTCATTTGGCTGATCCCTCCAGGAACGTCAACCCTGTTGCAAATCTTTGTGTCATCAGCAAAAACATACTTTTCCATTAATACCTTCTGCAATATCACTAATAAAAATATTAAAGAGAATGGGTCCAAGTACTGACCCCTGAGGTACCCCACTGGTAACAAGACCTTGCGCCGAATAAACTCCATTTACCACAACCCTCTGTTGCCTGTCACTCAGCCACTGCCTAATCCACATGTTAAAATTGTATCCAACCACCTCGCCCTGGAACAAAGTGCTAACCTCCCTGATACCCGTAGTAGTGCTGCGTGTCACCGCGAGTATCAGCTCCTGGAGTCCATAGGACCGCATGGAGGCTTGCACTTCCGGGCCGAGAGGTAGCAGAGGGAGATTAGGAATTATTTGTTCCCAGCCTCACTCTGCTTCCGGGACGAAGAAGCGGCAGATCGGTCAACTCTTTTCATCGTGGGATGAAAGGTGAGTATAGGATTCTTACGGGGGGGGGGGGGTTAGAGCATGTTAAATGTTTTTGCATTTGCAGAATCAGTTAACATCAGCTTCTAGGAGGTGTTAGAAGTTTTGATTGTGCATCCCAGCAGTACATCCCAGCGCCAGCACCTTGTTATACCTCACTTGTGAGACGCTAAAAAAATCATTGCGCATGTTAAGAATAGGAGGCTCTTAAGCACATAAACTCGCACAATCTGCGAGACGCAAAACGTTTTTACCTGACCGTAGCGTCAAGATCGGAATATCGTTGCCAGACGTTAAACTTACTTCTCCTATCACTAACGATTATGTAACGAGTTGCTACATTAGCACCACCTACTTAATGGAGCCCCATATTTGTACAGGAAACAGATAAGTACCCCCCGTTGTGTTAGCTATATGGTTGTTTCAGAAAACAAGGTGTCTGAATCCCTGATTGAGGATAACCCTAATCCAAATATATCCCCAGATAGCTCACCCTGCCTCACGTTTTGTGTCCTAGCCATGCTCGGATAAGAGGTATAGCCTTCGATCGGCATCCATTTAACGATCTGGCCGGTTCTTGGCTGAAATCTCGTCGTCTCCAGCATTCCGTGCAGGTTGTATGTATGTCCCGGCCAGGCGCACTACATGAGAGCAACACCTAGCAGAGCATAGATTCACTGTAGCCCGGTGGGCTGCTGGAGGAGGGACACAGACATGGCTCCAAAATATTTAGAGGACCTCCGTGATGCATAATGTGACAATGGGAGCCTGGGTAACAACTGGGATTCATGAAACATCTATAAAAACATGCATTCTGTACATATAATGCGGACAGGGTGACTAGACATAAGTGATGCTTAGGGAACAATATGAGGTGTCCAACACACCAAAGCCCTTGTCCCAAACCTCCCAAAACTAACTCCAGGTCCACGTAACCCCTAGCTCAATGGGTCCACCATAACAATTTATGTAAGACCTTTTCAGTACCTTACAGCAGTGGTCACCAACCCTGGTCCACAGGGCCCACTATCAGGCCAAATTTTACAGATCACCTTCGGGAAATGCAGGCTGAATCCTGCAATCATATCACCTGTGCTGTGCTTCAGATATCCTGCAAACCTGGCCTGTTAGTAGGTCCTGAGGACCAGGGTTGAGGACCATTGCCTTGCAGGAAAGTAGGCTAAGCTTCATTCCCCCAGATATGTTTTTGGTTCCTACAACAAAGTCCTAACTATAAATTGGAAACTTTAATAAAGAGACCAATTTATCTAATCACATAAACTTTAAAAAGAAACTGCAGGTGAGGCACAAATGAGACCTAGTTGTGTAGAAAGCACATGGCTTTTGAAGTCACAGTGCTCCAGCAAGTCATTATTTGACATAAAACGGGAAACATCACAAATATTCAAATCTGAGAAAACTGGGCAACTGGTACCTTTCAGCTTCTAGCCCTTTGTTGGACCACGTCTCTTCCAAGTAGACGGCAATTATGTTTTTCCTGACCTACGAAAAGCAAATCAGTACAACAAGAACAAAATGATTTGACATTTTCCAAAACTCTTGGCCCATTTGCCAGTAGAGAGTGTTATGCGGAGCAGCTTGATTTGACTGCATGCAATTCCCAAACAAGCTGGCAAACAATAATTTGGCTGTTCTACAAGTGTTTGTATAGTCACTTTAATATTTCTTGTTAACTCAGATGTATGCAGAAATAATAAAGAGTCAGGTATAAACATTCCATGAGTTAAATTTTGAAATGAAATTATTTTACTCTGAATTATTTGAGTTTGATGTATTTAATATTAGTTCTTTTTGTAACGAAAAATTATTTAGAACACGAAAAGCTATAATTACATAAATTTCTAATAGTCTTTTTTCTGGGGGAGTATACGGTATGCTAAAATGTATTTGGTCCTGCCAATAAAGCTTATTTTGATTTGATTTGATTTGATTTATATATATATTTTTAATATTATCAAAGCCAAAATCCTCAACGGAAAATCTAGAAATTAACACACTTTGAAAGCATTTATTCATAAAGCATGTGGTTTTTTTTTTTTGCGTGTGAATTTTTACAATTATCACAGCATGTGGTCATCTTCTAATGACTATTTTAGGAAATAATTGCCTCTGACATCTTTTAATTACATAGGGCTGAATAGTGCATACCATAACATTTTTTGCTAGCCCATTCAACCCCTTCACTACCAAGCACTTTCGGTTGAAATAAAATATATATCATAACATTTATTTCAAAAGTGGCCTTGTGAAGTTAACAACCAAATATGGTGTAAAATAGAAATTGTGCACAGAAATTGTTGTTCTGAGATAGTTAAAAGTTAAACCAATGTAAATGTGGTCCTTTTTCCTTTTTTTTTGTATTTGTTTATCCTTTATATAAATATTGTTGGAATGAAAGGTTTTGAATGCTAGATGGTGTCCCTTATATTACACCTTTGTGCGCATGGTCTGCATTATCAGCAAACAGACAGAAATGGCCTTTGTGTCAAATACAGTGAATATGATAAAAATAGAAAATAAAAATATTCAGATCTCCTGCTTAAGAGGATTTATAGTGATCATGAGATTATTAGCAATGCAGCTTCCAAAAAATACCAATATCTGTATGTGCTGCATAATGCTGTGTATGGGAGTTACAGTAACACCTTGTATCTGTATGTGCTGCATAATGCCTGTGTATGGGAATTACAGTAACACCTTGTACCTGTATGTGCTGCATAATGCCTGTGTATGGAAATTACAGTAACACCTTGTATCAGTATGTGCTGCATAATGCCTGTGTATGGAAATTACAGTAACACCTTGTATCTGTATGTGCTGCATAATGCCTGTGTATGGGAATTACAGCAACACCTTGTATCTGTATGTGCTGCATAATGCCTGTGTATGGAAATTACAGCAACACCTTGTATCTGTATGTGCTGCATAATGCCTGTGTATGGCAATTACAGCAACACCTTGTTTCTGTATTGTACAGAGATTTTCAATCATCATAACCCGCTGAATCTTGTCATTTTACAACATTTAGTGACCCCAGAGCTCTCCCTCTATACTGCTCTCTTCCTGGTTATTGTAATGCAGCAGCAAAGTTTATAAACTTTTGTTACGGTGAGGTTTGGGGCTGCTCTTTGCAGCTTGTTCTACTGCATTACAGAGGGCCAAGAGTGAATTCTCACAGTGAATTTGGTTTCTCTCCAGGGGACAAAACCAACCCTGCCTTAAAAAGATATGTAACTGGGGTTTTGATATGCTAACGATTGCTGGTCAATGTATTATAGATACTAAATCGAGTTAACTCGACTTTGAGCGTGAAGGGGTTGAGGATGTATTATTGATTCCTCCAGATTTAAAGTGCATCTGTCTGGTTTTAAATAAATAGATATTTTATTAAACTCCGTCAGTGATTTTTATGTTTTCATTTCAGGCTTTACCCAAAGCTTCCTGGGTAATGTCATTTTTATCCAATTAATCCTAGGCTTATCCGGATTTCAGACTATACCTGAAATATATATATATAAATATATATAGATCTCCATGATAACTCGTCACACGGACGCTTGTTATATAAAAAAGTATATTTATTTGCTCATAATATTCAACGTTTCAGTCCTCACAGCGACTTTCATCAGAATGAGGCTTACAATTTCACAAAGGGCTTAAATACACACCACATAGTAATGGATTAATCAACATCTAACCATGTTACCACATTAATTAAACACCACCCATACAGTTGTGTTCAAAATTATTCAACCCCCACTGAAATTGAGTGTTTTGGCCAGTTTGACATTGATTTTGATCATTCAGTCATCTTGCTTACAATTAAATCAAAGAGGCACGTGTAGGTCAGTCAAATATAACATAACATTTATAATGAAATAACCACAAATGTCTTTTCTGTGCTCACATCATTATCAGTTTTATTCAACCCCCAAGTGACATTCAATCTTAGTACTTAGTACAAGATCCTTTTACAGTTATAACAGCTTTTAAACGTGAAGCATAGCTTGACACAAGTGTCTTGCAGCGATCTACGGGTATCTTCGCCCATTCGTCATGGGCAAAAGCCTCCAGTTCAGTCACATTCTTAGGCTTGCGCACTGCAACTGCTTTCTTTAAGTCCCACCAGAGGTTCTCAATCGGATTTAAGTCTGGTGACTGCGATGGCACTCCAAAATGTTCCAGCCTTTAATCTGCAACCATGCTCTAGTGGACTTGGAGGTATGCTTGGGATCATTGTCCTGTTGAAAGGTCCAACGTCTCCCAAGCCTCAGGTTTGTGACGGACTGCATCACATTGTCATCCAATATCTCCTGGTACTGAAGAGAATTCATGGTACCTTGCACACGCTGAAGCTTCCCTGTACCTGCAGAAGCAAAACAGCCCCAAAGCATGATTGACCCCCGCCATGCTTCACAGTAGGCAAGGTGTTCTTTTCTTCATAGGCCATGGGCTCAAAGATGGGCCCAAACAGTTCTAATTTTGTTTCATCAGTCCACAGAACACTATCCCAAAACTTCTGTGGTTTGTCCACATGACTTTTGGCATACTGCAGTCGACTCTTCTTATTCTTTGGAGACAGCAAGGGGGTGCGCCTGGGAGTTCTGGCATGGAGGCCTTCATTACGCAGTGTGCGCCGTATTGTCTGAGCTGAAACTTCAGTACCCACATCTGACAAATCTTTTCTCAGTTCCTCAGCAGTCACACGGGGACTTTTCTCCACTCTACGCTTCAGGTAGCGCACAGCAGTCAAAGTCAGCATCTTCTTTCTGCCACGACCAGGTAGCGTTTCAACAGTGCCCTTTGCCTTGAATTTGCGAATGATACTTCCTATGGTCTCTCTTGGTATGTTTAACATCTTTGCAATCTTCTTATAGCCATTGCCCTTCCTGTGAAGAGTAATCACCTCTTCTCTTGTCTTCCTGGACCATTCTCTTGACTTCACCATGTTTGTAACCACACCAGTAAATGTCTAGAAGGAGCTGAGTATCACAGTCATTTTAAAGCTGCCTAATTGGTGCTTATTATGCTTTATTGCTGCTCCGTGACATCCACAGGTGTTTTCAATACCTGATTGAAAACACTTGAATGAACCTCTGTTCTTCAGAGTGGTAGTCTTTAAGGGGTTCAATAATTGTGTCAATGAAGAATTCACAAAAGAACATTTACTACTGTATTACAAAACCAATTGATGTCATTTTAGTTGCATATGGTTCTTTAAAAAGTCCTTGTAGGATTTCATTCTGAATACAATTACAAATGTACACTAAATTCCCTAAAACCCTTTACAGCATTGGGGGTTGAATAATTTTGAACACAACTGTATATATATATATTTTTTTTCTATTAAACTCGACTTCCATTTAAAGTATATATGACTCTGCATCTTCACTTCTAAATAATTCAAGCTCAGCACACACACAGCCATTACCACCACGACTCTGCATCTTCACTCCTAAGGAATTCAAGGTATCCTGCTATCAGCCATGACGTCATCCAAGATTCTCCACTACTGTTGTGTTTTTATATTTTATTGCCTTTCATGTATCATCCCCAGGCTGATTACCTTTCTCTTTAATGCTTTCCCTCCGTTTTTGATTGACTTTTGAAAGTATCAAAACTCACTATCTTACCACCATGCTTCCCCTCCCCCACTCCCATACATATCATTAACTCCTTGCTTACAGATCCCTCTCCTAAAGCTTTGTCTCTTCTTCCTACAGCTCGGCACACACACAGCCATTACCACCACAACTCTGCATCTTCACTCTGCAGTTCCTCCCACCCAGTCCTGGGCCCAAACTCATTGCTTCCCTTCCAACTGCTGCCACGTTTTTCTAATCAACCTTTAATCCATGCTCCTGGTCACTCCCATACAATCCTTGCTATTTTCTCTCCGGCCACCAGATCCACACTCCTCTGCTTCCCTTTTGTTTCACTTACCCCTGTCCTTTAGATTGTAAGCTCACGGGATGTCTGGCTGAGCACTTGTATAAAGTGCTTTATCAGGGCAATTATCCTACGGGCAGGGCCGTCTCTCCCTTATGTGTTTTTAGTATGTTTCATGTCTGCACTCCCTCATTGTAAGTATACTGTGCCCATAGTACAGCGCTGCGGAATATGTTGGCGCTTTATAAATAAAGGATAATAATAAATAATAATAAAAAAATAGGAACAAGGTAATGCTGCAAAAATAACTGAATCAATCATGGAAGCATTTATAAATGAATATGGCGTACTTTTCCCAATATTTTTGGCTATATATTGATTTTTATGAGTACACACATATTATTTGATGAATGAACACAGCCCAACAGTTTAACAAAGAATTCAATATGAAGCAATATGTGAGCAAAGAAGGTCATGCAACCAGACATTGTTCGATATCTATCTCAGCAGCCAAAAATGAATATTGATTTACATTTATAAACATATGATTTATAGCTGTCACTTATTTTCGGCAGAGGCTCTAAAATAATGTTCATCATATATGTATTTAAAGATTAGATTTAGAGATTATTCTTCATTTTTTTTATCATGGAAATAGTTGATGACAATGAAGATAGACATGTAGATACATGCTTACACAGATAGATATGATGTTATCATATTTTGATTGCTGTTTTGTTCTTTTGATGGATTTTGATATTAAAGATAATTTAAAAAAATTAAAAAAAATTATTAATTTATTCGCTCTCACACTGATGCCCTGGGTTATACCTTTTCAGGGAGTCGTGATCGAGTTAACTCAAAATAGACTTTTTCGGGAGCATAGCATACAGATATTGTTTATTGTGTATTCATTTTGAATGGGCTCCTGACTACATCACTAGAGTTACAGTACTTCGGCTGATGTAGGGTAACTCACTAAACATTTCAGCTTGAAAACTTTTCTGACCCTTTAGGCTATTACAAGATTGACCAGTAGAGGCTGCTCTCTGCCTGACGGTAAACTGCATAGTCTCTAAAGGCACTGTAATGATAATTACAGTACATTTAGAATATGTATATGTGTAGGTTTTGCATGTATGCATGAGTGTTTATGCATGTAGGTTTGTGTTTGCCGGCTATATCCTTAAGTGGTTTAGAGATAATTTAAAGTAATTTTCTATCAAACCACTGGTTCTTGCCAGTGGTTTTCCATAAAAAACACTGGTTCCTGACAGTGGTTTTCCATAAAACCACTGGTTCCTCACAGTGTTTTTTCATAAAACCACTGGTCCCTGCCAGTGGTTTTCCATAAAACCACTGGTCCCTGCCAGTGGTTTTCCATAAAACCACTGGTCCCTGCCAGTGGTTTTCCATAAAACCACTGGTCCCTGCCAGTGGTTTTCCATAAAACCACTGGTCCCTGCCAGTGGTTTTCCATAAAACTACTGGCTAAGGCAGTGATTTTCTATAAAAGCATAGTTCCTGCCAGTGTTTTTTCATAAAACCACTATTTCCTGCCAGTGATTTCCCATAAATCTTCTAGTTCCTGACTGTTTTTCCATAAAACCACTGGTTCCTGCCAGTGGGTTTTCCATAAAACCACCAGTTCCTGCCAGTGGTTTTATAGAAAACCACAGAGCAGCGAAGGGGTTAAGCCAATTGTTCCACCGGCTCAAACAGCAACTTTCTACTTACAGGAAAAGCCACATTAGTACAGCAAATGCATAAGTGGTTTATATCATCACAAAGCATCTGAAAACCAGTTAGTGCTTTGTGATTATCTTTTTTTTAATCAGTTTAGCTATTTTTCATAAAAAAGAAATGTGTTTAATCATGCTCCTAAAGACTTACATGGACCATTTCAAGTTGTAAGCTTGAATGGCTAAAGCAGATATCACTCTGTGTTCTTTTGCGATCATTATATCAATTATCATTAAATCAACGGAATTTATTATCCAGTATCTGTCACTGAGGTTTAAAAATTGGGATGTAATTCCAAGATGGCACAACAAAAATGCAACAGATCTCCATTGCAGATTCTGGATGCACCCTCTATCTCTGTCGTAAAATAAATTCCAATGCTTTAGACATTTTAGAATAATTTATGGGAAGATAACGAAACACACTTAGCCACTTTAATCCGAAAAAATGTAGCGATGCTTTAAAGTGTGATACAGTAACATAAATAAATAATTAAATCTTTTAAAAAAACGATGCTACCTTTAGAACGTTTTTTTTTTTTCTTTTGCTCTCAACCAGGTGATGGATTATGGGGAAACGTCAATTATTAATCTAGCAGGCAGGCAGACTATCCAAAATACATAATACAATATTGATCAGCTTAGAAATGCCCTTTATAAAAGTTAATAGAAATGTATCTAATCTGTGAGGATTGCACTAATAACACATCGCAGAGCTTTTAATCATCTCTGTAACGGAAAAAAAAAAAACAATCATTAATATTACAACATTTACGGCTTAACATGCGTTGATTTTTTTATATTTTTTAATTTATTTTTTGTCTCTCACACGTCTTATTTCTGATGATAAGATATTTTGACTATCAGGCAACATTTTAGAGAGAAAAAAGGATAGGATTCTAAAAGTGAGATTTTTTCTTTCTTTTTTCGGCAGAGGAAAAAAGAGCATGCTTCAAAACTTCTAGCTGGAGTGCGAAGCCCAACACATGCTAATTTTAAATTATTGTAGCAAAAGTTGTAAAAATCTGTAGTTTGGTTCCTTTCAGAAGAAAAAGATTTATTGCATTGAAAGATATAGAAGAGAATAAAAAAATAATGATGATGATAATAACAATAGCCATTTTTATGGCCATTTTCTTCCTTTGGGACTCAATGCACTTTACAAGCATACATGCAGTAGAGCGAGATCGGAAAGACTATAAAAGCAAAAGAATAAACATCATTATGAGGGCAAAACAAGTTGTAAATTCCTGACAGATAGATATGAACTAACTGAATGCTTGAGAGGATCGGCGAACAGGGAGGCTTCTATTGAAGACCTATTGATGGAACTCCATTGACTTAATGAGAAGCATATCTCCGAAGCGTGGGATCAGGTTGATGAGGTTGAGTGCTCTTGGCACTCATGAAATTATAAACTTTCAAGATAAAGAGAATAAATCGGAATTTAAGGCTACTTGAGCTCTTTCGTGTCCTGTTGTACTTATATGTTTAAATATTTCAACATCAACAAGACTATCAAGATGTTAAATATCTGTTTGATGGGAAGCGAAGGGGGAAAAAACTGTAGACAACACAACAAAATGTATAAAAGGATTACATTTAATGAATAAGTGAACAAATATAGTTCAAAGACTATTGTTGGTGTTCCTTAAATTTGAGGTGAAATAGGAGCAAAGTTAGGAAAAGTGGATATAACATAGATTTAAGGTATTTTTGACAAAATTTAGAAGACCTTGTCGATGTAGACAAATAGTATGGTTCATAGAAAGAATATACAAGAGATGGAAGGCTTCTTGATTAGATGGAAGAGTTGTTCAGAAACTCTACAAATAATAAACAAGGAGACTAGTCTAAAACCCAAATAGAAAAAATGTTGTCAATGTAGATTGAAAGAATGGAGAAGAAATGGAAGGTTTCTTGATTCCAATGAAGAATTTTTGGAATGCTAGAAGCAACAATGAGACTAGGCTGAAACCAAAGCAGGTAAGGTTAGCGTCAGACGAACCCATGAATCACATCCGTGTCACCGCACAGTTTAATGTCCGTCGTAGCATTGATTTGTGATCAATAGAGACCAACACACAAAGCATTTGGCACCGAGGTGCGCACGCACCACGCAGGTGGAAACGGATGTAATTTAACCCCTTAGTGACCGGGCGGTTTTACACAAATCCGTCCTTTAGTGACCGCTGCTGTTTTTACGTTTCTGCGCTGCTCGTGTTTAGATCAAATTTTCCTCTTACTCGTTTATTCAACCCACACATATTATACACCCTTTTTCCCGCCATTAAATGGACTTTCTAGAAATACCATTATTTCCATCATATCCAATAATTTAATATAAAAAAAATATGAAATATGATGAAAAAAATGGTAAAAACACACTTTTTTGTAATTTAATCCCCTAAAGCTATAACCACCAATAAAGACCCCGGCTAAATAGTTTCCAAATTTTATCCCGAGAATAGAAATACCCAATTTTTACATGTTTTTACCTTTTAACCCTTTCACTGCTGAGCCAGTTCACCTATGTGCGCTGCGCTCATTCTGACCATTTTGTGCTAATTATTTTTAGATGACAGCCTAGGTCCTATTTAATTAAACTCCCCCCAGACAAAAAAAAATTTAAAAAAAAAAACATTTTTTTATTTTATTTAATTTTTGTATTATTTTTTTTTTATTTAATTTTTTTTTTACATTTGTTTTTAAAACCAAACCTGGTCATGTTTGGTATCACTTGAAAGGCCATAATCAGGCCTTTCAAATGATGGCAAATATGACCATCTAGCTGCCATGGATCGGGAGATAAAGGGATCCTTAGGATCCCCTTATCTCTACATGGCAGCTAGAGGGTTAACTGGCCCACTGACATCCTCACACATATGGTGAGGTTGTCAGTGGGTGGGGACCTGGAGGCTTGGCTGACATCCAAGATGTCAGCCCCCCTCCAGGTTTGAATCACGTTTTGGCGCCAATTGGCGCCGCAACGTGATCCGGCGGCGAAATGGTTAATGTCATACACCGCTGAAAGGGGAGGCTCTCCCCTCTCCAGCGGTGCAAACGGCATCTCCCTAGCTTCAATGGTTGGGGAGATAGAGGGCTCCAAAGGAGCCCCCCCTCCCCTCCATTGAAACACATGGGCACCTTCTGATGACGTCACCACGCAGCGTGGCGACGTCATCAACCCTCGCCTGCCCATGTAAATCACATGGGCAGGCTTCCTCCCTGTCAGATCGGCGTGGGATCCGACGAGGGAGGTGAGTATCGGGCGGGAGGGGGATTTGGCGCCGCTGACGTACCCTGTATGTCATCGGGTCTAAGGGAGACCCGAACACAGGACGTACAGGGTACGTCAGCGGTCGGGAAGGGGTTAAGCCTCGACGTAAAAGCACTACGACAGACGCCCAGAGTTGCCGCCTCCGCGTAGCGTCCTGTGTGCATGATGAGGAGACATCAGATGTAGCGCATTTGCGACGTCCATCACTTTGACGCTCAGACGTTTTTTTTGGTCTGTCTTTTAATTTTTATTAATTTTGTTTCCCATATTTTCCTCTTTTTTCTACACCCGTCAAAAAAACAGACCGTGTGGTGTCTAGAGGATCTTCCGTCAGTACGTACGTCCATTATGCACGCACGCAGAGTGCGCTCAGACTGCATTCGTCTGACATTAGCCGAGTACTTTGTTGATGAAGACAAAGAGCATGGTTCAAATAAAGAGTGGACAAGGAACACAAGTTTCTTTACTAGCAAGAAACGCAATAAGCGATAAACAAGGAGACTAGGCCAAATATCAAGTAATTAAGACTTTGTCGATCCAGACAAGAAGATTTGTTCATGCAAAGAATGGTCAAGAAAAGACAAAGAAGTATTGTAAACTGAAGTCAAAGCCAATGAGACTTTGTTTTGGAAGAAAAATAGTATATTTCATGCAACTAATGGACAAGAAATGGCAGGTCTCTTGACTAGATGATGAAAGAACTGTTCGGAAACTCTGCAAGCAATAAACTGAGGGACTAGGCCAAAACCCAAGCAGATAAGACTTTGTTGATGTAGATCAGTGTTTCCCAAACCTGTCCTCAGGACCCTCAACCAGTCCAGATTTTGCAGATCACCTTGGGGAAATGCAGACTGAATCCTGCAATCACTGAGCAGCAAATCATATCACCTGTGCTGTGCTTCAGCTATCTGGAAAACCTGGCATGTTACCGGGTCCTGAGGACAGGTTTGGGAAACACTGATGTGATAAAACGTTTTGCTCAGCCAAAGAATGGACAATAAATGGCCGGATTAGCTGGAATAATTTCTTGAAGACTCTACTAGCACAAGAGGACTAAGCCAAAACTCAAGTTACAAACGCAACAACTGAAAGGAATTGCCAGGACCTTTATGACAGACTTCATGTAAAATAATAACTCAATGTTCCTTTAACCTTGCATAGGTTTTAAATACTAAGCAGGCAAAAGAATCTGAAAGACTGGTGGTAGGAACTTCATAATTCCTGAGAGGCAGGCACAAGCTCCAACAGGATAATTTGCAGTTTGCTTCCCATATACTGGTTCATTCAGACTTTCATTATTAAAGAAACCTTGAACCAGGTTTTGGTCATATTTCCTGGGTGGCATAGTGTTACAATGCTCTTCGAAGTAAATGACGCATGGAGTTTGAGACATCAGGTAGTTTGAAGCAATGCGAAACCTGAGAGAATGTGCGACCACTAAACAGTCAACAATATCCAAAATATCCCCATCGCCTGGGAAGCAGTCTTCACTTCTTGAATATTCTTTCCCTACTTTTGGGGCCAAACGTTCAAACAGTATGGTCCACCTATAAATGCATATCAATGCCTGGACCAATATGCTTTTCTTACTGGTAATTTTTTAATATCCATACCTGTTGTATCATTTGAACACTTGCTACACCTTAACGCACCCATGATACCGAAGCTATTATACATTTTCTAGAGAAGACCAAGAAAACCCGGAGGAGATACAACACCAAAACATATTGCTGTGTTTCTTAGCAAGGTCATAATCTTGTAATGTTATAATAGTAAGTATAATATAAATAGGTTAGACAGGTTTTACATTTCTAGGTTTCCATGAAAAAGCCTATTGACATGTTAGCTATAAAACATGAAATAAACACAGAGTTCTTGATTCCTTCATTGAGCATCCTAAGCCCTGGTAATCCTCTAGAGCTCCTCTCAGGAGTCAAAGGAGACTTGAATTGAAATTGTTATAAATACTCAAATGTTACATATTATTCCACACAATTTTATTTTACTTTCATGCTGATTTAACACAGATCCATTTGTTTTTAGATGAAATGTGCAGATTTGAGTCCATTGTCTGAACCCTGAGGGGAAACCATTCTTGTTCACACTTATGCTTAGGAAATCAATATGCATTGGCGTTTCTATGATAGCCTGTCACGTTCATATGAGTTAGAAGAGTGTGGCTTTGCAAAGCAGACAGTTATATCATGTTATGTTCTAATATTTTCCAATGCCCCATCCTTTTAGTTTGTGTAAGCTTTCTTTAAATTATTATTATCATTTATATGGTGCCAACAGTTTCTGAAGCGCATTACATCAACTAAAGGGAACGAGATACAGGTAAATGGACATAGGATGGAAACAAGAGGTGTAGAGGGCCCTGCTCATAGGAGCTTACAGTCTAGATGGATTGTGGTTGAGGAAGACACATGGAATTTTACTGGACGGCAGGATCATTAGTGCCAGTGGTTTGGGAATGGTGGGGCCATAGAAGCAACTTCAATCCTGTGTGAGTAGGTGAGCAGAGGGATGAGTTGCATCAGTGATGTGGTATGCTAATCTGAAGAGATGGGTTTTGAGGGATTTCTTGAAGGCCAGAAGATCAGGGGAGAGTTTGATAGGGCAAGGCAAGCCATTCCACAGGACCGGAACGGCCCTTGAGAAGTCTTGGAGGTGAGAGTTGACAATGCAGGTGTAGACAGAGGACAGGCGGAGATCGCCTGCTGACCAGAGTTGCCTAGGTGGGACGTGCTTGCAGAGTAACGAAGACATGTAAGGAGGGGTTGAGTTATTGAGTGATTTGAACGTGAGCGTCAGTATTTTAAACTGTATCCTGAAATGTACAGGAAGCCAATGGAGGGACCGGCAGAGGGTGGAGGTACACGAGATAAGGGATGTGCGTTTCGTTTCGTTCCAATTTTTTTTCATACAAAACGGCCTCAATTTGTTGCCTCGGTGCATCGAAAGCAGCGAACCGGAACGGTGACTAAATTCACGCTATGCAAAATAGATGTCGATACGAAAATGAAACAATTTTGTTATTTCGTATAGACATACAAATTGTGAAATTGCAAGTCATTACCGTTGCAGTAGTAATTTCGGATCCTTTTCGGATCATTTCTGATTAAGTATCATTTCCAGTCCGTTTCGGTTCCGTTGCTGATTTCGTATAGTTTTGAGTCCATTTTGGATCATTTCTGATTTGTTATTTTCGTTATGGGTGTGTTTTTTTGTGATTTGTATGTCCTAGAATCATCTTTGGGGTTGGAGTACTGCGTGCATAGTCCAATCAGCTGCTTCCTTTTCTGCTGAACCCTGGCACAGACACACTGTCACTGCATGTTACTGCAGTGCATAAATAGTGCATTCCTCTTGCGTGTACCTTTTATTTTTTCTGAGAAGAGAAAAGACAGCACTGGAGCAGCATTGGTTGGCTTCACTGTCAGTCACTTTTTTCACTTGTTCCAGTGCATTCTTTCTGCATCAATAATATATTTAAATTTTTAATTAGCTTTTCCCTAAATCCCCAGTCTAGCAGTACAAGATATTGATATTGCAACAGTGATGCATTGTAGGAAAACCTCTATGATTGGTTGGCTTCACTGTCAGTCACTTTTTTCACTTGTTTTCCACTCTAGTGCTTTTGCTTCAATATAATAATATAATAATTAGCTTTTCCCTAAATCCTCAATCTAACAGTACAAGATAATATGATTAAATTAAGTTGTGCAATGCATGTTGTTCACTGTTTAAGCAATTAAATAATCAAATCGTAAGAATAAATGGATCTGATTTCATAAAAACGATACGTCCGAAGGAACAAATCGGCAGGATTACCGTATCGACCGAAATATCGGATCATCCGAAATACCATACGTCTAGTCAAAACGAAAATCAAAGAACAAGGATGGATCCTTTTAAACGAAAGAACGAAGAGAACAGACGTTCCGAAAGAGCGAAATTCCCCCATATCACGAAAACCAAAATCGCCCCAAAATCATGAAACGAAACGTAACGAAACGAAAAGAAAATGAGCTGAAACTGTCCGAAACGAAAAAAAAGGAAACTTAACGAAACAAACAATAAACACGTGCACATCCTTACACTGGATGCATCTGGTGAGACAAATAGGCCTCGCCCCTACAGATTGCAAAGGGGCAATATGAGCAATGGGGAGGCCGATAAGGAGCAAGTTCCAGTAATCAAGTTGTATAATGACAAAAGCATGAACCCGCACCATTGTGGTATCTTGTGTCAGAAAGGGGCAGACACGGGCAATGTTCTTGAGTTGATAGTGACAGGATTTGGTCACTGTCTGGATGTGGGAAGAGAACGTTGGTTCTCCCTAAGAGGTCAGGTTTGCAGGATAACTGAAGCACAGCCCAGCACAGTCAATATGATTTGCTGTTCAGTGATTGCAGGATACAGTCTGCATTTCCCCAAGTTGATCTACAAATTCTGGTCTTTTAGGGGGACTTGAGGGCCAGGGCTGGAAACACCGTTCTAGATTATTTCTATCAAAAAGCTGCTGCCAACATGAAATCTTGACATGCCTCTTCTCTTATCTTTGATGACAAAATGTATCAAGACATATGGAGTCTTTGTATAATTTGACAATGCAAAAGTTAAGCACTGATGTTAGCCAGCTCGGTGAGACATCCAAAAACTAGATGATGACAAGGATACAGGGGTGGCTTTGGTAGACCAGATAAAACTGCAAATGGCATCTCGATCCACCATCATTGTAAAGATGCACAGGTCGCTGGACAACCTAGATGATAGGGTACACAAGGAAACAGAATCTGCTACTAAAAGAAATTTCAGCCGAACCTGTTTCTTAATAAAAGGAACAAAATCTGTCCCTTAAAAACTGGAGCAAAATCTGTTGAATCTGTTCACTAAACAGAATTGAGCAGAATCTGTTCTCTAAAAATGAAGCAAGCATAATTGAACTGTAGTTACGGTTGTATACAAAATACATGTGCAGAGTCTGTTGATTGGGTGTTAGGGTCAGGCTTAGGGGTAGTTTTTATAAAAAAATATATATATTTCCATTAAATATAATGTTTATCTAGTCACTTTTGTGTGCTACGTATGCTTACTGTAAAGGGTTATGCTCCCCCTGCACAAATATGGTGCACACCTCTATCATGCAAGCTGAGACATGCACCACTAGGTGCCACAATGATCGGGTCCATCTTCCAGTGTCATGGAACTAATCACCTGGATGTCTAACTTGAAAAGCATCCTGCAAGAGCACAGTAATGCCTATTTCTGCTAGTCTTACAAAATAGGGTATTTTAAAGCCACTGACACATAAGGTTCATGGAGCTGTTATTTAGTTATCCCATAGGGTATTTAGAAGCTACTGACACATAAGGTACTTGAAGCTGTCATTTAGATATCATGTGGCTATGCCATAACTTAAAAAAATAGAAACATAGACTATGTTTGTCAGATAAGAACCTTTCGGCCAGGGGTGGACTGACCCATCGGGCACTGCCCGAGGGCCCGCAGGCCAGTAGGGGCCCAGTTTGGGGCGACATAGTGGGCCCCCGCTGGTTCCCCTCTGCCTCTGATCATAGAAATTAACAGGCAGCCAGCGGCATACTGTGAAAACGCCGCAATGGCACCTGCGCCGCCCCATCATGTGACGTGTCACGTGAGGGGCTGCGCCAGTGCAACGTGCCTGCTCCAGTGTTAGACTGGGATGCAGGCATGCTACAGGCACCACCGCGGCATTTTCAGAGTGCGCTGCTGGCTTCCTGTTAATTTCTATGATCAGAAGGAAACCGGCAGGGGCCCAATGTGTCTTCCAAACTGGGCTCCTACTGACCTGTGTCCCAACAGAGGCGGTGAGTAACAGGGGGGCAGGGCAATTCATATCCATGTTTGAGCTACTGGGGGCAGTTCATATCCATGTTTGAGCTGATGGGGACAATTCATATCCATGTTTGAGCTGCTGGGGGCAATTCATATCCCTGTTTGAGCTGCTGGGGGCAATTCATATCCATGTTTGAGCTGCTGGGGGCAATTCATATCCATGTTTGAGCTACTGAGGGCAATTCATATCCATGTTTGAGCTACTGGGGGCAATCATATCCATGTTTGAGCTACTGGGGCAATTCATATACATGTTTGAGCTGCTGGTGGCAATTCATATCCATGTTTGAGCTGCTGGGGGCAATTTATATCCATGTTTGAGCTGCTGGTGGCAATTCATATCCATGTTTGAGCTGCTGAGGCAATTTATATCCATGTTTGAGCTGCTGGGGGCAATTCATATCCATGTTTGAGCTACTGGGGGGCAATTTATATACATGTATGAGCTGCTGGGGCAATATATATCCATGTTTGAGCTGCTGGGGGCAATTCATATCCAAGTTTGAGCTACTGGGAGCAATATATATCCATGTTTGAGCTGCTGGGGAAAACGTATATCCATGTTTGAGCTGCTGGGGGCAATATATATATATATATAGCAGGCATGGGATAGGCATAAGGCTATCCTAAACAAAAGATAAATCCAGGTAAAGTATCCATGTAATTGGGCAGACTAGATGTGCCGAAAGGTTCTTATCTGCCGACATTTTTCTATGTTTCTATGTTTCTATATATCCATGTGTGAGCTGCTGGGGGCAATATATATCCATGTGTGAGCTGCACATTACTGTGGGTTTTATTGCTGTGGAGCTCTGTGATGCGCTCATACACTCTGCACATTACTGTGTGGTTAATTTCTGTGGAGCTCTGTAATGTGCAGTGTGTCAGGATTGTAAAGTATCTTTTAAAGTAATCGTCAGTTTCCCAAATTTTCCACAGGGACTTTCTGTGCCAGGGTGCAGCCTTAGCTGCAATGAGTGGGTGATGGCTGCTGCAGCAGTGCGGTGTCCATCTGTAAGTATGGAGGGGGGCATAATTCGCTGCTGGGTCCAAGTGGATTTTCAAAAAGGTTATTTTTAGGAGTTCAGAAATAAATTCTTTAGCACAATAATGTACATGTGGTCAGTGGGTGTTGCGTTGTAGGGGATGGGTTTTTTATGGGTGTGGCCTCCTGTGGGTGCAGAACAAGGGGGCCCCATGACCTCCTATTGCCCGGGGGCCCCATTAGTTGTCAGTCCACCCCTGCTTTCGTCCATCTAGTCGGCCCAATTATATGGATACTTTCCTTGGATTTATTTTTTATTTAGGATAGCCTTATGTCTATCCCATGCCTGCTTCAACTCAATCATTGTTTTAGCCTCTACTTCTTCTACTGGAAGACTGTTCCGTGTATCCTCCACCATCCCAGTATAAAACATATATATGTCATCTGCAACAAGGGGCTAAATTTGCATTTGTTTTTTTTGGAATGTGGAATAATGAGATGAGCAAGCGTTTATGAAGGATTTGGAGTTCCAGTTGCTTTTAATTTTCATCAAGTCTGGATTTACAAAGGGGTTAACCTCTCAGATTGTCTACACCTGATTGCATTTATGGCAGACATTATTCTATTGTATGGGTTTCCTGCTATCAGGGAAGATATAGGTTTCCTAACACCAGCTATTGTTTGTATTTTCTGTTTATTATTAGGTTAAAGTGATAATCCCACCTTGACATTAGGGATGGGCTGCCGGTTAGAATCAGTTCGAAGTTCGAGTTCTAACATCGAAAAAAGTTCGACCAAAAAAATATATATATATTTTTTAAATGCTTAAAAAATCCTAAATAATCTAAAAATAAAGACACTCTTACCTGCAGAATATTATAAGCAACGGTTTGGTAGATATTGCATTAAAACGGGAATATTTTTAACATTGAAGCCTAAGGAGTAAAACATTTCCCACACCTTTAACATTGAAGCCTATGGGATACAATATTTCCTACACCTTTTTTAACATTGAAGCCTATGGGGTAAGACATTTCCCACACCTTTTTTAACATTGAAGCCTATGGGGTAAAACATTTCCAACACCTTTAACATTGAAGCCTATGGGGTAAAACATTTTCCACACCTTTAACATTGAAGCATATGGGGTAAAACATTTTCCACACATTTTTTAACATTCAAGCCTATGGGATGCAGCATTTCCCACACATTTAACATTGAGGCCTATGTGATAAAAATTTCCCACACCTTTTTTAACATTGAAGCCTATGGGGTAAAACATTTCCCACACCTTTAACATTGAAGCTTATGGGGTAAAATATTTCCAACACTTTTTTAATATTGAAGCCTGTGGGGTAAAACATTTCCCACACCTTTAACACTGAAGCCTATGGGGTAAAACATTTCCCACACCTCTTTTAACATTGAAGCCTATGGGATTCAACACTTCCCATAGCTTTTTTAACATTGAAGCCTATGGGATGCAACATTTCCCACACCTTTTTTAATATTGAAGCCCATGGGGTAAAACATTTCCCATACTTTTAACATTGAAGTCTGTGGGGTAAAACATTTCCCACACCTTTTTTAACATTGAAGCCTATGGGAGTCAACATTTCCCACACCTTTTTTAACATTTGAAATGAACTATCAAATGGATATTGACTACCTATCGAATTTGAAATGAACTATCGAATGGATTTCGACTAACTATCAAATAGGAAATGAACTATCAAATGGATATCCTTATAGTTAGTCGATATCCAAATCGGTGCACATTTATTTTTTTAAAAAGCATTTTTTTTTCATTGTTTCCTGTCCCCCAGGGCAGTACCCAGACCCCCATACACCTTTTATGTCCATTATCTTGCATATATGCCCTCTTGGAGGGCACTTTAATGTTCAACTTTTGAGCCCCATAGACCTGCATTGTGTTCCAATTGTGTTTGAATTCGAATTCAAACTTTTTCGAATGTTTGAGTTCGAATTCGAACTGAACACGGGGGTGTTCGGCCCATCACTACTTGACATGTGTTATCATTCAGACACTTTAGAATCTGAATCTGCTGCACTATTGTTCTCCTGGAGTGTTAAGATCTTGTCCTGTGAGTCATTTGTTTGTTATTTGTTTGATGGGATTTTCTCCTAGGATCTGTAATGTGGGGAGGTTGGATATAAATATATGTGTACCCTCCCTAATAAAGCCTGTCATATTGCCAGCCTTAGCCATGTCTCAACTGTTCTTGGGTGAAACTGTATTATCCTAAATCAAACCTCGGACTGATGTCTGGGCATAAAGGTCATACCAAGCAAGAGGTTCAGTGGTCAGGTAGCAGAGGAAACTGATTTTAGCAGACATATCCATTTGGGTACAAAGGTCTGCTATAATTGGTGGCAGCAGTGGGATTTGCTTCCTTCTATCCAGGACATCCAATCCACCTCCGGGACCTTCTTCGTGGATAGATCAGCAGTACCAGAATTTGAGGCAGTGTACCCTTAAAGACACTGGAACCCCAAATCCGTCACACACATTTAAACCAAGAACAAGAAATTTTGCAATTCAGTCCAAGGCCCATATTAAGCAGAAATTGTGAATTGTAAGCACCTACCTGTGTGTTTTGTGTTCAGGTCACCCTAGAGATTTGCATTACTGCATTTACCGCTTGTTAAAGATATTTGTAGGAGGCCGAACCATACATTGTAAATCAAATTTTGCTGTCTTGGCAGTGATTAGTCAGTTCTATTAGATTTATTAAATTCTTCCAAAGACGGGTTTGTAAGGAAAGCCGAAACATCTGCCCTGGGTAACTCCATCCATCCCTTTCACTCATCTTAACTCTGCTACCCTCAATAAGGTACACAGGGAAATAAGAAATACATACCTGAACACCTATCACTGCACTCGTTAAAGCATATAATATTAATACTTAACATTGTAACATGTGCTGTGGCATCCAGCCATATTATTCTTCAGATAAATCCAACAAAACTCTTGGCAAGGAATATATCCAGAGGTAACCTCAAGCATTTTGTAAACCGTTCAAGCTCTGTAATTATGTGTTTTCCGAAACCCGCTGAGAAAATGACGCGGAAAAATATAGAGAGAGATGCACATTGGCACAAGGATACAGCAGGTATGTTCTTGGATCCCCCTCTGTTTTAAAAGCATAGGGCCTTTATGAAATCAAGTTTAATCTCTTTTCCTCTCTTTTTAAAAAATCCGTAATGTCTTCTTTGAAAAATCAAACGCAAACAAGAAATGCTGACCTCTTGAAGGTGATCGTTGTGCCGCCGCTCAGTGGTAGAAAACATATAAGGGGATTCATCTACAGCAAAGCTATTGGTCCCAATGGAGTTATTCTGGCCCTTCCGCATTGAATATTATGTGGCTTAACATCTTGATGAACAAGAGACAACAGAAAACCCATAAAGACAGTGATACACAGATCTAATATATACAGATGGGTCAGCTCCTACTCACGTGAATATCGATCGTCGTGGGATAATACTAGGGAAGGGATGAGCCGAACACCCCCGTGTTCGGTTCGCATTCGAACTCGAACAATTTCAAAAGTTCGAACTCGAACACGAACACGAACTGAACTCAATGCAAGTCAATAGGACTCAAAAGTTTGATTTTTAGAGTGCTCTCCAAGAGGGCATATATGCAAGATATTTGCCATAAAAGGTGTATGGGGGTCCGGGTAGTGCCCTGTGGGACAGGAAACAAGGACAGAAAGTTTTAAAAAAAACTTTTTTAATGGAACAGTGAGTTTTCCATGAAATAAGGGTTAAAAATAAAAACATAAAATTCCTTCAAATATCGTGCCTAGGAGGTCCCCATAACCTGCCCGTGAAGTGGCGGATTTCTAGGATGTATAGAAACATTTAAAAACAAAAAAATGATATTTCAAATGACGGTAAATGTGTTTCCTTTAATCTATTCTTAAACAACTGCTTGGGGCGGCAGCCTGTATGAAAAGACATTTTAGGACACGCAGAACAAGTTTAGTGATTTTTTGGCTAAGTTATGGTGAAACTTATGCAGGTTTTGGATGAAAGTAACAATAGGTGCTTTAAAATTTGGCCTTTAGTGTCGGCAACAGTGCCTTAACACCGTAACCCTTTTGTGGTAAAGTGGAAGAGTGCAGGGTTGGACCCTGCGGTCAAATATTAAAATTATATGAATCTGGTAATATAGGCGACAGTGTCAGTGCACCAAAATATTACTGTGCTATAATGTATGGCAGGATGGAAGCGCACCAGCAGTAACAAGCTGTTTTAAAAAATGTGTCGCCTTACCTTAGCCTGGTGGTCAGTGGGGGCTCCATGGATCCTGGTTGGGTGGAAGGGGGTCTGGCGTGGCTCCCTCCCTGGAATCCCTGCGCCACCTCTCTGCCACATGCACCCTGCTACCTGGATCCTGGTTGGATGAAAGGGGGGTCTGCCGTGCCTCCCTCCCTGGAGTCCCTGCGCCACCTTTCTACCACATGCACCCGACTGGCCAGCCCGCACAGTCGCAGCTCTGTAATCTTGCGGCCGCATGCTCCTCAAGTCAAGGGGTCCTTAGGAGGGAGGCTCCGGTGGGCTGCCCTCTACAGTGCCTGATTTAGAGGGCCTCGTCTGCTTGATGTTTTAGCAACAAGAATGTTTTATCCCATAGGCTTCAATGTTAAAAATATTCCCATTTTAATTCAATATCTAATAAACCATTGCTTATAATATTCTGCAGTAAAGAGTCTCTTTATTTCTAGATTTTTTTTAGGATTTTTTAAGCATTTTTTTTAAACAAAATCGATTTTTTTTGCAAAGTTTTGGCGAACACCCCAAAAAGTTCGATTTCGCGAACTTTCAAACTGCCAAAGTTCGAATAGAAACTACGTACCAATCGAACCGAATAGCTCATCCCTAGATAATACATGTAAAGATATTATAGACTTTCATTATCCTTTATTTATATATAACCACAGATTCTGAAGCACTTTACAAGATCAGAGTTTAAAGGGGTTGATACCTTAGAATGCCACACATGGATGATACAGGCTGATTCAGGGGGCCATGTCCCCTAGGGAATTTATAATCTCTGGAAGAATTTTGCATGTATTGTGAGGTAGGCTCATCCATATCATTAGGTGTCTGGCCCAAGGACATTTCCTGGTGAGGTCTTGAGTGAGATCTGAGTCTGCTTTCCATGATTCTAGAGCAGCGACAGGGTGGTGAGGTTGAACCTGCTTCTTCACAGTTGTAGAGAAGGGATGTGCTGGTCGTACGTTCTGATTTTAATTTGAACCTGCTTCTCCACAGTTGAAAAGTAGAGACGCTACCACTAGCCTATGCAGCCAATATTGTGTAGTAGGAAAGTATGTACCATTAAGTGTCTTGCTCAAGGATACTTACTGGGAAGTAATACGATACAGGATATGATCCTGTGTCTCCACAGGTGTAGAGCAAGGATGGGTTATGGGGGCACCCGGTGTGAGCCAAGGTGGGCCCTTTCTGGGAGATGTTTAGCCCTTTAAGCAGGTTTACTGCTGGCTGCATATACACAGAACACATAGCAGAATAAAACAGAACAGAACAACTGGACAACAGGAAAGGCAGGAGAACAAGGAGAAAACAGAATACTAAAGGGAACCCTAACTCTGGATATGGACCTTTTGGGATGGCCATCTATCTATGGAAAGGAACCTCAAAAGAAATATACAAAAACAGAAAAAGCGAGGGTTAAACAAAATACTAGCAACACAAAAACTCACACCCAGCAGCACACACACGGAAACTCTAACCTGGGATAAGGTCCTTGCAATGGTCTTCTATCTAATGAATATAATGATGCTGGGTGATACACTGAACAGGATGCAGAAATAACAACAGGGATAAACAAGAGAGTAGTCAGAGGAATGCAAGAGGGTCTTATCGTCAGGGTAGTATGTCAGCCATATGTCAGAGGTCAGAATCGCCAGGGAGAGAGAGTCTCGGCTGTATGTCAGGGGTCAAGGGGCAAGAGCGTAGGTCAGACAAGCAGAGTTTGGGAAACACAGATTAGCAATATACAGATCACAGGGAGAATACAATAAAGTCGTCAGAACCAGGCCTAAGTCATAGTCAGAATCACAAAACATAGATAGCAGTAGCAGAATCTCAGGAAGCAATGACCTATGCAAGAGCACCTGGCAAAGGAGCCTGCCTTTTAAAGGTAGTAGATCAGGTGATCCCAGATCAGGCTGGCCTGGATATCTCTCACCATCAGGGACAGGGCTGGAACGTGACAGGATATCACCTCTACTCTTTCTAGATACACTTAAAATGGCAGGGCTTGAAACACAGTAGGGTTCAGTACTTGAAAACATGACAGGATTTGTTAGCCTTGTACATTCAGGTGGCATTCTCTGGGCAAAGCACAGGTGCCAGCTGGGTGGTGTAGAGATAACATCAATGCTCTATAACTGTGGAGACGCAGGTTTGAATCCCGGCCAGAGCACCTCTCCAGTAAGTGTCCTTGGGTGAAACACCTAATGGTACGTACGTGCCTACCACACAATAAACGGCTGTGGAGTCCAGTGGTAACGTCTCTACTCTTCAACCATGGAGAAGCAAGTCAAAACCTGTTCAGCACATCCCTCCAATACAACTGTGGAGAAGCAAGTCTTGACTTAACGAAAAGCAGGAACAACCTAACTACCAGGTTGCTGATCTACAATCATGAAAAGCTGAATTGATCCCACTCAGAAGACGCCACCAACAAGTGTCCTTGGGCAAGACACCTAACGATATGGATGCGCCTACTTCACAAAACACTTGTACTTCTCATAGATTGTAAGTTCCCTTGGGAACAGGGTCTCCCTGAATCAGGTCATCATCCTGTATCTGCATGTATCAACTTGTCGTACACCTTGTAAAGCGCTGCAGAATTTATATATTCATAAAGGCTAATAATAATAATACACGGTCATGACACAACAGAGTCAGGACACTCCATGAGTGAGTAGACAGAAGCATAGGTTCTCTGGAGGTCTTATAATCAGTTTCTCTGTGGGTGAAGCAGCAGAATACCAGAAGTGAAGTATCCAGGCTCCACAAGGTACACATGGGCACGGCATTAAAAGAGTTGCCATGTATGTACCAGGCTGCTCATAGCTCAAGTGATCCAAATGCAGACAAGGATCCCTCTGCAACCCACACATGCCCGTATTTGGTTCCTGACACAGATACGTATATGGTGTAATTGAAACCTAGACGATCCGGTGATTAATTTACAATTCACCTGCCCATATAATGGACCTAGAGAGGTTTCCCTAGGACAAACAAACCGTTATAACTATGACATGCCGGTTTCACTGGCTGCACATCAGTCAGCACTGAGTGGCCAGACATAAAAGTGGTTTTCTCCTTTTGTTTTCTACTATTTAGATTTCATTTACAGGGTTATTCAAAAAGATTCGAAAAGTCACCGCACGTTCGGTGACTTTTCATTCCCCGCACTTCAGGTTGATTCGGCGATCCTAGTTCGCCGACCCTGTGGTATATTCAGCAAGCACCACAGGTCCCCCGTAGTGCAGGGAAAACCCACCGCAAACCGGCCGAAAACTCACCGAAACCCACAGAAACAGCTGGATTAACCACACCGAACATGCCGGAGAAACCCGACTAGCCGTTGATCACAGCGCAGAGCAGCCGCCGAAAAAGCCGACCTCGCAGATGAAAAAGGTGACAAAAAAACAGTATGTTTGAAAGGTTGAAATTTTTGCAAAAAAAATACTGAACAAAAATTTCTGTAATTTACATATAAGATCCAATGAATGATAATAAAAAGGTCTGTTAGAGAAAAAAGAAAAATCGATGTAAAAAAAAACGGAAAAAAAAGTTTGACAAAAAATGCCTAAAAGATCCTAAAAAATCTATGAATAAAGAGACTTTTTACTGCAGAATATAATAATAAACGGTTTATTAGATATTTAATTAAAACTGGAATATTTTTAACATTGAAGCCTATTGGATTCTCCTGAATAAACCTATTGAATGAAACCACCGAACAGCATGGCATTTCGGCAACTTTTCCCTGCTGTTCTGTGTTCTCTTAATAGACAAAGCATTGCTTCTCTACGGGGGTTTCACTGCCCTCGAACAGGCACCGTACGTGCAGGCAATTCGCTAACATTTGGCAAACTGCCTGCTCTCTGAATAGCCGAATGGCCAGTAAATGTAGCCGTACGCTAAATTTCAGTGTCCGGTTACATTTCGGGGCCAGGTCGACTCTCTTTGAATAACCCTGTTAGAGGCACCACTGTCAACACAAAGGTTTATGTCAAAATAAAATAATCATCAGGGGGGTATTTTGTCATTTTGTATAAAAATATCTCTTTGTTTATCTATGGCTAGTCCTTTTTTTTTTTAAGTATGCCTGTAAATTCCACTTACATTGTGTTAAACTGTCCACGTCGAACTGGCATCCCCATTAACAGATATGAGATCTAGAATAGGGATGAGCTGTTCGGTTCGATCTGTTCGGAGTTCGCATCGAACATCAGCGGTTCGACAGTTCGCGAACTTTGAACTTTTTGCGACGTTCGCCAAAAGTTCGAAAAAAAATAAAATTGAAAGAAGTATAAAAAATGCTTAAATACTAAAAAATCTAGAAATAAAGAGACTCTTTACTGCAGAATATTATAAGCAACGGTTTATTAGATATTGAATTAAAACGGGAATATTTTTAACATTGAAACCTATGGGATAAAACATTTTTGTTACTAAAACATCAGGCAGGCACGACCCTCTAATCAGGCACTGTAGAGGGCAGCCTGCTGGAGTCTCCCAAGGATCCCCTTGAGGAGCATGTGGCCGCCGGATGACAGAGCTGCAACTGTGCGGGCTAGCCGCCTGGGTGCATGTGGCAGAGACAGGCAGTGCAGGGAGGGAGCCACTGCACCTGTGGAAACGGCAGACCCCCCACCACAACCAGGATCCAGGGAGCCCCCACTGGCCACCAGGCTAAGGTAAGGCGACACATTTCTAAAAAAAAATTAATCCGAGGACATTTTTAAATGTCCCCGGGAACATAGAATAAAACCTTTTTTTTTCTTTCTATACCTGGCTGAATGTATTTAATTATATATATTAGATACATTCAGCCAGGTAGAGCGAGGTGGCATGTGGGCTGCGCGGGGTCTCAGGCAGTGGTTTGGTTTTTTTGGGTGTATATTTTTAGCAAATTTATAGGGGAAGGTAAGGGCAGGTATGATATATATATATATAGATAAGATATATATCTATATTCTTATAAATATATATATCCAGACTTGTATTACACACACATTTTGGCAACTAATTCCCCCCCATTTGGCTGATCCCTCCAGAAGAAATGTTGAACCGATAGAGCAGAGAGAAATATATATATTCTCTGCTCTGGCGGGTTCAACATTTCTTCTGGAGGGATCAGCCAAATGGGGGGGCGCATTTAGTTGAGATTGTCCACATGCCCCATGTGAGTATGTGTATATATGGTCTGAGGTCTGTGGGTGGGTGTATATACATATCTGCGTGTTGATATATACGTATATATACTGTAGGTCTGCGTGTTGAAATATACGTATATGTCTGTGTGTGGTATCAATGCATCTCTACTCTATACACAGCGCTCCGTGTCCCTATAATATATATGATCAGGGGTTACCTTTTTTATATTTTTATACTATTCCTATTAAATTAACAGTAATTTTTGATGTATTTTATTCAGCAGAAACTTTTTTTTGCCTATATAACATGTGCTTTGTGAAAATAAAACGGTTTTGTGTGTACATTTTAATTTAGTTAGTGGATTCCTGTCCAGTGCGGTGAGAAGCAAACGTAATGCAGTGTAGACACGCTGCGAGGCAGAGCGGAGTGAAGTCAAGCCTGCAAAATGTTTGCTTCTCTTCGCTTCGCTACGCTGTGCTTCGCTACATGCGCAGTGTGTCTCAGCCTTTATTCCCGCATCGCTAGCTTACCGAATCAGTTTGTATACTTGTTACTGACCCTGCTTGTTCTGAGGACCTGATCTGTTGCCGACTTTGCCTGCCATTTGACTATTCTCTCTGTGTATTCCCTGCCTGTTCTGTCTGCTTCCTGTTGCTACTGGTGTACGCCGATTCTCACCATGTACAGTAGCGCAGTACAAGTGCCTAAACATTGCAGACCCGGTTTTGTTATAGCTGCTGATGTAACTGAATAGATCGGGGATCTCTTCTGCATTACCAAAACCTCCACCACTGCACTCTTCCACAATACCTCAGAGGGGTTACGGTGTGAAGGCACTTGCTGCCACCAAAGGCACAATATTTGGGTGCTCTGCCACTGACGCCTATACCAGATTCATATCATTTTAATATTGGACCGCAGGGTCCAGCCCTGCACTCTTCCACAATACCACAGAGGGGTTACAATGTGACGGCACAGTTGCCGACACTAAAGGCCCAATTTTAAAGCACCTATTGTTACTGTCACCCAAAGCCTGCATAAGTTTCACCATAATTTAGCCAAAAAATCACTAAACTTGTTCTGTGTGTCCTAAAATGTCTCCTCTTTTCATACAGGCTGCCGCCCCAAGCAGTTGTTTATGAATAGATTAAAGGAAAACCATTTACCGTCATTTGAAATGTAGTTTTTTTTGTTTTTAAATGTTTCTATACATCCTACAAATCCGCCACTTCACGGGCAGGATATGGGGACCTCCTAGGCATTTTCGTTTTTATTCTTAACCTTTATTTCAGGGAAAACTCACTGTTAATTTAAAAACGTTAGTTTTTTTTTTTTACTTTTTGTCCATGTTTCCTGTCCTCCAGGGCACTACCTGGACCCCCATACACCTTTTATGACAAATATCTTGCATATATGCCCTCTTGGAGGGCACTTTAAAAATCTAACTTTCTAGTCCCATTGACTTGCATTGAGTTCGGTTCGTGATCGAGTTCGAACTCGAACTTTAGAAATTGTTCGAGATCGAATGCGAACCGAACACGGGGGTGTTCGGCTCATCACTAATCTAGAACCAAAGTAGGGTAATTTCCCAGCAGAACCTGTTAGATCTATCTGCATTTGTATCTAATGTGTGTAAGCCATGGTTAGTCAGAGGTCACGAAATACACAGTTCAATGATTAGGATAGCGACAAGGATCTTATGTTTATAACACTTTGTACTAGAACCTTATGCTTTTTATTATAAAGGGCAAGATTGTCATGTTTATGGTTAAGATTCTTCCTCTGGAGTTCCCTTGGAAAAAAAAATCCATTATGAGGTCAAGTAAAGGTTTCTTCATTAACATGAATGGTATAGATCTTTTTCTGGCTTTTTGACTGGCTGTTTTAATACACTTCCACGTCATGTATAAAAAAAATATTATGGTAGCAGCTAAGAGCATAGGAAAAGTCTGCTAATAGAAACACATTTTTTTAATAAAAATAATATAATTAATATAAAACTTAAAGGGATAATCTAGGGTTAAAAATGTTTTAACAAGGATGAAATGGCTCAGTATGGAAGGGGTTAATGGTCAGACTAAATATTACATTGAGCATTACTTTAGTTTAAAACCCAGCGTCTCACTTACTCCTGTGCCCTGACGTGGTTCTATATCCCTCAGTGCTTTCTGTGTATTTGGATACAGAGTGTATGACTCTGGCTATTCTTAACAAATCCGCTCTGTGTATGACTCTGGATATTCCTGACGAACCCTGGTCTGTTTATCGATCTTGGCATACGGCTGACTATCTCTCCCGGTACTAAGATCCCTGTTATATCAACCAAGTATATCATCATATTCTGGTATCTGTTAACCCTTGCTGGGTACTTGATGATCTGTTCCCTCAAGATAGTTAGTGTTACCGACCACCTAAGGATCAGAGCGGTAGATAGTATATTGTGTACAGGGACCAGCATCATAGACCCAAGGGGGATTCGTGACAACGACACATAGCCACATGCTGCAGTTTTACCTGAAGGAATTCCATTTGGCCAGCAGATGGCGACATCTCTCTGTCAAACATATTATTGCAGTAAGGAATATACTGGGAATATTTCTCACATATTTTTTACTGTATAATTAATTCAAATGGATTTTTGAAAGAACTACTGGTCCCTGAATCGATGGTGGATTTTTGGAAAATCACTTGGTAGTGAAGGGGTTAAATCTCAGGTTAATTCCTTTACCAGAGTCACCCTTGGCACTCTTCAGTCTTCCAGATCACGCAGTCAGTGGGCTGAATGTTCACTCGAGCTGCCAGCTAATCAGATGCATCTCAAGACATTGTGAGCCATTGCATGATCAACGTTGTACGGGCTGTGCATTATTCACCAGAAGGCTGTCCATAGCAAGTTGATGAAAGCTTGCATGGTGAAGGAAAACCAATCTATTGTGGAATACAGTCATGACAGCTGAAGGATTGGAAGAAGGGACACTGAGCAAGCCAAGACCAACTAACTGAGTTAATATAGTCATGGTGGCTAGTGCGTCCCTTATTTAAGTGTAATTTGAGAGAAGTCATTTAACCCTTTCACTGCTGAGCCATTTCACCGCAGTGTGCTGAGCTCATTTTTACTGCTTTTGCTCATCATGTTTAAACGCGATTAGAAGCCAAGTTTTATTATATGACCCAGGAATATTATTATAATTTTTTTCGGCAGACTCAGCAGATTCATAATATATCATTTTTATATGTATACGTCATGTCCTGGCTGAATATTATAACAAAAATGCAATACAATTTGAATTTTCAATCATCTGCAGTGTGTAAAGTGTTTTTTTTTTTTTCACATTTTTTCACATGAGCATTTGCGGTTATATTTTCTATGGGGTGCGCTTGTACAAAAATTAGAAATGGGGACTCGTGGGAAATGGGTATTACGTGATTTTTTGCAAACGCACCCCATAGAAAAAAATCATTAGTGCAGCATCATTGTTCACTTTATAATTGAAATGTGAACAATATTGCTGCATTAATAAAAGCAACACACAAAAAACATGTTTTTATTTTTTTTTATTATTATTTTTAAAAAGAGTTGTAATTGTTTTTATTTTTCTTTTACTTTGAACATGGTCATGTTTGGTATCATTCGAAAGGTCATGCTCAGACCCCCTAGCTGCCACGGTTCTGGAGATATCGGGGTTCAAAGGAACCCTATATCTCCACCAGGGGATTTCCTTGGGAGCTAGGGGTAGCTAGGGGTTCCCCGGCTATCTGACATCATCGTGCTATGCACGACACGTCAGGAGCCGAGGGGGAACCCGGAGGAAGAGCTGCCATCCAAGATGCGTGGCCCCACCGGAGTTAGATCAAGATCTGGCGCCAAACGGCACCGATCGTGATCTGGCAAGTAAAGGGTTAAAAACCAGGCACCGCTTTAAAGGGCAGACACTGCCCTTCAAAGTGGTGCCTCTTTTTTTCTGAAAACCCTCCCGATCGGGAGGGAGAGGGATCCAAAAGGATCCCCCCCACCCTTTCAAGCGATCTCCTGGCATTGCTGGGGGGTCGCCTGGAAATGATGTCATCACGCATGGCGCGATGACATCATTTATGTCGGTGGCCAGCCGATCTTCAGCACCTGGCTTCGCTGAAGCCAGAACGCCGCAGAACCCCGGACAGAGAGGTGAGTATCTCCGCCGGGGCTACCGATTGCAGATGACGTGTGGGGAACGTCCTCCGCATATAGCGGGAGTCAATGAGGATGTCCCCACACGTCATCTGCAGTGAAGGGGTTAATATATAAGAGCAACACTTTAACCACTTGATTCTCAAGGGACTTTACAGAACCCCTCCCCCAATCATTTACTTTGTGGAAAATCATTTTTATTGAATCACACGCTAAGAAATATATAGAAATAGCACAAATTAAATCCTTCCTGTAGTAGTATATTCAACAGGGAGATGTTGCCATCTGCTGGTTACAGCAATTACTGCAGCATTAGGCTCCATGCTGGACTAGCTGGGGATAAGTGTTTCACACACATATTCACAGTTTTTCAACGAATGTTAGCAGCTCGGATATCATGCCTGAGATGCAAAACATTAAGGCTAGGGTCAGACTGAGGCAGTGCGAACGCGCGTTCTGGCGCACATAATCACGGCCGCACTAGCAGCAGATGCCGGGCAATGACAGCCAATATACGAAGTACGGTCGCACAAAAGTCCGGCCGCGCAACGCAAGTGGAAAATGAACGCATTTTTTCGAGAACGTTAAACCGCTGGTACTGACGTACAGAGTGCGCTGCGGCCGCATAGCAGCGTGTGTGCGTGATTAGGAGATGTCAGACGCTGCTAGTGTGCGGCCAACATAACGTTCAAACAGCCGGATTTCCCTAGAGTTCTTTTCACCCCATCGTCATGAAATACGTCCAGAATTGCGCATCGTCTGACCACTTAAGCGTATTCCGTGAAAAAATGCGTGCGCACGCATCGACGTACATTTTGACGGTGGCCGCAGAAAATGCGCTCATCTGTCCCTAGCCTAAAGGGCACATTCTGGAGCACAGTTGCAAATGAATTTCATTTGAAATAAACTAAATAAGTAATACACCAAAGCGGCTACACTCAATTTCAGGGTCTTACAGATCGAGTAGAGTCAATCTCGAAAATTAAAGGAATTAGACATAAAAAATTTAATAAAGTAGCTTTAGTATAAATTTTTCATCTCTCAGGCTTGTTCAAAGAGCACCCAATTGGTCCCAAAATTACACCGAACCGTGAATTTCAATGTACGGTGCAATTTCATGGCCATTCAGCTGTGCAAAAAGCTGACAATTCATAAAATATTGGCGAATTGCCAGTGAAATACGATGACCTTCGGCAGCAGTGAAATCCCCATAGAAAAGTAGTTGTTAATCTATTCAGAGAACACGAACAGCAGTGAAATGTCAGTGAAATGCTCTGCTTTTCACTGGTTTCATTTGGCAGGTTTAATCAGGCGAATCCCACAGGTTTGAATGTAAAAAAAAATCCCTGTTTATATTAAATATTTATTCAACATTTATTTTTTTCATTTGCATAAAAAGTCTCTTTATTTTTTTTCTTTTAGGATCTTTTAGCCATTTTTTTTTTTTTTCCCACAATTTTTAAAAAAAAAATTTTTAAAGGTTTTTTTTATTTTTTTATCTCTAGCAGACCTTTTTATTATTATTCATAGGACCTTATATATTATTTCGCCTCATTTTCATGCAGTTGTTTTTTGGAAAACACTTTTTAAAACTTGCGTTTTTTTTTTATTACCCATTCGGCGGCTTGTTGGCTTTTTCCAGCAGCTGTTCAGTGGGTCGTCTGCTTTTTTCGAATCGATTCAGCGTTTTTTCAGATCGATTTACCGTTGTTGCGGCAATATTTTTAATGGACACGGCGGCTTCGCCGCGGGTTCTCGTATCCATTCCTCTGTTTCTGCGGCGGTTTTTTCAATCGTTCGGCTGGTCGATCCTTCTGCGAATGCTACATTTCGTTGCTCTCCGAACAACCCCGTATGTCTCTTTTTCCGTTTTCAAGCTGTAGGAAAGTTGGGTAATTATGACCCAAGAAACTAATTTCGTCTAATTGGCTGCTGACCCCCACTGCAGGCGTCACAACTGCAACCGCGCTCTTATTTAATCACAGGTTATCTGTTCGGTAAGTCTGCACTGTTACGTATGGCAGCTCAGCGCTATGAATGTAATTACAAAGCCTATATAAAAACTAATATCCCGGTCCCCTTCCTCCCACCACGCACCGTCACATGTTGCTCTACAGGATGAATTTTAAGCAGAACGTACATTTCATAAGACAACGGTACGTGAGAAACCAATTAGTATAAAGAATATAATAAAGCTCTTAACACGGAGATTACAGGCATGCATTTAATTGTAGCAATCACAAATAGCTTTGTGCACCCTTAATTATCAAGATTGTATTGTCAGTCGCATATATATTACGCTACGTGTGTCATTTTTGTAAATCAGATAGGCTGTATTAGCATTATTTGTTAATTTGTTTTCCTCTAATGGAATGAAACTTCATTAGCTCCCCTATTACAAGTACACTCTAAATTGTGCCATTTCCAGGAACCATTCCCAAATGATCACTTAAAATTACACACTATTTTTTTTCTTCTCACCGTTAACCAGTAAGTTGATGCTGATTACAATAATAACATTTAATATTGTCAATCTTTGCCAATTAAGACATGCAGAAGGGGTATTTCAAAAGATATACATCTACAGCATCTTGCTGTAAAATGACTCTCCCGGGGGCATTCTCTAGTCTTGCTACTCTCAGCTTTATAAATAACAGTGTTTTGCATCCTCGGCTGATGGTACTTCTGTCCTCTCCCGACTGATTTAAAGGAACATCGATGCTCGGCTATAATTCTTCCTTAGAGTGTACTTCGTCCAGGTTGTATAGATCGTGGTTTTAAAGGAACACTCTACTCAAAAATCCCCCCCTGTTTTTTTTATCCTAATCTATCCCTATTCCCTTAATAAAAAGTTTTTTGTTTTTTTTTGTGTAACTGTAATACTTACCCTAAAATCCACTTGTTTCCAGCGGCGTCTTTTTTTTTTTTATACTCACCTCCCTCCTCTTCCGCTCCCGTCCTTCTTGCTTCTTCTTGCCTTCTGGTTTACGTGAGAAGCGCGCATGCGCGCCTCTCACGTAAGACAGCCAATCGGCAGGCTTCCTCCCGGCTCCCTCTGAGGATTAGTGTTGCGCGCAAGAGGATGCGCATAACACTAACCCTCAGCCGCTGCCGCCAGCTACTGCGGCGAGTTGGAGACGTCATCGCGCTGAAAGCACGATGACGTCTCCTACTCGGCAAAAGTCGGCAGAAGCGGGAAATATGATTCCCGCTCTGCTGACTGACAGCTGGGAGGGCGGAGTAAACTCCTCCGCCTCTCTCAGCTGTTTTCAGCTTTTTCTGCTGAACTGCCGAGCGGAGGGAGGGGAGACAGAGGGCGGCATACTCCGGGCATCATGACCACCTAAAATAGCTTAGGTGGTCATGTTGCCTAGAGTATCCCTTTAAGTTGGGGGGATCGTGAAAAATGTTCTACCAGGTGGTCGTATTTATCCAATTATCCAATGCAAATCTGAAATGTGTGATTTTTATGTGTTCCTGGGTTAATCAGAATAAAGGCAATTTTTGGTTCCTGTCAAACTCTCGGAGGATCCAAAGAATGACAGTGGTGAATGATATATCTGGTCCTAGTCAGACTGGAATGAGCTCAACTGTTCTTCAAACCCTTCAATACCAAGATCGAGATAACTCGGGACTTCAAAGGCACCATCAGGTCCCGATATCGAGTTATCTCGATCTGCAACTCTGAAGGACAAAAGCAAATGAAATGTGATTGCTGCAAACTAATTTCATTTGATTTTGTGCTACACAAGGTGCCCCAAAAGTTTTAGCCCTGTGGGCATAATGCCCAAGGTGCTAAAACTGCTTACAATTGGCTGATGAATGCCCTGACATATCGGGCTTTCAACAGTCAATGCAGGGAACCACGAGCTGCAGCTCAAACTGCGGTAACTCCTTTTGGCCAGTAGATGGCACCATCTGCCTGCCAAATAGGTTATTACAGTAAGAAATACACTGGCAATGTTCCCAAATGTTTCTTAATTAAAAAATATTTTTCCAGAAAACAGGATTCCTGAGAATGGGCTCTAACACTAGCGTCAGCGTTAGTGCTAGCGTAATGGAGGTCATAGCGCTGCGTACACATCGCCTTCGAATCGCAAACTGGTTAAAAAACCCATTAGCACTTGTTAATTTGTGATTCGTAGCGCGAGTTTACTGTACTTTTCGCTCCCTATACCTAACATGGGGAGCACAAAGTACAATCCCAGATTAACTAGCGTTAGGATCACTGGGTCCTAATGCTGGTTACTAAGAGCTGGCGCTAACGAAAAGTTACCACCAGCTCAGAGGTGTAGATAATGGATTGCCCTGCTGCAGAATACGTTACCTGCAGCTAAAAAAACCCCAAAAAATCACATACTCACCTCTCATCCCTCGAAGAGAATGGCGGCCTGATCCACTGCTTCTGGCCGCTGGGAGCAGAGAGAGGCTGGGGAAGAAAGTCCCCCGCCTTCCTCGGCAATCACTACGCCGACCAGTAGGATCTTGCGAGAGGTGAGATCCTGCCAGTCATGTGACCTGACAGCACAATCCTCCATGGAGTTCTATGGATGCCATTGAGGGGATGCTGGGGGCGGCGCTGGAGTGCTGCCCCCAGCATCCGCAAACTTAGCGATTGCTCAGGGGCAGGCTGCTGGACTCGGCATCTGCCTCGTGGTCTGCTGGTGAAACCGGGATGCAAGGGGAAGCTAATTGTTCCCCTTTGCTTCCCGGTTTTAGCTCAGGGCAGCTGATAGTGCCCAATGTTTTCTTGGAAAATCATTTGGTATTGAAGGGGTTAATGCTGAGATCAAGATAACTTGCCTTTTCAAAGGCACCATTAGCTGCGCGATATTAAGTTATCTCGATCTGCAGCTGTGCAGGCCAAAAGCACATTCATTTAATTTTTTGCAAATTTATTTTGTTTGCAATTGGGCTCTAGAATGTGTCCAAAAATGCTTAAGATCCTAAGGCATGCGCCTGGGGTCCCAAAACATTTAGAACTAGTGCGTCTAAAACACATATCCCCAGCTGATACAGCACAGAGACCCAGTGACAGTAGCTCCTTTTAGCCAGCAGATGGCAATATCTGCCCCTCAAAAAGGGTCACTTCTATTTCATTGTAGTTTCACCATGGTTTATCCAATGTAGTTCCACTTAAATTAACCCTTTTGCTGCTGAGGCATTTCACGCCTCTGTGCTGAGGTCATTTTAAGGCTGGGGTCAGACGAGCGTGATTTCTACGGACTGTACGTGCGTGCAGTACGGACATCGTCAGTACGGATGACGCAGTAGTGGTCACACAGTCCGTTTTTTCACTGAAGTTATTTTTGACGGATGTAGGAGGGAAAAATAAATTACAATGAAAAAACATTCTGTCCGTCAAAAATGCTGGACGTATAAATGCAGACCATCTGACCTCGCTCCATCACTCACACACAAAGCTATGCAGACGTTGTGGACGTGGCGCACTCCGCACGTCCGTTCTAGCAGTATTACGTTCTTGCCTAACCTGCGTCCGTTTGCAGCATCCGTCATGCGTCCGCAGTTCAGTGCGGACGTACTTCATGTGTCGGGCTCCAATGGACTTTCTGTCATGCTATCACGGACGTACTTTTAGGCGCAATCACGGACGTGAACACTACGCTCGTCTGACCCCAGCCTTACCAGTTTCGCTCATCATGTTAAACGCGTTTTGAAGCCTTATTTTAATATATGACCCAGACATATTATATATCGTTCTTTCCGGCAGACTCGGTAGATTCATAATATGTCATTATTATATGTATACGTCATGACCTGTCTGTATATTATAACAAAAAATGCAATAAAATATGAATTTTCAATAATTTACAATGTGTAAAGTGTTTTTTTTTCACATTTTAACGTGTGAGCAATTGCGGTTATATTTTGTATGGGTTGCGCTTGTTAAAAAAAATTAGAAATGGGGTCTCATTACATTTTTTTGGGGGAAAATGTCGCTATTTTTAACAGATGCACCGCATACAAAATCGTTAGTGCAGCATCATTGTTCACATTATAATTGAAATGGGAACAATATTGCTGCATTAACAAAAAAACAAAAAAAACTTGCTAATTTTTTTTATTATTTTTCATTTTTATTTCTAATTAAATTTTATTTTGTTTAATGTTTACATGGTCATGTTTGGTATCGCTGGAAAGGCCATGCTCTGGCCGATCCAGCAATACCAAACTTTGGTATTGTGCCCTTCCAAACCGTGCCTGCCTTCAGCCGCAGGACCCCGGCGATCGGGAGAGAGAGAGGTCCGAAGGACCTCCCCCTCCCTTTCAGGCACCTCCTCCGCACTCGCGGGGGGAGCCTGAAATAGATGTCATCGCGCCGCCGCGATGACATCTATCTCCCCCCCCCGGGGTCCCGGAGTGCCGGGCTGACATTCAGATGTCAGCCCGCACCGGGGGGGCCAGCAATCAGCCGGAATCCCGGCTGATTGCTGCCTCCTGCGCTAGGACGCGCACAGCGCATCCGTAGCACAGGGGGAACACTTGGCAGGACGCGCTGAGCGCGTCCTTAGCAGCCAAGTGGTTAACAAACCATTGGTTGACTAACTCAAAGGTGGTTGACTTTTTAATGTGTTTTTAATGTAACAGAATTTTTAATGTGTTTGCTGTGCTTTAGTCTTTCTATGAAGCCAGTTAACACCTTCACTACTGTGATATTGCATACTCTAACAGCAGTAGCAGACACAGAAGCCTGAGATCGTGTTAACGGGATCTGAAGCAAAGCTTTGTCATTGCAAATTAAATTAATTTGTTGCAAACAAATACCGTCTGCATGTTGGGCTCCAGAAGTTGCCCCCAAAGTTTTAGTACCGTGAACAAAACGAGGCGCTAACACTGTTTAAAACCAGCTGGGGATTGTCTCTAAAGGACATTTCCCCAGCTCATAATGCGTGGAGTGCTGAGCTGCAGTAACTTGATGTGGCCAGAAGATGGCGACATCTGTCAGCCAAACAAGTTATTTCAGTTGGAAATACTTTAGGAATATTCCTGAATATTTCTTACTGTATAATTAATTTAAAATTATTTAAAAAAAACAACACAGACTTTTTTGAAAATCACTTGGTAGTGAAGGGGTTAATATATAAACCAACTGCCATTTTAAAAGCGCCTCATTGGGTGGTTTGGAGATTTGGCTTAAATGGGGAAAACGCATGATATTAATCCACAAATTAATTTGTAGAAAAGTACAGAAGATCTTGTAAAAATCAGGAAGCTGCTCAGGCCATTTCAAGGAGATATGATACGAGTCTAATGAGACACGTGAAGGAAGTGATTTATTGGATCATAATTAGTGCTATTTCAATAAGGTGACTATATTATCTCTTTAATGCAGTATGGTGATGAAAACCTAATTACGCATGGCTGCAATCATAGAAAGGAAGCCCTGTTGGATACATATATCATTTTGAAGATCAATGCATTTAGGAGTGTGACGTATACGTGAAAAACCACCGGTGAGTGCACCTTGCAGATAATCCAAACCATTTACTTGATGAAAACTATTTAAATAAATAGGATAAATAAAAAAATGAACATTTTTACTGATTCTAATTTTTTTTTCAGAGGGGCTTAACATGAATAGAATTATTTCATGAAACCACTTTTTTTACACTGTGCGCTTCAACTACCATCAGAACGACTTAACTCGATCTTCAAAAGCAGATCTGCAGAGGCTCGAGATCGAGTTAAGTCGATCTGGTCTTATTCTAGAGCAATTCTAATTACATTTTATTTATTTCAAACAGAAGTCGCTTGCATGTGGGGTCAAGACTGTACCCCTAAACTTCAAGCACACTGTACATTACAGCCAATGTGAGAGAACGGGATGCATGTTTGGAAATATTTTGGCCTACTATGAAGACACGGTAGTCCCAAATATTCTGTAGTGGCAGTAGCAGTTTTTGGCCAGCAGATGGAACCCTCAGCCTTTCAAATAGTGCATTCAGAGAGGAAATTTGGTGTAGGGATACTACGGCAGATGTATACTACTTGGCTACTGTATAATAGTTTCCCATAAAACCACTGGTTCCTGAAAGTGGTTTTATATAAAAGCACTTGATAGTGAAGGGGATAAGTTCCAGTTCAAACAATCCTGAAAACTTTCCTCTCTGACAAAAACCTGATGTATGTCTAATATGTACTTTGAATTCTATGCCATTAATGTTGCATTTACTGAAATTAAAAATCGAATGAATGAAAAACTGTGTCAAAATGAGAACCCGAGCAAAAAAAGTCAATATCTTTTCATCAATATATCTTCCCCAACATTCAATACTTTTTTCCCTTGAAAAATGGGATGGTACTATCACTAGTTGCATACAAGAAGGTTATAAGATTCCTAATGTATAGGGTTATATGCAAAATACATTAAAAAATAATTTTATTTTGTGACATGTGTCTCTTTGGACTTGGGGTGCATGGACCTGGAGATGTATTTGGGTAGTGCAAGCCTGATGTTCTATATTATTTCCTTGCCCGTCTTCTGTGCAGAGTGTTTGTGTAATCTGTGTTATGTAAGAATAATGTTATTGTCTATCATTATGGTCCAGGTGTATCTGTTGAAATCTGCTGATAGGATTGCTCTCAGGAATGTATTAATATCTGTTCATGCTTGAGTAGTTTGTTATTCTTCTTTGTCAGGCAAACACTGTCCCATTATCGGCTGTTTTAGACTGTAATCTGTTCACCATTAACGGTTGTCATTGTCCTGTCTGTCTAGGAAGGTTGAGCAAATGTTTATCCCATTATCGGTCCTAGTCTAATTAGCAGGTCTATTCAAAGAAAGGTGAAACTCAGGATAATGACTGGAGAAGTGAAAATTCTGTCAAAATAGCCAAACCAAAAATATTCTCCCATTTATCTCACTTTCCAAATCGGCTGTTTGGTCTAGATTGTTCTCTTCTGCCAATTCTCCTGTTTTTCACCTTTCTCTGAATAACCCTGTATGTCTCACACTCAGAGAAGCAGAAGGAGAAGTAGCATGGGAATCCCTCACAACATTTTCTAGGGGAGGTTTCTGTAGATGTAAATAACCCATGTTTGATCACATAAATATGTGTGCCTGTCCCCAATTAAACTAGTTCCATTTTGACCCTGAAACCCTCCAGATCTACAGCCTCTTCTACTTTCTGGGAGATGCTAGCTGGCTCTCTTCGTGTCCTGGTCCTTAAACTTCGTCTGAGGACTGGAGGAAGGCACAAGAGTCTGCCTGGGTAGAAAACGGGGGGTCCGGCATGGAAGCGGCATTGACAGATGTGACCCAGTCAGGGGGCTGAGATCTGTTACATAATTTAAATATTTATATTTATTTTGGGGGGCAAAAGATTAAGGCCTGCAACAACTTAAATCTTGAGAAAACGTAATCAGAATTACTTAATTTCCAATTTTGACCACTTTTTAGAATAATTCCTTCTACAACAAGTCATCCACTGTCACCGCCATTGATTTATTTGCCTATTTGTCTGCTCGAAAACAGTTGTTACTGTTCATAAGCACAATAATGCAAAAGCACTTCATAGATTCTCTTTGTGCATCCTCCTCTTCATTTTATTTTCAAAAATGTGAATTAGCTTGCTTTGTATATTCGTGCCAGAAAACTAATAGTTGTGTTGTCATTCCTTTGTTGTGCATAGGCAAAGAGGAAACATCAAAAGGATAAAATGTGCAATCTGCCTTCTGAACTTGATAGCTGTAGCAAAAGATAAAAGAATGCAATCTCAGCAGCAGAACTCTAGATTGTGTATGAGGAAAAGAAAGCCTTAGTGCAGCCAGATTGTCCATTTCCTTTTCTCTTTCTAACCCGTCAATCATTATTTACTGGCTGGATGGAGTAGAGGCAACATCACTGCTCTATAACCATGGAGACCCAGTTTCAAATCCCAGCCGGAGCACCTCTCCAGTAAGTGTCCTTGGGTAAGACATCTAACGGTACATACTTGCCTACTGCACAATATTGGCTGTGGAGTCCAGTGGTAACATCTCTGCCCTTCAACCGTGGCGAAGCAAGTCAAAATCCCATTCAGCACATCCCTCCAATACAACTGTGGAGAAGTTTGACTTTAAGAGAAGTGGGTTCAACCAAACCACCGGGTCGCTGCTCTACAATCAAGGAAAGACGACTCGATCCCACTCAGAAGACGCCACCAGCGAGTGTCCTTGGGCAAGACACCTAACGATATGGATGCACCTACCTCACAAAATACTTGTACATCTCATAGATTGTAAGTTCCTTTGGGACCAGGGACCCCCTGAATCCAGTCATCTCATCCATGTGTGGTATTCTAATGTATCAACCCCTTGTACACTGATCTTGTAAAGTGCTGCAGAAAATATATGGCACTATATAATTAAAGGATGATGATTTACAAGCTCCAATCGTCAATCATTTGTGTTCCAGATATTTCACATGCCTTTTCCTCACAATATTTGAAAAACTAATGGTGGTTAACCCTTTTTCTACCCAAACCATGTATGCACGCTTTTGTAATGGAAGATTCGTGTTCTCCCTGAAGGGAAATCTCACTCCCTGCAGTGAGATCTCACTCCTGTCACCTCACATTACTGTAATGAAGCTGCAAGGAGCAGCCCCCACCGGCTCTGTAGCAAAAGGCTCCACAAACTTTACTATTTCATTACAGAAGCCAGGAAGGGGGCAGAATACAGGGAGAGCCCTGGGGTCAAATACCGCTGTACAGGGATACAGTCAGGGGGTTATAAATACTGAAAATCCTGAATTTAAGTATAAATACTGAAAATATAGTGCAGATATAAAGTGTTGCTGTAATTGCCATACACAGGCATTATGCAGCACATACAAATACAAGGTGTTGCTGTAATTGCCATACACAGGCATTATGCAGCACACAGATACAAGGTGTTACTGTAATCGCCATACACAAGCATTATGCAGCACATACATATACAAGGTGTTGCTGTAATTCCCATATACAGGCATTATGCAGCACATACAGATACAAGGTGTTGCTGTAATTCCCATATACAGGCATTATGCAGCACATACAGATACAAGGTGTTGCTGTAATTCCCATATACAGGCATTATGCAGCACATACAGATACAAGGTGTTGCTGTAATTCCCATATACAGGCATTATGCAGCACATACAGATACAAGGTTTTGCTGTAATTCCCATACACAGGCATTAAACAGCATATACAGATACAAGGTGTTACTGTAATCGCCATCCACAAGCATTATGCAGCACATACAGATATTGATATTTTTTGGAAGCTGCTTTGCTAATAATCTCATTATGATCACTAAAAATTCTCATAAGCAGGAGATCTGAACATTTTATTATCTATCTTTATTCCATTTATTGTATTTTACACAAAAAACATTTGCCCTGTATGCTGATAATGCAGACCCTGTGTGACATTGTGCAAGATAAGGCACACCATCTAGAGTTCAGAACCTTTCATCCCAGCAATATGTATGTAAAGGAAAAAGAAATACAAACACATTTTTGAAAAAATTGCATCATTTTAAGATTTTGACCCTCACAATAACAATACTTATGCAAAATTACAAGTTTACCAAACAGTACCGTTTTAACCCCCTCACCACATGTGCATTTTGGTAAAAAAAAATTAATAATAATTAAACATGGGGTACATAGTTAGCACTCATTTAGACTGTACAAAAGGAAATTCTGCCTAAAGCATAGGAAGGGTTATTTTATGGTGATAACAATAAAGCTGTGGAATTTTCTGCCTGTTGAGGTGGTTGGGTCAGAGTCTGTACAGACTTTTAAGCGACGACTGGATGACTTCCTGCAAAAACATAATATCGAGGCTACAATGTTTAATATGTGGGTAAAAGCTTCTTGATCCAAGGAGAAATCTGACGCCATTCTGGGATCAAGAAGGATTTTTTCCCCAGTATGTTGCATATTGGCGAGCATTTCAGACTAGCAGGGTTATTCAAAGAGCTCAGAATTGTGTCTGAAAGGTAGCCGAATGCTGAAATTCAGGCCTTTCCTGGCCATTCGGCTATCCAGAGAGCAGGCAGTTTGCCAAATGTTGGTGAATTGCCTGCACATACGTTGCCTGTTCGGTGCCTGTTCGAGGGCAGTGAAATCCCCATAGAGAAGCAATGCTTCATCTATTCTGAGAACACAAACCAGCAGTGAAAAGTTGCCGAATTGCCCTGCTGTTCGGTGGTTTCATTCGACAGGTTAATTCAGGCGAATCCCATAGACTTCAATGTTAAAATATTCCCATTTTAATACAATATCTAATAAACCATTGACTATAATATTCTACAGTAAAGAGTCTCTTTATTTATAGATTTTTTAGGATATTTTAGGCATTTTTTTGCGATTTTATTTTCCATTTTTTTATTTTAAATCGTTGTTCTTTTTTCTGTAACAGCCCTTTTTATTATCATTCATTGGATCTTATATGTAAATTTCAGACATTTTCGTTCTGTAGTCTTTTTGCAAACAGCGTTTCACTTTTCAAACATTCAAGCGTACTGTTTTGTTTTTTTTCACTCCATTCGTCTGCGGTGTTGGGTTTTTCCGGCGGCTGCTCTGCACTGTGATCGGCTCCTGCTCGGGTTTCTCTGGCATGTTCGGCGGGGTTAATCAAGATGTTTTTGTGGGTTTCGGTGTGCATTCGCCGTGTTTTGCGTTGAGTGAGTTTACGGCAGCTTTTCCCTGCACTACACCACAGGGTCGCCGAAATGGGATCGCCAAATCGCACCGAATTGAGGAGAACGAGAAGTCACCGAACGTGCGGTGACTTTTCGATTTTCTTTGAATAACCCTGTATGTTTTTTGCCTTGTTTTGGATCAACAGCAGTAGGTAATGTGTGAAGGCTGAATCCGAGGAACATGTCTTTTTTCAGCCAATGTTACTATGTAAATGTAGGCTAAATCAACCATTATTCAGTTATTCTTAAGGCTGGTGTCAGACGAGCGTAGTGTTCACATCCGTGATGGCACCTAAGGCTGCTGTCAGACGAGCGTAGTGTTCACGTCCGTGATTGCGCCTAAAAGTACGTCCGTGATAGCATGAAAGAAAGTCCATTGGAGCCTGACACATGAAGTACGTCCGCACTGAACTGCGGACGCATGACGGACGCTGCAAACGGACGCAGGTTAGGCAAGAACGTAATACTGCTAGAACGGACGTGCGGAGTGCGCCACGTCCATAACGTCTGCATAGCTTTGTGTGTGAGTGATGGAGCGTGGTCAGACGGACTGCATTTATACGTCCAGCATTTTTGACGGACAGAATGTTTTTTCATTGTAATTTATTTTTCCCTCCTACATCCGTCAAAAATAACTTCAGTGAAAAAACGGACTTTGTGACCACTACTGCGTCATCCGTACTGACGATGTCCATACTGCACGGACGTACAGTCCGTAGAAATCACGCTCGTCTGACCCTAGCCTAAAAGTACGTCTGTGATAGCATGAAAGAAAGCCCATCGGAGCCTGACACACGAAGTACGTCCGCACTGAACTGCGGACGCACAACGGCCGCGACCCACGGACGCAAGGCAGGCAAGAAAGTACAACCCCTAGAACGGCCACACAAAGTGCGCTGCGTCCACAACGTCCGCATAGCTATGTGTGTGAGTGATGGAACGTGGTCAGACGGACTGCATTTATACGTCCAGCATTTTTCACGGACAAAATGGTTTTGCTTTTTAATTTATTTTCCCTGCTACATCGTCAATATATACGTCAGTGAAAAAAACGGACTGTGTGGCCACTACTGTGTCTTCCGTAATGACGTACGTCCGTACTGCATGGACGCACAGTCCGTAGAAATCAAGTTCGTCTGACCCTAGCCTAAAAGAGTAAAAAAAAAAAAAAAAAAAGAACATTGTTTTTCATTCTTTTTTCATCTATAGAAATATTGACCATTATTATCCATTTAATTTCTTTGTTATTCAGACAAACTTGTTTGCTTAAAATTCGGATAAATTGTGTTTTGTTTTGTCAGAAATTAAATGCATATATAACGAATTAAATAACGAATTAAAAAAATTTGATAATTGGTCGATTTACTGCAAAGACTGAGAGAAGTAAGGCAGCTTATAGGACCTGCGTTAATGCAATTTTCAAGTGCAAATTTCACATGGAACTAGGCGAAAAACTGAATGAATTTCCTGAGGGCTATTATATACAATTTTGGAGTGATAGTGGCAGATGTTATGACAGACGCAAGAACAGTCATTTTAATCAGATGACATTGTCCAAAACATGACAGACTCATAACGTGTCAATGTGAGGGTGATGTGAATTCGATAGAAATCACCAATTTAAAAATAAATGTGTATTCCATTACCAAAATGCTTCTTGCCCCTTTCATCCCCAAAAAAGAACATTTTACTCCATCTTTAAACGTTTGAAAAACTGTAAATATGAGAATTAGTCCAGAAATCTACACTTTTCTGCCATTTTATGCCGGACTGATGCTCTTCCTGGGTAGAAGTGAAATTCTTATGAAATCTCACCCCTGTCAACCTGTATCATTACAAAAAGCAATAATGACATCATTGAAAAAAAAATTAATTTAACAAACTTTATTGATGCAAAACGACAGCTGGCAAAGGGCAGAACTGAAGAAGAAGTCTCGGGTCACTCATTATTGTACAGACATAATATTTAGGTTATTTGTAATAGCAGAAAATCCCTCTATATCACAGATATAAGATAGAGAACATTGGTCCAATGCCTAACAGGGTTATTCAAATAGAATTGAAAAGTCACCGCACGTTCGGTGACTTTTCGTTCTCTTCAGTTCGGTGCGATTCGGCGATCCCATTTCGGCGACCCTACGGTGTATTCAGCAATTTGCTTATGCAAAAATCAGTTGTTACTGAAAATGGTTAATGCTATTTGGCTAGACTCAAAACCTAAAACTCCAAAATTATGACTTTCTATTGATCTGCAAAAGAGGGAACTACCAGTAAATATGAATAACCAGCAGCTGTCTAAAGTAAAGACAAATAAGTCAATGGGGCCTGATGGGGTACACCCTAAATTATTAAAAGAGCTCAGTGATGTAATAGCAAAACCGTTAACAGATTTATTTAACCAATCCTTGCTAACGGGAGTCGTCCCAGAAGACTGGAAATTAGCAAATGTTGTGCCCATTTACAAGAAGGGTAGTAGGGAGGAATCGGGGAACTATAGGCCAGTTAGTCTTACGTCAGTAATGGGGAAATTAATGGAAACCATGTTAAAGGAAAGGATTGTTGAACATCTAAAAACACATAGATTACAGGATCAGAAACAACATGGGTTTACCTCAGGGAGATCATGTCAAACTTATCTTATTGATTTTTTTGATTGGTAACAAAAATAATAGACACAGGTGGTGCAGTAGACATTGCTTATTTAGATTTCAGTAAGGCTTTTGATACTGTTCCGCATAGAAGGCTTATCAATAAATTGCAATCTTTGAGCTTGGATTCCAATATTGTTGAATGGATTAGGCAGTGGCTGAGTGACAGGAAACAGAGGGTTGTGGTAAATGGAGTTTATTCGGCGCAAGGTCTTGTTACCAGTGGGGTACCTCAGGGGTCAGTACTTGGACCCATTCTCTTTAATATTTTTATTAGTGATATTGCAGAAGGTATTAATGGAAAAGTATGTCTTTTTGCTGATGACACAAAGATTTGCAACAGGGTTGACTTTCCTGGAGGGATCAGCCAAATGACAAATGATTTAGGTAAACTAAAAAAATGGTCGGAGTTGTGGCAATTGAGTTTTAATGTGGATAAGTGCAAGATAATGCACCTGGGACGTAAAAACCCAAGGACTGAATATAGAATATTTGATACAGTCCTAACCTCAACATCTGAGGAAAGGTATTTAGGGGTCATTATTTCAGAGGATCTAAGGGTAAGTAGTCAATGTAATAGAGCAGCAGGAAATGCTAGCAGAATGCTTGGTTGTGTAGGGAGAGGTATTAGCAGTAGGAAAAGGGAAGTGCTCATGCCACTGTACAGAGCACTGGTGAGACCTCACTTGGAGTACTGTGTGCAGTACTGGAGACCGTATCTCCAGAAGGATATAGACATCTTAGAGAGAGTTCAGAGAAGGGCTACTAAAATGGTGTACGGCTTGAAGGAGAAAAGTTACCAGGAAAGGGTTAATGATCTTAACATGTACAGCTTGGAAAAAAGACGAGACAGAGGAGATATGATAGAAACATTTAAATACGTAAAGGGAATCCACAAGGTAGAGGAAGGGAGTATATTTAAAAGGAAACAAAGTAGCAAAACAAGAGGACATAGTCTTATATTAGAGGGGCAAAGGTTTAAAAGTAACATCAGGAAGCATTATTTTACTGAGAGGGTGGTGGATACATGGAACAGTCTTCCAGTAGAAGTGGTAGAGGCCAAAACAGTAATTGAATTTAAGCAGGCATGGGATAGGCATAAGGCTATCCTAAACAAAAGATAACTCCAGGTAAAGTATCCATGTAATTGGGCAGACTAGATGGGCCGAAAGGTTCTTATCTGCCGACATTTTTCTATGTTTCTAAGTGACGCAGCTGATTGAGTGTTTTTTATGCTACAAATTCTTTTTTTTCTCTTTTTGTGCGCTTGGTCACTACTTAACCCCCTTCACTACCTAGGGATTTTCCAGAAAACCACTGTCGGGAAACAGTTTTTTGTGGAAAATATATTTTAATTAATAATTATACAGTAACAGATATTTGGGAAAATTCCCATTCTATTTCTTACTGTAATAACCTGTTTGGCAGGCAGATGTCGGCATCTACTGGCCAAATAGAGTTACTGCAGTTGGAAATGCAGTTCAAGGCTCCGTCATTAACCCCTTCACTACCAAGTAATTTTCCAAAAAAACATTGTCAGAAACCAGTTTTTTTTAAAGAATCATTTAAAATAAATTTTAAAGTAAGAAATAATTTATTTTACACCTATTTTATGTCTAACAGTGAATAACCTATTTTTGGCCAGTAGATGGCGCCATATACTGCCAAATTGAGTAAGAGGTTTTAGTAGCTGGTCTATTTTCTTCTATTTCTCCCTGCATCGGCTGCTGAAAGCCTGATATTTCAGAGCTTTGAGCAGCTGATTTTACAGTTTTAGCTCTTTGGGCCTTATGCCCACAGGGCTAATACTTTGGGGGCACCTTCTGTAGCCCAAAAGCTAACAAAATTAGGTTTGCACCAAACGAATTTCATTTGCTATGGACTACAGATCAGCATATCGAGATATCTCGATAACGGGGCACCAGATAGTGCCTTTGAAGCCTGAGATCTCTCTATCGATAGTGAAGGGGTTAATTGGAGCCAAACAAGACCATTCCTTAGCTGTTTTATAATCAAATTAAAATAGCAATATGCCCACAGGGCTAAAACTTTTTGGGCACCGTCTGGAGCCTAAAAACAAACGAAAATCGTTCTCTGCAAATTAATTCCATTGGCAATCATATATCATAGCCTCAGATCGTTTTTTTTTCGTAATCAAAAATTTTTATTATAAAGACACATATAACAGACATGTAGACAAATAAAAAATAAGGTAAAAATAAGGTAAAAAAACAGTGCCAAATATCTCCAAATATAACACGGCATCAAATACACAATAACCGTTAAGCATAGCCTATAACGATTTGTATGGTACAAATAGAAAACCGTCAATCTATACGTGAAACTCAGTATGTGACCCTCAGAGGTATAAATCAATAATGCAATACGTATCTGCATTATTGATTTATACATTGGTTTGGAGGAAACCACTGAATTTCTGGTTTGGCTTTGGTTGACTGGTGGCGGTATAGGTTTTGGGCGCCGTCCACTCTTTTGTTTGACCCTCAGAGGTATGTTCGTCTCAATATCAGGTAAGCATGAGAGGCGGTGCCTCTAAATTTGTGTCAACTGGAGAAAGGAAAAGAAAGAAAACAGTAGAAGAAAGTCCAGAACAGTCCCAACACGTAGAGCAGTAGAGAAATAGGAAGAGTTCTACGGAGACAAAAGTATGAAGAAAGGAGAAGGGAGTGGAGGAGCAATGGGAGAGAAAGAAGAAAAAAAAAGAAAAAAAAAAGGGGGGCCAGGTCCACGATCTCGCAAAGGTCAGGTGAATGAGGGAGGAGTGAACGCGGGCAACAAACAAGCACTCCAGGTCAAGTAGCGCAGGTTCTCCAGTCCCTCATCCATCACCAGCAGCCGAGGGGCTGGAGGCCACGATCTTCGCGCCTCCAGAGATATAATCATCCCAGTAGAATCAGGATCGGCAAAAAGCCTCTATCTGACCATTTTCCACTGCCACTAAGCGATCTATTGCCCTTAGCATTTCTACATCAGTCACCCACATCCGTCTGGAAGGGACAGTTTGTGTCCCCCAGTGTGCAGGAATCAACAATCTAGCCGCTACCACCGATCTTGTAAACACAGCCAAGGTAGTGAAGGGGTTAAGGGTTCAATAACTTCATGTAATAACAAAAGCCAGTTGAGAAACACCCCAATAAATAGAGCGACAAATTTATGTCTGAATATGATTTAAAGCCAAATAATATCAGGAATTTCCACGATGGAGGAAGAAATGTGAATTTTTGGTGGTCGGAATCTGGTCCAAAGATGTTAAACTGGAACTGGAATAGAATTATTAATTAACAATATTTTAATATAAATCGTATTATGCGAGGCAGCAGAGATGTAATGAAGCTCCATAAAGATGTCTTGTAAATGCTCTTATCCGTAAAGGTTCCTGAACTAATTACCTGAAACACTTCATAATGAAAACTTAAAGATTCCACTACTAAGTAGGATGTTTAATGTAATGACATAATAACATCAACACTCAAGGACATCCTGGGCAACAGGTGAAAGCTAGATGCACATATATCTGTTTAATAAATACCAATTATTATTATTATGTAAGCCCCTACGAGGGCAAAACATAATAAAACATTGCTTTTTATGCTGCATTTTGTGATGAAACTTAGAACAATTTGCATTCTACGTTAGTGGCGGAGTGCCCTCTTCTACTGTTACATGCATTTACATACTAATAGCAAAATATTTTAACTGAGGCACACGATAAGCCGTTCAGCCGAAGAAGTACAACATATGATTTTTGTTGTTTGGGGGCTAAAAGGCTGTTTAACAAAACAGCTTGCTCATTTTTTTTATTTTTTATTTATTTAACAGACAAAGTAAATCATAATACAGATTAATTATTAAACTGGGAATTTTGGAAACCATCTAAAGCAGTGGTTTCCAAACTTTTTTGGGGCTGCTGTCCCATTGGCTCCTAGGCCACATCGCTATTGCCCCCATACACATTTAAGTTCTTATACCACCCCTTCCTCACACATTTTGTTAAACTCCTCCCTGGATCTTTCCACCGCCCCCAGGAAGGTGGTACCATCCACTTTGGGAATGACTGAACTAAAGCATATAGAAGTCTCGCCTGTGTAGTTCTGATTCTGGAAAATCTGTAACTTTTCCAGCAATTCCTGTTTTAATTCTCTACCACTCTTAGTTTAAGAGGTCATTCAACCAGGGCTGGCCCGTCCATGGAGCAGGGTGGAGCAGCGGCTCCAGGTGGCCCTTTGTCAGGGTGGCAAAATGCTGCTCTCAAGGGCCATGGCGGAGTACCCGTCCTGGACAAGGCATGGCCCTCCAGCATCCCGCTAAGCCAAGCTGTGCCCGCCCCTCTCGGCAGGGCAGCGCCCGCCCTCCCTCCTCACATGCATTGAGTGGCTCCCGCCACTTCACACAGGCGGAATCGCGGAGCGATGCCTTTCCCCGTCACATGTACCGAGTGGCGCCAGCCCCCAACGTACATGCGGACCCTTCATTGCCCGCCATTTTCAGAGGCCTGGTCCGGTGCTTTTAAAGCCCTCCAGTGCGGGTCTGAAGCCAGGCCCAGAGCCAGCCCCGGAACACAACCTCGGCCAGCTCCAGAGGCGAGGCTTGGAGCAAGGCCTCGGCCGGAGCTAGCCCTCGACTGGAGCTAGCCCTCGACTGGAGCCAGCCCTTGGCTGGAGTCAGCCATCGGCCGGAGTCAGCCCTCGACCAGGCCGGGAGCAAGAGCCAGGCCCGGAGCAAGGCCTCGGCCAGCTCCAGTGGCAAGGCATCGGCCAGAGCCAGCCCTCGGCCGGAGCCAGCCCTCGACCAGAGCCAGCCCTCGGCCGGAGTCAGCCCTCGACCAGGCTGGGAGCAAGAGCCAGGCCCGGAGCAAGGCCTCGGCCAGCTCCAGTGGAGAGGCATCGGCCAGAGCCAGCCCTCGGCCAGAGCCAGCCCTCAACCAGAGCCAGCCCTCGGCTGGAGTCAGCCCTCGACCAGGCCGGGAGCAAGAGCCAGGCCCAGAGCAAGGCCTCGACCAGCTCCAGTGGCGAGGCATCAGCCAGAGCCAGCCCTCAGCTGGAGCCAGCCCAATGACCAGAGCCAGCCCTCGACCAGGCTGGGAGCAAGAGCCAGGCCTGGAGCAAGGCCTCGGCCAGCTCCAGTGGCGAGGCCTGGAGCAAGGCCTCGGCTGGAGCCTGCCCTTGACCGGAGCCTGCTCACAACCGGAGCCAGCCCTCGACCAGGCTGGGAGCAAGAGCCAGGCCCAGAGCAAGGCCTCGGCCAGGCCTGGAACCAGCCCCGGTGCCAGGCCTCAACCAGCCTCGGTGCCAGGCCTCTATGCACATGCGGACCCTTCATTGCACACCATTTTCAGAGGCCTGGTCCGGTGCTTTTAAAGCCCTCCAGCGCGGGTCTGAAGCCAGGTCCAGAGCAAGCCCCGGAGCAAAACCTTGGCCAGCTCCAGAGGCGAGGCTTGGAGCCAGCCCTCGGCCGGAGTCAGCCCTCGACCAGGCCGGGAGTAAGAGCCAGGCCTGGAGCAAGGCCTCAGCCAGCTCCAGTGGCGAAGCCTGGAGCAAGGCATCGGCCGGAGCCAGCTCACAGCTGGAGCCAGCCCTCGACCGGAACCAGCCCTCGGCCGGAGCCAGCCCTCGACCAGGCAGGGAGCAAGAGCCAGGCCCGGAGCAAGGCCTCAGCCAGCTCCGGAGGCGAGGCCTGGAGCAAGGCCTCAGCCGGAGCCTGCCCTTGACCGGAGCCTGCTCACGACCGGAGCCAGCCCTCGACTGGAGCCAGCCCTCAACCGGAGCCAGCCCTCAACCAGGCTGGGAGCAAGAGCCAGGCCCGGAGCAAGGCCTCGACCAGGCCCAGAGCAAGGCCTCGGGCCAGGCCCACAGACAGCCACAGGGGCCAGGCCTCGACCAGGCCCGGAGCCAGTGCCATGCCTTGACCAGGTTTCAAGTTGCGAGTGTGCTGGAGCTCGACCAGGCCAGATGGCGTCCAGCAAGCCCTCCACTGTGTGGGTAAGTTTATGTGTGTGTGTGTGACTGCGTGGATTTGTGTGTGTGTGTGTGACTGTGTGGATTTGTGTTTGTGTGTGTATGACTGCGTGGATTTGTGTGAGTGTGTGACTGCGTGGATTTGTGTCTGTGTGGATTTCTGTGTGTGTGTCTGTGTGTGTGTCTGTGTCTCCCAGGAAGGTCACTTGACATTCAATTAGCCTTTAGGATCCACTCACGTGGGTGGAGACAATACAGTAGCCCAACCTCCTCTTGATTGATCCAGAGAAACACAGGAAGTGACCAACAGATATGTGCTAACCTGAAGTGAACACATGCACTGAGCAAGTGATGTGAGGTCCCGATCTGGAAGGGTAAATGAGTGCTGCTTCTTGATCCCTTTTGCCTTTAAAAATCACCTATGCATGTATTTTGTTATTCTTAAGGTCCAGTATTTAGTTTAACATTTTTATGTTAACTAAAGTTTCATTTTCTTATGTTAATCTCTGGAGAGAGACATTATTATTGTTAAACTCCGGACCACGAGGTTATAACATTGTAATCTCTTTATCAATAGTATAATATTAATCGTATAATATTGTTTGCTACGGAGTCGGACCAGACGATTATAACATTGTTGCTTTATTAATTACCTTTTGACTTTTACTAAAGTAAATTCATTATAACCATCTGTGTGTCTCTTTACTTGCCATATTACATCCCATGTTATCGACTGATATACCTTTTATAATTACAGAATGGTACAGACGAAGTTAAGTACCGTATATTTAGCAGTTAATAAGCAAATATCATTGCTGCAGATGCTTAGCAGCTAAACTGTGTTGTTTAGGCTCTGAGTGATCAGACATAACTCTGCCAAAATATCAGAAATTTCTTTGTTTTTGGATGCTAATAAGTGCATTTTGGGCTCTGTACAATTGTGCTTGTATTACCTACTCACTGGGGCCGCATGGTTGGTGACCATCTTTGGACTTACAAAGGTCACATGCCAGTGGCCAATTTGGTGTTCACTGTAAGCATCTGGCAGCGGCCATCTTGGTGCTCACTGTAGCCACATGGTAATGACATAGCTGTAATTATACAACCTTTTGCGCAAATAATTCATCCAAAGCAACGCAAACTAAAATAAAAGGCATATAACGGTAAGTAGTCAATGTAATAGAGCAGCAGGAAATGCTGGCAGAATGCTTGGTTGTGTAGGGAGAGGTATTAGCAGTAGGAAAAGGGAAGTGCTCATGCCACTGTACAGAGCACTGGTGAGACCTCACTTGGAATACTGTGTGCAGTACTGGAGACCGTATCTCCAGAAGGATATAGACATCTTAGAGAGAGTTCAGAGAAGGGCTACTAAAATGGTGTACGGCTTGAAGGAGAAAAGTTACCAGGAAAGGCTTAATGATCTTAACATGTACAGCTTGGAAAAAAGACGAGACAGAGGAGATATGATAGAAACATTTAAATACGTAAAGGGAATCCACAAGGTAGAGGAAGGGAGTATATTTAAAAGGAAACAAAGTAGCAAAACAAGAGGACATAGTCTTAGATTAGAGGGGCAAAGGTTTAAAAGTAACATCAGGAAGCATTATTTTACTGAGAGGGTGGTGGATACATTGAACAGCCTTCCAGTAGAAGTGGTAGAGGCCAAAACAGTAATTGAATTTAAGCAAGCATGGGATAGGCATAAGGCTATCCTAAACAAAAGATTTATTATTATTTTTATTATACTTTATTTATATAGCGCCAGCATATTCAGAAGCGCTGAACAATGGGCACGATATAGACAGGGTTATAATACAATGAGACTGAACAACATTTGATAAACCAGTACAGGAGGAAACAAGGGCCCTATTCCCGTGGAACTCACAATCTAGAAGGGTTGGGGGTGGAAACAGGAGGAGATGACTACAAGGTGAGAGTGATGGTTTGGTTGGGGCAGTGAGGTGTATTAGTGAGTCAGGTGGTAGGCTTCCCTAAATAGGAATGACTTAAGAGTGCGTTTGAAGGAAGGGAAACGTCTTACTGTACGAGGTAGAGCGTTCCAGAGGATTGGGGCTGCGCGGGAGAAATCCTGCAGTCTATCATGGGAGGAGGTGATGCAGGGAGAAGCTAGTCGTAGGTCGCTGTTTGATCTTAGGGAGCGGGATGGGGTGTATTTGGTGATTAGTGAGGACAGGTAGTGAGGAGCTGAGTTAGTGAGAGCTTTGTAGAACATTTGTGTCTCCTTTCAGAGATAGCTGATGTGACGGAACCGTTCTCTTCCGCCTGTCCTGACTCTCCAAACACCCCTTCTTTGCGGTCAGCCCGGCTACTGGGAGCGCTGTCCTCAGCACCTCGAGCAGCTTGACCCGCCTGCTTCTGTTTCTCTGCCCTAGAGCCGTTAGGAATTTCCAGAAGGCCGCTCTGTGCCTTCTGAGGTTGAGTGCAGTGTAGCGTAGTTGAAGGAGACACCAGACGTGGCTGTATGTTCCAACTGGATTCTCTCTCTGTCTGAGCTCATTAGTGAACAAAACGCCACAATTTATGCTGAGATCCAACAGCCATAATTTGCATAAATGACCCACATTGACCTACTAAATTGTTAATTACATTATGTCAGATATTTACAATAAACATTCCTCTTTCTTCATATCACACATCATTTACATAATCTATTGTAAAGGAAATCAGTTAGGTTTTGGCTGAGACAATGGTGACTCCCAACCTCTGAGACATGTAAACTGATAGCAGATGAACAAAGAGAAAACCCTTTTGCCTAATCACAAGTTACTCAAACCTATTTTACAATCTATACGAAAGAAAGCATTTGAACTCGCTGCAGGTAGTATCTTTAAAAAAAACACATTTCTACCTAAAAAAATATAAGTATATTTAAAACTAAAGCTACCTAATTTACATTAAACTAACCCAAACTAAACCCAAACAATGTAAAATATATTTAAAATCACACGATACAAATGAACACAAGTTTGAAGCATGGAGCGCTACGTCAGTTCCATGACATATGTCCATACAATTCAATACGCACAACCGAAGGATAAAGAGTAAAAATGGTCTTTAAATTTGTCCAGTTTGGGTTCCCGGTTCGCTGAGGCGAGCCCAATGTCAGCTCCGTGACAGCTGATTCAAGCTGCAAAGCTGAAGAAGTACCGACATTTGGCCAGCAGAGGAGCCCTCTGTCTATCAACATGAGCATGCTGTATGAAAATGTGCTTTAGGGATTCCATAACACTATGCGGGTAATGTAAAGTGGTTTTCCACAAAGCCACTGGTTCCTGGCAGTGGTTTTCTGAAAGACCATTTGACAATTAAACAGTATAACAGATCTCCGTACCCTGACTGGGTCACATCTGTTAATGCCGATTCCTTGCAGGACTCCCACTCTCTCACAAGCAGGCTTTTGTGTCTTTCTCCAGTCCTTCACTGAGCACCTTTATTGGGTTAAATATACACAGTGCCAGGCAGAGCCTGATGGCCAATGGAAGCTGATACCCAAACTTGCAACTGCCCCGCATCATAATCCTTCCCCTATCATGATGTTGTGAGGTTCTGTTGTTGAGAAGTTTCTTCAGTATGTTTTGAGTGTGAGACATAATCAGACCTGTACAGACAGTGGCACAAACATTGCTCAAAATTTCTAGACAAGACAAAACAATGACAGTCATGGCTGGTAATAACGATGACATTCTATGACATCAGATAATGGGTCAGGGTTTGTCTGACTGGGCAGATAGACAAAAGACCACTCACTCATACAATAGATAATAACACATTCCAGAGAGGGGAAACTGGAAAAGGCTACGATAACCCACCCAGCAATCCAAACAGCAGAAAGCAACAGATACACATACAGGGTAATTCAAAGAGATCCGAATGGCTGGAGAAAGGTAACCGAATGCTGAAAATCAGCATTCGGTTACCTTTCTTGGCCATTCGGCTATCCAGAGAGCAGGCAATTCGCCAAATCCTGGCGAATTGCCTGCACATAAGGTGCCTGTTCGAGGTCAGTGAAATCCCCATAAAAAAGCACTGCTTTGGCTATTCAGAGAACACAAACCAGCAGTGAAAGGTTCCCGAAATGCCCTGCCATTCGGTGGTTTAATTCGACAGGTTTATTCAGGCGAATCCCATAGGCTTCAATGTTAAAAATATTCCAGTTTTAATTCAATATCTAATAAACCGTTCATTATAGTATTCTGCAGTAAAGAGTCTCTTTATTTATAGATTTTTTAGGATATTTTAAAAAAAAATCTTGATTTTTTTTTAAAAAAAGTTCGATTTTTATTTTCTTTTTTTAAGTTTACTTATTTTTTCTGTAAAAGCCCTTTTTATTATCATTCCCTGGACATCATATGTAAATTTCAGACATTTTCGCTCAGTAGTTTCTTTGCAAACAGTGTTTCACTTTTCAAACATTCAAGCAAACTGGTTTCCTAATTTATTCACTTCACTCGTCTGCGGTGTCGGGTTTTTCCGGCGGCTGCGCTGCATGTGATCGGCTCCTGCACAGGCGTTTTCGGTGGGTTACTACAGGTGTTTTTGCCGGTTTCGGCTTGCATTCGCCGGGTTTTTGCGGTGAGTTTTCAGCAGGTTTTCAGCTGCTTTTCCCTGCACTTCGACGGCTCTGTGGTGCTTGCTGAATACACCGCAAAATGGGATCGGCAAAACTAACCAAATTTAAGAGAACGAAAAGTCACAGAACGTGCGGTGACTTTTCGATTCTCTTTGAATTACCCTGATAGACAACAATGATAGACAGATAGACAATAATAGCATTCATACATGCCACAGGTTATACAAACACTCTGCATCATAAAGGTGCAGGGCGACTTCAACATAGGAGAGGGCAGGGAAATAATTATAGAACATGAGGCCTGCACCTCCCAAATACATCTCTAGGTCCATGTACCCCAAGTTCAAAGTGACGCACGTCACAAGCAATTAAAATTAAAAATCTATAAATTGTTACTTTTTTTTAACTCCTCCAAATAGTAGTTTTATTAGTTTTGTTAGTAAGTTGGAAAATGTGCTAATAGAAATTGAAACTGGAATAGGGCCAGAAAAGATAAACAATCACCCACAGATGTTCTGCAATGAAGAAAAAATTTAAAAATGGCAATCGGCTATCAATTATAATTATATATTCTTTTTTTGAGCTCACACTTATCCAGCACTTACTATACTTACAGTATGGATCATCTGTAAGAAAAAAATTGTTTTCACAATCCTACATTCGAAAGCATCAAAAATTGATGTTTAACACTGTCTTTTATTCATCTTCAGCCTGTGGCCTTGATACAGCTATTATGTTCTCAAGCATGTATTTAATTAAACTCCACAAATCAAATCACTCTAGTGATTGCATGCTAAGGAAATTAATGCTATTAATAGGAAATTCATATTTTTTCCTCCATGAAGATAATATCTAATAGGCAATATTTTGTTTCTGTCTTTTTTTCTTTGTATGCATATAACGTAGTCTGCATTTTCAAGCATTACTAGCTCTGAAATAATTCGCCCATGCGTAAAATTACAAGTTTCAAAAGAATCAGGTTTATGTATGATTGAACTTTTTATCCAAGGCTCCTGCTGGATTAGTATCAATGATGCATATAGCTATTCTGCAAAAAATCACTGAAATATATACTGTATAGTACTGAAATTATATATATATATATCAGGCCTCAAAATTTCCACTCGCCTGCTCGCATTTGGCGAGAGGAAATTACATGAGGGCGAGTGGGAATGCAGAGGCAATGCTGGAAAAGGGTTAGGTGGGGCAACTAGTGGCGAGTAACTCTTAAGGCCTGGCTAGTAGCGCAGAATTTGAAAATTTGAGGCCTGATATATATATTGACAGTGTGTGATTAGAGGCAGGGTGGCAGACCATAGGTTTATTAGCTGGCAGATGGAGGACTCCCTTTTCCCTATAGGGTTAACCAACAGCTGAGGCCTAATTGGGACGGTCCTGCCTTTTAAAGGAGATGTGTGGTTCTTTCAGAGGGCAATCTTGTGTACAGGGGGTACAGAGGGAAATTAAGACTAATCCTGAGCCCAGGAGATAGGTAAACAATATTTTGCTTTCATAGGTTGGTAAACGGCTTAGCCGTCCAACGTGTTAGCTATGTTACAATGTGAAGTTAGCCTCCGCATCCAGGAGTAGGTGTTTATTTTGTATTTGTGATATTTTACTCTACAATGGCTGCACAATAAAGCAGAAACCAAAGCACTGATATTTGTGTCCACTGACTATATCACAATATACAGTCATGGCCGAAATTGTTGGCACCCCAGACATTTTTCCAGAAAATCAAGTATTTCTCACAGAAAAGTAATGCAGTAACACATGTTTTGCTATACACATGTTTATTCCCTTTGTGTGTATTGGAACAAAACAAAAAAGGGAGGAAAAAAAGCAAATTGGACATAATGTCACACAAAACTCCAAAAATGGTCTGGACAAAATTATTGGCAATTTCAAAATTGTGGATAAATAAGATTGTTTCAAGCTTGTGATGCTCCTGTAAACTCACCTGGGGCAAGTAACAGGTGTGGGCAATATAAAAATCACACCTGAAAGCAGATAAAAAGGAGAGAAGTTCACTTAGTCTTTGCATTGTGTGTCTGTGTGTGCCACACTAAGCATGGACAACAGAAAGAGGTGAAGAGAACTGTCTGAGGACTTGAGAACCAAAATTGTGGAAAAATATCATCAATCCCAAGGTTACAAGTCCATCTCCAGAGATCTAGATTTTCCTTTGTCCACAGTGCGCAACATTATCAAGAAGTTTGCAACCCATGGCACTGTAGCTAATCTCTCTGTGGGTGGACGGAAGAGAAAAATTGATGAAAGGTTGCAGCGCAGGATAGTCCGGATGGTGGATAAGCGCCCCCAAACAAGTTCCAAAGAAATTCAAGCTGTCCTGCAGGCTCAGGGAGCATCAGTGTCAGCGCGAACTATCCGTCGACATGTAAATGAAATGAAACGCTATGGCAGGAGACCCAGGAGGACCCCACTGCTGACACAGAGACCTAAAAAAGCAAGACGACAGTTTGCCAAAATGTACTTGAGTAAGCCAAAATCCTTCTGGGAAAACGTCTTGTAGACAGATGAGACCGAGATAGAGCTTTTTGGCAAAGCACATCATTCTACTGTTTACCGAAAATGGAATGAGGCCTACAAAGAAAAGAACACAGTCCCTACAGTGAAATATGGTGGAGGTTCAATGATGTTATGGGGTTGTTTTGCTGCCTCTGACACTGGGTGCCTTGAATGTGTGCAAGGCATCATGAAATCTGAGGATTACCAAAGGATTTTGGGTCGCACTGTAGAGCCCAGTGTCAGAAAGCTGGGTTTGCATCCGAGATCTTGGGTCTTCCAGCAGGACAATGACCACAAACATACGTCAAAAAGCACCCAGAAATGGATGACAACAAAGCGCTGGAGAGTTCTGAAGTGGCCAGCAATGAGTCTAGATCTAAATCCCATTGAACACCTGTGGAGAGATCTTAAAATTGCTGCTGGGAAAAGGCGCCCTTCCAATAAGAGAGACCTGGAGCAGTTTGCAAAGAAAGAGTGGTCCAAAATTCCAGGTGAGAGGTGTAAGAAGCTTATTGATGGTTATAGGAAGCGACTGATTTCAGTTATTTTTTCCAAAGGGTGTGCAACCAAATATTAAGTTAAGGGTGCCAATAATTTTGTCCAGCCCATTTGTGGAGTTTTGTGTGACATTATGTCCAATTTGCTTTTTTTCCTCCCTTTTTTTGTTTTGTTCCAATACACACAAAGGGAATAAACATGTGTATAGCAAAACATGTCTTACTGCAATACTTTTCTGTGAGAAATACTTGATTTTCTGGAAAAATGTCTGGGGTGCCAACAATTTCGGCCATGACTGTATATGTCCAATCTATCATATGGGAGCGTTCAGAGGCTGGTTACTAATCAAATTTATTAAATATACATAAATAACTCCATTTGTGCTCCTCAGAGACCTTTTCAAGGCTACCATACATGTGTAGTATACATAATAAGTAAAAGAAATGCTAACTCACCTACCAGTACTGTATCGCAGCACCGTGGACCACACTAAACAAGCATGGATCTATTGTGTCCATGCTGGGCGTGACGCAAACGATGGGAGACTGGTAAATGTCATCAACCGCGATGGCAAGACACGTCACCATAGAAAGCAGGTCCAACAATGGTTCAGAACCGCTCACTACAAACATAAAAACATAAAAAATTATAAGAATGTGGAGCCGAGAAGCTGAAGAACAGAGGCTCTTTGCAATATTAGTTTACGAGATTAGTGTGGGTAAGATGTTTAGTGCAAACCTCTATGCTCTATAAACAAACTAGGAACTCTCCTTCTCCTATTTCCCTTCCTTGTTTGTGAACACACTGCAGCTCCAGGAGTCAGTGAGGAGGCCTGTGGCATTAGGCTTATAAGACAAACTTTTGGGTTGATGAAATAAAAATTACATAGAAAGGGGATTGCTGTCCATTAATTTGGGTTTGGGTATATATATAGGACCTGTCACAATGGTTCCTGCTTTGTTTCTACCTTTATAGGATTATTGACAAATCCTACCCTGCCTCACTTCCTATTTAATGAACCCCCCTGCATACTACCTCATTTCCTGCTTCCCTCTAGGTCAGAGATTTCCAAAGCATGTGCCGCGACACATTACTGTGTCAGTGGTAGGCCTCTGCTGTGTCGTGCTGGGGAGTAGGGCAGATATCGATGCTGCAATGCATTGATACGGAGCATCGTTTAGCCGTCCACACCTCCTGGGAGGCACTAGGACCCGTGTCCTCCCAGGCAGTCACCTTTACTCAGCGGCAATGCTCGGATAACGTCACTTTCTCCCAGCTCTCCATGTTGCTATGGATGCAAAGCCCCCTGTTGCTGGCTCAAAGAAAGCCATGCAAAGGATGGGGGGAGAAGAACATGATAAAAGGGGGAGCTGGACATGACAAGGGGGAGATGGATAAGAGGTGATGAACATGACAAGGTGGAGATGGACATGGACAAGGGGAGATGGACATGACAAGGGGGATGGACATAACAAGGGGGAGATGGACATGACAGAGGGGGATGGACATGGACAAGGGGGAGATGGACATAACAAGGGGGAGATGGACATGACAGAGGGGGGTAGACATGGACAAGGGGGAGCTGGATATGGACATGATAAAGGGGGGAGAGCGACATGAGAAAGGGGGAGATGGACATGATAAAGGGGGGAATGGACTAGGAAGGGGCAGAAAATTATATAGAAAAAAGGGAGGGGGAGAAAATGGACATGAGAAGGGGAGAAAGAGAGGAAGAGGATGAAACCCCAGAGAGGAAGACAATGTAATAGAGAGAAAGAATGTGCACAAAAGGGGAAAAGACAGATTGTGAGTATTAATAATCAGTTAATAATAACAACAATAATTAAAAATCATATATTTAAAAAAATATAAATGAAAAGGTTTCATGAGATATGTTGTGTTCCCATATATTTTGTTGCTACATTGCGTGTCCGTATCTATTATAACGAGTTAGTTCAAACTGAGTTTGCCGTTAAATCTGAATTACCGTGTCACCAAATGACGCAAGTCTAAAAAGTATGTCACCAACACGAAAAGTTTGGAAAGCTATGCTCTAGTTTGTCGTGTGGTCATGATGAGATGTGGGGAAGGGGTGAAAGCCCCCACAGGGAGTCGCTATTTCTTAACGGTTGGCAACCTTGTATTATTGGCTAATTTTTACTGGTTACACCAAGAAATATCCCATACGGTATATAGCAATTACATATATGAACACATACTTTCTAAATTACTTCTATTCTCTAAGATTTTGCTTATAGTTTTTCAGGAAAAATCACTACAATTGAAAGAACTCACTGCAAATTCACAAAGCGGCATGAGACGACGGGGAGATGTAATCATGTTATACAGGAATCTTGCTGAATCATCGTTAATAATTTTTGCCTTATGGTTTGCTTAACATATTCACGCTGCTTGAAATGATATTTATATTAGACAACCCATCCTAATAGAAAATCTCCGGAGTAAATTCTTTTTAAAAAAAATCCTATAATTGAGATGTAGTTTGCAGTATTTTATAAGCAGGTACAAATCTCCACGGGTAGTCAAGTACAATACCCAAACGTCATGCGGATCGGCAATTACTTTGTCTTCACAGCTATCAGAGTAGCCAACAGGTGACCTGACAAATGTCTTATTCATACTGAGCTCATGTCAATAATCATGTTTTCTACCCTACGCTCGCATTTATCTTTCATTTCCGAGAGGATAAATATTTGTGCATGTTTTTGGGGCTACGAACTCAAATGATACTGTGATATGAATTGGCTGTATGTTGTTATTATTTAATTTAATTAAAGGTACAGGTTCCTTCAAGCAAGCACGCACTAGACATGTGCACGGCGGTATTTTTCATTTCAGATCGTTTCAAATCTTTTCGTTTTGTGGAATTTCATTTCGGATCATTTTGAATCGATTTCCCTTTCGTTTCGGATCATTTCGAGGTTGTTATCGATTCGTTCTTTCAGACTGATTACAAAATTCTGATCGATTCGTTTTCCATTTTATATCATTTTATAATGATTAAAAATAAAAAGTAAGTGTAAAAAAAAAAAAAGACACAGGGGGCCCTGTTAGGTGTCCCCATTAACCCTTTGCTGGGACATACGCTGTGCCCTGTGAGATGCCTAATGCCAAATAACCCTTTGCTGGGACATTGTGTCCTGTGAGATGCCCAATGCCCATTAATCCTTTGCTTGGGACATACTCTGTGCCCTGTGAGATGCCTAATGCTCATTAACCCTTTGCTGGGACATACGCTGTGTCCTGTGAGATACTCAATGCACATTAACCCTTTGCTTGGGACATACACCGTGCCCTGTGAGATACCCTATGCTCATTAATCCATTGCTTTGTCTTGAATTGCATAGAGGTTTTTTTTCATTCCAGATCATTTCAAATCATTTCGGATCATTATCGATTCGTTCTTTCGGACTGATTAGAAACTTTGGACTGCTGAATAGGGATGAGCCGAACACTCCCCGAGTTCGGTTCGAGCCCGAACCCGAACTTCCCATTTGTTCGGGTCCGAACCCGAACCCGAACCCCCATGCAAGTCAATGGGGCTGAAAATTCGGTTTTTTGGAGTGCCCTCCAAGAGGGCATATATGCTACATATTTGCCATAAAAGGTGTATGGGGGTCGGGGTAGTGCCCTGGGGGACAGGAAGCAAGGACAAAAAGTTAAAAAAAAAGTTTTTAGGGGCGTGGCCTGACTCCGTTCGATGGTGGACGTGTAGCGCCGGAGCTCCGCACGAGAGACCCACTAAACACGAGGAAAGACGACTCAAAGTAAGCGCAGCTGCAGCACAGGACCTGGGGAACCAGTGGAGCACAGTATGTCCTCCCGCAGCGGTACCAAAAAAGCGGGTTCCGCCGACTTTTTCGCGCCGAAGAGCCAGAAACAGCGCGGCATAGGGGCCTCCCAAGATGGCGGCGGCTCATCCTCCTCGTCCCCACGTGCATCTGCCTCCCCCGCTGAAGACAGTTCAGGGATTGACGTGGTGACGGCCAAACTAGCACCTATGCTGGCAGCCCTTTCTGATGCATTATCGAATCGACTAGACAGCGTGGCGGCGGACATTAAAAAAGATATTAAAGAAATAGGAGACCGCACAGACAGATTGGAAACAAAGATGGCGGAATTTGCAGGGGCGCATAATGTTTTGACAGAACAAGTGGAGGATTTACAATCTCAACTTCTGGGGGCACTTACTAAAATTGCGGACTTGGAGGATAGATCACGTCGCCATAACTTGAAAGTGAGAGGTATCCCAGATTCGATATCAGCTCATGACCTTCCGGATTATGTTACTGAACTATTTCAACATCTCCTGCCTGAAGCCACCTCGGATTCCCTCCTTTTTGACAGAATTCATCGACTTCCTAAACCACCGTCAGCTCCGGCTAAGGCGCCTAAAGATGTCTTACTTCGTCTTCACTATTATAAACCTCGCGAGGACATATTGCGTGCCCTGAGACATCCTGGGGCTCTATCCCCGACCTACGATCATATTGCTATCTTTCCAGACCTGTCTCGCACTACCCTCCAACATCGCCGCAACTTTAAACAAGTGACAACGATGCTCCGTGATCGCAGTATCGCATACAGGTGGGGCTTCCCAACCAAACTGTTGATATCTCGCAACGGAGTTTTCCACTCGGTGACTTCCGTATCGGAGGGCATGCAACTCCTGAAAGATTGGGGAATGGAACCTGCTACCCCTCCGTCACAGCGGCAAGATCCTCCATCCCGACTTGACCCGGAGTGGCACAAGAAGAAAAAGTGATTTGCTCTAGGCTATTGATGTCTTGCGAATGTTCGGATCGCCACGTGCTTTGGGCAGAGGAAGAAAGTTCTCGGGATATTTCATCGTCTTTATGGTATCGTATTTCGCCGAGGGTGCCTCCAGGGTACTTTTTTTTTGTTGTTCTTCCATGTTCTTCCATGTTCCCATAAAATGACGATACTACCGAAAATTTTATATGTTTTTCGAGCCCTTCCTATTTTTTCCTATTTTTATACCTCGAGTGTTCTTTTCTACTTTGCAGGGAGTGGTTAATGCCTTCCTCTGGAATTATCGGCGCCCCAGAATCAAATTTCCTGTCCTCTCACGCCGAATCGAGGGGGGTGGATTAGGGGTACCGGATTTTGCAAAATATAGCCGAGCTGTCCATGTTGCAGCGATGATAGTGTGCTTGGGCTATGCTCCCGTCCTCAATGGGCGGTTATGGAGGCCATTACTCTGACCCCTCACGATTTAAGGGTACTGTTATGGGTTCCCCCTCCGAATAGACCACGGGGGGTGTTCACATCTCTGTTTGCTACAACGACACTCTCCTTGAGAATATGGGACAGTATGTTTCTGAGGATATCGGGGACGGGCCCCGTATCAAGAGCGGCACCACTGAGGATGTTTCAGTATATCCTTCCCCATTTTAATGCGCAATGTTGGGCGACGAAGGGGGTTTTCAATTTGTGTCAATTAACAGATAAATGCGGGGTATTGGAATTTGCGTCGGTGCAATCTAAATTTCACCTGCAGGACTCTTATTTTTTATCTTATTGCCAATTGCATTCATACTTGAGGACTCAGGGATTCACGGCATTCTACTCGATCCATAAACCGCCCTTGACGTTAATTGAATCCCTGGGTGTCTCCCAATTGTTACCGAAAGGTTTAATCTCCATCGGCCTCAATGCAATCATGAAGGACAGGGAATTACCCTTGTGGCGGTATCACTCTGCGTGGGAAAAAGATCTGAAACGTTCCATTGAGCCAGAATTGTGGGCAGCTGTGTTCCGTAGAGATGTGGGGGTGTCTAGAAACGCGACTCTCCTGGAAACAAGTAGCAAGGTTCTCTACCGATGGTACTGGACGCCGGATAAAACGTCTAAATTCGTTTCGTCCTCTTCCTCAGTATGTTGGCGTTGTAGTTCACAGACAGGTACTTATATGCATATCTGGTGGCAGTGCCCTCTATTGATTCCCTTCTGGACTATGGTGGTGGAATTTGCTACAGCAGTGGTGGGTACTCCTATTCCTATGGATCCCGGATTCATCTTGTTGGGACTGGGAGGCCCCAAGCTAACTAGGCAACAGACCAGAATGACATTTCATATTATGTCCACCGCATTACTGCTGATAGCACAGAGATGGAAATCAGACACGGTCCCCTCTATGGGGCTCCTTAAGACGTACATGACTAGAGATAGGACTTATGACAGTAGGGCTATAGAGTTTCTCTCGGTGACCCCCCCTAAACAGGACCCATGGGAATTGTGGGACATATATCTAGTGAAACAGTGTGTGCATGGAGGGGTGAGTAGGCCTGTGGATAGGGAAGAAGCGAGCGTCTCGGAAGTTAAAAGGTGATCCTGCTAATCTGCGAATCGAGGGATTAGTTAATGGGTGCCAGAAATCTATCTGTACATAATAGGCAATGGCTCTTACTTTACAGGTGATGGTGATGTTCCCCCCCCCCTCCCTTTCTTTTTTTTTTTTTTTTGTTTGTTTCCTTTTTATCTTCCCGCCTCAATTTAAGTTTGTAAGCATATTATAATACATGTTGGCTTCCCTTCCCTTATCTTTTTTTCTGTACCCCCATTGACTATGTGCTTTGAAAATAATAAAAAATCTTAAATTTCAAAAAAAAAAAGTTTTTAAACGGACAGTGAGTTTTCCATGAATTAAGGGTTAAAAATAAAAACGAAAAATTCCTTCAAATATCGTGCCTAGGAGGTCCCCATAACCTGCCCGTGAAGTGGCGGATTTCTAGGATGTATAGAAATATGGAAAAACCAAAAAATTACATTTCAAATTACGGTAAATGCTTTTCCTTTAATCTATCCATAAACAACTGCTTGGGGCGGCAGTCTGTATGAAAAGAGGAGACATTTTCGGACACGCAGAAAAAGTTTACAGATTTTTTGGCGGTGAAAAGCAGGAGAATGGAAACTTCTAGACCAAAAAGCCGATTTGGAAAGTGAGATAAATGGGAGAATTTTTCTGGTTCGGCTATTTTGACCTAGAATTTTCCATTCTCCAGTCATTCTCCTGAGTTTCACCTTTCTCTGAATAACCCTGTCAGGGTTATTCAGAGAGCGGTGAAGAGCAGGAGAATGACTGGAGAATGGAAAATTCTAGGTCAAAATAGCCAAACCAGAAAAATTCTCCCATTAAGGCTGGGGTCAGACGAGCGTAGTGTTCACGTCCGTGATTGCGCCTAAAAGTACGTCCGTGATAGCATGACAGAAAGCCCATTGGAGCTTGATACATGAAGTACGTCCGCACTGAACTGCGGACGCACAACGGCCGCGGCCCACGGACGCAAGGCAGGCAAGAACGTACATCCCCTAGATCGGCCGCACAAAGTGCGCTGCGTCCGCAACGTCCGCATAGCTTTGTGTGTCAGTGATGGAACGTGGTCAGGCGGACTGCATTTATACGTCCAGCATTTTTCACGGACAAAATGGTTTTGCTTTTTAATTTATTTTCCCTCCTACATCCGTCAAAATATACGTCAGTGAAAAAAACGGACTGTGTGGCCACTACTGTGTCTTCCGTACTGACGTACGTCCGTGTGCACGGACGTACAGTCCGTAGAAATCACGCTCGTCTGACCCTAGCCTTAGGCTAGGGTCAGACTAGCGAATTTTTAATGTGCGTTTAGGCGCACTTAATCACGGCCGCACTAGCAGCAAATGTCGGGCAATGACGGCCAATATACGAAGTACGGTCACACGAAAGTCTGGCTGCGCAACGCAAGTGGAAAATGAACGCATTTTTTCGAGAACGCAGAACCGCTAGTACGGACGTACAGAGTGCGCTGCGTCCACTAGCGGCGTGTGCGCGTGATTTGGAGAAGTCAGACCCTGCTCATGTCCGGCCAACATAACGTCCAGACACCCAAAGTTTCCTGGTTTGGATCCGTAAAAAATCACGCACAAAAATGCGCATCGTATGACTGTTTTCGCGCAATCCATGAAAAAATACGGCAATGCGTTCGGACGCACTTTTTGACGGTCGCTGCGAAAAATGCGTTAGTCTGACCCTAGCCTTATCTCACTTTCCAAATCGGCTATTTGGTCCAGATTGTTCTCTTTTCCTGCCATTCTCCTGGTTTTCACCTTTCTCTGAACAACCCTGAGAGAGAGGTGAAAGCCAGGAGAATGACTGGAGAGTGGAAAATTCTAGGTCAAAATAGCCAAACCAGGAAAAGTCTCCCATTTAGGCTAGGGTCAGACTAGTGAATTTTTAACGTGCGTTTAGGCGCACTTAATCACGGCCACACTAGCAGCAAATGACGGGCAATGACGGCCAATATACGAAGTACGGTCGCACGAAAGTCCGGCTGCGCAACGCAAGTGGAAAATGAACGCATTTTTTCGAGAACGCAGAACCGCTAGTACGGACGTACAGAGTGCGCTGCATCCACTAGCGGCGTGTGTGTGTGATTTGGAGACGTCAGACCCTGCTCAAGTCCGGCCAACATAACGTCCAGACACCCAAAGTTTCCTGGTTTGGATCCGTAAAAAAATCACGCACAAAAATGCGCATCGTATGACCGTTTTCGTGCAATCCGTGAAAAAATACAGCAATGCGTTCGGACGCACATTTTGACGGTCGCTGCGAAAAATGCGTTAGTCTGACCCTAGCCTTATCTCACTTTCCAAATCGGCTATTTGATCCAGATTGTTCTCTTTTCCTGCCATTCTCCTGGTTTTCACCTTTCTCTGAACAACCCTGAGAGAGAGGTGAAAGCCAGGAGAACTGGCAAGAGAAGAGAACAATCTAGACCAAATAGCCAATTTGGAAAGTGAGATAAATGGGAGAATTTTTCTGGTTTGGCTATTTTGACCTAGAATTTTCACTTCTCCAGTTATTCTCCTGCTTTTCACCGATCTCTGAATAACCCTGTGAATGTTTAATCCCGAGGTGAAAAATAACATTGTTTTAGATTTTTTTCAAACACCAGTTAAATGCAGCATATTAGGATGTTTTAGGGAAATTAATTCTCAAATCTCAATCAGAAGCAGATACCACCCCACCCTCAGTATATTGTACAATGTATCAAATTGATTACCAGAATAAAAACATCTGGTGTTATGCCCGTTTGTGAACAGAGGTCATTTAGAGTTGATAATCTTTCCACGTACACATTAGTTTTTAATTCAATATCTAATAAACCGTTGCTTATAATATTCTGCAGTAAAGAGTCTCTTTATTTCTAGATTTTTTAGTATTTTTTTAAGCATTTTTCTATACTTTTTTTCAAAATTTCTTTTTTTTTTCGAACCCGAACCGGACACGCCCAAAAAGTCCGAAATTTGCAAACTTTCGAACTGCCAAAGTTCGGTTCGAACTCCGAACCGTCCGAACCCGAACAGCTCATCCCTACGGCTGAATATCTTTTTCGGAAATGCTTCCGAAAACAAAAAATGGTGTATTTTCGGACGAATTTAAATTTGGATGAAATGAAACGCACACGTCTATCATGCACATATGAAAATGACACCAGCTTAGATTGCCAGTGAACTAATGGAATGAAATGGAAACAAACATTTACGTATGTTAATTTTATATTGAAAAATTATTGATCAAAATGTAAAAATTATAATAAGTTTTGCAGACTAATTAGAATCATACCACCAGTCCCCTCAAGAAATTGCAATCTCTAGATTAAAACACTAAAAATGCACATTTAAGCGATTACAGTGTTTTAAAAAAAGTGGTATAGCTATTTCATTAATGACTACAGCCATTGAATTTCTCACTTTTCCTGAGTGATGACGTTTGGAGAAAATATTTGAAAGAAACTGAGCATGTCAAGATTTAAGACATGCTCAGTTAGCTCCAAGGAGGGATTTCTGAGGTCACTTACTCACTTTGCTTTGGGACAGGTGAGGATGCTGTCCCAAAATAGGCAGATGGATGTTTAATAGAGCTGTCATCAGTTTAAATAGCAGCATTATAGACAAATCACAGAATGTAATACAAGGGTATTCCTCACTCTGGGTTCATCAAGAGGATTAATTAGGTTGGGCTATATTGGATAGCACACATTCGTGTTTGAATCATTGTAATCTGTTTTTTGAAGAACTGTGCAACATGCTCGGTTACATTACTATCCTTTATTTATATAGCACCACAGAGTGCACAGAGCTTTACAAGATCTTTTTTTATTACAAGGGGTTGATACATTAGAACATCACAAAAAAGAAGATATTGCCTGATTCATGGGGAGCACTGTTACCAAGGGAACTTACAATCTCTATGATGATAAATGTATTATGAGATTTGATAGCACATTCATATTGTTAGATGTTTTGCTAGAAGACACTTGTTGGTGAGGTCTTCGGAGTGGAATCAAAGTCTGATTTTCATAATTGTAGAGCAGTGACACGATGGCGAGGTGGAACCCGCTTATCCATAATTGTAAAGTTGAGACTTGTTTCTCCATGGTTGTAGAGTAGGAATGTGGTGGACGGACATTGTGACCATTATTTCAACTTGCTCTTTCACAGTTGAAGAGCAGAGACATTACCACTAGACTACAAAGCTGATATTGTGTGGTAGGCAGGTATGTTCTGTTAGGTGTCTCACCCAAGGACACTTACTGGAGAGGTGCTCTGACTGATATTCGAACCTGGGTCTCCACAGTTGTAGAGCAGGAATGTTACTCTACTCTATCCAGCCGGCAACTGGATTGGGTATTCTTATCCTGCATTAATGTGGTTTATAAAACACTTGCCTTGTGAATCATTATAGGTTGGGGTAGGGCAGAAGGTGGGCTTTACAGAGATAGGTATGGAGTCAAATAATAGTGCCCCATATCTTAAAATATCACCAAGCACCAATGCCTTAGTGGGTTATCATTAGCTGTAATTGATACCAACACATATTTTACTGCCTTGACTTTGGATAGTCCTCCTGACCTTGTGCTCACTCCTGGAATATTCTTATTATAGACAGCAATCCGCCGGGTACAGCACGCTAATGCTAATGTCTTCTTCTTGCGTTACCAGATCAAAACCTGTACTCTTCTATTGGCGACCTGCTAGCTCATTCTATCATGTTATAAAATATCATTTTCCTTGATTCTAAAATAAATGCATGCACGGAACTCCTTTTAGATCCACTCACATTGCTTATGTTTCAGAGCTCTTTAGGGTACACGTGCGCTTTTTGACAATATTCTGCTCCGAAAGAAAGATGAGGCTTGAACTTCCATTTCGATCTGAAACCCTATTACTGTCTTATTAATGATGTGCTTCTCTGAAATGACAGTGGTGGTTAGTATCATTCATGTGCTCAGGCTCCCAAATCTGATCTTCATTACGTCTCTATTTCTGCTATGGGAGATTAATAGGCTGCATACGCTTGACTTTCTGAGACAAAACAGCGTTTAATTGTGGTTCACTTTTGCAAATCTCTCAATTGATAGAAGTGACCATTAACCCCTTCAATATCAATAACATATTAAGATCGTCAAAATGTCAAGCTCCTGTTCCGATAGGTTGACATATATATTTTTCCCTTTATTTATATCGGTTACTTCTAATTTTGCTCGATAAAAAATAACTTTATATTTTGATTTGTAAAGTCAAGCATTTTACGTATTATTCCTATGGCTCCATGCTAAACAACACAGAGGTTTTAGTTTACTTGAATGGCCATTGAAGTGGCCCACCTGCCATGTCACGGCAACCTGTTTCAAGGTGGGTCCTAACCTAGTGAAACAAACAATTACTTGACAAGCAACCACATGTCCTCCTGCTGCTTCTCAGTGAATAGACAGAATGGCTGGTTTATATTTATACCCCCACCAAAACATTTCCACTTTGGGATTGAAAAAAAAAACACGGAAAGGGACAGCAGTAGAAAATGACCTGGCTGGGAATACAACAAAATATACAACTATACACAAAAAGCTTTTTTGTGCACTGTTCCCTACCTGGGCGGCTGCATAAACTAGAAGTATCCAGCACACTCCAGGGCCCTATTACATTTTTCGCGCACAATTTTGCGCGTGCGCAAAAACGCATTAACGCGAGGGGCAAAACCCTTTGCGCTGAACGTGGTATTACAACATTCGTGCAAAAAATGCACGTTAAGGTTTAACGTGGATGGACCTGCGCGAGCGAGATGAACTGTGCGCGTCCTATACTTAACATTGTGAGCGCAAATGCGTTTGTACGCTGGTACGTGCATGGTATTACATTCTTCGCGCATAATTTAACGGACAACGTTTGCGCGCATAATTTTAACGTCTTTGAAAAGCTGGTGGTAACTGCAAATTGTAACAACCTGACCGTACCAAACTGCGGATTCACAACGGAGAACGTCGATGCGCACGTTTTTTTTACTAGATCTGTCAAAAATGACGGGCACTACCTTGTCTTACGTCAAAACGTATGTCTGTTGTGCGCAGTCCGCACAAAAATGACGGACTCGCCCCAAAAAATGACGGACTCGCGTCAGAAAATGATGGACTCGCGTCAAAAAATTACGGACTCGCGTCAAAGAATGACGGACTCGCGTCAAAAATTACAATGCGCTCACTGATTTCTGCGCGCAACAGTAAATTGCGTGCATTTTTGCGCGTCGGTTTTGCGAACGTTATTTTTTGATGGATGACAAAATGCGCGAGGATTGTAATACCACCGTTAATTTTTGCGCGATAACGCATTATGCTGTGCGCAAAAAAAATGCGCTGCGTGGGCAAAATTGCGTGTAGAATGTAATAGGGCCCTTCATGTATAGACCATAAGAAAAAACGGTTGTCATTTGCACTTATTCCTATGGCTCCATGCAGTGGCGACTCTAGGAACAATATGTAGGGGGGGCACATAAGATACCACAGTCAAAACTGGAGGGGCACTAATAATTTTCACCACTAAATCATACCACTGAAAAAAAACTAAGGGCCCTATCACCTGGTGTGCGCTAAAACGCCATCACTAAAGGAAAAATTTAGCGCGAGTTGTTAAAACTTAGCACCTGACGACCTAATAACAAATCACTTTGTTCATAGTAGTCCGTGTGGTTTGGCGCACGCCGGGGAAAACGATAAGACCCGGGCTGAGACCCAGCGCTAATGCGGTTGTGTACAGGATAGAACAATTTTTTTTCCAGTCAGAGTGCCGGGTCATACCTATCCCCCGCCCTCACAAACTTGAATAAGTATGAACACATCCAGGGAAGAGCCCTCACACCCCTGCCTTATTAAAATCCTCCAAGCTGGCCGTATCATCCATGTTTATATGCACACATACCGTATATTAAGGCTGATGGGCATTGCATGATAAATGCCACCCAACAGCATGTAGAATCATTACACTGCATTTAATAAATCCAAAAGAAAGGCCAGGTGACAGGAGTGACAATAACTTCCCTGCTGCAGCATATAAATAATACATGTTTCAGGGCAAGAAAGACTTATCCATGTGTCCCTTTAAACCTGGTCCTAACCCCTAACCCCAATACTCAACCGCTTACATACTATGAATAACCCCCACCATAAAAGGTTTAAAATTAGCCAATATATTAGAATTAGGATATACGTGGATAAAGGATACATATATAATAGAGCCTACTGCAACAGCAGCGACATTGCTGACCAGATCCATTACTATGGTGGATGGAGCCAAGAGAACACCTGTGCTGCATTCCTTTCAATTGCCTGTTAATTGACTGTAAATTTTGGGTAAGGATCTGTTTTTTTGGAGTTAGCACCATGGTTGAGCAGTAGGTAAAATGTTGCAATTAGCACCCCTCAAAAAAATTAGATCTGGCACCAAGTATAGGATGCGGAAAGTACAGTAAGCTCGTGCATCAAACCGCTAATAGTGATTTTTCCCGTTTCTAGAAGGAGGCAAACTATCTGTTGGTCAGGCGCTAGACTGAATTAACCTGGCGCTAACGCAAAACCATGCCAATGCTAGGGTTAGTTCACACCAGCTGATAGGGCCCTAAATAGGTATATATAAATAAGGTTCCTTCCAAAACCCCACAGTAATGTGATGCAATGATACCTTTTTATTGTACTAACCTGATACCTAAATTAAATATTTTATTTGGCGGTTTCCACTGAATGTCCGATAACGGCTTAAACGACTCCAATTTTAGCGAATTACAGTGACCATTCTCTAAATAGGGAATTCACCATATTTTTGGCAAAATGAATTCCCTGAAATGTGACGAAAAGCAGAGGATCGAAAGATGATTAGACCCTTTAGATTCTAACTTCCATATTAACCCCTAAAATGCCATTAATCAAGGAAAAAATAAGACGTATACTTTGAGGGATGATGCCTACCCATTAACCCTTAATATACAACTAAACCAAGGCAAAAGCGAATGTAATACACAATGTACTGTCTAGTCTGAACATTAACCACTTCACTGCTGAGCCATTTCAACCCTGTGAAAATGTATACGTTTACAAACATGTTTTTATTTAGTGTTTTATGACTTTTGCTTTACTCTGAATATGGTCATGTTGGATATCATTGGAAAGGCCAGAATCTGCCCTTTCGAATGACACCTAGATCGTCCATACACGATGCACAGGGACTGAGATATCGCAATCTGAAAACGTGTAGGAACCTGGATGCTGATTTTTGGTGGGGGGGCACATGAGGGGGCAAGGAATAACCTAGGGGGGGCAATTGCCCCCCCTTGCCCCCCTGTAGAGACGCCTATGGCTCCATGCTAAACAAAACAGAGGTTTTAGTTTACTTGAATGGCCATTTAAGTGTTAAGCCCACCTGCCACATCACCCTTTCTGAGAGTATGAATATAAACCCACCATTCTGTCTCTTAGCTGTGAAGCAGCATGAGGATATGTATTTGCTTGTAATGCAACTTTTGGTTTCAGTAGGTTAGGACCCACCTTTAACTTCACCTAGAGCTGACCCAACTGAATACATATCCTATATATCAGGCCTCAAATTTTCAAATCCTGCACTACTAGCCAGGCCTTAAGAGTTACTCGCCACTAGTTGCCCCACCTAACCCTTTTCCAGCATTGCCTCTGCATTCCCACTCGCCCTCATGTAATTTCCACTCGCCAAATGCAAGCAGGCGAGTGGAAATTTTGAGGCCTGCTATATATAATATTTTATATAATGTAACCATTTACATAAACTGCGCATCAAAACAGTATCTTCAATCTTTGACCATCACACAGTGTAACTACATGCAGTACCGCTTATATAAATACATTGCGCTACAGGTGTTCTGGTTTATAAGTCCCTTCACTACGATGTGATTTTCCAAAAAAAAAACATTGTCAGGAATCAGTGGTCTTTTGAACAATCATTTTTAATTATACAGTAAGAGATATTTGGGAATATTCCCAATGTATTTTTTACTGTAATATCCTGTTTGGCAGACTGATGTCACCATCTGCTGGCCAAATGCAGTTACTACAGTTCTGAGCTGCTTTCAGGATAAGCTGGGGAACAGTCCAAAAGAGACATTCTCCAGCTGGTTTTAAAAAGTTCTAGCACCTCGGACATCAGTGGTATATCTCGATGTTTTCCTTTAACAGTTTCAGTAGGTCTCTGGTGAAACCAAGAACCCTTTACGCAAATGAGATAGCAGTCCTTAATATGGCTGGGCTTCTCAATAATGGCAACAGAGAGGTCTATAATGCAGGAAATGAAAACCCATAACTAATTCTTACCTCTGATCCTTTGTGTGGCCGGATATAAATACAGAGAGAAACCAAAGTGGCACAATAGTGCCCAATAGGGCAAAGGTGGACAAACAAGCCCAATAGCAAAAGTACTGAATAGTACATATAGCCAAAGGCTAAGGGAGACAGAGTATCACCGAAAGGAGTAAATGTAGCCAAGGTCAGAGGGAAACAGAATATCACACAATCAAGGTAAACACAGAAGGGGTTATTCAGAGAGCACCGAAATGACGCTGACATTTCAGTGCTCTCTCGTTCCCCGCAGTTCCCTGCACTTCGGGGAATAAACGTTCCCCACCCTGTGGTGGATTCAGCATTGACCACAGGGTCCCCGGAGTGTAGGGAAATCCCTCTGCAATCCTGCCAAAAAAAACACTTCGAACACGCCAGAAAAAGCTAACGAGCCCCCAAAGCACAGCGCAGACCAGGCGCCAAAAAAAGCCGACAAGCTGACGAACGGGGTGAAAAAAAAACCAGTAGCACTTGAAAGTGTCAAAACTGAAACGCTGTTTGCAGAAAAAACTACTGAATGAAAATGCCTGGAATTTACATATAAGATCCTATGAATGATAATAAAAAGGTCTGTTACAGAAAAAAAGAAAAACACTTTTTTTTTCACTGCAGATTAAGAAAATAAATGGTTTAATAGATATTGTATTAAAATGGGAATATTTTTAACAATGAAGCCTAAGGGATTCGCCTGAATAAACCTGCCGAACATAGGCGTGCGCACGGGGTGTGCCGGGTGTGCCTGGGCACAACCTAATGCCGGCCCCCGGCACACCCCGCAGGCCCGCGGAACACTCTGGGTCCCGGCTGGCCGCATGTAACGGATAGCAGCCGGGACCCTCCAATTCCGCAGGCCTGGCGGCAGCCTCCGCTTCCCTGGTGGTCCGGTGGATGTGGGTGCTGCACCGTGATCTGTGCTTCCAGACCGCAGTGCACGTCCCACAGCGAGTGACTGGCCACGAGCTGAGCGCCGGCGATTGCTGATGACCTGTTATCTGACCGCCGGCGCTTACTGACTGTGTCAGAGCACTGGCGGTCAGGTGACAGGGCACCTGTGATCCTCCGCTCAGCTCGAGTCCAGTCACTCGCTGTGGGACGTGCACTGCGGTCTGTAAGCTCAGATCGCGGTGCAGCACCCACATCCACCGGACCACCAGGGAAGCGGAGGCTGCCTCCAGGCCTGCGGGGGTGAGAGGTCCCAGCGGCTATCCATTGGATGCGGCCAGCCGGGTACCACCTCCTTGACCCCCCCCCTCTGGGCCAAAATTCAACCCCCTCCCTGCAAATGAAAAAAAAAAAAAAGTAAGCAGGAGAGGGGGCAACTTTTATATATTATAGGCGCCGCACATTACAGGGGTTTTTTATTTCTGTGGATTTTGTGATATGCTCGCACATACAGCACATTACTGGGGGTTTATTTCTGGATTTTGTGATAAACTCACACACCCAGCACATTACTGGGGGTTTATTTCTGTGGATTTTGTGATACGCTCACACACACAGCACATTACTGGGGGTTTATTTCTGGATTTTGTGATACGCTCATACACACAGCACATTACTGGGGGTTATTTCTGTGGATTTTGTGATATGCTCACACACACAGCACATTTCTAGGGGTTTATTTCTGTGGATTTTGTGATACGCTCACACACACAGCACATTACTGGGGGTTTATTTCTGTGTATTTTGTGATACGCTCATACACACAGCACATTACAGGGGGTTTATTTCTGTGGATTTTGTGATACGCTCATACACACAGCACATTACTGGGGGTTTATTTCTGTGGATTTTCTGATATGCTCACACACACAGAACATTACTGGGGGGTTTATTGCTGTGAATTTTGTGATACACACAGCACATTACTGGGGGATTTCATTGCTGTGGATTTTGTGATACGCTGATACACACAGCACATTCCTGGGGGGGTTTATTTCTGTGTATTTTGTGATACGCTCACACACACACACAGCACATTACTGGGGGGGTTTATTGCTGTGGATTTTGTGATACGCTGATACGCACAGCACATTACTGGGGGGTTTTATTGCTGTGGATTTTGTGATACGCTCATACACACAGCACATTACTGTGTAGTTTTATTGCTGTGGATTTTGTGATACGCTCATACACAGAGCACATTCCTGGGGAGTTTTATTGCTGTGGATTTTGTGATACGCTCATACACACAGCACTTTGCTGGGGGTTTTATTGCTGTGGAATGTGTGATACGCTCATACACAGAGCACATTGCTGAGTTTAATTGCTGTGGATTCTATGATATGCTCATACACGTTGCACATTACTGTGAGTTTTATTGCTGTGGATTCTGATACGCCCATACACAGCAAACATTACTGTGAGTTTTGTTGTGGAGCTCTGTGACACGCTCATACATACCGCACATTACTGTGCGTTTTTATTGCTGTGGATTCTCTGCTACGCTCACACACATACCACACACTACTGGGAGTTTTATTGCTACATACCCCCGGGGTGTAGGGGATATATAGTTATGTGAACGTATGGCTGTGTGTGTAAATGCAGGTATTTTTCTTTAAACAGGCTGCTGTGTGCAAAATTCGGCACCAGAGTCCGTGTCTCAGCCCGGCGTTGCCCCCTTGCCCTGCATCCAAAAGGCTGGTATTGCTCCTAGAATCGCTGCTATATCTTCTGCCTGCACTGCACAAAGTAAGAATAGTGAATAAAGCATCGTGAGATACAGGTAGGAGACTAAATATTGATGCTTGGCAACAAGACCTTAACCTCCCTGGCAGTCCGATTTTGACATTTTTATACGTCAAAATCAGTGCATTTATGGTTTTCCCGCGTGTGGCTCGCGGTTAAATTTCAATGCTGAAAGCAGTAACCCCGAGCCACACCTGGGCTGTTACATACCTGTCCCTGCGTTCCCTCGCTGTCCTCTCGCAGTCACCTCCGGCTGATCGCGGCGTCCTGGTTCCTGTTGCGAGTGGCTGATTCCCTGCACTTTGGGGGCCCTGCGGTGAATGGTGAATTCACCGCAGGGTGGAGCAATTTGATTCCCTGAAGTGCAGGGAACAACAGTCGGCGACATTTCAACGCTCTGTGAATGACCCCTAGAGTAATGATATATTTTGGCTGAATGCGTGAGTGTGTGTGTATGTTTGCATAAGGGTGCGTGAGTATATATATATATATATATGTGTGTGTGTAGAAGGCAGGAAAAGGGGTGAAGCGCCCATTGGAAACGAGTGTCTCACCCACTCGCTATATGTTGTGTATGGAGGTTTCTCTAAACACCTAGAAAATTGAGCAAAAAGATTACAACATAGCGCTCAAAAGACCAAGGTCCATGAGAAAGTAAGAGAGACACACTGTATGTCCACAGACAGTTCTTATCTTCAAACGAGAATCTTCTCTGTTGTGTAGGTGAAAAGACACGCACTGCAGGAAAAAGCAGAAAGAAAGGGCCACAATTGCGCAGTACATCAACACCCAATGGAGTGAAATTTCATTCGTATTTGACTCACATTCTAGGGAGCCCACAACCGGTTCCCGGGAATATAGCAGGTAGGGACTTGTATCAGGTGCCCATGAACCCCTCAATCCGCTCCTTCGGTGTCACCAAAAGTGGTACTGTAGAAAATAGACAAGGCAAAAAAGGGAGCACCTCTTGGTGCGGTAAATCACAAATCACCTTAATGGTTAAAAGAAGCCAAATTTGCACTCACAAACAAAGAGCCTCTATTGGCTCCATCATAACTCGCACAGGGAATCATACAGGAGTTCCCCAAACCTTGCACTAGCGCTTATGTATCTTTCCTTTTGATGAAGAATACAAAATGTAATTTTACTGCTATTTGCACAAGCATTTGGGAGTTATGGTACCCATATATTTTTATATCTTGATCCCTATCAAGGGTTAAGATGCATGTGACATAGAATATATGTATTTTGCAGCATTTGGTGTCTCCCCTCTGTGCCCTTGTTTGACACCTGGCGGTGGTTAAGGGAACCGCTCTGTTTTAGCGCTGTTTTTATAAGAAAGGATGATCTGTAGTGGTAATCATCCATTTCCGCGTTCCAAGGTGGGATGCAAGGTCAGTGCGCATGCGCAAAATGGCGGGCGCTACATTTGTATTATTAAATGAATGAAAACGGCAGGTTTTGCGGTTAGTTTTTGTCAGGTTTGCAGCAGCCTTTCCCTGCAATTCGGGACCCTGTGGTGCTTGCTGAATACACGGCAGGGTCACCAAAATGGGATCGGCAAAAGGAACCGAATTGAAGAGAACGAAAAGTCACCGAACGTGCGGTGACTTTTCGAATCTCTTTGGATAACCCTGATAGAGTCTATCGTAACTATTGTTCATTCACTCCTCCTGATTGGTCTGTGTCATCAGGCTGCGTCAAAGCGTACGGGATGGAAATGAGGCATGTGTGTCGGCGCTCTGAGAATGATGCAGTACGGGCGTGGAAGTAAATGACTCAATGCGAGCAACCAGCGTCAGAACCACTAGAGTTCCAGGTGAAGTCACTCTCTTGCCGGAGCTGCCTAAATGGGGTGTCATCTGCTTGAACCTGTGCAGCCAGTAAGCCTTACACCGCAGTAGCCATGACATTATCTTCCTTGAAACAACAAGAGTTGAATTCCCTTTTTTAAATTAAACACCAAAGTGTTTTTACGCTTAAATAAACATATGCTGTCCGCAAATTAAGTACAGATGGAAACATAGAATAAGACATCACGTATAGCCCTGTGAATACTAGTTATGGTAAAAAGAAAAAAATGAACACGCTTCTGCAAGTGCACAAGTCTTCACCCTCACGAGGAAGATTCTTCTATACAGCCGATATATTGTAACTCTAACAAACCTGAATCTACGATTAATTCTCCATTGCACGTGACAGCTAACACATGGAGCTGCCCCAGGCATTTTGACAAGGTTAACAATGCCTCGAGCATCTCTCCCCCATGCTTTCTGAGTCGTTTTCTGTCTATTTAAATGCATTCAATTACTTCTATTGACTGGTATGTTGCTGTATACCGAGGAAATGAACTGCACGGTGAATCCTTTACTCTGAGTCGGTGTCAAGGTTTCTGCTTTAGGCAAATCTGATTAATGAAGCGCGGCTGAAATTAAAATCGCCTCATTTTGAGCCAAATGAAAGATTAGCATGCTGTGATATAGACTTGAGTTACACACAGGTACCATTTCCCCTCAACGGAAATGAGGATCTTTTAACAAGACAAATACATATGTTTCTTTTACAGACGAATGTTAGTTAAGATATAGGGGTTAGTGTCTTCCAACGTAATAAATGCGACATTTCTTCCGAATGGGTATTGTTTAGAATGTTGAGTCTCAAATCCAGCCTTGATAAAAATGTAGTATTAATAGAGAATGTCACCCATCTCCGGCTCATCCATTAGGCAAACTAGGAAATTGCCTAGGGTGCCATTAAGAAGGGGGACACCGTTCTGAGCTAATATAATCACTATAGCAGTAGTTATGTTCTGTCTGTTTAGCATTGCTGTGGAGCTTGCCGCAGCCCACCATGCCGTTAGCACAGCACAGCTGATAGCCACAAGAGCTCTCTGATTGTGATCGCCCTCTGTCTATGAGCTCCCTCCATTGGCACACAGTGAGCAGCTAATGGAACTGGCATTGCCAGGTTTAAAACGTGAATGTCAGGAAGGAGATTCATTATATCCCCCCTCTTGCTTGAGCTGATTTCAAGTGTCTAGACAAGGGGGTCTACAACCTTCACCCTGTTTTGACAGTACATCTCCCATGATGCTTGGCTACTCATTAGATTGGCCGGGCCTAATAGGAAACGTCGCACCAAAACATCTGAGGCTCTATTACCTCCTTAAAGCTAACGCTAGTGCTCACAAAAATGAGCGTTGGCATTAGGTTACTCGAGGTGATAGCGTACCCATATCACACAACCTGATCGCTAACGGGTTACAAAAAACATTAGTGAATCGGTATTAGCACTTTTTAGTACAAGCTTACTGTACTTTGCGCTCCCTATGCTTAACATGGAGAGCGCAAAGTGTAAGCAGAGAATAATTAGCGTTAGGATCACAAAGTCCTAACTCTAAATACTCACAACTGTCACTTACTCAAAAAGTTTGCAACAGCTTAGAGCTGGTGCTAACTGATTCCGTTGCTGCAGAATCAGTTATCACCAGCTGTAAACCCCCCCAAAAATCAAATACTCACCTCTCATCCCGCTGTGAGAATGGCAGCCCGATCCACCACTTCTAGCCACCGGGAACAGAGTGAGACTGGGGGGGGAAAGTACCCAGTCTCCCTCCACGAACACTCCGCCGACCTGCAGGATCTCGCGAGATTCAAGATCCTGCCGATCATGTGACCTGGCAGCAGAAACCGGCTTTAGCGCTCTCCCAAGCATCCAGGACCCTAGCAGCCACTATGGGGCAGGCTGCTGGACTCTGCACCTGAAGGCCAAGATTTTTGACCACCTGGTCTAGACCCCACAAGAGCATAAGATGTATTCGGGAAGCAGAGACAGAGACTGATGTCCTTTTGTAAGAAATAATGACAAAGAAAAAAGGCATAACCATTCCATCAAACAACAATCTCAACTTTTTTTGGGTGGTGACGGAAATCCAGGAGACCACATTCCTTTACACCAAGTATAGAGAAAAGATTCCAGGGTCGCCCAAGAAAATACGCTTTTTCTGAAGAGTTTTTTTATTACAGCCAAACTGTTGCCTATGCTGCAATGCCTTCTCCTGGGAGACTTGGGAGGTATTGTCCCTCAAAAGCTGACCTTAAAGTAACTGACATGTAGTATTGTAGGGTGAACACGCAATGATATTGATGTTTGGCTTAAGAGTCAGTTTCTGTTAGAAGTTGGTTTTTTAGTCAACTTGGAGGTTCCGAATCAGATTTTTCCATCTTGATTGACTTTATTAATATCAATATATCTATTAATAATGTGTTATTGTGAAGGCTGTGATCGATAACTCCTATGTTTACCATAAGTGTTATTTATTAGCTATCTGAAGTCATATTTAATGTCATTGATATGCCCGATAGCAACTGGATTATGACTTCTTTGAAATTGGAAAACAGATTATTGGAGTCCAATTGACTGCAATTAATCACTTGGTTTGCCTGATGTGTCTTTATTATGGTTATATCACATTTTCATAAAGGCAAGTGTGATATGCACCCACATCCATCAAACGTGGTCATGAAATCAGGGACGAGAGCTGTAAGACTGGAGCCACTCGAGCATGGAATGAATGTCCGAGAGAATAGACATTTCCTTCCGCACGGGTGCCCGTGTGGCCACGTTGCTGTGTGCACATTTGTGCACACAGCTCTACAAAGCATGAACCTACTATGGAGGATCTCACTTTGTAGTCACATCTGCCGCCCATCGTAGTAGCTTGATTGGGAGGAAAACCTTACGCTCGTTGCAACTTTCATTACTCGTACCCACATTACATTGTGTGATCCTCCCAGTTGAGCCATTATAACACTGCGGTGGACATTGGGAGGAGGGGGTCACAAAGGGCCCCCAGACTTAGTTGAAAGCTCTCAGTTTAACCATATTAATATTATTAATTCCACCAACTACCTTCTACCCTTGATCACGATGGTATCTTTCCAACAGACTAAAATAGCCACAGATTTCAATAAAAAGCACAAAGGTTTCATAAAATGATTAACAAAATGTAATAAATATGATGTATATTTCCTTTCCACGTTCACGAATCTCATGTAGGAGCATGCAGTGCTTATCGCTAATTCAGCTCTGCAAACATCTAATGTGTTGTTAATGGCGGATGCACCTGTCATGTCATTAAACATACCTTATTAACATATGCCAGGGGGTACAATAACATCTACAACATCTGTACCATGGGTTGGCCTTGGGAACTGTTTAAATGCCTTTGCGTATCCTACTAACCTTTACATTGTGGGTTTTTTTTAGTGTCTGTATCCATACTCTGTATATTCAACTAAATAAACAATTAGCAGAATCAAACCTGACATTTCCCAATGTTATTCTTTCATTATAAGAAATATATAATAAGTTATTGATCTTTTTCTCTTATCCTGTTATGTAATAACTGTTCTTGAAAACTAGTTTCTTTTTTATTAAATATGTATTTCATGGATAACATATATTGGGCCTTACCTGATTGACGAGTTGAGGAGTTATAAATCATTAATCATGGCAGCTCGGAGAGAATCGGAATCATTGTTTTTATTTTTGCTTGACAATTTAAGTGGAATCATGGATGGTTCTGTTCCATGACAAGAAAGAAGGGAACAGGCACTCCATTCTTTTCTCCTAGACCATGTTTACTGGAGGAACATTTACAAAGACATTTCACATGTCTTTATCAAGGTTGAAAAAGGTTTTGGAGAAGCCAAAATGTTACTTCTGGATGTACCTCCAGTAAACCTGCCCTTGGAGAAAAAGTTGGGTAGTCTCTCCCCTTATTTCTTTGTTCAGAAGCTGCTGGAGGTAGCCTCCCCTGGATAGTATATTTCTATTCTTTTTGTTCTTGGTGATCCGTATTTTGGAGGGTGCACTCCATTTTTTGTATTATTATTATTACTATACTTAATTTATATAACACCAGCATATTCCGCAGCACTGAACAATGGGAACAGTGTAGACAGGGTTGCAATACATTGAGACTGAACAACATTTTGATAAACCAGTAAAGGAGGAAACAAGGGCCCTATTCCTATGGGAACTTACAATCTAGAAGGGTTGGGGTGGAAACAGGAGGTGAGTAGGGATGAGCTGTTCGGTTCGATGTGTTCAGAGTTCAATTCGAACACCGCCAGTTCGTATGTTCGCGAACGTCGAACATTTCCGCGTGTTCGCAGCATGTTCGCCCACAGAGTCCTGATTGGGTAAATTTTGCCCAATCATGGGCTCACAGAGCTAAGTCCCGCAGCACACTATATAAGGCTTCACACAGCCTTCAGCACGTGTTTTGTGAGAGGAGATTGTTGTGTTAGTGTGTGTTCTCACTGCCAGTCTGCCAGCAGCTATGGGGGGGTCGTCTCATTTCTACAAAATATCTGGGAATTGTTGTAATCTTTGTGTTCTCACTGCCACCAGCAATTGTAGGGGTCTCAACCCGCCATTTCACGGGCAGGTTATGGGGACCTCCTAGGCACGATATTTGAAGGAATTTTTCGTTTTTAATTTTAACCCTTATTTCATGGAAAACTCACAGTCCCTTTAAAAACGTTTTTTTAAACTTATTTTCCTTGTTTCCTGTCCCCCAGGGCACTACCCGGACCCCATACACCTTTTATGGCAAATATCTTGCATATATGCCCTCTTGCAGGGCACTCTAAAAATCGAACTTTTGAGTCCCACTGACTTGCATTGAGTTCGGTTCGTGTTCGCGTTCGAACTCAAACTTTTGAAATTGTTCGAGTTCGAATGCAAACCGAACACGGTGGGTGTCCAGCTCATCCCTAGAGGAGAGGACTGCAGGGTGAGAGTGATAGCTGTTTGGGACAGTGAGGTCTATCAGTGAGTCGGGTGGTAGGCTTGCCTGAATAGGAATGTCTTAATGAAGCGTTTGAAGGAAGGGAAACTAGGGGAAAGTCTGACAGTATGAGGGAGAGCGTTCCAGAGGATGGGGCTGTGCGTGAGAAATCCTACAGTCTATCAAGGGAAGAGGTGATGCGGGGAGAAGCTAGGCGATGTAGGATGGTTCTACTTCTGCATCCCAAGATAACCTAAGATGTTGGAGATATTGCTGTGAACCAATGGAAGTATAAATAGATATAACTTACTACTGAGTATTATTTAAATTTTTAATTCTTGCTGTGCAGAGTTTTTGGAGTGCTTTGTTCCGTTATTTTTTTTGTCCAGTTCCTCACGTGTCTCCTTTTTTGGGAAGTTCATTTTTTTTTCAATTGGCCAACTGTATTTTGCTTAAAATGTCCATCTTCTTGTTCAAACTACTAAAGATATAGAAGATATCTGGATAGTACAAACCCACCAATGTGCCAAAAGTATGAATTGAAAAGAAATTAGAATTACAAATAAAAAGTCATATCTCAGACACATTGAGGTGGTTTCCAGTGAAGCTGCTAACATTTTAGAGTGAGCGGTCAACAGCAGCATGAGCTGAAACTCCCTTTGGGCATCAACTTGTATGGTAGTTTACTGTACATTTAAAATACATATTATTCGTCTTAGTCATGTGTGCAGCAAAAAAAAACTTAGAACAGTAATAAACAAATAATTAAGCACGTCTCTGATCCAACTTTGAAGGCATAAGTACCTCCTTTCTCTATAAATCGAAGGACACAGAGAACAAATAGTTTTCTGGTGTGTGCTTGCCGCAGAGAGCCATAAATAGTGATAAAATGTGAGTCGTAAAGTGAGATTGCAGTCAGGTAACTCTCCATACTTTTCATGAATTAAGGCCAGTGTGCAAATGGATTGGCTTTAAAATTGTCATTTAAGTTGACTATTAATTCGCCAAAGGCTTGGTTGACTATATTTTTTCAGTGACAAAAACTAGACTTAACTGTCTTATGATGACTAAAACTATGACCAAAATCTACTGACATTTATATTGACTAATAAAGACTAGAGGAAAATGTTAGGGATGGTATATTTTTTATTTCGGTGACTTTTCGTTCTCTTCAATTCAGCTTTATTCGGCGATCCCATTTCGGCGACCCTGCGGCGTATTCAGCAAGCACCACAGGGCCGTCGTAGTGCAGGGAAAGCCGCCGAAAACTCACCGCAAAACCCAGGCGAATGCACATCGAAAGCCGCAAAAACATCTGGATTAACCCCGCCGAAGATGCCGGAGAAACCCAAGCAGGAGCCGATCAGAGCGCAGAGCAGCTGCCGGAAAAAAACCACACCGCAGACGAATGGGGTGAAAAAAAACAAAACAGTACGCTTGAATATTTGAAAAGTGAAAAGCTTTGCAAACAAACTACTGAGTGAAAATGTCTGAAATTTACATATGATCCAATGAATGATAATAAAAAGGACTGTTACTGAAAAAAGAAAAAAATCCCGAAAAATGCTTAAAAGATCCTAAAAAAAACTATAAATAAAGAGCCTTTTACTGCAGAATATTATAATAAACGGTTTATTAGATATTGAATTAAAACTGGAATATTTTTAACATTGAAGCCTATGGGATTCTCCTGAATAAACCTGTCGAATGAAGCAACTGAATGGCAGGGCATTTCAGCAACTTATCACTGCTGGTTTTCGTTCTCTGAATAGACAAAGCATTGCTTCTCTATGGGGATTTCACTGCCCTCGAACAGGCAACGAACAGACACAGTATGTGCAGGCAATTCGCCAACAGTTGGCGAACTGTCTGCTCTCTGGATAGCCGAATGGCCAGGAAAGGTAACCGTATGCTGAATTTCAGCGTTCGGTTACCTTTCACCAGCAATTCGGAGCTCTTTGAATAACCCTGTAAAACTATAAGGAGATTCTATAGACATTTGAAAATCTATTGATAATTTCATCAACTAATAAAAGCTAGAAGAAAACATTAGGGAGGGTATAACTATAATATCCTATTAGTCATAGTACTTTAAGACTAAAACTATAAGGATTATTGACATTTGACTAAAACTATGACGAAAATCTATTGTCAACTGATATAAATTCAGATGAAAAATTGGGGGGGGGGTGATAATTTTAATTTACTTTCAGCCGTAGTCCTTTGACTAAAATGCGATTTAGCCTTAGTCATGTTTTAGTCACCTAAACTAACACTATGGTATACTGTAATGTACTTATCTATAACCAGCAGAAAAAACGTCCAACAAAATGTGAATATTATACCAAATATACTGAAACGAATATGGTACAAACCTATAGAAGCTGTAGATCCATTTTCCTCTGTAGCTGTCCTGAAGGTGTTTGAACATAAACATGCTACTGATTATCAGTCATGTGCAATAAGTCATGAATAAATTTGTGCATCATTGTGAATGCACAGGGTTGACAGCCTAGACCTTTGTATAATCATAAAATGTTACTGGTAAGAACCGCTGTGAAGTCAACATAATCTAGCACTCACTTTAAATGAATGTTACTGAAACGAGAAATAATCCACAAAATCCCAGGTATCCACAGAAATAAAACCTGAAAACTGCCTGGAAAAAGAAAAACAAGCTATAAACATTCAAGGCATCAATATCGTCTGACCAAATGGTTCACTGAGGCCCAATATACTGTCTTTAAATTAATGGAAGCCTTTGTGTGATAGAGTATCGCTCACTATCTGCCTCCTGGTGTGTCCAAACTGACCTGGGCTTTTTTTTTCTTTCTTTAATGAGACAATCTAATTTATCACTGTGTATCCAAGACAATTGGATCCATCATTTATTTACTACATTTTTATGCCTTGGGTTTGTGATTGTAACAATAACTTTTATCTGCCTCTTATTTTATCAGCCGTCCTGAGTTCCTTGATCACACCTGCTCGTGACCTCTTATTTGGATTTGTTTGACAACTTGCCCACAGATATATGTCTGGTGGCTGTTTCACTTTTCCCCTCGAGAAGAAGATTGCTTTATCTTCGACACTGAAGCGCCTTGTCTTGCGGTGTATTATAATCAATGACGATTTGCTGTACCAGCAATGTAGCCTCTCAGCTTTGGGTAAAGAAGAAATATTGCAAGAGAAGATATAACGTTTCTTTTAGTAACCGGAGACGTGTTCTGTTTATGGTTGACGACTCATCTATTTTCATAAATTCTGATTAGATGACCAAGGTGACCTTGAAGTCAAAGCCAGATGACTCACCCAAACATGGATGCTTAAGCTCTTAAGGCATTTAGTGGAGGCCTTTTGACGATTTGGCCCAATATACTAATTTACCAGAAGAGAATCTGTAGCTGTTCATTGAGAGACACTCTTGATACTTTGTAAAGTCAGACGACCAGAAACCCAAGGAATGCTAAACTATATAACACGCATTATTCTAATCTTCCTGGAGTTCTTCAGACGTTCTTCACTTTCTAGCTTCCTTTCGGACTTGATTGGTAATTATTCTTCGCCTGCCTCATAACCTGCTCCTGCATTATTATTAACCTGTGTCCTTTCCTTAAAGAATAGCCCATAAGAATTCATTTCTTTTTAATGAAGTCATTTCCTGGATATAGCAGTGATTAACACTTGATAAACGACTCCTTGTGTCCTTTTGATTGTTGGATAAGATAACGCCTTATCTTTTGGAAAGAAAAAAAAATATCTCGCAAGATGTTTGATTGAAATACTATCAAACACAATATATTCTTTAACATAAATGTATCAAACGTGGTGTATTTATTATCATATTTCATATTTGTTTACACCCTTTCAAAACCAAAATTGTGTTAACTCGATTTCGCAACATAATATACTGAAAAGCTATAATTAGCATGTAAAATCCCATTTACATATATTTTAAATGAACTTATCTGTGAGATCTCACTCCTGTCTCCTAGGTTTACTGTAAAGAAGCTGCAAAAAGTAGACTCCACCCTTTCTAAAACAAAATTTACTGCTGCATTACAACAGCCAGGGATATGATAGGATACATCGAGAGCTGTGGTGTCACTCACTGCTGTACACTCAAGCTGTTATAAAGAATGGAAATCCCTGTATAGTACAGATACAAGGTGTTACTGTAATTTCCATACACATGCATTATGCAGGCACATACAGATTGGATTTTTAGATTATATTGGTATTTTTTGGAAGCTGTATTGCTAATAATCTCATTATGATCATTACAAATCCCCATGTCTCATAGGCCTAGATGGTATGTCTGATCCCTGTACGCAGAACAACTAAGCTACACTACCAGTCCTTTAAGTGGCCGGTAATTCTACCTATTACCACAACTAAATAAAACCAAGAGCTATACGTGAACAGACCAGACACCAGGGATAAATACCAGCAATGCTTGCGAGCCAAAAACCAGGGGTTAATATCAGTTGGGTTGACAGAGTAATGCTAGAGGTCATTATGCCAGAAGGGATCGTCAGTCAAGTGCCAGAGCTTGTTATGCCAGAAAGGTAGTCAGACAGGTGCCAAAGGGTTAACAGCCAGGAGAATCGTAAGACAAGCCAGAAGTCATACACAGGTTATCAATACGTATATACTAAGAACGCACTGAGAGGAGTGAAAACCACGTCAGGACAATGAACATGTCTCAAGTTTCTGATTTTAAACCTGGCGGGTGACGCGTCATCACGTCGCAACTCGCCCGCGACCTCGACATGTGCCTGTGTCCGTCTGATACTTCACGAGGCGGCCAGACAGCGAGCAGCAAGGAAGGTGTTGCCGACCGCTGGTCTACCAGGACGTAACACCCCATGAGCAGGAGATCTCAACATTTTTGTTATCTGTCTTTATCATGTTTACTGTAATTGACACAATAGTCATGTCTGCCTGTATGCTGATGATGCAGAACCCTTGTGACAATGGGCGGGATGAGGGACACCATATAGAGTTCAGAACTTTTCATCCAGGCAATATTTCTGTATTGGATAAATGAATACACGAAATAGGAAATTTGAGCACATTTGCATTATTTTAATATTTTAACTATCTCAGGACAACCATTTCTGTGCAAAATTACTATTATATCTTTTATTTAATTGTTAACTATGCATCCCCTTTTTCAAGTAAATGTTATGATTTATATTTTTTCCAACAAGAAGAGCTTTGTTGCGAAAGGGTTAAGTGCTGGAGAGGACACTGGAACAGATGTGTTAATCTCAAATTATCAATGCAGAATTCTTGCTGAACCTGTATTACGTGACGGTCGGTTAGCGGATGTGTGGGATGTAGCTTACTGTGGTGTTATTACATTTCTAAATAGGGGTTTGAGACACATAAAAATCTACTGAAAGCTCAGAGGAAAGACAGAAGCCACGGATTTGTAGGTTCTGTCGGCAGTCATCTGGGACAATTTGAAAAATGATGTGAATGTTAACTGTTTCTAAATTCCACGCTTGTATTACTCGTTAGAATCGTAATTGTTAATAATTATTAGGAATTATTCATAGCAAGCAGTTACGTATGAAAACAATTGTAAGTTAACCCGATAAACCGCTGACTTGCGGCAAAAAATAATAAAATATGTGGTTACTTATATAATCATGCTGTGCATGTATGTCCCACTCCAATTTGTTGACATTTATTTTGCAAAATTGATTCTCTGTTCACCCTATTCCATTACTCTGGCGGATACAGGGAGGAGTTACAGTGGGCGTTTGCCCCTCCCCCGTTGCAATATCTTTGTAGCAGATACTGGGGACTTTTGGACCACTGTATCTCTGGTGCCATACAACCTACACTGTCAAGTGAGGTGTTATTAGAAAGGCCAGACTTTTCAGAGATACAAAACATGACCATCAGAGTTGTTCAGAGAAAGGTGAAACTCTGGAGAACTTTTGAAGAAGTGAAAATTCTAGGTTAAAAATAGCTGATTTGGAAAGTGAGATAAATGGGAGAATTTTTCTGGTTTGGCTATTTTGACCTAGAATTTTCACTTCTCCAAAAGTTCTCCAGAGTTTCACCTTTCTCTGAATAATCCTGCACGTAATATGTTCAAAGTACAGAGCCCTGCTGGTGTCAAGAGGGAAAAAAATATTTAAAGCGTGAGAACGATTTTCTAGGTTGTGCAGACAATTTACTAAATTGTTCAAACGCTTTCATTTTTTTGTTCTCCTTCAATGTGCGCACGAGTTACCATTCCTCCTACCTCAGCCTGGGCTGCATTCTCTCGCAAGTCTCTGTGGTCGGCTGTAGGCAAATGATAATAGCCATCGAACCTCCACTTCACATATGTCAGTCTGGTGGCGCAATGGATTAATGCACCTTGTCTGTAAGAACGAGGTCCTGAGATCGACACCCAGCATGATGTTTATGTTTTATTTTTTTAATAGTATTCTTCTTCCTGTGCCTTATATATATTTATAATGCTGCTATTATTATTAGACAATTGAATTATGAATAATATTAGTAACAAGTTTTGTTTTAGTTACTTAATAATCATAATATCATTATAATGCTAAAATAAAAGCTTGAGTTTAATTTAAAAAAAAGGTGCCAAGTCAAATATCTAACCACAAAGTTTAGGATGATAATATGGAAATTGAATTTATGTGGTAAAAATTATTGAAATCTGAATAGAAAGTTCCAGCTTTTTCAATTTTTTTTATATGGTATTCTGATGTGACATGACATACACACATTGTAATGTTATATTTTGAATCTGCTGAGTCTACTGAAAAAAAAACAATATACCATTTTGCTGGGTCCTACAATAAAACATGACTTAAAATATGGTTTATATGTCATGAGCAAAAAATGGTCACAATTTGGCACATGGGGTGAAATGGCTCAACAGTGACGGGGTTAAATTTTATGTTTAGAACATAACAAGAAAAAAGGTTGTCATTTGCACTTATTCCTGTGGCTCCATGCTAAACAAAACAAACAGAGGTTTTAGTTTACTTGAATAGCCCTTAAAGTGTTAAGCCCACCTGCCATGTTATGGCAACCTCTTTCAAGGTGGAAGTGGAAGTGTGGTAAGCGCCCACACTATACCCTCCGAGTGCCCAGCAGGCCAGATGAATAGTGGTTTCCCCCAACCAAGAGTACAAGTATAAAACAATACGTATCTGGTGTGCGCGAAAATTAAACGCTAGGGAACTCGGACTGGTCTCTCAAATAACGTCTCCAAACAAGAGTCATGTTGGAATAAAAATACAAAAAATACGATCTAAGTGCAGCGTATGACAGTATATGGGTATACAGGAATATCGTGAATGAACTCACAAACAGAGAGCCCGTGCACTGGCTCTGAGTGATGAATAGCCTCTGGGTTGTTACTCTTGTTACACTTCTCAGGAAACCCACTCCTTGGTATGGTTAACTCGTTGCATCCATAAAACATGGGAAAAAAGAGAGAGAGGCACAATCTTTGTGTGTATCTGGCGCCCAAGATACTGTATTATATCAGCCAAAATTGAACACTCACATTTGGATGAGCTATTCCCAGCTCAGATTCGAAGGCGTATGGGTTTTTCTGGTCAAACCCAATAAAGACCCGAACATGCAGGGATGATTCTTCTTTAAAAATGGATTTAATAATAAATAAAATCAAATAAAGTAAAATACAGAACGCGTTTCGCCGTAGGCACACGGCTTCATCAGCTGGTCTTTCAAGGTGGGTCCTAACCTAATGAAACCAAAAGTTGCTTACAGGCAACCACATGTCCTCCTGCTGCTTCTCAGGTAAGAGACAACATTGTGGGTTTATATTTACACCCTGACCAAAACATTTCCACTTTGGGATTGAAAAAGAAAACACGGAAAGGAACAGCAGTAAAAAATGACCTGGCTGGGAATACAACAAAATTTACAAATATACACAAAAAGCGGTGTTGCGCCTACTCCCTACCTGGATGGCTGCGTAATCCAGGAGTATCCAGCCCACTTCATGTATAGAACATAACAATAGAAAAGGCTGTCATTTGCGCTTATTCCTATGGCTCCATGCTAAACAAAACCTAACAGAAGTTTTAGTTTACTTGAATGGCCATTAAAGTGCTACCCCACCCACACTTACAAGAGAGAGACATCAGAGGGTAGTAAATCCATCCTTACACCAAATGATCGTGTCCTATTAAGATTTTGTCCTGAATTTGCTCCAGTCTTGGATTGTCCCCAATAACTCTATGGTAGCACTAGCATTTATGTACCCCAACATATTAGATCCATTAAATCTGGGGTTAATTGCCCCACAGTTTTACCACTTCTTTTAATAGCACAGTACAGCTATATTACATGAAACAGATCATGAAAGCCGAAACGGTAAACATTTCCATGTTGGCCAAGCACATAGAGAACGTGCCAAAGCCATTTAGGTGGGTTATGTTTTTTTTTTTCCCATATATGTAGAATATAACTAAGCACTATTTATTTTCTGTTTCACAGATGGAAGAACCATGTAATTAACAGTGTGTATCACTATTTATTGTGCCAAGCATTTCTTCGAAGAAGTGATATCTGCTCCTGGTCTACAAAGACTGGAGATGACAGACAGCCATGCAAGAGAACTTGGCTTTCATCTTATTCATAATAAACTCGCCTTCTCTTCCATGAATAAATCACACATGTGAAGTATATTTGTTTGCTAACCACAGCATGGTGCATAGCAATAACATACAAATTGTCAGGCCACGATAATATTAGTAGATATAAATAACTATGATGAGATAAAAATGTCACTTACGACAATATGCTCCAGTCCAGTCGGCCGCTTTAACAGTTGCATGCTGCTTTATATTGCGTTTTCGTGTTATTTTTTTTTTTTTTACTCCTTCCCAAACTACAGATTTCCATTTCTGTTGGCCTGACATATTTTGCAATCTATCTTTATTACTTTGTTTGGTCAGGACTGTTGTGTCAGGTTCCACTATATGAATTTCTCAATGATTAATCTACGTCTCGAATCCTCGTGTAATTTAAGCTTGGCGCAGAACAGAAGAATATTTGATACCAGATACATAGAAATGGTTGGATCTATGCAATATTCTGTATTTTTTTTTCTCTCCAAATGTCTCTTATATTGATGGATTAAAATAGCCGAGGCTGATTTAAACCTTCAAGTGTCAAATGGGAAAACAGTGCATTCCATTTCGGAGAGTCGATCACTTAATCCGATACTGATGCAAGCATAGACCTGTTCATGCAATATTAAAGCTATTGGAAGATGATGGCTTATTGATTTCAAAGGGATGGTTTATATCGTTCTATGTGCTGGAGGTTAAAGTGAGATGCATACTTCAAATGTAGGATTGATTGGAAAAATATCATTAGAGGCTCTAAAATGAAGGGTTCTGAAGTTATATTGCAAACTCCAAATTTATAACAAGTAAAAAATTATTCAATGACTTTTTCTTGCAATCAAATTATTTAACCCCTTCGCTACTAAGAGACTTGCCATGATAAAATCATTTAAATTACATTATACGGTCACAAGTACTTATACAGCGCCAACAGATTCCATTGCGCTTTACAATGGGGAATCACAAACAGGAGACGTACATGATACAAGAGGAAAGACATCCCTGCCCGTAGGATAACTGTCCAGGTAATACAGCAGTTTGAACCAAGTGCTAAGGCAGACATCCCATGAGCTTACAATCTAAGGGACAGGGTTAACTGAAACAAATAGGAGCAGAGGGAAGGTGAAACTGGTGGCCAGAGGAATATCGTAGGGATTGCATGAGAAGGACCAGAAGTTTGAGCTTAGTAAGAGTAATTAGTGAGAGAAGTGGAGACAGCTAGAAAGGAGAGGTGAAATTAGGGACCGGCCCTGGGTGGGCAGGTGGATGGGGAGGGTGAATTGGGGCAGCAGAGGGAAGAGATGGAGGTGAGTCTGAAAGTATGCTGTTGAAAAAGAATGAGGTTGGTGAAAATGCACAGATAGCTACTATTTACAACATGTGGGGGAGGGGTTAGAAACAAACTGATTTTTTTTCTAAGAGAAATGGATGTAAAATTCGCCTAGTTAGAGATTATTAAATGCATACGGTAACTTGTATATTTTACAGTAATAAATAGTTGTCTATATTCCAATGTCTTCTTTACTGCAATTACCTATTTGGTGGGTGGATATCAAATAATATGTTCTTATTTATCGGTGATATTGCAACTAAAAGGCTATTGACTGAGGAAGCTGCCAGACTTAAGAATAGCGAAACGCGTATCATTTTTTACGAATTTCTAACTTTGTTGGGTCATTGTTTTTATCTATTGTTCCTTTAACTAAATTTTTTACACCTAGAAAAAATATTTTTTATGGCTAGTATTTGTTATTTTATATGTTTCCTTATTTTTATCCCACTTTTTATCTGCTATATCAAATTATTATTATCAACCTTTATTTATATATAGCACCACAAATTCTGCAGTGGTTTACAAGATCAGTGACCCTGTTCCCAAGAGAATTTACAATCTATGAGATGTACAAGTATTTTGTGAGGTAAGCGCATACATATCATTAGGTGTCTTGCCCAAGGACACTCGCTGGTGGCATCTTCTGAGTGGGATCAAGTCGGCTTTCCGTGATTGTAGATCAGCGACCTGGTGTTTAGGTTGAACCCGCTTCTCAGACATCTTAGAGAGAGTTCAGAGAAGGGCTACTAAAATGGTGTACAGCTTGAAGGAGAAAAGTTACCAGGAAAGGCTTAATGATCTTAACATGTACAGCTTGGAAAAAAGACGAGACAGAGGAGATATGATAGAAACATTTAAATACGTAAAGGGAATCCACAAGGTAGAGGAAGGGAGTATATTTAAAAGGAAACAAAATAGCAAAACAAGAGGACATAGTCTTAGATTAGAGGGGCAAAGGTTTAAAAGTAACATCAGGAAGCATTATTTTACTGAGAGGGTGGTGGATACATGGAACAGTCTTCCAGTAGAAGTGGTAGAGGCCAAAACAGTAATTGAATTTAAGCAAGCATGGGATATGCATAAGGCTATCCTAAACAAAAGATAAATCCAGGTAAAGTATCCATGTAATTGGGCAGACTAGATGGGCCAAGAGGTTCTTATCTGCCGACATTTTTCTATGTTTCTATGTTCTCCACAGTTGTATTGCAGGGTTGTGCTGAATGGTATTTTGCCTTTCTTCTCCAAGGGTAAAAATGTTACCAATGGACTCTACAGCCGATATTGTGTGGAAGGTAAGTATTTACCGTTAGGTGTCTTGCACAAGGACACTTAGGTGTCTCTGGCCAGGATTCGAACCTGGGTACCCGTGGTTATAGAGCAAAGATGTTACCTCTACTCCACCCAGCCAGTAGAAAGCAAATATGTTTTTATAATAATTATTGATTTTACCCAGTACTTGGTTATACTGGATAAAAGAGAGATTTCTATCACTAAATTGATGCATGGACCATTAGGAATCAAAAATGAAGTGACCTAAAGAAAAACAGGGTCAAGACACTATCCTCAATAGTGTCAGAGGTGCACAATCCAGTGCTAGACTGATGTAAAGGCTCCAACAATGGTAAGTGTTTTTAATCCCACCTGCTCTCTGTTATTTATTTGAATGAACTATCCTTTGAAGTTCTCTTCGGTCATTTCGAGAAGCCTCGAAGATATTAATAAAGAATAGGGCGGTATCACCCCGAAGTTGACACGAGGTGATCAAGAAGACCAAGACGGTCTCTTAAGGCTCTGAAATACAGTATGTGAGTATAAACTCTTGAGTTCTTTCTCACTCATCCAAACAGGACACAAACAATATTGCACTATGATTTGTGTTCTTTTTTTTTTTTGAGAAAGGATTTTACCTGGAAGGAGACATTGAGATTTCTCTCGTTTTCAAGTATGTCCTGGGTGGCGAGTATGTACCGTTATGTGTCTTACCCAAGGACACTTACTGGAGAGGTGCTCTTGCTTGGATTAAACCCATGTCTCTACAGGCTCTCTCCATGCAGAGCAGTGATGTTACCTCTACTCCGCGCAGCCGGTAATTTTTCCTTTGTAAGTGATCCTAGATTGACACAAACGGATCTGATTTTTAATATAAGTATTGGTTTTATTTCTGTAGAGCGCTATTGCAATTGAATTCACTTTATTGTATTATATCTCACAATTGTTTTGAGTTTATTTTATTTATAGTAAACTATCTGTGCACATTCCTCATTTGCTCTGGTTGGAGTGACCTCCATGTTTTGTATGTTCTAAAGTGTTGCAACACTAGATAGAGATATTGCTAGACTCCCCTGATTACCAGCAGCATTAATCAGCTAAGGTGTAAAGTCCACATTTAAAATGCATAATACACAATTGCAAGACATGGTTTCGGCGCTGACATATACCACACTTTACTCCTGAATTGTTCCAAACCTATCACGCATGCGCGTGTCCAGGATAGAGAGATGCGATACAGACGGGCAGAGCAACATACACCGAGCTGGAAGAGGAATCTTGTTAGACATTGCTTGTGTGGGCAAGTGTCATCGTGAACCCGTTGGACATCGCGCGTGTGGGCAAGCGTCATCAATAATGCACCAGGACTCCAGTAGAGGCAAACATCAGTGGGAATGCACCGAAACGCCATCAGATTCTGACGTCATCGATGATGTGCCAGGACAACAGCAGAGGTTAATTTTGGATGCAAATGGACTCATTAGAACTGTATTTACATATGGAGGATGGAGAGAGGGTTCTTGCTCCTGATAAAGTCCACTACGGATGAAATGCATCAAGAAGACCCACCTGTACCAGTTCAGCTGCACAGCGGTTCCAAATTGGTCAATCAGCATGGGAGCAAGGACTGGGTGATAAGGAATCTTATGTGCCTCAAATTGTTTTTTTAATGTAAGCGTGTCAGGATCCGTACCTGCATAGGGCAGCTACATGAAAAGTGCTGCCCTCCTGCTCAGTGTAAGAAACAGTTAAAAAGCACACACCACATGTCACATGACACACCATAAATAAAGGCACCACGCCCCCTCCTGACATTGCTCCATTATTGTAGCTTATACGCTCTGTCTAGACCTTGTTGGGTATATTACACAGAAAAGAAAAATTTAAAATGGATGTCTGTAGCCATTTTGTTTTTAAAGACAGTTTTTCTTTCTATTTTCTCTAAGTTTAGAAATGAACGAGATTTTTTTTTACAGAGTTCATTCCTGGGTGAAGTTTTTTTATATTTTTTTTAAGAAGTGCCAGACATGAAGGAACCTAGAATGTTTCTTTTGTGTGATAATGCTAGAGTTAAGTGCTAAGACGTGTCATAATTAAATTTATTGGTCTGTCTTAAGTTTTAAAACAAAAGATATTTTGTCTTTTGGGTATAGGAATAAGAGTTAATATTCCTAATATAGATTTACATTCCAAAATATATGTTTATAATCAAGGTATATTTTATTATATTTACAGTAGGAAATATATACTCCAATAAATATTGTAGAAAGTATATACTTGGTAAATAATAAAATTTACTAAAGAATAGATTCTGTTGAGTTAACCAGAAAAGAATTTAGCTGATAGGACTCTGAGTAAGTAATTTCAAAAGGGAGTAGGGATATAAATCAGAGATGATAGGTAGAGACAGTGTCTAGCTGGGAGAAGAGAAGGTCTTTGTTGAGTCAGATTGATCTTTTGACCCGAGATAGGAGTATTAAAAAGAAATGGTGGAATTAATTAAGAAGTGCAATACTGCCCTCTAGAGGATTGTAAATATATCAATAATATTGCCAGTGACGTCAAATTGGCTATAATAAGTGGCAATGTTATTTGCAAGTCAGTCGGAGATTCCAGCATTCAGACTCACACCGCAATGCATTCAGACGTCCAGTACACATGACACTCTGAGAGTAAGTCGAGATTCCAGCATTCAGACTCACACTGCCATGCATTACACATGACCCTCTGAGAGTCCAAGATTCCAACACTCAGACTCACACCACAATGCAGGCAGATCCCAAGATATGAGGCAATCAATATTCTCACCAAATCTCTAACTCACATGCATTGATTATCTGATATCGATAATCTTCACATATTCCAAAACAAAGCATCACATAGAAAATTCCAAGACTTATCAACATCCAAATTGGACATAATGTATAAAAAAAAAAAGAATTAATGTAAATATATATATTTGTTGATATTCTTGCAACGTAGACTGAGATTTCTCAGATATTTGGGTTAGATCCAAATTCTAAGTATTTCTAATCTGCAGATGGAAATATGAAGAAGTGGACATAAGGATTTATTCCTAAAAGAAATGTTGTAAGATTGATACCAATATATATTGAATTTGGAAATTACTGTGATTAAAATTAATAAGCAAGGAATTATATAACTACAAAATAAAAATCAAAAGATTAGAAGTTTGATTCTCGAGATTAGGGGAGGATTCACTAAATAAGTTTTTATTACTTATTATTAAATTAGCTCATCTTTTGTTGATCCATGTAGCATAGATATATATATATATATATATATATATATATATATAAGAGTTGGCTGGTTAAACATTGTTTGCTGGGAAATGTATGTTGTATTAAGCAGAAATGTTTATTAACCATTTGTGTATTAGTTACTAACTGGTAAGGTAAATGATATTAATCATATATGCAGTTACTAACCGGAGATACATATATTGTGAAGCTAGTTTTTATATGCTGATGGATTGTGGTTTGTAAATTTTTGTTTATGATATGAGATTTGAAATTTTTTTGTATACGTAATAAATATATATATATTTTTATCCGATTATTGATTATTGTATTTTTAAAGCAAAACACAGACAATTAAAAGAATTCAGGATAATTTCTAAGAAATATAAACGATTGATATTTGTGTCTCGTATAAGTTTCTTATAAATTAATAATCCCTGATATATTGGAGGCAACTGCCGAGGTAGGTCCAGTAAGTCCAATGCAGACATATTGGAGGCTTGGCTGATAAATCCAATATATAACGTGTTGTATTCACGTGCAGAGATTATATCCGACAACCTATACTAACCTGCTCCTGAAAACCTTGCGATTCTTTCTCTCAGCCTCTACCTCCCTCACTACCCTTCTCCTAGAATCTGCAATGCTTTAGACCCGGGTACCACCTGAAGATCTTCTATACACCAAGCCTCCTGGTAAACCGTCCCGTATCTGATATCTAGCTGTGTGCTTCAACCCCTATGTGTCTCTCATCACTCACAGCCAGCAATATCAACTGCATACCGGACTCACCCAGACCAGTACCCCAACGGCCCAGAACCGTGACAGAATATTCTTTTTTAGGTGCCCCATATAGTCTGTAACAGGCTAGTCAAATTACCGAACAGTTCTTTGAATGTGCTCTTTATCCACTCCACCACTGCATGAATCACCGCGGGCCCATTTGGTATGGCTCCATTATTCTGTCACAGTTCTGGGCCGGTGGGGTACCTGTCTGGGTGGTATGAGCCCGGTATGCGGTTGATATTGCTGGCTGTGAGTGATGAGAGACACACAGAGGGGTTGAAGCACACAGCTAGATATCAGATACAGGAGGGTTTACCAGGAGGCTTGGTGTATAGAAGATCTTCAGGTGGTACCTGGGTCTGAAGCAGAGCGGGTTCTAGGAGAGGGGTATTGAGGGAGGTAGAGTCTGAGAGAACCTCAAGGTTTTCAGGAGCAGGTTAGCATACGTCTAGACAGAGTTTATAAGCTACAATAATGGAGCACTGTCATGAGGGGGCGTGGTGCCTTTATTCATGGTGTGTCATGTGACCTGTGGTGTGTGCTTTTTTTTATCTGTTTCGTACACTGAGCAGGAGGGCAGCACTTTTCATGTAGCTGCCCTATGCAGGTACAGATCCTGACAGGTATGGATCCTGATAAAGTGCATTAAATATTTGTTTTTATTAGATTCTGGCTATCTACACTATTGGTTCTTTATCCCTTTCTTTTGAGGACCATCTGATCTGGGGAAGATTCCACCACCATATACAAAGTGCTTGTTATCCCACATCGGTTTGTGAGTGGGTATTTGTCATATACAGTTGCAAGAAAAAGTATGTGATCCCTTTGGGATTACGTGGAGTTTTGCATGAATTGGTCATAAAATGTGCTCTGATCTTCATCTAAGTCACAACAATTTGAAAAACACAGTCTGCTTAAAATAATACAACACAAACATTATATGTTTTCATGTTTTTATTGAACAGAACATGTAAACATTCACAGTGCAGGGTGGGAAAAGTATGTGAACCTTTGGATTTAATAACTGGTTGACCCTCCTTTGGCAGCAATAACCTCAAACAAACGTTTCCTGTAGTTGCAGATCAGACCTGCAGATCGATCTGGAGTAATTTTGGACCACTCCTCTTCACAAAACTGTTTCAGTGTAGCAATATTCTTCGGATGTCTGGTGTGAATCGCTCTCTTAAGGTCATGCCACAGCATTTTAATCGGGTTGAGGTCAGGACTCTGACTGGGCCACTCCAGAAGGCGTATTTTGTTTTGTTGAAGCCATTCTTTTGTTGAATTACTTGTATGCTTTGGGTCATTGTCCTGTTGCATCACTCTGCGGAGCTTCAGTTGGCGGACAGATGGTCTTACGTTTTCCTGCAAAATGTCTTGATAACCTCTGGAATTCATTTTTCCATCAATGACAACAATCCGTCTAGGCCCTGAGGCAGCAAAGCAGCCCCAAACCATGATGCTCCCTCCGCCATGTTTTACAGTGGGGATGAGGTTTTGATGTTGGTGTGCTGTGCCTTTTTTTCTCCACACATAGTATTGTGTGTTTTTTCCAAACAACTTAATTTTGGTTTCATCTGTCCACAGAATATTTTGCCAGTATTGCTGTGGAACATCCAGATGCTCTTTTGCAAACTTCAAACGTGCTGCAATATTATTTTTGGACAGCAATGGCTTCCTCCGTGGTGTCCTCCCATGTACTCCATTCTTGTTTAATGTTTTCCTTATTGTAGATGTGTCAACAAAAATGTTAGCATGTGCCAGAGATTTCTGTAAGTCTTTAGCTGACACTCTAGGATTCTTCTTTACCTCATTAAGCATTCTGCGCTGTGCTCTTGCAGTCATCTTTACAGGACGACCATGTGCCTAGGGAGAGTAGCAACAGTGCTGAACTTTCTCCATTTGTAGACAGTCTGTCTTACCGTGGACACATGAACATCAAGGCTTTTGGAGATACTTTTGTAACCCTTTCCAGCTTCATGCAAGTCAACAATTCTTGATCGTAGGTCTTCCGAGAGCTCTTTTCTGCGAGGCATGGTTCACATCAGGCAGTGCTTCTTGAAACCAGTAAACCCAAAACTTGTGTGTGTTTTTAAAGGGCAGGACAGCTTTCAGCAACACATCCAATAATATCACACTGATTGGACTCAAGGTTGGCTCACTCCTGGCTCCAATTAGCTCTTTGAGAAGTCATTAGGCTAGGGGTTCACATACTTTTCCCACCCTGCACTGTGAATGTTTACATGTTCTGTTCAATAAACACATGAAAACAAATAATGTCGGTGTTGTATTATTTTAAGCAGACTGTGTTTTTCAAATTGTTGTGACTTAGATGAAGATCAGAGCACATTTTATGACCAATTCATGCAAAACTCCATGTAATCCCAAAGGGTTCACACACTTTTCCTTGCCACTGTATATCTGTATGTTGGTGTATACGGGGTATAGCCCTATGTATATGTCATTTTATTCTTTTAGATAACCCCTGTTTAAATATATTGTACCAATTTTAGCCTGGCCCACAAATCAATACTGGCTCTATTCAGTCAATTAGATCTCTTATGCTGCATTTTATTCGGAAGTGGTTGGGTTCAGACGCATTTGATTCCTCCATTGCTCAAACTATATCCATTTGAGCGTTATTTTTCAATTATCAAGGGATGTAATTAGTTTAATTGTCCAACACTATAAAAAAAATGCTAACAGTTACACTATGCCTCTCCATTTACTGGGTCTTGGAATAGCACTGTAGTCTAAGTAAGAATGGATTTTATGGAGGATTTAATTAGAACACACAAAATATTAGTTTTCATCAAACCATTCATTTTTATAGCAATGGATACAGCACATTCCCTGCTGTCAGAAATGATCATTTAGTAAACATCGGTGCTAATTGATTTTGATGAAAGAAATAAAAAGAGACATTTTTTCCAGTATCTGTTTCCTGACTTGTGAAAATGACTGCATCTTGACAATATACAATTATCTTAGCTCATCAAAGCTTACCAATCTCGTAGATGTGATTTTTTTTCCCCGTAGATAAGCCTCTTTCTAGTTGGATAAATTGTTCTGGAATAATTTATGAGCGTAATCTCGGTAGCATAATACAGCCATACACATACTAATGAATACATTATTGGCAGAAAATATTTATTGTGGATTATGTCAATGAGTTTTTCTGTCGGTAGACTACTCATGGTAAAGGCCAAATTGGAAATGAAAGAAGCCACCACGTAACGCAAAAGAGGTAACAGCTCCACGTAATTCCATCATTGGTTTTAGACAACTCTTATATATGTCTTATGTCTTGACTGATTAAATAGAATTTCTTGGGACGTCTCATTAAATAACCGGGCAATGCACCGGTCAAAAAACACGGGATGTCTCTGAGGGATAACTCAACCATCTTAATGCCTTAAATCAAAGTCCAAGAGAAGAAATATGAAATATAATTTCTCTGTTGAACACTACGCCGACAGTATGAATAAAGACCATAGAGAAATGTCGATAAAAGCAATAAATAAGTCGGTACAACATTCCTTAGACCTCTATGTCGAAAAATTTGGTGTGGGAACACCAGACAACAGTTATTTTACCACTGTGGTAAAGATACAGAAGTTTCTGCAAAGGACATAGTAGACCATAGATTAATTAGACATGCACTTGTGAATTAAAGGTGACCCAAGTCTAAATTTATAGAAGATGAGTTTTTACATCAGTAGACTACTTATGGTAAAGGCCAAACTGAGAATGAAAGAAGCCACCAAGTAACACAAATGAGGTAACAGCTCCACGTAATTCCATCATGGGTTTTAGACAACTCTTATAAATGTCTTATGTCTTGACTGATTAAGTAGAATTTCTTGGGACGTCTAATTAAATAACCGTGCAATGCACCGGTCAAAAAACATGGTACGTCTCTGAGGAATAACTCTACCACCTTCGTGCCTTAAATCAAAGTCAAGACAAGAAATATGAAATATAATTTCTCCGTTGAACAGTACATCGAACTAAAGAATAAAGACTAGGGAGAAATGTCGATAAAAGCAAAAAATAAGTCGACACAACATTTCTTAGACCTCTATGTCGAAAAATTTGGCGTGGGAACGCCAGACAACAGTTATTTTGCCACCGTGGTAAAGAAGCAGAAGATGCTGCAAAGGTCATAGTAGACCAGAGATTAAGTAGACATAGTTACATAGTTACATAGGCTGAAAAAAGACATGCGTCCATCGGGTTCAGCCTCTCCCACATAACCTACTGCTGTTGATCCAAAAGAAGGCAAAAAACCCAGTCTGAATGCTTGCCAATATGCAACATACTGGGAAAAAATTCCTTCTTGACCCCAGAATGGCAGTCAGATTTCTCCTTGGATCAAGAAGCTTTTACCCACATATTAAATATTATAACCCTTAATATTCTGTGTCTGCAGGAAGTCATCCAGTCGTTTTTTAAAAGTCTGTACAGACTCTGACCCAACCACCTCAACAGGCAGAGAATTCCACAGCTTTATTGTTCTCACCGTAAAATAACCCTTCCTATGCTTTAAGCTAAATTTTCTTTCTTCCAGTCTAAATGGATGACCCCTTGTCCTATGTATAGTCCTGTTAATGAATAGGTTATCAGACAATGGTTGATAATGGCCCCGTATATATTTATATAAGGTTATCAGATCCCCTCTAAGGCGCCTTTTCTCTAAACATGCGTTTGTGAATTAAAGGTGACCCAAGTCTAAATTTAGAGGAGATGAGTTTATACATCAGTAGACTACTCATGGTAAAGGCCAAATGGAGAATGAAAGAAGCCACCAAGTAACACAAATGAGGTAACAGGTCCACGTAATTCTATCATGGGTTTTGGACAAATCGTGTATATGTCTCATGTCATAGCTCATTAAGTAGAATTTCGTGGAATGTCTCATTAAATAACCCAGCAATGTGCCAACCTATAAACATGGGACGTCTCTGAGGGATAACTCTACCGTCTTAGTGCCTTAAATCAAAGTCCAAGAGAAGAAATATGAAATATAATTTCTCTGTTGAACAGTACACAGACAGTATGAATTAAGATCGTGGCGAAAATGTCGATAAAAGCAATAAATAAGTCACTATTTCTGCACACTATTTCTTGGACCTCTATGTCGAAAAATTTGGCGTGGGGACATTGTACAATAGTTATGTTACCACTGCGGTAAAGAAATGTTTCTGCAAAGAAAGCAGTAGACCAGCGATGTCAAACTCACAGCCACTTAGACTCCCAGAATTCTTTGAATGCAATAGATGGCCAGGGATTCATGGGAGTTGTAGCCCAGAAACATCTGTGAGGCTGGAGTTTGACAGCCCTGCTATAGACCAAAGATTACGTAGATACTCGAGTATAACGCGACCCGAATATAACGCAATGGGTAGAGATTTGTTATGGAAATGAGAGAATACTCAAGACTCGAATATAACGCGAGGAACAAAATTTTACTGTACCAGTAAACAATTAAAATCCTCCCAGGTTCTCTTAACACAGTCGGGCTACCCCTCAGGCCAGGGTGCTCTGCTCTAGAATGATTGCAGTTGTTACTAAGTATGAAGCCGCCAGCCACCCGTCTACTTTACTAGCGATTAGATGGCTGGAGGAGGCAAGTGAGGTGAATGGTTGGCTTAAACCAAGCATGCCCTCTGACCATGATGGATCCCACCTCTCTCAAATATGGGAGTTCCTGAAGTGTTTGCAAGCGTCAGGGAGCCCACTCTCACTTCAGCGTGACTACTGGAACTTCCGGGAGACTTGGGATCCAGAGCAAGGCAATTTTAGTTTTTTTACACGCGGTGCAGATGTCTCGAATATAACGCGACCCCTCCAATGCAAGGTAAATTTTTGCCACCAAAATCTAGCGGTATACTCGAGTGTCTTCAGGTAAGTAGACATGTGGTTGTGACTAGTAGGGGACGCTCTAACTTATTGAAATGCATCACATTATCAGATGTGCCATTGTTACTGACACATTTTTCAAACAAAAAAAGGCAGCCGTCTTGTATAGAGATATTATTTTGTGTGCAATAAAGACCATAATTTCTTAAATAGAACAATAGAGCACTTTTCATTTCACAATCTGACATCGGAAGGTATAAATAGCTGCACATGTGCAAAAATCGAGTCCTTACAGGGTAAATTCCTTTTCTAAACGCCCACTTATACGAGAGTGAAAAACCATGGAGACAGAAAGGCCATACATTACTTGTGTTTTTCTGTGGAGTTCATTTAGCGAAGTGATTATAACGTTCCTCTCATAGCTGCTAACCAGGCTCTTTAGAACACAATTGAAATTGCAGAGTGCACATTCCGCTCCACTCCTGCCTCATAACACCGCACTCCTCCTCAACGAGAGACTGGCACAACGTGCTGCTGATTGTATCGATCCCAAATAATCAAGAAGAGCAAGAAAATGAGCAATTACATGTTTTCTCTCTCAGATGAAAAATAAATCAGAGAGAATCAAGGTAAGGGTTTATCTTCAATGGTAAATAAAACTAAATGCAGATTTAATACTACAAAAATATAACATATTGCTAAAAAAAACTGGTTTCTTCTAGGCTTGTGCACCGATATTTATTTCGGTTCGGTTCGTTCAGATTTTGTAAATTTTTGTTTCTACTCGTTTCAGCCGATTTTCGTTTCGGTTCGTTTCGTTTCGTATCGACTTTTTTTGTGATTTCGGAAATTTTCGTGTTTTTCGGAACGTCTGTTCTCCTCGTTTCGAAGTGTCTATTTGTTTTGACGTAAACTAATGGTTTTTCGGATTCAATAATTATACGATACGATAATTCTGCCGATACGATAATTCTGCCAATGAGATTTCTCATGTTTTACAAGAAGGATACATTGAGATTTCTCTGGTTTTACAAGAAGGATACATTGAGATTTCTCATGTTTTACAAGAAGGATACATTGAGATTTCTCTGGTTTTACAAGAAAGATACATTGAGATTTCTCTGGTTTTCCAGGATGGATACATTGAGATTTCTCATGTTTTACAAGAAGGATACATTGAGATTTCTCTGGTTTTACAAGAAAGATACATTGAGATTTCTCTGGTTTTCCAGGAAGGAAACATTGAGATGGGAATGATACAAAATTTAATTACAGAATCAGCGATATAAATACGATGTCCGAAATTACTGAAATGGAACCGAAATCAGGAATGGAGCCGAAATCACGAATGGAACGAAAATGAATTTCGATTTTACACATCTCTAGTCCATTCGAAAATTCCGAAAAGTTCATGCTGAGCTCTGATTGGGCAAAGTCCTGCACCTGACCTGGACTTTGCCAAATCAGGGATCAATATTGAATTAGAGCCCTGATTGGGCAAAGTCCAGGTCAGGCGCAGGATTTTGCCCAATCAGATCATTCAGCATGAAGATGTGGGGCAGAGAGGAGCCGCGGCCAGATGGATCGGAGGAGCTGGCGGACCAGGGAACAGGAGGCCGGGACAGCTGCAGGACAGATGAGTTACGGGGCCTGGGGGCCGCATGTCTCCTAAATGTACCGGCAGCCGCCGGTACATTTAGGAGAACTGTGAACACATTTTGCGTGTTCGGCTCCCCATGATTAACATTGTGTTCGAGTTCGTATTCGAACATTTCGGCCGTTCGGATACGAACCAAACACAGGGGTGTTCGGCTCCTCACTACTCACAATGGCAAGTGTGCCAATTCTGTAAAGGAGCATGTGATGACCGTGGGCATTCTTAGTACTCATTCGTGCACCATTATACCGAAGATATTGTGACAGTCTGATTAGGGGCAGGGTAACAGACCACAGGTTTATTAGCAGGTGGATGGAAAAAGCCCTTATCCCCTATAGGGTTAATTATCAGCTGACGCCTGAATAAGTCGGCCCTGCCTCTTATAGGTAAGGTGGTTCCCTCTTAGAGGGCAGACTTGGTGGTGGGTGAAGCAGGGAAGGAAGCTAAATCCTGAAGCAAAAGGAAAGTACATTTTGTTTTGCTTATTGGTAAGCGGCTTACCTGCCCAATATTATAGTTAGGAATACTGAATGTTCAGTTAGGCTCCGCATAAGGAGTAGGCGTTTGATTTATATTTGTTTTATTTTCTTGTTTATGCATGTACCATGGCTGCCTAATAGAGAAAAGTCTAAAGCACTGATCCGTGTGTCCAGTGGCTATATCACAAAATATACAGCAATTAACTATTTCACATACACTGTGACAAAGACAGAAGGTGCTGATGAAGCATTCGGAAGTCCTGGATGCCCTCTTTCATCAATATATATATATATATAAAACTAAAGAGAAACCCTCTTTTTAGGTAAATAAGTAGGCAGCACAGATCTTATATACGATCATGATTGTGACCACCGTTTGCAGCATGTTTGGCCGTCAGGCTATGGATGCCAGAATAACAATTGTATTGGAGGGGCGGCTCATAAGAACAGAAAATAGACCCTATTTTTAGATGCAAACAGTAAAAATGTCTTTGTACAGTGCTTTGCAACCCCGCTAACACATGCAGACATTTCTGGTTTTTACCTTATAATTATTCGATAACATATGGAGCTCCAAACTTAGTTTGTACCACTGTGAACACCCACTGTGCCCGCCTGCCTGTCATATCACTTCTGTCAATCAAACATATAACATTTTAATTTGCAGGGTCCATTCAGACTGCTGTTTTATGAGTCTAAAATTTCTAATATAAAAATTCCATCTGGGCACATCAGTATGTGGCTAAATCATAACGGATGTTATTACTAAACCCTGCTGTTCATTTAAAGACGCAGCATGGGAGGAGAAATAGTGTTATTTACAAGTCATAATGACCTACCCGTCATGACTTGTGTTAGTAGATTTTAGAATGTATAGAACATTCTAATGGATTTATTTAGCCTAAATTCTAGAAATAAGCACATTTCAATGCAGCATTTCCCCCTCCGTGACCATTTTCAGAACAGACGCATAAAAAAAGGAAACAGATTAAAATCAAATATTGAGGTTTAATGGTGATTCCGTTAAATTAACCAATTGGGCCTTTTATTTAATTATTTTAGAGTTGGGGAAATTATATGCGTACATATAGAATTCCAGTGTTAGATCTGTTATGCAAGTTTTATTTAACTATTTATTTATTTTTCACTACCAAGAGCTTTTTGTAGAACAATTTTATAATAACGTTTATTTGAAACATGGGATGCGAAGTTAACAATTTAATATAAGGTAAAATAGAAATTTTGAAGAGAAATCATTGTTCAAAAATAGTTAAAAATCAAAATAATTTAAATTTGTTTATTTTTAATTTTTCATGAGTTCATTTATGCTTCACAGAAATATTGCTGAAATTAAAAGGTTCTAGACTCTAGATGGCATCCCTTATCTACCACAATGTCACACAGGATCAACATTATCCGCATACAGGCAGAAATAGCCTTTTTGTGAGATACAGTAAATGTGATGCATATACAGTAGATAATAAAAACCAATACAATATAAACATAATATCTGTATGTGGCATAATGCTTGTATACAGAAATTACAGAAACACCTTGTATCTGTATTATACAATCATTATAATCCCCTGAATCATATCCCTGTACAGAAATGAGTGACATTAGGGCTCTCCCTGTATTCTGCCCTCTCCTTGGTTAATGTAAAGAAGCAGCAGCAAAGTATTTTAGCTTTTTGTTACAGTGAAGTTAGGGGCTGCTCTTTGTAGCTTGTTTTACAGTATTACAGAGAGACTGGAGTAAATTCTGACAGTGAACTTCATTTCTCCCCTGGTGGAACACTATTCCTGCCTTTAAAAAATATGCAAATGGAGTGTTATCCTATGCTAATGAGCGCCTATCAATGCATTGCAATGCAAAATCAAGTTAACATTTTCACTACTAGAGTCGAGTTAAATAAAAAAAGCAATTATGAAAATACACAAAGCTACCTTTGGGAATGATGATGGACAAGTAGCATCGTTGGAGGTATATTAGAAACCGACCGAAAAAAACCCTGAAATTATATAATTTGATAGGTTTCCAGGACTAAATACTTTCTGGAACCTTCTGTTTTATATTCAGACCTTAATTAAGAGAAATACGTGTACAGGATCCATATATTATAGGGCCAGAAACACAAACAAATTTGAAAATGAAGATAGGCAATGTAGAAATATAGCATCTTACATGAGAATAGTTTTCAGTTCTGGACTAGACAATAGCTAATTCGAATTAAGTTACACAGTACCTAGAAAACAGAGGTGCGGGGCGGAGCTAGCAGCGGCAGCGAGCGGCCGCGTTTTCCACCGGCTCCGAGGAAACCTGGGCAGCTTCCACAGGTGCCGCTTCTCCATCACCCGAGTACGGCCCCCAGCTGACATCTAAGGGTCTTGGGAGACCCAGGAGCCCTGAATCCCCCCTTTCCGGGAGTCCGGGGGAGCGCTTTTTGCCGCCGGAGGAGATTCGGGCCCAGACGCGGCGGCCATCTTGGAGGCCCTCGTGGGTGCCGGCGGCTGATCGATCTCGGGGACTGCGTCCCCACACCGCGCAGACCCGAATCGCTGGTCCACGAAGGAACAGAGGTGGGAGCACACCGGACCAGCGCCCGCTCTGACCCACAGGGACAATAACCCCCCCCCCCTTTTTTTTTTTTTTTTTTTAACTCGAGGCCTAATAAAGGGACCGGAGAAAGCGCGCTCTCCTCGCCCCCGCCGTCCTCGAAGAGCTGCACCAGAGATTAGAGAGCAAGAACCCGGAGGCGCGGCTTGCGCGCAGAAAATAATGGCCGCCTGATCCCGGAGCTCCGCCGAGTCGACCCGCTCAAACCCTTCTGCACCCCACAGGTAACGCGATGGGTAAGCCCCGCCGGCCACCAGCCACTCCTGGCACCTCCGAGACCATCGGGGACCCACAAACCTGCACAATGAGACAGTTCCTGACCCCTCTCACGGACGCTATGCAGGCGCCCATGCGGGACAAAATGGCGGCGACCCCCGCGTCCTCGGCCCCCAGCTCTCCCACACGATCGAATGGTTCCTGGGACTTCCCGCCGGAGCTCCACCAGCTATTAAGCTCATTACCCACCAAGGCTGATCTGGCTGCTTCTACCTCGGGCCTTCAGGACTCGCTTCTTGCTGAGATTAGGGGCCTGCGCAAGGAGCTCGGCAGCTTGCAGCATCGGGTACAGCATGTGGAGACCACGCAGGCTCAACAATCTGAGACACTGACGATACACACTTCCTCACTACAATCTCAAAATCAGATCTTACAGACTATGGCACGTCATTTAGAAGACCTGGAAAATAGAGGACGCCGAAACAACATACGGGTGAGAGGCCTCCCTGAACTGGAGCAGTCCCCATCAGATTTAAAGAACACCTTGCTTCGCTTATTTAACGGTCTCATACAACGTAACCTTGATGCGGAGATCGAATTCGAGCGCCTCCACAGAGCTCTACGCCCTAAAGGCCCTCCAGGCACCCCGCCGAGAGATGTGGTCTGCTGTCTCCTGAGGCACACTGTTAAAGAGGAAATCATGGAAGCGGCCAGACAATCTCGCACTATAATATTCGACGATGTAAGCATCTCTTTATTTCAAGACCTGTCGCCAGCGACCCTACAATCTAGGCGTCTCCTACGCCCCCTCACAGCAGCCTTACAGGAACGGCGCATTGCCTATAAGTGGCTATTCCCATTCGGCATGCAGGTCCGTACAGATGATGGCCTTATAACATTACGCTCGGAGCTCGACCTTCCGGCCTTCCTGGAAGCCCTCGCACTACCCAAGGACGTGTTGCCTACATGGCCGGACTTGACACAAATGTACACTCCATCATTTGGAGCCCCTTCGCGAACCCAGAGGCCTCGCCGCCGCAGATATTCGTCGACCCGGACTATGATGCCCTCTGACACTCAAAATAGATGACTCCCGCCTGGCTGCTGATCAGGCCGGTCCTAATTACTGGATGTAACCGCCGCCCTAGAGGGCCTCAGAGACCTCGACAGCATGGCTCCTGTCACCGCAAGACTGTCACGGTCCTGAGGACCCCGGTGATCTTCACGTTTATCGCCAGACCTGCCCTCCCTTTACCCACCGGCAGTCCGCACGCTGGATCTTGCGGGATGCTTGTAACCTTGGGGTAGCCTACTAATGGTGACCCCTCCTGCATACCGTTCTTGTAGAGGCCCCGGATCCTCCTGAGGACTACTTCTCATATCCATTTCCCGACTCTACCTCGGGCACATCACGGGACAGGTTACTTTATTGGTTGCTTGGATGTATATTTATATGTTTATAGCTATACGGGTCTCCACCCCGGTGGTTGCTTATCCGGCGCTACATGCCATGGATGGTGGCATATCATACGCTGAGCGGGCGACTCGGCCCTGGCTCTTTTTTCTTTTTCATCTGGTTTACTGTTTTTGTTTGATTTACCACTGTTTTATTTAACTTCGTTAGCACGTTGTCTTTTGTATAATTGGTTGCTCTCTGCGGCTGCTCGCTCCTACCCCTGAGATAGCGCCTGTGTACAGAATAGTGTGACACGCACTCGTTCCCGCGCTCCGCGGCGGTGCTCTTGTCTCACTTAGGCGCATACTCCTTGTTTCCCTAACCCCCCCCCCCCCATCGGCGCTCACCTACTCCTCCTGTCGGTAATATGGCCACAAAGACCAGACCTATTAAAATCCTCACGATAAATGCTAGGGGCCTGAACATACCAGAAAAAAGGCACATAGCCCTTCGGGACTTCAGATCTAATCGCGCGGACGTGGTTCTTTTACAAGAGACTCACTTTGCAGCAGACGGGGCACCATGTCTGCGTGATCAGAAGTTCCCGACTGGTTACTTCAGTAACTCCTCCGCAGGCAAAGTGTGTGGCACAGCTATTCTCTTTTCTAGGGATTTCCCCCTTAATGTCACAGACTCAAAATTGGACCGAGACGGCCGTTACACTTTCGTCAAAGGGGAAATAGGAGGGCAAACATACACCTTCGCATCCATATATCTGCCAAATAGGAACCAACACAAAGTATTACGCCTCTTGCTGGGAGTCCTAGCGGATTTCCAGGAAGGTATTGTCCTCATTGGAGGGGACATTAACCTCCCACTCGATGCGAAACTAGACACCTCCAGGGGATCCACTAGTGTCCCGCACTCAGTACTACGACAGACCCACTCAGCGCTTCACTCGCACCGTTTGGTAGACTGCTGGCGTGCCGTCCACCCCACCACGCGGGATTATACTTTCTACAGCACGCCACACCAATCTTACTCGAGATTAGACTGTTTGTTTCTACCTTTTGGCTACCTCCACCTCTTAGACACAGTGAAAATAGGCCCGATGACATGGTCTGACCATCACCCAGTCCTACTCACACTCGCCTCTCCTTTAGTACGCCCTAAAGATAGAACCTGGCGACTGAACGAAACACTACTCAACGACCCCATAGTTACACAGGGCACACTCCAGACCCTCCAGAACTATTTCACCGACAACTCCTCTCCAGACACCTCCCCTCAAATAGTATGGGAAGCGCATAAGGCCGTGATCCGAGGCTACCTGATACAACAGGGTTCCTTAAAGAAAAAGCAATACAACACTCAGAGGGACGCGCTGCTCTGCCGCATCCAGGTGCTGGAAAAGTCCCATAAGCTTTATATGGACGACACTGTCTATGCAGAGCTTCTGGAGCTCCGCACCGAATTAAGCTCGCTACTGAACAAGACTGCTCAAAAAGCTTTCCTCACTACTCGTCGTGTTTATTATGAACACGGCAACAAATGCGGACGGCTATTGGCACGAGCACTCAAGGCTCACAGGGAGAAGCTGTATATCTCTAAATTGCGAAACCCACAGGGCAAGCCCGTCACACTACCGCAGGACATGCTTTCCCTACTCCGAGAACATTTCACGGAACTCTATAATCTCCCCACGGACCATCGCCCCTCTTCCTCTGATTCCATATGTAAATTTGTGGACATGCACACACACACCAAATTGACCCCACTCATGCGGGAAGCTTTAGATTCCCCCTTAACGGTGGAAGAACTCCAAAATGCCGTTAAGCTGACCCCTACGGGCAAAACACCAGGTCCGGACGGCCTATCCCTTCGTTATTACAAGACATTCCTCCCCACCTTGGCACCGGCTTGGTTACAGGCATTTAACACCCTGACACAACACCACCGCGTTTTGCCACCCCAATCGCTCTCCGCCACTATTACATTAATACCCAAACCTGACAAAGACCATGACCTATGCGCTAGCTTTCGGCCCATATCACTACTGAACCAAGATTTGAAGCTCTTCGCCAAAGCACTTGCCCTGCGGATAGCCCGTCACATCCCACATTTAGTTCACCCGGACCAGACGGGATTTATACCTGGGAGAGAGGCCAGAGATAACACAGTCAGGGCACTGAATCTCATTCATGTGGCCGCCAAATCTCGATCTGATCCCTCCCTGTTACTATCCACCGATGCCGAAAAAGCCTTCGACAGGGTCAGCTGGCCTTATCTGTTTTCCACCCTTCGACAGATGGGTTTTGGCTCCAACATGCTAGCATGGATTGGTTCCCTTTATGCAGACCCTACAGCACGTATCAACCTAAATGGCACCCTCACCACCCCTTTTCATATCCGAAATGGCACCAGACAGGGATGCCCTCTCTCACCTCTCCTTTTCGCAATCTCACTCGAACCCCTTTTGCACGCAATCCGAACTAACCCCTCGATTCACGGCATTGAGGTGGCGGGTCACCGGCATAAAGTGGCGGCGTATGCCGATGACCTGTTATTCTTTATCCGCCAGCCATTGATCTCCCTCCCTGCCCTCACCTCTTTACTACGAGAATATGGCTCTTTAAGCAATTATAAAATTAACATGACTAAATCAGAAATTTTAGGACTTTCTGTCCCCCCCCTATGCGCGCTCAGCTACAAGCCTCATTCCCCTTCCGATGGTGCAAATCCTCACTTAAATACTTAGGCATTTTCCTCACCGCAGATACATCTGACCTTTATCAGGCAAACTACCTCCCACTGCTGCACAGCATCACAGCTGACCTCACCAAATGGGCTTTTCCTCATGTAACGTGGTTCGGACGCATTAACGTCCTTAAAATGAACATACTCCCACGCCTGCTGTACTTGTTCCAGACCTTACCAATAGCCGTACCCACTTTATTCTTCAGGTCCCTGCAGTCTAAATTTACCACATTTGTCTGGAATAATCACAGACCACGGCTCAGATTTGAGTTGCTCACCGCATCCAAATCCGCGGGTGGACTGGCACTACCCCATGCCCGCCGCTACTATCAAGCTGCACACTTGTTGCGCATACTTGAGTGGACTTCGGGCGCAGACACCAAGCTATGGATCCCTCTGGAACGCACACTGGCAGATGCCCCACTGGCTTCCCTTCCCTGGCTAAACGGCACAAATGCTACATGCCGCGTCACCCACCACCCTACTATCTCAGCTACACTCCGCACCTGGAGGACGTTACAAAACTCTACCAAGATTGCCCCAAGGCCGTCACCCCTCCTACCGTTATGTTACCTACCCGCATTCTCCCGGAGGCTAATCACAACTGAACAAATGCAGGCACCTCATTGTATACGGGCATCTAACTTTATTGACGGCAACACCTTTAAGTCCCCTGAGGACATTCCACTGCCCTGGCCACAGTCTTTCCTGACCAAATTTCATTTCCATCGGCTTACGGCTTACATGCGCTCATTAGCCCCCCCACCTCAATTCACCCGTCCTCTTACCCTATTTGAAACCCTAGCCCAGAAAAACATCCTCCGCCCCATGGTATATCGGTTATGTACGGGCTGTTGCAATCCCTCACGAACCCCATACCCTCCTATCGGTCCAAATGGGAGGAAGACCTCCAGCTGTCCTTCACGGAGGAGGAATGGGACCAAATCACCCTACTCACCACGTCCTGCTCCATCGCACCAAATCCCAGAAAAACGGCCTACAAACTCCTATCTAGGTGGTACTGCCCGCCTAAAAGGTTGGCAATGTTTGACCCCAAGCATAACGGCTCCTGCTGGAAATGCAGGGCGCCACAGGCGGACTTACTCCACATGTGGTGGTCTTGCCCGTTGCTCCAACCATACTGGCAAGCTGTCCACAGCACCATTTGCAAGGTCTCAGAACCCCCCCAGACTTTACACCGGCAGCTATGTTATTGCTTCACACACCTATGGAATACACTGATTACAAACGCACGCTTGAAATACGTTTATTAAATGCGGCCAAGGCTGTGTTGCCCCGTCATTGGAAGACCCCTAATGTTCCTACCATACGCGAATGGCTTCAGGAGGTACATAACACCCAAGATATTGAAGAACTAATACACAGTGCCTCAGGCACGAGCGCAGTCCATTTGCGCCGCTGGTTCTACTGGTCAGAGGCTCGCCCCCGTGTGTAAATAACACGCCTTACACAGTGGCCACCGACTCTCATGCTATCTTTAACCTGCCATCCCCTACCCTCTCATTCCCTTTACACATTTTGAATATGTTTCATGTCTATATAATTCATACTTTTAGTTAACTTTTATATACTGTATGCTGTAAATTATATGCTTAATACTGGATTCAAAATCACGCTTACACGAATTAAGCAGCTGTTACTTATCGATCAACCCTGAATCCATATTTACGAAGTGATTACCTGTCTTGGAGCAACTTATCTTATGCTACTTCATTCACTCTGTTAAAAATTTATGAAACAATAAAAATTTATTACAATAAAAAAAGAAAACAGAGGTGCCTGTTCCCATTGGCACGAAGGCCAATCGTCCACCATCACAATAATGGACATGCTCATTAAAGAAGAAGAAAGATGTAGGAGGACGAGGAGGGAAAGGGAGAGAGAAGAGGGGGTAGAGGAGAAGGAGAAGAGAAGTTGAATCAAGAGAAAAGAGAGAGAAAAGGGGAAATGGGTAGAGGATTGAAGCCAGAGTTGTGAGGAGCTTCCCACCACAGGGATAATACATCCCATGTCATCCACAGACAGGCAGGACTCAGACAAATCTTTTGTATCCTTTTATTTTAATCAGTAAATCCTTTTCACCTTACATGTCTCAATGCCACCATATGATCTTTTTGACTGCCAATCCCATTGACGTCACAGCCATGGAGTCATCCATTATCAGGGGCGGACTGACAACTGATGGGGCCCCCGGGCAAAAGGAGAGCATGGGGCCCCCTTGTGCCCCTAACATACACAAGTCACACCCACATAAAGCACCGGTAACATACATACATACAACACCCACATGTACATTCTTGTGTTAATGAACTAATTTGCTAAAAATTAGAAACTCCACGTGTGTGTGTGTGTGTAACAACTGAGGCATTATGTGTGTGTAACGACTGTGGCATTGTGTGTGTAACGACTGAGGCAATGTGTGTGTAACGACTGAGGCAGTGTGTGTGTGATGACTGAGGCAGTGTCTGTGTAATGACTGAGGCAGTGTGTGTGTGTAACGACTGAGGCTTTGTGTGTGATGACTGAAGCAGTATGTGTGTGTAACGATTGAGGCATTGTGTGTGTGTGTAATTACTGAGGCATTGTGTGTGTAATGACTGAGGCTATGTATGTGTGTGTGTAATGACTGAGGGTTGTGCGTGTGTGTGTGTGTAATGACTGAGGGTTGTGCGTGTGTGTGTGTGTAATGACTGAGGCTGTGTGTAATGACTGAGGCTGTATGTGTATATGCAATGACTGAGGCTGTGTGTGTGTGTAATGACTGAGGCTGTGCGTGTGTGTGTGAAATGACGGAGGCTGTGTATGTGTGTAATGACTGAGGTTGTGTGTGTAATGACTGAGGCTGTGTGTGTGTGTGTGGTGTGTGTGATGACTGAGGCTGTGTGTGCAATGATTGAGGGTGTGTGTGTGTGTAATGACTGGGGGGGGGTGTTTGTGTGTGTGTGTGGTGACTGAGGGGGGGTGCGTGTTTGTGTGTGTAACTCACCACTCAATGTCTTCTACTGCGATCTGCAATGTGTGAAGCTGCATGGTGGCCTCTCAGGAGGTCCAACACTCCCTCCATGGTAGAGGACAATTTGAACCCTCCTCCCTCCAGCCGCGTGCAGGCAGTCTGGCTCCTATTGGTTCCTGTCAGCTGACAGGATGTGGTGGTGTCAGCTGACAGGATGCTCGTGCTGGGGAAGACGGTCTGGACTCCGCTCGGATTGATCCCTCTGCTCCCTGTCTGCATCAAGACACAGGACGGGCGTGGAGCATCCTGCGCGCTGGGGAGGGAACCCCCATGAAGCTCCACATTCGTCCTGCAGGGGCAGCAAGGCCAAACCGGGCCCCCCTCCCATCCGGGCACTCGGTCGGCGCCCAAGTGCCCGATGGGTCAGTCTGCCCCTGTCCATTATCTTCCATCAGCCTGCCACACATCCGAAAAAAAGAGCAGCAGGAATCGAAGAGTAATCCAACTATCTGGAGGTAATTATAACACTCTCAGTATAATTATGTGGTGGCTAGACAGTCACCTGTCCCCTTGGGAAGTTCTCTGTCACTATTGTTGTGACAAGTCACTTGGCATGAAGAAGCTAAAGGGCGACAATGGTAACGAAAGAATGTTGTGAAACAACCTAGATCAGGTCAGTGAAACTCCAGCCCCCCCATTTGCATTTTTTTTAATGTAACAGATGGCCAGAAAATGGCCAGAAAATCGTGGGAGTTGTAGCTCAGAATCTTCTGGGGGTTCTGGAGTTTGACAGCTGTGATCTAGGTTTGTGTGTCACTGGAGCCAAATAATTAACCAAATATTTAATAATATAAAATAACCAAAGTCAAACAAGATTTTTGAAGACTTGATGCATTGTAGATTGAACAACGTCAAAACTGTGTTGCACAACCTGGTCAATTAAAAAATATGAATTTCCCGATCATCTGCGTAGGCAGAAATTGTTGAGTGAAAGTTGAAGTGTAAAGAAACTTAAATTCCGTGTTGTTAATGTACTACATTGTCTAGACAAAAATATGTAATCTGCAATGTGGGTGTCATTTAAAAAGGCAATAAAGGATTTTATAATGTCGTAAATCAATTTGATATCATTACATTGTTGGTAAACTGTACATTAATTATTCCGACATGAAAGTAAGCAATGCATTGATCTGTACTTTGTGTGTTATGTTGACTGTGAGCAGCTTTCTGTATCCTGTATACAACTGCATTTTAAACTTCAAAGGGAACGTCATCAGATAACAAAATTGAAATAGAGGGGCACTATTGTAAACTAGTGAATAAGTAGGACGAGCTCAAGATAAAATGCAGATTTACATCATTTCACAAATGGAAAGCATCATTTTGAGGCTGGATGGTAGAAGTTTCATTTTTATTTCAACCGATACAAGAAGTCTTCCTAAAATTACCAAAGCTTGCTTGTGGGAAAGGGTAGGTCATGTACCACAATTGGTCTTCTTTCCGAAATTACTGTACTGGACCAACTTAGCAAACAAAATACAATATACGTATTGGATGGCGCTTCTTATTATTTGATATGTTTTAACTTTGTCGACCACTTTAAATCATTTTCTCCTTCTTCCTTTAATCCACCACAGACCTGAAATAATGAGGGGCGGTATATGGTGTAGTATTTTAAAACACAAATGAATTTATTTAAAAACAAACTCACATTTTGTAGGGCACATACAAAATGTGCATATAAACCTTGGTCTCAAACACCCAGACCTCCCGAGATTTGTCCTCCAATTGGTCCAAGAACCGTCCACCGGTTCTACTGGCCGCCTAGATGGATCTAGGGGGAAAGTCTGACAATCCTTCTGACCCACTCCAATCGCTCAATGCGTTTCGTGATAACTCACTTCATCAGGAGCCTGATGGGTCAGAAGGATTGTCAGACTTTCCCCCTAGATCCATCTAGGCGGCCAGTAAAACCGGTGGACGGTTCTTGGACCAATTGGAGGACAAATATCGGGAGGTCTGGGTCTTTGAGACCAAGGTTTATATGCACATTTTGTATGTGCCCTACAAAATGTGAGTTTGTTTTTTGTTTTTAAATAAATTCATTTGTGTTTTAAAATACTACACCATATACCGCCCCTCATTATTTCAGGAGGGACCAGGATTCTTGGAATAGACCTTGGGGTGGCAGACAAGACACAAAGGGGGGACTCCAGGTGTGGTACAGGTGGGCACTCCAAAAGAATAGTCAGGGATGGTCCGTAGATCAGAGGCAGGCAGAAAGTGGTAGTCGTTGGTCAAAGCAAGGGGTCTGGTACACGGGTGATCAATTAGTAATATCAGGGGAGTTCAGGAAACAGGTCTGGTCAGGTATGTGGCTTAGCACCGTAATGCAGGAGCATTGCTGAATGGGGCAAGGAGAGCTTGATTATAGCAGGAGGGTGTGATGTATGTTTGGGCTTTGTGCTTTAACTGTTTGTGTTCTGCAGAACATGGGGCAGCACTTTATATGTGACTGCCTGAGCACAGATGGTACGCAAGATACAGTCAACAGTGTGGGCATGACACAGTCAGCAGAGTGGGTATGACACTATATGAACGTACAGCTTTTTCCTTCTTGTCAATGGGGCCAGCCAAGAAGGAGGCTTGTTAGAAAAGCTACTGGTCTTACTTCCAATCTTTTGGATACATTAACTAAAATAATTCAAAGCTGAAAATTATTCGATGCAAGTTTTTATTATACAAATCGAATAAATATCATTAAATACTTCCAGAGTCCAACTCACCGTGCCAGAAAAGAAACTTCAATTTGACAAATTCCTGTCCAGTAAGTCCTTACACAAAATTCCGTTTAAAGTTTATAAGAAATTCTTTAAATTTATATTAAAAAAAATCGAGTTTTTGTGAGTTTGCAAATCGGTTGATCTTCAAGTTTGAACTTTTCAGACTGAATAGACTTCATTAAAAGAGATTAAAAAGTAGGGGGAAAAATGGGTTCTTATTGTGACCTCGATTGTGTCTCCATAATAGAGTTCTCATTATAATAATTACATCCCATTAAAATGTCAGAACGGTCTTATAAGATGCTGACGGAAACGTCCCTCTTATTGCAAACTTGCTGAATTAAGATTAGAATTTACTTTGAATCACCTAGATCTACATATAAAATAATTTGTATAATAAATGTTAATTTTTCTAAAGTATATCTGTCAGAACGCTTGTGTCGGAATATGGTTCTAAGACTGGACAAATAATACGGAGAGTTTGTACATTTTGAAAAGTTGGACGTTTCCACTTTGATGAGAGACGTCCTTTTTTTTTTAATTAGCCGACCTAACGTTGACACTTAATTCAAACTAATATAGATAATGGAGCAGCAACCTCCGTCATGTTTGAATACATTCTCAAAATGTAAATCTCCTCCTGCAGTCCTGGCTGTAAACCCTCTATGCTACCAGTGAAAATCAAAGGGAAATTTATCAAGTCGACTCTGAAGTGTAATCAGTAACATACTCATGCCAAAATGCACTTATTAGGCTTTATACAGGGCCTGTCCTAAGGCTGGGGTCAGGGGAGAGCACTACGTGTGCCCGTACTGATGTGCCTTCCGGCGTTCGTCATAGTGTCATGACGCCGTGAGGGGGCCGGCCTCAAGCTGTTGCGCTAGCATGAATATCACACGCACCACGGCCGTGCTGCATGCGTGCAGCAAGCCTCCTCATCAAAGTGCCAGGACGTGCGTTGACGGCGCTGCAAAGTGCGATCCTCCATAGGAGGATCGAGCCTTGCAGCTCTGAGGGCACCAACTGCGCTCAGCGAGGTGGCCAGATGGGCGTCAGACGCGCGCCAGAATGGAAGGAACCTCCACTCACAAGGATGTTCCTTCCGCTCTTCAAAACGCTTGTCTGACCTAAGCCTAAAAGGTCACAATCTACTCTACCAACCCGGAATGAACTGGGGTTGCTTCGCTTTGTCAGGTCTACACTCAGCAAAGTTATGTGCCCCAAAAATGAGGTCAGCTGACTCCCCAAATATACTGAATGAGCAGGTTTTTCTGTCAATGGGTTTTTTCTTCCCTGATGGCACAGCAGGCATATTCCAATTCCAATTCCATATTCCATTCATCGGGCTCAATTTGTGCAAGAGTGGTTCCGGGAGCATGACACATTATTTTACACATGGGTTGGCACCCACACAGTCCAGATCTTAGCCCCATTGAGAACCTTTGGGATAATGTGACATGTTAAAAGAGCTAAACTGGCCGTCACTGGAATCTAGACGCACCCTTCACCTTTCCAACCGGGTGTTCAAGAGCTTTTCTGGGAAGCTGCCACCCTACCTGAACAGACTGCTTCCCCCAGCAGTTCCCTCATCCTATAACCTCCGATCCAGGACCAGCACCTTACTTGCAATACCACAATACAAAAAGACAGTGGCTCGATCCTCATTTTCCTACAGAGCACCACAGTTATGGAATAACCTCCCAGATGCCATCAAATCTTTCCCCAGTCTAAAGTCATTCAAGAGCTCCCTATTAACATACCTCAGTACAGAATGCACCTGTAAACATGTAACATAATGACTATATAGAGAATGCACCTGTAAACATGTAACATACTGACTATATACAGATCAGGGGCGGATCCAGAGACTAGTCTCGGGAGGGGCACTGACAGAAAATAAGGTGTTTTAGCAGAGAGTCCGACTCACGAGAATTTACAGAGGGCCCGGCTCACAGGAGCTTACAATCTAGAGGAGCAGAGGGCCCGGCTCACAGGAGTTTACAATCTAGAAAAGCAGAGGGCACCCAGGAGCTTACAATCTAGAGGAGCAGAGGGCACCCAGGAGTTTACAATCTAGAGGAGCAGAGGGCACCCAGGAGTTTACAATCTAGAGGAGCAGAGGGCACCCAGGAGCTTACAATCTAGAGGAGCAGAGGGCACCCAGGAGTTTACAATCTAGAGGAGCAGAGGGCACCCAGGAGTTTACAATCTAGAGGAGCAGAGAGCCCCCAGCTCACACATGGATTTGCCCCAGCTCATGGATTTGCCCCAGCTCATGGATTTACCCCCAGCTCATGGATTTGCCCCAGGTCATGGATTTGCCCCCAGGTCATGGATTTGCCCAGCTCATGGATTTGCCCCAGCTCATGGATTTGCCCAGCTCATGGATTTGCCCCCAGGTCATGGATTTGCCCCCAGGTCATGGATTTGCCCCAGGTCATGGATTTGCCCAGCTCATGGATTTGCCCCAGGTCATGGATTTGCCCCCAGGTCATGGATTTGCCCCCAGCTCATGGATTTGCCCCCTGCTCATGGATTTGCCCCAGCTCATGGATTTGCCCCCAGCTCATGGATTTGCCCAGCTCATGGATTTACCCCCAGCTCATGGATTTGCCCAGCTCATGGATTTACCCCCAGCTCATGGATTTACCCCCAGCTCATGGATTTGCCCAGCTCATGGATTTACCCCCAGCTCATGGATTTACCCCCAGCTCATGGATTTGCCCAGCTCATGGATTTGCCCCCAGCTCATGGATTTGCCCAGCTCATGGATTTGCCCCCAGCTCATGGATTTACCCCCAGCTCATGGATTTACCCCCAGCTCATGGATTTGCCAGCTCATGGATTTACCCCCAGCTCATGGATTTACCCCCAGCTCATGGATTTGCCCAGCTCATGGATTTACCCCCAGCTCATGGATTTACCCCCAGCTCATGGATTTACCCAGCTCATGGATTTGCCCCCTGCTCATGGATTTGCCCAGCTCATGGATTTACCCCCAGCTCATGGATTTGCCCAGCTCATGGATTTACCCCCAGGTCATGGATTTGCCCCAGGTCATGGATTTGCCCAGCTCTCACCTGGATATTGCTCCAGGCCTCCAGCTCCGGTGTTCAGGGGACCCAGATGCCGCCGGGCAGCGCAGGAGCGCCTGCCCGGTCCTGAAGAGTGCGTCCTTGTAAAGGGGAGGCGGCTGCGTGCGTGCGCAGGTCACGCGGTCCGGCCAGTCAGGTGGTACAGAGACTCAGTACCACCTGATTAGCCGGACCACGTGTGACCGGCTGCGCCTGCACGCAGCCGCATCCCCTTTACAAGGACGCACTCTTCAGGACCGGGCAGGCGCTCCTGCGCTGCCCGGCGGCATCTGGGTCCCCGGCTCAAATCTCGGGGGGGGCAATTGCCCCGTTGCCCCCCCCTGGATCCGCCCCTGATACAGATTGCACCTGTAAACATGTAATATAGTGACTATATACAGAATGCACCTGTAAACATGTAACAGTGACTATATACAGAATGCGCCTGTAAACATGTAACATAGGGACTAGTGAATTTATATATTTATTTTCTGTGTTAATCTGTATATTTGTGTTTTCTTTCTAATGTCTTACATTTAATTAATTAGTATTTCTGTAACGACTGTAACAATTCAATGTTTTTGAACCCAGGACATACTGAAAACTAGAGAAATCTCAATGTATCCTTCCTGGTAAAATACTTTATAAATAAAGGAGAAGACTTTACGCAGCGCTGCAACTCTCCCGTCATCAATACAAGATATTGACCACAAATTAATGCCACGCTGGATGGTAATAAATACTGTGACATTGCATGAGCTTATCGAAACGATGCCACGTTGAACACGGGACATAATCTAAACAAAAGTGGCCCAACGATATATTAGAGTGTGTCATTTTTTTTTGTCCAGGCAGTTTATAAAGGATACACATGTTATATATATATATATATATAAATAGAAATGTTCAGGGTCACTTGCGGGCCTCCCCTAAATAGAGAGTTCACCATAATTTGATCGTAGGTGATCCACTGTTGTTCTCTGAAGCTCTCTAAACTAAATCCCTGTTCTTTCAAACTAAGAGTATGGTTAACGAACAACACCTATAGCAGGGCTTGATAACTGACAGCCATCCATATGATGCAGGGACGTGCAGTCAGGGGGGCAGAGCCTCCCCTGCCATTCCAGTAAATGAATGTGCTCATTGTGCTGTAATGACATGTATTGTGTGTATATTTAAACTGTAAATAAAATGTTATTTATTGAAAAAAGTTCTCATACTCACCTGCTTCCTCGCTGCTTCTCTGTCCTTTTTTTGCCCTGCACTTTGCTGGTTGCTGTGTGTGTGTGATTCACTACACAGACAGCAGGGGCAGCACTGAGCCAGCCTAGCCTACGCAATTTGCGCATATATCTGGCTCTGATACTAGCCAGAGCCTCACCAGCCACTGACCTCACCGCACGTCACTGATATGATGATGTCCACAATTCCCATAATTCTTTCAATGCAACAAATGGGCGGTGAATCATGGGAGTTGTAGTTCAGAAACATCTGGGGCCAGGAGTCTGACAGCCCTGGACTATAGTAATCAGATACAATATGTGACTGTCAAGAAAAAGTGGATACTGTGTGTAAACACAAACTGATCGTAAGCAAGTGGGATATGTGTAACCAGTGAAGTAATCATTTTAATCAGATTTCTCACTACAATAAAAAGTAATAATCTAGCACACTAGCAATTTAGAAGAAATACAGGAATGTCTGTTGGTTACGGTTTCATGCAAACTGACAACTATATTGATCTGAAAGCTGCTTCTAAACATTTAAAATAATGTGAAAAGTCAAACGTACCATTATTACTTTTTTCCCGTTATAATGGCTCCTTCTCTGTGAAAGCGGATACAAAAAAAGTTCTGCCTGAGCGCAGTAATTATCAATCCAGTCATACACAGAAGTAACAAAGACCAAACATGGTTTAACCCCTTCACCACCAAGATCGAGATAACTCAGATCTTCAAAGGTACCATCAGGAGCCCGATACCGAGTTATCTCAAGCTGCTAATGAACAGGAAACACCAACTTAACCACTTCGCTGCTGAGGACGCGCTGAGCGCGTCCTCAGCATTCCCGCTGGTGTGCTGAGGACGCGCTGAGCGCGTCCTCCCATTGGGGTCAGCGTTCGGCCGGGTTCCGGACGATCGCTGGCCCCTCCGGTGCGGGCTGACATCCTGGATGTCAGCCCGGCATCCGGAACAGCAGCCGCCAGAATTAGGTGTCATCGCGGGGGCGCGATGACACCTAATTCAGGCGCCCCCCCCGCATGTGCGGAGGAGGCGCCTGAAAGGGAGGGGGGAGGTCCTTCGGACCTCTCTCCCTCCCGATCGGCGGCTCTGCGGGGGTTAACCCAGGCATCATTTGGAAGGGCACAGTCTGCCCTTCCAAATGATGCCTGGCATTAACCCCTGGGGAGCTGGATCGCAAATCGGCGCTGAAAAGCGCCGGTTCGCGATCCTTTCCCGGAGCTGGCCGACATCTTGGATGTCGGCCAAGCCTCCGGGAACTCCCCCTGAGGACTGGCGTCATCGTGCGTAGCACGATGACGCCAGTCCTGGACTTAACCCTTGACTGCCACCAACGGTGGAGATAGGGAGTTCCAATGAACTCCCTATCTCCCGATCCGTGGCAGCTAGGGGTTAAATTTTGGTATGGTTGGATCGGCCAGAGCATGGCCGTTCCAACGATACCAAACATGAAAGTGAAAAATTTTGTAAAAAAAAAAAAAAAATTAAAAATAAAAATAAAAAACAATTAAAAAACAAAATTAAAAAAAAAAATAAACACTTTTTTTTTTTTTTTTGGTTTGTTAATGCAGCAATATTGTTCCCATTTCAATTATAATGTGAACAATGATGCTGCACTAACGATTTTTGTATGCGGTGCGTTTGTTAAAAATAGTGTCATTTTCCCCAAAAAAAAATGTAACGAGACCCCATCTCTAATTTTTTTAACAAGCGCACCCCATACAAAATATAACCGCAATTGCTCGTATGTTAAAATGTGGAAAAAAACACTTTACACGTTGTAAATTATTGAAAATACATATTTTATTGCATTTTTTGTTATAATATACAGACATGACATAACGTATACATATAATAATGACATATTATGAATCTGCCGAGTCTGACGGAAAGAACGATATATAATATGTCTGGGTCATATACTAAAATAAGCCTTCAAAACACGTTTAAACATGATGCGCAAAACAGGTAAAAATGACCTCAGCACAGGGGCGGGAAAAGCCTCAGCAGCGAAAGGGTTAAATTCGACACAGGCTACCGCTCATTCTACCTAATGCCGGAATTATTCCGACATCAGTTGTTAAATATTTAAAAAAACATGATGGAATGATTTAGTTACTGGTCGGGAATGGGTTAAACAGCACAGATATCTAGTCAGCTATAAGTTCCTTTTAAATTAGTGGATATATATATATAGATATGAAACACCAAGAAAGAGCACTCCATATTATTGACCACCTTCTCCCATCATTTTCTGTGAAAAAAACCCACAGTTTTAAAAATGCTCAAAAAAACCTGACTGAGGTAAGATGATGGGGATTCAGTTCACAAAGTTAAGATCATAATTTGCTTAAGCCTGTCACAGTCGCCGATGTACCACGTCTTTGACAGGTCTTATCTAACTTGAACGAATCTGCGCTTGCAGGATCAACTCACCCTGGAGCTCCCCGGCAGCTCGAGGCCTTCATAGGCTGTCATGGTGGAGCACCTGTGACCAGGGAGGGGTGCATACTACCAAATGGGAGTTGTCAGCTCTATATATATAAAATACAAAACAGCAAAAGGTTGCACTCAACCTCAAAACTAAGCGGGTGCATCTAAGACATCAAATGCAACACACCGAGAAAGAGCGCTCCATATTATTGACCACCTTCTTCCATCATCTGTGAAAAAAACATGATGTCTTAGATGCACCCGCTTAGTTTTGAGGTTGAGTGCAACCTTTTGCTGTTTTGTATTATGTATATATATATATATATATATCTTTACACTAATGCATTTTTAAGTCTGAAATGTCAGATCTATTGATTTCACATATAGCACATAGCAGAAATTGTAGATTCTTGCTTCTTGTCAAAGAAACCATAAATATTTAATTGATAAAAATGCACAACATGCTACAAAAAAAAAAAAAAAAATGGAAAGCCCGAAAGACCGCACAGCGAGAGCTTGTATCATGCTTTGTGATCAACAGCACTTTATTATACTAGTCAGAATATAATGTAGCATTTTTATTCCTAACGCTCGAATTGCAGATTGTAATATCTAAGACCATAAAGCAAACATATTAATGAGCAGGAAAACCTTTGGCCTTTCTTTTTTTTTACATAGTTACATTTAAGATCCATGGAATTTAAACAATGTGGCTATTTTTATATGTGTATTTAACATAGCTCCTAGAAATCACATGCCATAACATAGCTCCTAGAAATCACATGCCATAACACAGCTCCTAGAAATCACATGCCATAACATAGCTTCTAGAAATCACATGCCATAACATAGCTCCTAGAAATCACATGCCATAACATAGCTCCTAGAAATCACATGCCATAACAGCTCCTAGAAATCACATGCCATAACAGCTCCTAGAAATCACATGCCATAACATAGCTCCTAGAAATCACATACCATAACATAGCTCCTAGAAATCACATGCGATAACAGCTCCTAGAAATCACATGCCATAACATAGCTCCTAGAAATCACATGCCATAACATAGCTCCTAGAAATCACATGCCATAACATAGCTCCTAGAAATCACATGCCATAACAGCTCCTAGAAATCACATGCCATAACAGCTCCTAGAAATCACATGCCATAACATAGCTCCTAAAAATCACATACCATAACATAGCTCCTAGAAATCACATACCATAACATAGCTCCTAAAAATCACATGCCATAACATAGCTCCTAGAAATCACATGCCATAACATAGCTCCTAAAAATCACATGCCATAACATAGCTCCTAGAAATCACATGCCATAACAGCTCCTAGAAATCGCATGCCATAACATAGCTCCTAGAAATCACATGCCATAACATAGCTCCTAGAAATCACATGCCATAACATAGCTCCTAGAAATCACATGCCATAACATAGCTCCTAGAAATCACATGCCGTAACATAGCTCCTAGAAATCACATGCCATAACATAGCTCCTAGAAATCACATGCCGTAACATAGCTCCTAGAAATCACATGCCATAACATAGCTCCTAGAAATCACATGCCGTAACATAGCTCCTAGAAATCACATGCCATAACATAGCTCCTAGAAATCACATGCCATAACAGCTCCTAGAAATCGCATGCCATAACATAGCTCCTAGAAATCACATGCCATAACATAGCTCCTAAAAAACACATGCCATAACATAGCTCCTAGAAATCACATGCCATAACAGCTCCTAGAAATCGCATGCCATAACATAGCTCCTAGAAATCACATGCCATAACATAGCTCCTAGAAATCACATGCCATAACATAGCTCCTAAAAAACACATGCCATAACATAGCTCCTAGAAATCACATGCCATAGCAGCTCCTAGAAATCACATGCCATAACAGCTCCTAGAAATCACATGCCATAGCAGCTCCTAGAAATCACATGCCATAATATAGCTCCTAGAAATCACATGCCGTAACATAGCTCCTAGAAATCACATACCATAACATAGCTCCTAGAAATCACATGCGGTAACAGCTCCTAGAAATCACATGCCATAACAGCTCCTAGAAATCACATGCCATAATATAGCTCCTAGAAATCACATGCCATAATATAGCTCCTAGAAATCACATGCCATAATATAGCTCCTAGAAATCACATGCCATAATATAGCTCCTAGAAATCACATGCCATAATATAGCTCCTAGAAATCACATACCATAACATAGCTCCTAGAAATCACATGCCATAATATAGCTCCTAGAAATCACATGCCGTAACATAGCTCCTAGAAATCACATGCCGTAACAGCTCCTAGAAATCACATACCATAATATAGCTCCTAGAAATCACATGCCATAACATAGCTCCTAGAAATCACATACCATAACATAGCTCCTAGAAATCACATACCATAACATAGCTCCTAGAAATCACATGCCATAACATAGCTCCTAGAAATCACATGCCATAACATAGCTCCTAAAAAACACATGCCATAACATAGCTCCTAGAAATCACATGCCATAACATAGCTACTAGAAATCACATGCCATAACAGCTCCTAGAAATCACATACCATAACATAGCTCCTAGAAATCACATGCCATAACATAGCTCCTAAAAAACACATGCCATAACATAGCTCCTAGAAATCACATGCCATAACAGCTCCTAGAAATCACATGCCATAACAGCTCCTAGAAATCACATGCCATAACATAGCTCCTAGAAATCACATGCCATAACATAGCTCCTAGAAATCACATGCCGTAACAGCTCCTAGAAATCACATGCCATAACATAACTCCTAGAAATCACATGCCATAATATAGCTCCTAGAAAAAACATGCCATAACATAGCTCCTAGAAATCACATACCATAACATAGCTCCTAGAAATCACATGCCATAACAGCTCCTAGAAATCACATACCATAACATAGCTCCTATAAATCACATGCGGTAACAGCTCCTAGAAATCACATGCCGTAACAGCTCCTAGAAATCACATACCATAACATAGCTCCTAGAAATCACATGCGGTAACAGCTCCTAGAAACCACATGCCATAACATAGCTCCTAGAAATCACATGCGGTAACATAGCTCCTAGAAATCACATGCCATAACAGCTCCTAGAAATCACATGCCATAACATAGCTCCTAGAAATCACATGCCATAACAGCTCCTAGAAATCACATGCCATAACATAGCTCCTAGAAATCACATGCCATAACAGCTCCTAGAAATCACATGCCATAACAGCTCCTAGAAATCACATGCCATAACATAGCTCCTAGAAATCACATGCCATAACACTCCTAGAAATCACATGCCATAACATAGCTCCTAGAAATTTGCCATAACAGCTCCTAGAAATCACATGCCATAGCAGCTCCTAGAAATCACATGCCATAAGCTCCTAGAAATCACATACCATAACATAGCTCCTAGAAATCACATGCCATAACATAGCTCCTAGAAATCACATGCCGTAACAGCTCCTAGAAATCACATACCATAACTCCTAGAAATCACATGCCATAACAGCTCCTAGAAAACATGCCATAACATAGCTCCTAAAAAACACATGCCATAACATAGCTCCAAGAAATCACATGCCATAACAGCTCCTAGAAATCACATGCCATAACAGCGCCTAGAAATCACATGCCATAACAGCTCCTAGAAAACACGTAATAACATAGCTCCTAGAAATCACATGCCATAACAGCTCCTAGAAATCACATGCCATAACAGCTCCTAGAAATCACATGCCATAACATAGCTCCTAGAAATCGCATGCCATAACATAGCTCCTAGAAATCACATGCCATAACATAGCTCCTAGAAATCACATGCCATAAAAGCGCCTAGAAATCACATGCCATAACAGCTCCTAGAAAACACATGCCGTAACAGCTCCTAGAAATCACATGCCATAACAGCTCCTAGAAAACACGTAATAACATAGCTCCTAGAAATCACATGCCATAACAGCTCCTAGAAATCACATGCCATAACAGCTCCTGATAACAGCTGCCTAGAAAACACATGCCATAACATAGCTCCTAGAAATCACATGCCATAAAACAGCTCCTAGAAATCACATGCCATAACAGCTCCTAGAAATCACATGCCATAACACAGCTCCTAGAAATCACATGCCATAACACAGCTTCTAGAAATCACATGCCATAACATAGCTTCTAGAAATCACATGCCATAACATAGCTCCTAGAAATCACATGCCATAACAGCTCCTAGAAATCACATGCCATAACAGCGCCTAGAAATCACATGCCATAACAGCTCCTAGAAAACACGTAATAACATAGCTCCTAGAAATCACATGCCATAACAGCTCCTAGAAATCACATGCCATAACATAGCTCCTAGAAATCACATGCCATAACAGCTCCTAGAAATCACATGCCATAACAGCTCCTAGAAATCACATGCCATAACACAGCTCCTAGAAATCACATGCCATAACATAGCTTCTAGAAATCACATGCCATAGCAGCTCCTAGAAATCACATGCCATAACATAGCTCCTAGAAATCACATGCCATAACAGCTCCTAGAAATCACATGCCATAACAGCTCCTAGAAATCACATGCCATAACACAGCTCCTAGAAATCACATGCCATAACATAACTCCTAGAAATCACATGCCATGACATAGCTCCTAGAAATCACATGCCATAACAGCTCCTAGAAATCACATGCCATAACATAGCTCCTAGAAATCACATGCCATAACAGCTCCTAGAAATCACATGCCATAACATAGCTCCTAGAAATCACATGCCATAACAGCTCCTAGAAATCACATGCCATAACATAGCTCCTAGAAATCACATGCCATAACATAGCTCCTAGAAATCACATGCCATAACATAACTCCTAGAAATCACATGCCATGACATAGCTCCTAGAAATCACATGCCATAACAGCTCCTAGAAATCACATGCCATAACATAGCTCCTAGAAATCACATGCCATAACAGCTCCTAGAAATCACATGCCATAACATAGCTCCTAGAAATCACATGCCATAACAGCTCCTAGAAATCACATGCCATAACAGCTCCTAGAAATCACATGCCATAACATAGCTCCTAGAAATCACATGCCATAACAGCTCCTAGAAATCACATGCCATAACATAGCTCCTAGAAATCACATGCCATAACAGCTCCTAGAAATCACATGCCATAGCAGCTCCTAGAAATCACATGCCATAACAGCTCCTAGAAATCACATACCATAACATAGCTCCTAGAAATCACATGCCATAACATAGCTCCTAGAAATCACATGCCGTAACAGCTCCTAGAAATCACATACCATAACATAGCTCCTAGAAATCACATGCGGTAACAGCTCCTAGAAATCACATGCCGTAACAGCTCCTAGAAATCACATACCATAACATAGCTCCTAGAAATCACATGCGGTAACAGCTCCTAGAAACCACATGCCATAACATAGCTCCTAGAAATCACATGCGGTAACATAGCTCCTAGAAATCACATGCCGTAACAGCTCCTAGAAATCACATGCCGTAACTGCTCCTAGAAATCACATACCATAACATAGCTCCTAGAAATCACATGCCATAACATAGCTCCTAGAAATCACATACCATAACATAGCTCCTAGAAATCACATGCGGTAACAGCTCCTAGAAATCACATGCCATAACATAGCTTCTAGAAATCACATGCCATAACATTGCTCCTAGAAATCACATGCCGTAACATAGCTCCTAGAAATCACATGCGGTTACAGCTCCTAGAAATCACATGCCGTAACATAGCTCCTAGAAATCACATGCCGTAACAGCTCCTAGAAATCACATACCATAACATAGCTCCTAGAAATCACATGCGGTAACAGCTTCTAGAAATCACATGCCATAACATTGCTCCTAGAAATCACATGCCGTAACATAGCTCCTAGAAATCACATGCCGTAACAGCTCCTAGAAATCACATGCCATAACATAGCTCCTAGAAATCACATGCCATAACATAGCTCCTAGAAATCACATGCCATAACATAGCTCCTAAAAAACACATGCCATAACATAGCTCCTAGAAATCACATGCCATAACAGCTCCTAGAAATCACATGCCATAACAGCGCCTAGAAATCACATTCTATAACAGCTCCTAGAAAACACGTAATAACATAGCTCCTAGAAATCGCATGCCATAACATAGCTCCTAGAAATCACATGCCATAACATAGCTCCTAGAAATCACATGCCATAAAAGCGCCTAGAAATCACATGCCATAACAGCTCCTAGAAATCACATGCCATAACAGCTCCTAGAAATCACATGCCATAACATAGCTCCTAGAAATCACATGCCATAACATAGCTCCTAGAAATCACATGCCATAACATAGCTCCTAGAAATCACATGCCATAACATAGCTCCTAGAAATCACATGCCATAACATAGCTCCTAGAAATCACATGCCATAAAAGCGCCTAGAAATCACATGCCATAACAGCTCCTAGAAATCACATGCCATAACAGCTCCTAGAAATCACATGCCATAACATAGCTCCTAGAAATCACATGCCATAACATAGCTTCTAGAAATCACATGCCATAACATAGCTCCTAGAAATCACATGCCATGACATAGCTCCTAGAAATCACATGCCATAACAGCTCCTAGAAAACACATGCCGTAATAGCTCCTAGAAATTACAGGCTTCCTGTAGTCATAGCTCACAGTGTTACTGCACGGTACAAGTTTAAAGTATCTCAGGTTCTACTTTCTATATAGCTATATGATCATTTAACCCCTTCCTACCAAGATCAAGTATACTCGATCTGCAAGGCACCTGCTGATACCCCAAATATAGCACATAATCAATATGACGCTCTACTGGAGAAATGCAAAGGAATTCTGTTTATTACATATTAAATTTATATGCAATTGGATCCCAGAACATGTTCCTAAAATGTTGGCATCACATGATGCCTGAAGTGCAAACACTCTTTAAAAGCAGTTGGGGATATCTGCATGCTAAACAAATCCCCAGCAGGATCAACATTGCACAACAGTGCCGCAGTAGCTCTTTTTGGACAGCAGATGGTGATATCGACCTGAGAAATAGGTTATTACAATGAAGAATACACTTTCCTAATGTATAATTCACTAAATTGATTTCCCCAAAACACCTGCTGGTTCCTGATGGTGTTTTACTGGAAAATCCCTTGTTGGTGAAGAGGTGGATATCTCCAAGATCAAGAAAAATTAAAAGGAATCCCTTAACCCCTTAGTGACCAGGTGGTTTTACACAAATCCGTCCTTTAGTGACCGCTACTGTTTTTATGTTTCTGCGCTGTTTGTGTTTAGGTCAAAATTTCCTCTTACTAGTTTATGCAACCCACACATATTATACACCGTTTTTCCCGCCATTAAATGGACTTTCTAATAATAGCATTATTACCATCATATCCTATAATTTACTATAAAAAAAAATATGAAATATGATGAAAAAATGGTAAAAACACACATTTTTCGTAATTTAATCCCCAAAATCTCACATAGCTCCTAGAAATCACATGCCGTAACATAGCTCCTAGAAATCACATGCCGTAACATAGCTCCTAGAAATCTCATACCATAACATAGCTCCTAGAAATCACATGCCATAACATAGCTCCTAGAAATCACATACCATAATATAGCTCCTAGAAATCACATACCATAACATAGCTCCTAGAAATCACATACCATAACATAGCTCCTAGAAATCTCATGCCGTAACAGCTCCTAGAAATCACATACCATAACATAGCTCCTAGAAATCACATGCCGTAACAGCTCCTAGAAATCACATGCCGTAACATAGCTCCTAGAAATCACATGCGGTAACAGCTCCTAGAAATCACATGCCATAACATAGCTCCTAGAAATCACATGCCATAACATAGCTCCTAGAAATCACATGCCATAACATAGCTCCTAGAAATCACATGCGGTAACAGCTCCTAGAAATCACATGCCATAACATAGCTCCTAGAAATCACATGCCATAACAGCTCCTAGAAATCACATGCCATAACATAGCTCCTAGAAATCACATGCCGTAACAGCTCCTAGAAATCACATACCATAACATAGGGAGACTCTCTCCTTTCCAGTGGTGTAAAAAGTAAGTTTCTAGCTCCTATGGTTGGAGAGATAGAGGGCTCCCCCTCCACTTCCTGGTTTTCATTGCAGGCACCGGGGGGCGCCTGCCGATGATGTCACCACGCAGCGTGATTTCTGTTGGAGCCAGCGAGGGAGGTAAGTATCGGCGGGAGGAAGGTTAGGAGCCGCTGACGTACTATGTACGTCTGCCGGTCTAATGGAGACCCGTGGGCAGGACGTACATGGTACATCAGCGGTCATTAAGGGGTTAAAGTAGTTTATTGCACAGTATTATTGAGTAATCAGCTGACAACGACAAAGACTTGGAGTGGTCACCAATTCTGTTTACAGGTTACAAATTAACTATATCAAACACATTTGGGCCGCCGTGATCCAAAAACTATATCAGTGCTGATGTACTTTGAGGAGGAGTCTTGAATGAGCATTCCACCAATCACTGGTAAAACTTCTTAATATGTCAATCGTTTTTCATGCTTCTCCTCACCAACGAAACCAAAAAGAACTAGAAGAAGAGAAGATGACGGGGATTTAAGGAACAACAGAAGTAAAATAAGCTGTAACTAGATTACATGTGCATTAACCCCTTCACTACCAAGCAATTTTTGTTGAAAGAAATGTTATCATATTCATAACACGTATTTGAAACATGTGATGTGAAGTTAACAGTTAAATATAGGATGAAATAGAAGTTCCGTACAGAAATTTTTATTCTGAGATAGTTAAAAAAATAAAATAATGTTAATTTGCTTATTTTTAATTTTTCATGTATTTTTTTTATCCTTTACAGAAATATTGTTGAAATGTAAGATTTTGAGCTCTAGATGTTGTCCCTTATCTTATACAATTTCAAGCGGGGTCTGTATTATTATCATACAGGCAGAAAAGACCTTTGTTTTAGATACAGTAACTGTGATAAAGATAAATAATAAAATGGTGAGATCTCCTGTTTATGGGGATTTGTAGTGATAATAATGAGATATTAGCAATGCAGCTTCCAAAAAATACCAATATCTGTATGTGCTGCATAATGCCTTTGTATGGGAATTACAGTAACACCTTGTATCTGTATGTGCTGCATAATGCCTGTGTATGGCAATTGCAGCAACACCTTCAGGGTGAGTCAAACAGATCCGAATTGCTTGAGAAAGATAACCGAACGCTGAAAATCAGCGTTCGGTTACCTTTCTTGGCCATTCAGCTATTCAGTGAGCAGGCAATTCGACAAATCCTGGCGAATTGCCTGCACATACGGTGCCTGTTCGGTGCCTGTTCGAGGGCAGTGAAATCCCCATAAAAAAGCACTGCTTCGGCTATTCAGAGAACACAAACCAGCAGTGAAAGATTCCCGAAATGCCCTGCCATTCGGTGGTCTCATTCGGTAGGTTTATTCAGGAGAATCCGATAGGCTTCAATGTTAAAAATATTACCGTTTTAATTCAATATCTAATAAACCGTTCATTATAAAATCCTGCAGTAAAGAGTCTCTTTATTCATAGATTTTTTAGGATATTTTAAGCATTTTTCAGAATTTTGTTTTCTTTAAAAGTCCGATATTTTTAATTTTTTTTTTAAGTTTACTTATTTTTTTCTGTAACAGCCCTCTTTATTATCATTCATTGGATCATATGCAAATTTCAGACATTTTCGCTCAGTAGTTTCTTTGCAAACAGTGTTTCACTTTTCAATCATTCATGCAAACTGTTTTGCTAATTGATTCACTGCCTCTTCTGCAGTGTCAGCTTTTTCCGGCGGCTGCGCTGCGTGTGATCTGCTTCTGCTCGGGTTTTTCCGTGGTTTTCGGCAGGTTAATCCAGATGTTTTTGCGGGTTTTCGGAGTGCATTTGCCGGGTTTTGTGGTTAGTTTTCGTCGGGTTTGCGGTAGCTTTTCCCTGCAATTCGGGGGCCCTGTGGTGCTTGCTGATTACACCGCAGGGTCACCAAAATGGGATCGGCAAAAGGAACCGAATTGAAGAGAACGAAAAGTCACTGAACGTGCGGTGACTTTTCGAATCTCTTTGAATTACCCTGCTTGTATCTGTATGTGCTGCATAATGCCTGTGTATGGCAATTACAGCAACACCTTGTATCTGTATGTGCTGCATAATGCCTGTGTATGGCAATTACAGCAACACCTTGTATCTGTATGTGCTGCATAATGCCTGTGTATGGGAATTACAGTAACACATTGTATCTGTACGTGCTGCATAATGGCTGTGTATGGCAATTACAGTAACACCTTGTATCTGTACTGTACAGGGATTTACACTCATTATAACCCTGCTGAATCCTTTCCCTGTACAGCAGTGACACAGCTCTCCCTGTATTCTGCCCTCTCCCTGGTAGCTATAATGCAGCAGTAATCTATTTAAATTTTTTTTACAGTCAGGTTTTGGGGCTCGATTTGCAGATGGTTTTATTTGTCTCCAGGGTGCTTGAAGAGCCATAAAACAAATGATTTAGTTTCTCCACACGTGGCACACAGATCCTGCTTTAAAAAGAGTGAAAATTGTCTTTTGATATGCTAATGAGTGTTTTTCAACACATTACAATGCAAAATTTAGATAACTCGATTTTTGGCTGTGAAGGGGTTAAAAACAAAACCACATTATAAAACACATGCTGCTGTTTTTTTCTTTGTTTTAAGTAATTGCATGTAAAATGGAAAACCAAAGTTAGGTTTTTGATCTCCTGTTTACATTTTGTGGATTTTTCCCATGATGCAAGATTTACCAAAATCTGTGCAAATGTTTTACTTTACTGCTGTGGTTTAGCTTCTATGATATTTAACATTCAGTGGGGTGGAAGAATGAATGTTTAGATAAGGCTGCAGGGGGCAATTGTGTAGTGTATGATACCGGAGATATGAATTGGCAGCTGTATGAGATAAAACAGGGAGCTTAAAATAATTCTAATCTACCCCTTGGTGATGTCCTTTGAATACATCCCACAAAATACAATGATGTGAGTTTGTGATCTACTCATAGACTCCATTCTATGGCCAAAGCCACTCAGTGAGGAGCAAGTGATGGAAAGATACTGGGGGGGGGGGTATACAGCACAAAATATCACACAATGGATGCACTCATTGACACATATAGAGCAAAATATCACACAATGGATGCACCCAGTGACTAATATAGAGGAAAAGATCACACAATGGATGATGCACCCAGTGACACATATAGAACAAAATATTTACTTAACTAAACATACAAGAGAAAAACAAAGCACATGTAAGATATCAGCAACATATAATAAACACAATAAGGACATTTCATTTTATGGGGTTGTGGCCCTTTAAAGGTATTTACATTTTAGCGTTTTTAGCCCATTTTAAAAAATATAACAATTTGAAATGCATTTTTGTGTTTTGTGTTTTTTATTCTCTTGGTAATTCTCTACAATGGGGCAGGCTTAGCCAGTAGAGGTATTCAAGAATGTGATAATACCTTGAGCCAAACAGAGAAATTTATTATAAATTATCATTTCCGTATGGCTTAACTATTTATGACAAACTCAATCAACCATATGCAATTTCTAAGAAAAGCTTTTAACGAACTGCATTCTTTAATAATATAAAAACCCACTCAAACATACTATCTGATTCAGTAAACGTTAAGATTTAGAATTCCAATATGATATAAAACTCCGGGGTTTGTGTCACGGAAGCCGTGAAGGTCAGAAATCAATTACATGTTCAATAAAGAATAGAACTTGTTTGAAGCTCATATCTAAAGAGAGACATATCACTGCGGCTTAAATTATTTTGATAAATCACACTATAATTCCAATGAACAGTTGTTTGTAAGATAACAATGTATTCCGTTTCGTACAAACAGAGATAAAGCTAGGGATTCAAATTAGTTCTTCTCCCGCCGAACCTTTTCTTTTCATCTTTTTTTCTTTGACTGCGATCTTCTATTAAATCTCATTTTATCAATTAAGTACAAAATAATACACTAGTCGAACTGTAATTTAAGGATTCCACTTGCGGGAATTTCTTTCCTTAGATAACAAAGGAATACTTGTACTTTCTCATATATTTATTGTTGCACAGATGTATGTTATGTTAGTGCCATATTTGTAATACTGGCTTCAAGGTTTAGATATCTGATTACATGTTAAAAAGGTAAGGTTGTCCCATGACAGTTTTCCCTCTGCCCCTCACCCCCAGAGTGACAATGATAATGTCACAGGTGGTGTGATTTATGATATCATCAATAAAGTCATGCCTGCTGTCGTCGTTGGTGTTCCTTGGGAGCTCTTAACATTTTGAATTTCTTTTTTTATACAATTTAATTGGAAAAAAAAATTCCTGTAACATTTACTGCATAAATTATAATGCTATTAGAAGATATATTTAATGGGATAATCCGGGGTTAAAATAGAAGGGGGATTGGAAGGATTAAACATTAACCTCCCTGGTGGTAATACTAATCCCGAGTGTGGCTCGGGGTTAAATTTCAATGCCGAAAGCGGTAACCCGAGTCACACTCGGGCTGGATACACACCTGTCCCTGCTGACCTCCCTCTGTCACCTCTGGTCGAATGCGGCTTCCTACTTCCGGGTTCCCGTCGCGAGAAGGGAACCCAGAAGTAGCCTGCAGGATGCCGCGATCGGCCAGAGGTGACTGCAGGGGACAGCGAGGGAGTGCAGGGACAGGTATGTATCCAGTCCGAGTGTGGCTTGGGCCGGGGTTACCGCTTTCAGCAGTGATATTTAACCCTGAGCCATACACGGGATTACCACCAGGGGCTAAATAAATGCACCGATTTTGACATATAAAATATGTCAAAATCGAAGTGGAAGGGAGGTTAATCCCTCTTGACCACCCCCCCCGGCAGCCCAACTCCCTGTTGCTGTTAAAACTCACCTTCTATCCAGTGTAGCACTTTTATTCAGTCTTTTGGACATGACATAATTCTGGCTTACATGAAGCTGGGGTTTGTCCCATGGTTTCAGGGGGGTTGGACGCTTCAGTGAACATCTAGCCAATCCAATGGCTGGGAGGAAGAGGAATAGGAAACCAAATTGGTGGTTGTTTCCTGTAACCGGAGTCAGAAGCTCATGGCGGCCCATGCTTACCAGAAATTCAAGGAGGAACTAAGCTCTTGCTTTTGGATGTGGGGAGAGGGCTGAAGATGCTCAGAGCACTGTGACCACTCACTTTATTTAGCACACAGTGTTGAAAGTGAACAATTCTTGAAGAACGTATGGGAGAAAGAAGACGACATACCACCAATGCCTAAGGGTTAGTAGACCTAAGAGAAGCCCACAGCACTCTTTCAAAGTCAGAAACAGTGACTATCAAATTAGCGAATATCCAACAACAAGTAACCAAACTGAAGAGCTGGTCAGCTCAAGGAACCTGACATCATCTACACCTACACGATAAAGAAACTAACAATGCTGAATGATTGCATAGCAGCACCAATGAAACTGCTGAAAGATATGAAACAGCTTTAGGCTCCCACCCCGACTGGCTAACACAAGACAAAACAATACTAACCATGAAAGGGTTCACAAAATGGAACACTACCATCCAACCACTGACCAACCAACCTGTCTTTCATCAACATAGAAAGTCCTGTATAGGGAAATCCTATTGAGGCAGGGGGTAGTCTTGTTTCTGACATCATCACGCACATGAGCGATAATGAGTGGGTTGTGGGAGGACCCACAGGTAGGGTGTTAAGGTATGTAAACTGTGTTAAAAAAACTACTGTGATTGACGCCAGGTCGGTGCCTAGCCACAGGACTTTGACAACATCCTGGGGACATCCACGCAGGAATGCAGGGATGAGCCAAATGAGCCACCTGCACATTAAGGGTTAACAACTCAATATGCAAATACAGAAAAACTCTAGACTTCAACCCCCTCAGCAACATGATCATGAAAGTATGCGTGTAATAAAGTATAAAAGTGAGGGTACCATCACCCACCTTCTCTACATGGACATTATCAAGCTGTAAACCAAAACTGAGCAGGACATTGACTTATTGTTTCAAATGTCTGTATATCATCACTTGTATCAACAGAAACTGTCAGATTATGCATGATAAATGCATATGTGGATTCATTATCCATAACAAGAAAGATGTCAATCATGGCACAGAACAGATGTTTATTCCTCTTATTGAATATGAATGCAACAAGAGAAGGAGCTAAGAAAATTAGAGATTTGATGTGACTCTTATGTTGGTTTGTTGAGGTCATAAGAAGAGGATGACAACTGAACTTTGACGAGTATTACCCTTATAAGGTAGAGTATGTGAGTCTTTTAATAATCCTCAGTTTTGAGGCGCCAAAACAGCAAGGTCCATACCACTCACTCAGGCACTGACCCTTTGCTTGGCTTTAGAGGGATCATTGGACCTATGGTCTCTTCGAGGAGACACGTTTTGCGATAAAGTCCAACACTTGACTTGCCCAATTCATATGAACTAGACAATAGTGGGCTGTATGTTGTATAAATGTATGGATTGAGGACTATAAATGCTCTGATATAACTGATCATTTGGGGAAAAACCCAGGTTTGTGTTAATTCGTCAGTGAAACCTACTTTAACTTAAATGACTGTCTTAAAAGTTTCACTGAAATTTGCATAATAGCAAAAGGAAGAAGGGCGGTTACACAAGACACGGCATACGAAGGATGTTTGTGTGCAGGGAACTACTGACGATTAGGACAATAGAGCACTGCTGAGGGCCCTTGGCCTAGGAGAAGTCCCATGAAGGTCTCCTAAGCCTTGGTCAAGCCTGCCCCACACTGGCAATGTGATTCTGCATGTGGAGGACAGGCATTCCAAAGCCTCACAATGAGGGGTGCATGATCTCCTATTGTCTTGAAGTGATCTCCTTTTGTCTGTATGTCATGTCTTGCATGTCCATTCTTCTTCCTTTTGCCGATATCTTCTTCTGGACTGGTGACCCTGGACCGTTGGAACCCTGCTCCTCCATTTGCCTTCAAAATAAGAACCACGTAGAGCAAAGATCCTCTTTATGGACATTTTTTTATATAGTGAGTGATTGCCTATACAGGATAAACTGTTTCATAACGAGATTAAACTCAATCGCACCATCTCGCGCTAGATATATTCTCCCTATAATTGTATTTTCGTCCTTCTGTATTATTTCTGAGTCACAGCTACTAATTTAAGAAATTGTCATTAACAATATAAATCTAACAAAGCGCAGGTGATCATTGATGGAGAAATCTCCATAAAATGCCGCATAGCAAATAACGCGATGCTATTAATATATTTGTAAATGATCTCCGTAGACATAAATTGTCTCATCGCGGAATATAGTTCGCTATCTCTTTGTGCCAATCATTAGCAAAAGCTACAATTGCAACGGAAGATACCGGGAGTAGCACATGACATCAGACGCAATCTTTTATCAGCGAAAAGTCAGCTCATTTGAGAGACATTTTTTCCTTCAATTGCCTCTATTAAGCTGTGTAGGAACACAGCCTTTCTGGAGCTTCATTAGCAATCCTGGCAATGTCACAAATGTTATTTTTCTTGTTTAACTTACACAGCAAGTCATTTTGCAGCAATATACGGAACATTATATTTTAATAGCAATGCTCGCAGTGGGACTGAGACAGTTTGACAGTGATACCTAAGACAACCAGATTGTTACATATACATCTCCGTGTATATTGGATTGCAGTGTGTGGTTAAAAAGAAAATGAAAAGAAGAGTAATCACCTTGTTAGTTCAACTCCCCATCAAGTATATTAGTTCGTTACTACCTTACGATTCAACAGTAAAATATAAAAAGACACTGCATAGTGATACATTAAAAAAAAGCAATTATATCTTAGTTTATACTCCTGCACATCATTGTTTTCGGGGAACAATACGCAGTTTTCGGAAACACACAAGGGTTTTTCTCAGGATTACATTTTTTTAAACATAGAAATACCAAATATTAGGTATGGATAGCGGAAATTAGACATGTGCAATTCAGTTCGGACCTGTTGTCAATGGACCAAAATATCGGCAAATTGTATCAATCCGAATTCCGAATTGCTGATGTCCGAATCGAATCGGTTTCTGAATTATAAAATTGAAATAAATCTGAATTTTTCTGATTACAATTGGCCAGGTCTGAGTATTATCAGAAAAATACAAATCTAATCGGAATAGAAACAAAAATAGCCCTAACCTAACCTTACACCTAACCCTAGTACTAATCATATGACAGCCAGAAACTCTAACCCTAGCCCTAACCTAATAATAGCCCTAACACTAACCTAACCCTAGCTCTAACCTAATCCTAGCCCTACCACTAGCCCTAACCTAACTGTAGCCATAATCAAATCCTAGCTCTGATCCTAATCATATGAAATACAAAACCTCTAATCCTAATCTAAACCTACCCTTAGCCCCAGGGCTGCCATCAGAAACATTGTGGCCCCTTACTGAACCAATGCTTGGGACCCCCTTCACATAGCTTCCCATTTCAGCAAGCTAATTAAAACTAAAATGTTACCTTCTCTTCTGCCTACCTTACTATTTAGGGAGTGGGCTAAATCCCTGGTGGACCAGAAAGAGGGAAAAAAGTGTTTCCTGGTGAGAGAGCATTTGGACTTTTCCTCTACCTGGTGCAGACAATACTAATCACTCCCTCAGCGATTAGTCATACAAGCCCTAGGTGCTGCAGTCCAATGGAAAATTTGTGGGTATCTCGGTGGACCAGTCATGGGGAGCATGAAGGGAACCTTACATTTGTGGCACTTAGACAAGCTGCATAGGGTTCGGCAAGAGCCAGGGCCCCTGGAGCCACTGGCCCCATAATATGTAATGGACTGTCATCCCTTGATGGTGCCCCGCACAGGGCTTCTGTCAGATATTTTGGGCCCATTACTGAACCACTATTTGGGGCCCACCTTCCCTCAGCTGCCCAGTTCAGTAAACTAAATAAAAAATAAATCATTTTCCATTTTTTCCTATTCACCTTGTTTCACAGGGACTGAGATAAATTCCTGGTGGTCCAGCATGGAGATAAGAAGTATATCCTGGTAGGAGAGCGTTCATTCTGTACCTCTATCGGGAGCAGATCATAATAATTGCTCCCTCAGTGAAGAGTCAGAGTGCTCTTACCAGCCCCAGATGCTGTGACCCAACGGGAAATTTGTTGGTATCGGCCAGTGGCATGGAGTGGCCCTTACAACTGTGGCTCTTAGACAAGAAGCCCAGGATATGGCAAGGACCAGGTCCCATGGAGCCATGGGCTCATGAACATATCAAGGGCTGTCAACCCAATGGCTGCTGGCCCGCAAATGGAACAGTATGACACTGGCTTATCCTATTTAATATTAAAATACTCTAAAGTATTTAATTTAACAGTTGCACACAACAACATTTGACTTCTGTGACAAATGCTTGGTGAGTTAACGTATTTGTTCTACCAAGCAGAAGTGGGACAGTTGAAAAGGGATGACTCCTATAGTAAATATATCAACAGTCCCATGGTTAATAAGGATAGTTTTAACCTTCAGACCTATATTATTCCCGACTGAGAAGCATCTGCTTACTGAGCAAGGTTTCTTTGAAGCAATTTCTTGTATTTCTTGTTCACATAATGTGCCATGTTTGAGTGACATTCATGGGAACATTTGTTCAACTGATATAACTTCTCCTCCTTTCAGTTCCTCATTATGGAAACTAGTAGGAGAATGGTTTGTGATTAGTAACTATGTGTTCCTTTTAAGATATTAAGAAATTATCGCTCAAAGAGTTAGTATGGAAATTAAAAAGCCCTATTCCACTGACGCTGGTAACAGGGAGCCGCTAACGGAAATAGCATAGCAAGCTGAAAACCCTTAATAGATCCCTTTTACTTACTCTATTCCAGCCAAGAGTGTTACGGGTCCCTTACGGATATACTTATATGATCCCTGTACACAGGGTTGTCCTAATCTTCCGATCCTTATAGTGGTTGGGTTATAGCGACTAAGTAAGAGAACAGACTGAGGCAAGAATAAAGCGTATGTGTAGTCCCGATCAGATGATACACAATAATGCAGAGACAGCGGACAAAACACTGGAGTAGATCACCAGAGCCAAAGGTCTAAACACAAGAGTAATTGATTTCCAAAGCCAGAGGTCTATACACAAGAGTAATTGTTTTCCAAAGCCAGAGGTCTATACACAAGAGTAATTGTTTTCCAAAGCCAGAGCTCTATACACAAGAGTAATAGTTTTATAAAGCCAGAGGTCTATACACAAGAGTAATCATTTTCCAAAGCCAGAGACCACCTGGTCTATAATGGCCACGAAAAGTAATAGTTTTCCAAAGCCAAAGATCAAATCAATATTCAATCAGAAACACTTGGGAGCACTGTGGGAGTGTGAGAACACGACAGCGCGCTGGTCTGGGCTTACTGAATGGCTTACATACCAGATCACGTGCTTTCTTAATGTGTCCTGCCCCTCCGGGCATCACGTAAACGGCGCCGGTGTGCATTTTATCCCACACTCGGCAACCGAGCAGCGTGGAGTACACTGCTGGGCGCCGGAGGTACGTGACAAAGAGGCTGTATTAGCAGGTCAAGTCGGAATATTTGGGACCTACTTGAAAATACCAGCATCCTTCTACGACCACTAGTATCAGCTCCTGCAGTTTATATGATTTGACGGAGCCAAACGTGACCCTGCGTGAGCTCTGAGCAAGGTCATGTGAGCAGTTTTACACTGAGGCACAAACTGTTAATTTCCAGTATTCCACTGCATGCAGCCAAAGAGGCAGAGGATCGCTATGACCTATACATCCCAAGATCAGGGGTAAGTGCAGACTTTTTAGATGTATTTTTTTCAGTGTTAAGTGATTTTACAAAAGCAAAATCACTTAACACCAAACTCTAAAAACACATATTTTGGCAAACTGTCGTGAGATGAGAATAGTGAGCTGCCATGGAATAGTGCATAGTATAGAAGGCATTTGAAATTAAGGAGTGGGTTGGGTTCTCCATATAGAAAGAGCCCATGTATTCTGCAAGAACATTTCCCCAGTACAGTTTACCAGACAAAATTTCACATTAAAGTCCAATATGTGGATATATATAAAGCACAAGAAAGAGGTTGGAGAACACACAGTATAGATAGGGTTCACAAGTACAGCTCATTGTTTAATGTTTACGAGCAATAAACAACAAAAATATGGGTAACAGTGTTACTTCCTCTACACGACATTGTCCCTAACACTGTATTGACAAAGGAACACTGGTCCTCCTGACACATTTACCATGTGCTGCTCCACAAAAATAAATATCAGGTTGCACTAGTGAACCCTAACTATACTTTGCACTTCCACCATTTGTTTCTTGTGATGTCATATCTACCAATATATCTATTGTAGAGGTAACAGCCCAGCTCAAGACCACCTCTCCAGCAAGGGCACATGACTACCACAGATTACCAGCTTTGTAGCGTATCGTCAATGTCTCTGCTCTACAACCATTGAGAAGAGGATCTGAAACCCATTCAGGACACCTGACCAGGACATCTTTTCTCTACATCTCTGGAGAAGCAAGTTCAAGCTGACCACCACGTCTTGACTCTAAAATTGTGGAAATCAGATACGACCCCGGGCTGATGTCCGCACTAGCAATTGTCATTGGGCAAGATGCCCAATGATATGAGCCTACCACACTATATATAGATTTTAGGTTATTGTTGGTATAGGGTCCCCCATGTACTGTGTTCTCCTTGCTAAGCTACGTCTATTGTTCTAATATATCACTCCCTTGTTCGCATATCGTGTACAGTGCTTCTGACATCAATCTATCTATCTATTATTATTATTGTTATTAAGTGCCAACACATTCTGCAGCACTATACAAGATGCAATGGGTAAAGATAGGACAATTCTACAATACATACAGGAGGCATTCCAGTATTCCTTCCATCAGATACACGTGGATATGAGGGCCCTATTCCCAAAAGAATTTACAATCTAGATGGGTGAGAGGATTAGAAACGGGAGGGGACTGCAGTGACTAGTAAATGCAGGGACAGGTGAGGACCGTTTTTGGGTCAGTCGGATGTCTTGTTACGAAGTCGGTGGTAGGCTTCCTTAAACAGAAGGGTCTTTAGGGAGCGTTGAAAGGAAGCCAGATTTAGGGACAGTCTGATATGCGAGGAAGCGCATTCTGTAGGGTCGGCGCCGCATAAGTAAAGTCCTGCAGTCTGGCATGTGAAGAGGTATTGATGGAGGAAGCCAGGCGCAGGTCATTGTTGGATCTTAAGGAATGGGCTCGAGTGTATTTGGTGATTAGTGAGGACAGGCAGTGAGGAGTGGCATTAGTGAGGGTTTTGTAGGTCAGGGTGAGTAGTTTGAATTTGATTCTGCTGTGGATGGGGAGCCCATGTAAGGATTCACAGAGTGGTGCGGCAGAGAGATGGATGAGATGGATGGTGAGATGGATAAACCGGGCTGATGTGATTAGGATGGGCTGCAGGGGGGAGAGGCGGGGGATAGGAAAGGCCAGTCAGGAGGTTGTTGCAGTAGTCCAGGCGGGAGATAAAAAGCGAGTGGATAAGTTGCTTGGTGGTGTTAGCAGTCAGAAATGGACAAATTTTGGCAATATTGCGGAGGTGATTGCGGCAAGATGAGGAGTGTGATTGGATGTAGGTGCTGAAGGAAAGACTGGAGTCAAGAGTCACTCCGAGGCAGCGAACTTGGGCAGAAGGAAGGAAAGTGATACCGTCATCAATTATAGAGAAGTCAGAAAGTGGAGTAGAGTTAGAGGGGGGAATTAGAAGGAGCTCGGTCTTGGACATATTGATTTTCAGGTAATGAGACGCCATCCAGGCAGAGATCCCAGACAGAGAGTCACTGACCTGAGAGAAAACAGAAGGAGAGAGATTGGGAGTGGAGAGGTAGATCTGAGTGTCATCAGCGTATAGGTGATACTTGAAGCCATAGTTGGTGGAGCGTTTACCCAGTGAGGAGGTAGAGATAGAGAAGAGCAGAGGACCTAGGACTGAGCCTTGAGGTACGCCGACTGACAGAGGCATTGAAGAGGTGGAATTGCCAGCAAGGGATACTGAGAAGCATCTATTAGAGAGGTACGATTTTAGCCAGGAGAAGGTGGTATCACAGAGACCAAGAGATAGAAGGGTCTCTATGAGGAGGGGATGGTCGACTGTATCAAAGGCAGAGGTCAAGTAGGATCAGTCATCTATGTCATCTTTATCTATATCTGTCATGTTTCTCTATCTGGCTAACCTATCAACTGTCCACCTGTCAGTCTGTCTGTCTGTTATCATTATTATCCTAAATCTATTATATAAATATAGTGGAAGATGTTTATAAAAAAGTTTCATGTTTTCTCTGCTAATCCCATTGTAATCCATTGACACATCAATAAAAAGTAAAGTACTCAGTAATATTTGTCCCAAACCAATATGAATAACATCATAATTAGTTACTAATTGTTATTTGATTACATTTCCATATAGCTGTCACTGGAATTACTCACACCAGCTGAAAAAATATAACAGAATGACTTTACAGGTCTATACCCAATTGCACGGAAGAACGTTCTTAATTATAAATGGAGCACTTGCTTAATAACATTTGAAAAAGAAGTAAATTAGGAAAGTTGCATGAATTCAACATACCAATTACTATGTTTATTGAGAAAAAATAAGTAAAGAACTTGTGTACAATACATGTAAATCATTTTGACCTATGGAGGTAAAATCATACACTGGAGCTGCATATTAATGTCATGCATACATGCATTCACATTATTTTTTAGATCTTGATAATCAGTCTATATATTGTTCTACGAAATGTGTTTGGAAATGATTATAACTTATTACTATAGGTAAGAGAAACGTAGGAGAAACAATCAAATATTCAGGATAGAGATTATTTTGCTGAGGATTGATTGACAGGAGAGCATGAGAACCCTTCGATAGGTAAATTTTCTGCTCAACTATTGGACTGTAGTGATAAATTTATTGATTAACTATGACAAAGACTGAATAGAGTTTTAATTAAAGGACTACGACTAAGACTAGATTAAAATTGGTCCCTCCCTACCATTTTCATAAAATTTTTATTTGTCCGAAAATGTCGATAGATTTTATTTTAGTCAAATATCAATAGATTTGCGTCATAGTTTTAGTCATCATAACTTAGTTATATAGAATACAATACCCCAACACAGAGCTTACAGACCTTAGCCTCTATTGGCTCCGTCACAAACTGCGCAGGGAATCATAAAGGAGCTCCCCAAACCTTCTTTTCGCAGGATTAAAAGACAAACAGCAATGGATTTAAAGTTAAAAACATTTATTTGTTTAAAACATCAATGTATATCTATCAGGAGTAGGACGCGTTTCGCCGAAGTAACTTCCTCAGCTGGATATTGAGATAGTTATAGTCTAGTTTTCACCACTAAAAAAAAGGAGTGAACTATAGGGGTTATTCAAAGGGAGCTGAACTGGCCCCGAAATTGCACTGAACAGTGAATTTCCCCGTACGATGCAATTCTGTTGCCATTTGACTATTGCCAGCAAATACGGTGCCTGTTCGACGGCAGTGAACTCCCCATAGAGAAGCAATGGTTAATCTATTCAGAGAACACCGAACAGCAGTGAAATGTCAGTGAAATGCCCTGATGTTCGGTGGATTCATTCGGCAGGTTTAATCAGTGGAATCCCATAGGTTTCAATGTTAATAATATTCCTGTTTTCATTAAATATCTATTAAACTATTTATTCTTTTAATTTGCAGCAAAAAGTCTCGTTATTAATTTTCTTTTTGGGATTTTTTTAGGCATTTTTCGGGATTTTTTTCAGCAAAATTAGTTTTATACGATTTTTTTATACGATAAAATACGATTTTTTTTAAATAGCTTTTTTTTTCTGTAACAGACCTTTTTACTATCATTCATAGGATCTTATATGTTAATTCCAGATGTTTTCAGCCAGTAATTTTTTTGCAAACAGCGTTTAAAATTTTAAAAGTTGCAGTCGTTTTGTTGGGGGTGGGGTTTTACCCCATTTGTCGGATTGTCAACTTTTCCGGCGGGTGGTCGGCAGCTCTTCGGCTTTATTCGGATGCATTCAGTGGGTTTTCAGCGGCTTATTGGATCCGATCTAATGTTTTCTGGGCTTTTCAGATAATTTCTGCAGTTTTGCTGTGTTATTTTTTTTTTGATTCAGCGTTTTTTTGGCGGATTTTTCTTGCACTTCAGGGACCCTGCGGTGAACGTGTTGTCCAAAAAATACTATCCCTTTATCTTTGTGGAGCAGGTGATCTGTGAGGTGTGGCCAAAATTAATAAGCAGAGGAGACTCCCATCCCCTCTATACCTTCTCACCCATGGGAAAGGAATGGGCTAATTCAGTGAAACCTGTCGTAACACCAACACTAGACATGTGCATTCGTTTTAGTACTAAAACGATTTAGTCCGAATTTTGGGATAATTTAGTTTTCGTATGACTCAAGAGAAACGAAACTGCTCAGTACAAAAAACGAAAGAAACTAAAATAAAATGCACTACATTTTAGTTTCAGTCCTTTTTGTGATATTACATTGATGAGTGAAGGAGACCAGCAATGAAGAGCGCAACATCGCAACATCCGAAGTTCTGCACCCTCCACATGCCAATGCAGTAGGATGTTCTATACAGAGAGGGACATTAATTAATGCAGGAGGATGTTCTATACCTTATACAGAGAAAGGTATAAATTGAGGAGGATGTTCTATACAGAGAGGGACATTAATTAATTCAGGAGGATGTTCTATATATTATACAGAGAGGGGTATTAATTAACCCTTTCGCTGCTGAGGCTTTTCCCGCCCCTGTGCTGAGGTCATTTTTTACCTGTTTTGCGCATCATGTTTAAACGTGTTTTGAAGGCTTATTTTAGTATATGACACCGACATATTATATATCGTTCTTTCCATCAGACTCGGTAGATTCATAATATGTCATTATTATATGTATACGTTATGTCATGTCTGTATATTATAACAAAAAATGCAATAAAATATGTATTTTCAATAATTTACAACGTGTAAAGTGTTTTTTTCCACATTTTAACATGCGAGCAATTGCGGTTATATTTTGTATGGGGTGCGCTTGTTAAAAAAATTAGAAATGGGGTCTCGTTACATTTTTTTTTGGGGAAAATGACACTATTCTTAACAAACGCACCGCATACAAAAATCGTTAGTGCAGCATCATTGTTCACATTATAATTGAAATGGGAACAATATTGCTGCATTAACAAACCCAAAAAAAAGAAAAAAAGTGTTTTTTTTTTTTTTTTATTTTTTTTTTATTTTATTTTATTTATTTTTTTTTTATTTATTTTTTTTTTTTTTACAACATTTTTAACTTTCATGTTTGGTATCGTTGGAACGGCCATGCTCTGGCCGATCCAACGATATCAAAATTTAACCCCTAGCTGCCACGGATCGGGAGATAGGGAGTTCATTGGAACTCCCTATCTCCACAGTTGGTGGCAGTTAGGCTAGGGTCAGAGTGGGGCAGTCGGAACGCGCGTGCAGGCGCACTAAATCACGGCGGCAGTAGCAGCACATAACGGCCAATGACGGCCAATATACGCAGTACGTGCGTACAAAAGTGCGCCGACACCACGCAACCGGCAAATGAACGCATTTTTATCAGAACGTGAAACCGCTGCTACAGACGTACAGAGTGCGCTGCGGCCGCATAGCGGCGTGTTTGCGTGATTAGGAGACGTCAGACGCTGCTAGTGTGCGGCCTACATAACGTTCAAACAGCCGGATTTCCCTAGACTTCTTTTTACCCCACCGTCATGAAATACGTCCAGAATTGCGCATCGTCTGACCACTTAAGCGTATTCCGTGAAAAAATGCGTGCGCACGCATCGACGTACATTTTGACGGTGGCTGCAGAAAATGCGCTCATCTGTCCCTAGCCTTAGGGGTTAACTGTAGGACTGGCGTCATCGTGCTACGCACGATGACGCCAGTCCTCTGGGGGAGTTCCCGGAGGCTTGGCCGACATCCAAGATGTCGGCCAGCTCCCGGAAGGATCGCGAATCGGCGCTTTTCAGCGCCGATTTGCGATCCAGCTCCCCAGGGGTTAATGCCAGGCATCATTTGGAAGGGCAGGCTGTGCCCTTCCAAATGATGCCTGGGTTAAGCCCCTGTGCGCCGCCGATCGGGAGGGAGAGAGGTCCGAAGGACCTCCCCCCCCTCCCTTTCAGGCGCCTCCTCCGCACATGCGGGGGGGCGCCTGAATTAGGTGTCATCGCGCCCCCGCGATGACACCTAATAATGGCGGCTGCTGGTCCGGATGCCGGGCTGACATCCAGGATGTCAGCCCGCACCGGAGGGGCCAGCGATCGGCCGGAACCCGGCCGAACGCTGACCCCAATGTGAGGACGCGCTCAGCGCGTCCTCAGCACACCAGCGGTAATGCTGAGGACGCGCTGAGCGCGTCCTTAGCATTGAAGTGGTTAATGCAGGTGGATGTTGTATACATTATACAGAGAGGGGTATTAATTAATGCAGGAGGCTATTCTAAACATTATACAGAGAGGATCCTTTTCTTTTTCAGCCCTTTAAATCCAGTGGCTGTGAGCGCGGAGATCGGCTGCTTGTTATATTATCTCAGTACAATGTATGAGGCTCCGCTGTTACAGTAACTGACTAACAGCGCTCAGAGTTTCAGTAAAACAAGGAAATAATATTGTTCTAACCTCTTATATATAAAAATATTATTTACTAGTTTTACTGAAACTCTAAGCGCTGTGATGAGCAGCAGTCAGTTACTGTAACAGCTTTGCCTGACACGGGGCAGTATTACAATGTTGGTGCTAACTTAACCAGAGCTGTTGTAAACTGAAAACCTCCATAGGCTATAATGGCTCTGGGAAGTTTACAACAGCTCTGTTTAAGTTAGCACCAACTATGTAATATGGCCCACATTGTGCTGACAGTGAGAGATACTGTAACAAGCAGCGATCTCAGCCCTCTGAGGAGCCACTACAATAGTAATTGTATCCATTGGTTTTCGGATGAATGAAATTAGTTTTCATACTAAAGAACTGAAAACAAATTTCTTTAGCAACTAAATAAATTGCATTTTAGGACTAATCCATTAGTGCACATGTCTAACCAACACACATCATTGTTGCCCAAAATTAAACCCAAACGAGGGCAGAAGGAGCTTCCATGTGAAGCTTCTCCTGTGCCTTTCTAGATTTTTCTTTTCTTGAACACCACCGTTTATCGGTGTTCTCATGATGACTTTTGCCGGCATTTGCATCTTGTCAAACCCTGTTGATTATTCAATACACTTCTTTTTATCGTTAACAAATCCTTTCACGAGACAATTTTTTACAATCGTGGTTTATTTTAAAATGTACATCACATTGGCAAATAAATCAGTTCACCAAAGAAACCTTGAATAATTTAATAGATGTTCTTCAGACTCATGCCAGAAAAAGAGGAAAAAAAAGTGACATTTCAATCCATTGCTACGCAGAGCTTCTTATTTTACTTTGTTAAAACAATGTCTTATTCCCAACAGGGATGACCTGATAGTAGAACATGACCAGAAGCTTTCAGGTTTTACTGAAGACTAATGTTAGTTTATATTCCCTATTCCTTTGGGGAATTACTGGTTTTATCGAGATGTATACATGACTAATAAATGCAATCAGCACCAGACAAGCTCTCTACCTACTTTTTTATTTCATAATAAGCACATTCTCTTAAATATTTTTGGGGGTTTCTAAACTTTTAAAATTTGCATCCATTAATAACAAATACATATCTACAATACAATACATATGTCCCTTTCTTAATCCAGAGTCTACTAAAATGCTGAACCAAGCTCTTATTATCTCCCGCCTTGACTATTGCAACCTGCTTTTCGCTGGCCTTAAGAGATCCCAGATCATCCCTCCGCAGTCTGTAATGAATGCCTGTGCCAGACTCATACACCTCACCTCCCGCACCTCTCGCACCTCTCGCACCTCGCCCCTCTGTCAATCTTTACACTGGCTCCCTGTTTCCTTTAGAATCCATTTCAAAATACCGCGCCCTTGCCTACATCTCCTCCCTTACTAGCAGGTGTAGCCCATCTGACCACTTCGCTCGGCCAAAGATCTGATGCTATCAGTTCCTCGTGCCAGCACCCCTAATGCAGGACTTCTCTCAAGTGGCTCCCTTTCTATGGAACTCCCTCCCCCACAACATTAGACTGTCCCTGTCTCTCCAGTCCTTCAAAAAGTCTGTGAAAACACATTACTTTAGAGAAGCCTATAGGCTCACACCATGATCTCCCTACTGTCATTTCCTCCTCTTCCCATTCAGGCCTCCTGCAACCGCCACTTCACCTACCCTATTCTCCCTCACCTAATGGGTCACCCCTCTCCTCTTAGATTGTAAGCTCTCAAGCAGGGTCCTCCCTCCTTCTGTTTCGTGTGTGTAATGTGTATGTATATTTGTTATTCTGTTTCTCCCATTGTACAGCGCTAAGGAATCTGTTGGTGCTTTATAAATAATTGTAACTGTAACAATACAGCTGTGACCAATTCTCTACATTGACTGGACCAGGTGTCATGGTGGATTAGGAGCCCAGGTATTCAGTACCTAGAGGGCAAGCTGGAAAGCGAGGTGTCAGGGCAAGCGGCTTTCAATGAAAGGTCAAAGAAACAAGCAAAGGGTTTAAAACCAGGGAAATCACTAAGAGCTATCCATGGCTCCACCGTGTTAAAGACCATCATTGCATCAGGGCTTTGGCCATCATAGACTTTCCACATGTACCAGCAAAATCTGACATAAAAGTCAGCCCTATTCCAGTCCTCTCCTTTTGATTATTATCCACCCCTTCTTCCTGTATTGTCTATCAGATATCTATACTATATTGCCAAAAGTATTCGCTCACCCATCCATATGTGAGCCAAGGCAGGTGAGCAAATACTTTTGGCAATATAGTGTATGAGTCCTCTAATGTCCTGTTTGTGGGTTCTGTGTACAGTCCAATCCTGGCGCTCTGTGCTTTCCCTCTGTTTCCTTATATATCCCCTTTCCTGCCTCGCCCATTTTCATTTGTTGTATACGTTCCAAAATAAACGCTGTTTATTTCACCATATCGAAGATCTCCAGTACATCCCTGCACCCTGGGCTCATACCCTCGCCCACTGTGGTGGCACGCCAGACAACATATTAATGTTTTATCCCTTACTCTGATGCTCTGCTTTATTTTCTGAGGTAAATAAATAAGAGCTTAAACAAAAGGTGGGTGTGTTTCTACCATATGATGAAGGAACATACGAAATAAAACATAAGAAAAAATAGGTAATCTGTGCTTATTCCTATTATACCGTGTGAAACAAAACACAATTAGAGGCTTTGACTTCGATTAATGTCCATTAAGAGAGTAAGCTCACCCGCCAACGTCAAGGCACCTCTAGTGAGGGTGAGTCCTATCCAAAAATGAAGCCACAGGCTGCTGTGTAGCGAACCATCACTGCTCACGCTGCTTTTCAGTCATGAGGTAGACTGGTGGGCTCTTATTTATGACCTCCCAGAAACAAATCCACCTTGGGATCAAAAAAACAAAGACACGGAGCGGAACAGCTGCAATGATGAACTGGCTGGAGGTACAATAAAACATACATAGTACAAGAGGGGTTGGGTCGCGCCTATTTCCCGATGGGGCGGCTGCAACCACCAGATGTATCCAGCCCAGCAACATGTATAAAACATAAGAAAATATAATATGTCATCTGCGCTTATTCCCATTATACCGTGTGAAACAAAACACAATTAGAGGCTTGAGAAATACCTAATTAGAAATGAGATTAGAAATGAGATTTGACCCTTTTGAAGTAAGAAATTACCCAAAAAAAGCAAAAAATAAGATATACTATATATAGATTGATATTTACATTACGAAATAGGTTGCATCAAGATAAGGAACATACTGTATGCCAATTATGTGGAAATTGTGTAATTTCTGAGTAAAATGTCATTTAGATGACATAGGTAGAAAGTGTCAGGCGTCTGCTGACTAACTGCCTCACATGCTCATTGCGTTCCTCTGAAATTTCTTGACACTTCATGCTCACAAAGGATCATCCTATTTAGTTTTCATACTTTTCTATCTGAAGAACCCGATCATGTAGTTCAAATCTCTGCAGAGGTGACAAATGTGATGTATTCGAGGTCATTTTTCATCAATCGTCTCAACGAGGAAATGGAATTCTTAAAGCAGAGACCAGGCTAAATTCGCGCTGAGAACCATGATTCACATCCAGCCTTAAGCACTATGATCATTTTTATTTATTTATTTATTTTAGAAAATTGGTGTTGCTTTTCCTATGGCATTCTTCCGCCTGACAGAATTTTAAACACAATCACCTTTGTAGAGGGATGAGCCGGAGATAAGAGAGCTGCAGAAAGCCCCTCGAGAACGACTCAAAATTAACATAGCAAACTGATAGGAACGGATCTCTGTGAGCCTTCCGTAATGAATATTCTTCCAACGAAATTGCCTGATGTTCCCTGAACAGTTTTCATAAGAAATCAGCTTTATCTTTAGATTTCCAATTTAATTAAATTAAAAAAAACATACATTTAATTATGATATAGATGAGGTGGCAAACAGTAATTTTTCTTATGCTCTCGTTAAGCTCTCCCTTTACTGATTGTAATAAAATAAAAAAGAGGTATCGTCATGGATCATGACCGGTAAGAGACTGGCTCAATTAAATGTATACCGTAGAACAAATATTTATCATCCAGTGAGTAACATGGTTTATAAGGAAATGCACAGTGTCATAAATATATCTTCTATCTCTATTGCAGGTGAATAATTGTTAGAAATTAGAAGGTCTCGAAATCCTCATTTTCGGAGTTTGCGATGAGAAAATCAACAAATTCATTGAATTTACTGCTGTATGATAATGTCTACACTTCACAATACACAAGTGGGTATTGAGTGAAAAGATACAAACCCAACTTCACAGCATAAACACACGTAAACTCAGGAATCTGGATAGGCAGTAGTATAACACTATATATACAGTATATATATATATAACAGCTAATAAAGAAGGAGTCGGGCACTCAAAACCAAATGTTCAATGGTTGCTGTAGGGCAGGACCTCCTGCAGCAAAATCCAATGTCCTGGTGCAAAACTGCTATAAATGAATCAATATAAAGATGCTGAGAAGGGGAGGCACTCAGGGACTTAGTGAAGATAATAAAATAATAAACTTTATTAAGGTTTACATAAAAGAACCGACGTTTTGGCCCAATAAGGGCCTTTACCTACCTTGATAAAGGCCCTTATTGGGCCGAAACGTTGGTTCTTTTATGTAAACCTTAATAAAGCTTATTATTTTATTATCTTTACTAAGTCCCCAAGTGCCTCCCCTTCTCAGCATCTTTATATATATATAGCTAGAGGTTGAGTGGTTTCTGGAATTAAACCCCTCAACTGGTGGACATGGTCGGTGGGTATGGTGGGACTGTTGCCCACTTTTATTTACAAGTCATAAAGTTGAGTAGCAGCCTGGAGACTTTGATGATAATCCACCACAAATGAGTGAGATTTTAATTCATCCAATAAATGACTGTGTAATAAAAAGCCTGTTCTCCTGTCCTCTTTAACCGGCCATGAATTGATTTCACCACCCAAATATTTTCAGGCGAATCAATGATACGACAAAATTTGGACAAATCAAAGTGATTGTAGTTTTTTGATGAACCGAAAATTACTAAACAAAAGTCTTGTCCATGCTCACGTCTGATGTTGTGCTCAGATGGACATTCAACTTTTTTTGCCACCAAACCAATGGGAATCAGATTTTCTAGAACTGGGTTTTTGGCATTCTTCATGCATCATACAATCGTTAAAATAGTAAATTATAAGGCTATTGTTCATGGAAATAGAAGAGCAATCAAGACTGTTTATTTGTGAATAAAGTTCCATGTTCTTGCAAGATGAAGAAGCGTTAAAAGTGATAAAGGTTGAGGATTGCTGAAGAGCTTCAATACTGGAGTCTGGGGAAAAGATAAAACAAATGGAGGTTTTCAAATGATACATTTTAAAATCTAGTCATCAACAACTGGCTTTCACAAATAGCCTGTGACTCGACTGGCCTGGAACATAAGTGACAGAAACCATTCTACCATTCTACCTTGTCATTTGTTATGTGAAAAAGCCTAACCTTAGCTCATTTTAGTCATCTGTTATATAAATGCTCCTCTATCAAGGTTCTTCGATTCATTTTTAAATCCCATGTTACTCTGTTTCTGAAAAGCTATCCCCTTGGTGGTCACCAAGGACAGGACTTAGAACCCCCCCCCCCCAACACTGTAAACAATAAATCTGCCGGATTCTATTCTTCACTTCGTATTAGAGTATAGAGCGTCCTTTCTACTTTTATTATTTGCAAATGTTTCATCTATTCCCAAAACCGAGTAAATCTTCCATTTTTTAAACCGTGTAGAAACAACGTGACAATAAAATGTGAAGAGGATGTAAAAAACTAATAACAAAAAAGGTTAATGTTAATGGTGTATTTATTGCTACACTGAAATAATTGTTGCCTTGAAGCCATAATTATTTTTCGTTTGAACACTTTCCAACTCTTCTTCCTCTGATGTACTTTGTATTTATTGATTCATCGCACTGGAATATAACCAGTATTTAGGTTTTACAAAGTGTTGCTGTAGAACTTTCCCAGTACAAGCCTTCTGGTAATTGAAATGCGTCTTTGGTGTTCTTATTTTTAATAATTACTATTTCTTGTGGTTGTTATCAAGGCTTTACATTAACCCTTTGAAAACACAGTAGTATGTCATTATTTTAATGATAATAAGTTCTTATATATGGTCGCCTGATGGCTAAAATTATGGTAAATTAAGAAATGAATTCCAAGGTTTCTAAAGTAAAGACCACATTGTCTTGTTTGCTGGGGGTAACCCTAAATTACATAAATTTCCAATTGACAATCGTGGTTACAATTATCACAAATTCTTAAAATTTAACTTTTAATAAGTCTGCATTCTAAAACGAAATCAATTTGAAATGAAGGAGAATTACCTCCTAACGGTGAACACCCTTAAAAACACACACACAATTGAATAATAGAGGTGTGCTAATTTCCTTTGCTAAATTTTAACAATGTTCTTCCCAAGATTTATCTCCGTTTCTAAATAATTCCAGAGTCAACCTTCATAGGTTGATAATTATAGGAAGGTACAGAACGTTGAAAAATTATTAAACAGTTAGGGAATATTAACTTGCAAAATTTTCTAAGTACCACAATATTTTCCCAAGGTTTTGACACAGTCTCTAAATGATTCAAGAAACAACCTACATGGGTTAATTGATGTAAATTTGCAGATAGAGAAAAAAAAAGGTTTTGTTTATCTCAATTTCAACAACATGGAAGCTAAATGTGGAGAACGCTCTCCCTCGGTTTGTTGTAATAAATGAATAGTTCGAGTCGGGCGGGAGTTCCCCTAAATCTGTTCGCTTCATTCTAGCCAAGGAGCTTGCAGATAGGGTATAATTTAGTATAGTTTTGCCAATTTGCCCCTACTTGGTTTCATGAAACTCCACTGCTCTCTATTTCTCAATAGGCCAGAAAACCAACCTTCGTGGGTTGGGGATTATAGGACAGTAAAGAGAAGAGGAGAAGTTTTTACAATACATCCACAGAAAAAAGGCACAATTTAGTGAGCGTTCCCCATCATCTCAATGGCATTCTTGCTTTATACATAGAACACTTCATAACTCCTGATGACGCTACGAGAAAGTAGCGAAACATGTTGAGTATCTGAGAATTTATACTGGTATGAATATATTTAACTGAATGAAGCAAACAGATTTAGGGATCTTGCATTGCAATCAATTTCATACATTATAACAATAAGATGATGGGGAACGCTCACTAAATTGTGCCTTTTTTCTGTGGATGTATTGTAAAAACTTCTCCTCTTCTCTTTACTGTCCTATAATCCCCAACCCACAAAGGTTGGTTTTCTGACTTATTTAGAAGTAGAGAGCAGTCTTTTGAGAATTTGGAGTTTCATGAAATCAAGTAAGGCAAATTGGCAAAACTATACTAAATTATACCCTATCTGCAAGCTCCTTGGCTGGAACGAAGCAAACAGATTTAGGGGAACTCCCGCCCGACTCGAACTATTCATTTATTACAACAAACCGAGGGAGAGCGTTCTCCACATTTAGCTTCCATGTTGTTGAAATTGAGATAAACAATACTTTTTTTTTTCTCTATCTGCAAATTTACATCAATTAACCCATGTAGGTTGTTTCTTGAATCATTTAGAAACCGTGTCAAAACCTTAGGAAAATATTGTGGTACTTAGAAAATTTAGCAAGTTAATATACCCTAACTGTTTAATAATTTTTCAACGTTCTGTACCTTCCTATAATTATCAACCTATGAAGGTTGACTCTGGAATTATTTAGAAACGGAGATAAATCTTGGGAAGAACAATGTTAAAATTTAGCAAAGGAAATTAGCACACCTCTATTATTCAATTGTGTGTGTTTTTAAGGGTGTTCACCGTTAGGAGGTAATTCTCCTTCATTTCAAATTGATTTCGTTTTAGAATGCAGACTTATTAAAAGTAAAATTTTAAGAATGTGTGATAATTGTAACCACGATTGACAATTGGAAATTTACATTATTTTAATGATCACAATCTTTCAGGTGCTGATAATTAGTGTTGGGCCGAACACCCCCGTGTTCGGTTCACATTTGACCACAAACACCTGAAAAAGTTCGACCGCAAACTCGAACACAATTTGAACACAATGCAAGTCAATGGGGCAAGAAAGTTCAAAAATTAAGGTCCCCTCCAAGAGGGCATATATGCAAGATATTGGCCATAAAGGTTGTATGGGGGTCCGGGTACTGCCCTGGGGGACAGGAAACAATGATTTAAAAAAAAAAAGGTTTAACCCTTTCACTGCTGAGTGCTGAGCCATTTCACCGCTGTGCGCTGAACTCATTTTTACTGCTTTTGCTCATGTTAAAACGTGATTTGATGCCATGGGAAATGTTTGAGCAACAAGGATTTTGAAATGTTTGAGCAACAATGAGCGGGAAATGTTTGAGCAACAAGGAGTGGGAAATGTTTGAGCTACAATGAGTGGGAAATGTTTATGTCCCATAGGCTTCAATGTTAAAAATATCCCTGGTTTAATTCAATATCTAATAAACCGTTTATTATTATATTCTGCAGTAAAGAGTCTCTTTATTGTTAGATTTTTTTGGATCTTTTAAGCATTTTTTGATTCTTTTTGATTTTTTTTTTATCGAACTTTCTGCGAACGTCCATAAAAGTTCGAAGTTCGTGAATTTTCGAACAGCCGATGTTTGAATCGAACTTCGAACCGATTCGAACTGGCAGCCCATCCCTACTGATGATAGATATTACCCTGAACATATCTGGAAGAAATATGAAAAAAAATTAGCTGAATGAAAAACGTGGATTGGTTTTCATGAATTTTCAACCCCTTCTCTAACGTGAGCAGTAGCAGACACGGCAGGCACGATCTGGGGTTGTTCTGTATGATTGCAAATGTAATCGAAAGCTTCAAAAGTCACCAAAGTTTTAGCCCTGGGGGCTTAATGCCCAAGGTGATGAAACTGGTTAAAATCGGCAAATCGAATAGGGAATGCCATGATATATTGTGCTTTTCCCAGCCGATGCACAAAGCCACGAGTTTACAGTTCGACCTTCAGTAACTCCTTTTGGCCAGCAGATGGTGAAATCTGCCTGTCAAATAGATTATTACAGTGAGGAATACATTGGGAATACTCCTAAAAATGTCTTACTATAAAAAATATTAAACAAGATATTAATTTTTTGCATTCAAACCTATGGGTTTCGGCTGTTTAAACCTGTCAATTCGAAACACTGAAAATCAGGACATTACGCCGGAATTTTGGTGCAATTCGGCATTCTGTGAATAGTAGACATGATAGTCTTCTATGGGGCAATTTCAATGCTGCTAAATGCTGCCGAGTTGCAGCAAATTGCCCCGTATTCTGCTGCCAAGTAGCTAAATACAGTGTTTGCCGAATTGACAGCTTAGCGAATAGACAAATTGACCTGAATATTTATGTGGAGTATTGTGGGAGGAGAGAGATTTGAGACAGGCATTAATTCCATCTTTATGTGGGATGTTGCTGTATAGGGATTCTACAACCATAGTAACTAATATAGTGTCGGACGGTAGTGTCTGGATATCTCTGAGTTTGTATAGAAATTCTGGCTGATGTTTTTTTTTTTTCTTGTTTTCTCTTTTTTTTTCATGTCTCTTTCAGCCGTCACTGATTTGTGTTTTTGTTTTATTTCTTTTTCCTTTTTTCATTCAAGTTGTATGATCTTATCTCTGTTGTTTTATTATGGGCCCAAGATCCCTCATGCGTTTATTTTCCCATTTTGAACATACCATTTGACTCTCACTTTTTACGACATCTAATACCCCCACCCATAGGACCATTAATGTCCTAATGTTCAATTCTATGAACTGATCAGTAAGCATCCAGACCTGAGGAAGAGAGGAATCCTCTCGAAAGCTCGTCTTTTAAATGTAACGTTAGTCCAATAAAAATGTATCCCTACGTACTGCTATACTCGGAATTTTGGCATCTGGACTAACACGGCCTATCGAATTTACTATATATATATATTTATTCATAAAAATATTCACCTACCATGATCAAATCCCATCGATTGGTTTATGCAGGACAATAATATACATATTACAAATATCAACATCTCTGCCTCTTCTTTGCTGGATTGTGCTTATATTTCTTCACTTCAAATTAAATGAATGAACTCACTACAAATAAATTAACTACAAATGTATTTATGTTTGCGATAATTAAGACGAACCGGTAGAGGTGTCATTTGCATAGGCATTTTGAAGTGCTAATGCATATAGAAATATCTTGGAGCATGTAAACCTTTCAATTAATGTTGTCTAATGAATCATAACGTGTGGAGAGTTTTCTTTTCACATGAAAAATAATCAAAAGCATGCTATAAAATCTTTATCAATCTGTAAAATAATTTATACTAATTAAATAGTCTAATTTGCCTTTTTATTTATTTATTTATTTATAAAGTATTTTACCAGGAAGGATACATTGAGATTTCTTTCGTTTTCAAGTATGTCCTGGGTTTTAAGTGAGCTTTTATCATTTTCTTTTTGAAGCTAATCTTTTTGTACGTAGCATGTTTTCACTGGAGATCCTATGCTGGTGATAGTTACCTTGTCAACCCTAGATCTCTATGTAGTGCTTTTCACAACTAACTCTATCATTACCAACTTGGTTTTCCATAAAACCACTGTCAGGAACCGATGGTTTTATGGAAAACCACCTTACATTAAACATTAAACCTTTAACCTTCAAACAGACACCTAGAGAAACGCACACAAACCTAAACACACATGCATTCACAAAAACACACACCCATACAATGACATACACATACAGTACATTCTAAATGCGCTGGTTTTCATTACAGTGTATTTAGAGACTGTATGCACTATTTGTCTAGCAGAGCACTCCATCTGCTGGTCACTTTCTGAAGTGCATTTAACATTGCGCTGAATATTCTTAGAGAGACTAGGAGGGCTATTCACAAAGTGAGTTTTCATTGTGCTTTTAATTTTGGTGAATTTTGGCACAATTCGGCGATTCCATTTGATCAAAAATATGGTTCATTCATGATTCAGTGAATGTTCACTGTATTGCACTGAAAATAAAGTCACCAAAGCCATTATCGGATCAGGATGTTGGTGATAAGTGCCAAATTGGTCTCTGTGAATTCCCAAGAACTGTAGAAAGAAATTAGGAAATCTATTCTCCTAATATAAGGTTAAATCAATACAGATGTATCTAAATATTAAAAACGTCCTTTAAAAAAAAAAGACTTTTAACTACAAAGGACCACTGACGTACATGGTACGACCTGGGAAAAGTCCCAATAAGGACTAAGGACGTACCATGGTCCTCAAACCCCCCTCCCTCTGTATACCCACCTCTCTGGCCAGGGTCCCACATTGGTCTGACTTCCTTGAAGTCATGAAGGAATGATGTCATACCAATGGTTTTATGTGCCCCGGCCGTCGCTCTGTCGTCAGCCCTGGGTGCGATGACATCAGTTTCAGGCATCATTTAGACCCCTCTCCCTCCCAAAAGACTAAAAGTAGAAGAAAAAGAGGGCCACAGCTGGAAAGGGCAGAGTCTGCCCTTTCCAGTGGTGCCTCTCTTTAACTCCTTAGGTGCCAGATCGAGATTTGGTGCCAATTGACTCTGGATCGCGGTCCTCTCCTGGAGTTGGCAGACATCATGTATGTCAGCCAAGCCTCTGGGGCCTCCTCCACCCACTGACATCGTCGCCATATGCGTGATGACGTCAGTTGGGCAGTTGACCCCCTAGCTGCCGAGTGGAGATAGGGGGTCCAACTTGAGGGTCATTTCATGTTTGGTATCTTTGGAAAAGGACAGAGCAGTCCTTTCCAATGATACCAAACATGACCATGTTTAGTGTAAAAAAAATTTTTTTATATTTATTTATTTAAAAAAAATTAAAAAGTGTTTTTTTAGAAAGCATTTTTTTTTGTCTGGGTCCTATAATACAAAAGGACTTAAAATCACGTTTAAACATGAGGAGTATGAAATGATCAAAATGAGCTTAGCATACAGAGGCTAAATGACTCAGCAGTGAAGGGGTTAAAAATCAAAACTTGTAAAAATTGGGTATTTCTAAACTAAGTACAAAATTATTTATATAGTTCTAAAAAGCGTAATTTTTTCCTCATATTTCATAATTGCTTTTATAATAAATTATAAGATATGATAAAAATTATGGTATTTTTAGTACGTCCATTTAATGGAGAGAAAAATTGTATGTAATATGTGTGGGTTCTATAAACGAGTAAGAGGAAAATTATAGCTAAACACAAACAGCGCAGAAATGTAAAAACAGCAGTGGGTAATTTCGGACTGACAATGATAAAACAGCCTGGTCACTACGGGATTAAAAATAATTAAAAAAATATATTTTAAAAATAAAAAAAGGTATTTTAAAAAATTCTAAAATTACAGAAAGTTCTTTTAAAAAAATTAAAAAGGGTTTGTAAAAAATAAAAACAATAAATTGTATTTTTAAAAAAATAAAAAAGATATTACATTTATTACATTAAAACCTATTAGATTCGCCTGTTTAAACCTGTAGAATTGAAATCACTGAAACCAGGTAATTTCACTGGAAATTCGGTGCAATTGGACATTCTGTGAATAGACAAATCTTTAGTTCTACGGGGAAAATTTTGGTGCCAAATTTTGGTCCACGACCTTTGTCGTGCTTGATGATGGCTTTTTGCTGAAACATTGTTTAGCCAGGGCCAGGGGAAGAATATATGCCACCCTACTCAAAAAACTTTTTGCCAGCCCCCACTCCCCATTGTTTCCACACTATCTATTGTATGTCCACCTAATACGTCTTATGCTCCTCTAAGGTCTGTCTCCCCGATTTTATCCACCCTTAACGTTTCATTCAAAACATAACTTCTGCCGTAGTACCAATGGTTATATAAGCACAGCAGTGACTCCTCCCAACGGCGCCCTAGGCAGCTGCCTAGTTTGCCTAATAGATGCACCTGCCCTGACTATAGTTGTGTTGTCCAATAAACTTGTCTAAAAAGGAGGTTGAATACCAGCTCCAGTTCTTCTTTCGATTTGTAGATTCTTCATCTTATAGAAACTATAACATGTAATTTAAATATGACAAAACCTAATTAAATATATACGGTATAATAAACTAGCTATTATTCCCTTTCTATTTTCTGATAAGTTATTATCGAGATTGACCTCTTCTCTGCTCCATTGTATAGCGAGTCCATCACAATAAGTAAAAGGCCTTCATCAAGCTGTGACTCACAAGACGTCTTTATTTGCTGTGTATTCAAGCTTTTATGAAAATAAGTTTTCTTATTTAACCTCTGAAGCCATTTGTTCAGTCAAGTGATGGTGCAAAATATAGATTGAGATTTCTGATTTAAGTGACATGAGTGATATGAAAAAAGGGCAAAAATGTAATGATTGTGAAAGCAGACTGGATCTTGAAATGTTTTATGCGCTCATCCAACGGACAGGGCTCTTGTTTACGGAGACCAGAAAGGTCATGAGTATTGAATGCATGTAGACAAGTGAAAGGAAAATGGGAAAAAAAATGAAATACTTAATGAATTATACAAAATAACCACAAGAAAAACCTGTAATAGTGTTTATAAGTAAGATTTATTCTTTGTCCAAATAAGAGGGAGATCGTGCCATTTAAAAGCTTATCTTATAAAGTATGTCAAGGAAAATAAAGTGAAGGTGATTCTGGACACAATCAGGTACGTCTTTATTTAACATAATAATATTTCATTTTAACATTCCAGGATAATAAGCAATGTGCCAAATAAGCAATGAGCCTTGACGTTCGGCAGGTGAGCTTACACACCACTGGCCATTCTAGTAAACCAAAGCCTCTAATTATGTTTTGTTTCACACGGTGATATGGGAGTAAGCGCACATGACACCTTTTTTTCTTGCTATGTTTTATACATGTTGCTGGGCTGGATACATCTGGTGGTTTCAGCCGCCCCAGTGGGGAATAGACACGTCCCCGCTCCTCCTGTACTAAATATGCCAAATACTGTAAATCTATTGTAACAGACCTACGTACCCGGATCACATCTGTTAATACCTCTCTCTTGCTATCTATATCCTGTATCTACCTATCTATCCATATCTATCTGTATCTATCCATATCTATCCATATCTATTTATCCATTTCTATCTATCCATATCTATCTATCTATCTATCTATCTATCCATCCATCCATCTATCCATATCTATCTATCATATCCATCCATCCATCCATATCTATCTATCTATCTATATCTATCCATAGATACCTTTCTATCCATATATATCTATCCATATCTATCTCTATCCATATCTATCTATATATATCTATCCATATCTATCTATCTATCTATCTATCTATCTATCTATCTATCTATCTATCTATCTATCTATCTATCCATATCGATCTATCTATCCACATCTATATATCTCACATATAGCTATCTGTATCTATCGATCTATTCCATATCTATCCAACTATCTATCCATCTCTAACTATTCATATCTATCCCATATCTATCCATATCTATCTATCTATATCTATCTATCTATCTATCTATCTATCTATCTATCTATCTATCTATCTATCTATCTATCTATCTATCCATATCTATCTATCTATCTATCTATCCATATCTATCTATCTATCCATATCTATCTATCTATCTATCTATCCATATCTATCTATCTATCTATCTATCTATCTATCTATCCATATCTATCTATCCATATCTATCTATCTCTATCCATATCTATCTATCTATCTATCTATCTATCTATCTATCTATCCATATCTATCTATCTATCTATCTATCTATCTATCTATCCATATCTATCTATCTATCCATATCTATCTATCTATCTATCATATCTATCTATCTATCTCTATCCATATCTATCTATCTATCTATCTATCTATCTATCTATCTATCTATCTATCTATCTATCTATCTATCCATATCTATCTATCTATCTATCTATCCATATCTATCTATCTATCCATATCTATCTATCTATCTATCTATCTATCCATATCTATCTATCTATCCATATCTATCTATCTATCCATATCTATCTATCTCTATCTATCTATCTATCTATCTATCTATCTATCTATCTATCTATCTATCTATCTCTATCTATCCATATCTATCTATCTATCCATATCTATCTATCTATCTATCTATCTATCTATCTATCTATCTATCTATCTATCTATCTATCTATCTATCTATCTATCCATATCTATCTATCTATCCATATCTATCTATCCATATCTATCTATCTATCTCTATCCATATCTATCTATCTATCTATCTATCTATCTATCTATCCATATCGATCTATCTATTCATATCTATCTATCGATCTATCCATATCTATCCATATCTATCTATCTATCTATCCATATCTATCTATCTATCTATCTATCTATCTATATCTATCTATCTATCTATCTATCTATCTATCTATCTATCTATCTATCTATCCATATCTATCTATCTATCCATATCTATCTATCTATCCATATCTATCTATCTATCCATATCTATCTATCTATCCATATCTATCTATCTATCCATATCTATCTATCTATCTATCTATCTATCTATCTATCTATCTATCTATCTCTATCTATCTATCTATCTATCCATATCTATCTATCTATCCATATCTATCTATCTATCCATATCTATCTATCTATCCATATCTATCTATCTATCTATCCCATATCTATATATCTATCCATATCTATCTATCTATCTATCTATCTATCTATCTATCTATCTATCTATCTATCTATCTATCCATATTATCTATCTATCCATATCTATCTATCCTATCCATATCTATATCTATCCATATCTATCTATCTATCCATATCTATCTATCTATCCATATCTATCTATCTATCCATCTATCTATCTATCCATATTATCTATCCATATCTATCTATCTATCATCTATCTATCTATCCATATCTATCTATCCATATCTATCTATCCATATCTATCTATCTATCTATCTATCTATCTCACATATAGCTATCTGTATCTATCGATCTATTCCTTATCTATCCAACTATCTATCCATCTCTAACTATTCATATCTATCCATATCTATCCATATCTATCTATCTATATCTATCTATCTATCTATCTATCTATCTATCTATCTATCATCTATCTATCTATCTATCTATCTATCTATCTATTATCTATCTATCTATCTATCCATATCTATCTATCTATCCATATCTATCTATCTATCTATCTATCCATATCTATCTATCTATCTATCTATCTATCTATCTATCCATATCTATCTATCCATATCTATCTATCTCTATCCATATCTATCTATCTATCTATCTATCTATCTATCTATCTATCCATATCTATCTATCTATCTATCTATCTATCTATCTATCTATCCATATCTATCTATCTATCCATATCTATCTATCTATCTATCCATATCTATCTATCTATCTCTATCCATATCTATCTATCTATCTATCTATCTATCTATCTATCTATCTATATCTATCTATCTATCTATCCATATCTATCTATCTATCTATCTATCCATATCTATCTATCTATCCATATCTATCTATCTATCTATCTATCTATCCATATCTATCTATCCATATCTATCTATCTATCCATATCTATCTATCTCTATCCATATCTATCTATCTATCTATCTATCTATCTATCTATCTATCTATCTATCTATATCTATCCATATCTATCTATCTATCCATATCTATCTATCTATCTATCTATCCATATTATCTATCTATCTATCTATCTATCTATCTATCTATCTATCTATCTATCCATATCTATCTATCTATCCATATCTATCTATCCATATCTATCTATCTATCTCTATCCATATCTATCTATCTATCTATCTATCTATCTATCTATCCATATCGATCTATCTATTCATATCTATCTATCGATCTATCCATATCTATCCATATCTATCTATCTATCTATCCATATCTATCTATCTATCTATCTATCTATCTATCTATCTATCTATCTATCTATCTATCTATCTATCTATCTATCTATCTATCTATCCATATCTATCTATCTATCCATATCTATCTATCTATCCATATCTATCTATCTATCCATATCTATCTATCTATCCATATCTATCTATCTATCATCTATCTATCTATCTATCTATCTATCTATCTATCTATCTATCTATCTATCTATCTATCTATCTATCTATCCATATATCTATCTATCTATCCATATCTATCTATCTATCCATATCTATCTATCTATCCAATCTATCTATCTATCCATATCTATCTATCTATCCATATCTATCTATCTATCTATCTATCTATCTATCTATCTATCTATCTATCTATCCATATCTATCTATCTATCCATATCTATCTATCTATCCATATCTATCTATCTATCCATATCTATCTATCTATCCATATCTATCTATCTATCCATATCTATCTATCTATCCATATCTATCTATCTATCCATATCTATCTATCCATATCTATCTATCTATCCATATCTATCTATCCATATCTATCTATCCATATCTATCTATCCATATCTATCTATCTATCTATCTATCTATCTCACATATAGCTATCTGTATCTATCGATCTATTCCTTATCTATCCAACTATCTATCCATCTCTAACTATTCATATCTATCCCATATCTATCTGTATCTATCTATCTATCTATCCATATCTATCTATCTATCCATATCTATCTATCTATCCATATCTATCTCTATCCATATCTATCTCTATCCATATCTATCCATATATATCTAATATCTATCTATCCATTATCATTTCTAATAAAAGTTTGTAATTTTTAGTAGTAGCCCCAGAGTACGCCTCACTTTGTTTATTGTATAAGTTCCATTGACACAGCGTTACTCTGGAGAGTGCTGAACCCAGTGGACAGATAGTGTATATATATATATATTATATATATATATACACTAAGTCCTAATTACTTGTTGTGTGTATATATATATATATATATATGTTCATTTCCTTTTGTATGCTTTTCCTGAGGAAAGTCCCTGTAGGGACTGAAACGTTGTATTATGCTGCAATACAATTAAATATTTACATCTCTACATTGAGTCTCTTTGTGCGTCCAAAATCTTGTTTTTTCTATCTGATATTTTGCAGTCGGATTGTTTTCCCCCGGGCAAGCATTGTGGTATGTGGAGTGCGTAGTTCCTTGGATATATATATATATAATATATATATATATATATATATATATATATATATATATCCATGTCTGTATAACTATCTATCAACCATTGGTGGAAAAAAAGTTAAGAAAAAAGTAAAATTCCACAGTAATACAATATGCTGTGGATAAAAATGAAGCTGCCAAAACAAATCTTATTCAAAAGAATATATTACTTTAAAGTTGTTAGAGAACGCAACAAAAAAAGCTATGTAGTATCTGCAACCACCTCCACCATTTGTTTCCATTATTAATTGTAGCTTGATTTACTGTAGAATGATCGGAGAGAGCCCCATATGTGACAGTAGCTTTCTCCATGCGCCATCTCCATTGATTTCCCAGCCGTCCGTTTAACGGAGGGAAATAAGAAGAAAGAAGAGATAAGATTGAAATGCAGCCTGGACAATTCAACATCTGCAGCGTCTCTTTTGTGATCCTCGCCGAAAGGAAATATTTTACTGTTTCCCTTGCACACACAGATATCAAAACAAAAGGGAATGGTCTTCGCTTTTACAAATGTCTTCCCTGTGACCCTCTGTGTCACTTATATATTCCATTACCAAGAAGTGAAGCATTGGACATAATCTACCCTCTGCTTATCGATGCTCTAAAGCAAACAGAGGACTGACAGTGTTATGGCTGCATTAATATTTCAAACTATCAAAAGACAAGAAGCAAACGATATTTGATGCTGTCAACCACCGATCAGAACAGGAGAAGACTTTAAAAAGTTGAGTGTTTTAGAAGAATAAAGGAGTGTGATTAGGCAATCGTTTATGCAAACCATTTGTTATATTGTTTCTCTTTCATTGTTTTGTAGATATGATGATAACAATATGCAGTGACACACATAAAACTGAAAGGATAGGTGAATGGATTACTGGATGGAGACAGACCACTAAGCTGAGGACGAGGGGCAGGTTAGGGAAATGGCTGGCTGGATACCGGTAGCAACAGGTGGCAGGAACAGGAGGCACAGAGGCCACGATGAACTTGGAGATCACTGGGAAATTGGAGATCTGGATAGTGGGGAGCAGACTGCGAATGTAGAGGAATAGCAGTAACACACAGGGAGACTTCACTGTGGGAAATATAAGGGTACAATGCTGAAGCATTGACTGAAAGGTGGAGATGCCTTTTGCAGGGAATCAGTCAGTGCTTGACTGTGCACACCTGTGAGTCCATATTGGGACAGGGAAGACCTGGGGTGGAATCTGAGGTCTGGGATGGAGTACTAGGCTACTCCAAAACCTAATCTGGAACATACTGACATGACACAAAGGAGGTTGCCAGGTGTCAGGGCACAGCTGTCCCAGTTTTGCCATGGCTCTTCCTATGGTTATGGCATGGTGCCGGGCAACGGCCTGAACATTAATTTTCTTGTGCCGCTTCTGCTTCAATAGGTGTTGTCAACTGGCATGTAGATAAGTACATCTTTATAAATTTAGCTGGATTAGCTCCTTCTTACCATCATTCTTAACCCTTTGTGACGCTGTGTGTCATGAAGATAAGAACACCCTGGATGTCACAACACCACGTGATCAATACGACAGCATATCACATTGGCCACTCAGCCAAAGAAATGTGTAGCAACTTTGCCAGCCAACTTCACATCTGGCAGTAAGTATGAGTTCATCTTATGACATGCATGACAGTCACTCATCCTCTAGACCAGGGGTGCTCAAACATGGCCCTCCCGATGTTTAGGAACTACGTCTCCCAATGATACTCAATTACTCTTCAGGTCGACAGACCCTTGTGAAAATGTTGGTCCAAAACATTTGGAAAGCCAAGGCTAGGCATCCCTGCTGTAATGTTAATATCAACAAAATATATGGTGCTCTATTTCTGGTCAAGTGGCATTAATTGTATGAGGCTACTGCCATGCGTCATGCAGGACTTCCTATTTTAAGTCAAAAACTAAGATGCAGAACTGCAGGGAAGTAAAGAACATGCCAGTGGTGCTATCAAAATAATAATAAGTGAATCCAAGTCACTCACCCACTTTTTGGCCTTGCTTATGCCTAATTTGTCATCGAGAGGTGGTTTGTGATGAGCGACATCTGACAACATGGTGGGAAATTCAGAAAAGCGGCGCCATCTTGCTGGTGGCATACACAAGAAGTAAAATTGATCCTATTGGACGCTATATACCGGATGTATTGTAAAGTGGTGCCATCTTGGATGAGGCATCCTTGTACCAAACGGAACACCTGAAACTGGTTTTGGGATGTTTAATTAGTTATTAACTTCATATTTATCATGTTGGGAAATTGTCATGCAGAAACAGTTGACCAAGAAAGCCATGCTGGAATAACAGTGAAACGCGTTTCAGCTACGTTCTTCAATTATTCTGCTTTTGTTCCTTTTATCAAGTGTATTTTTAAAGTACTTTATTATTAACCTTTGTCTGGGGTGCAAACCTGGATAGGAGAAAGTCGAGTTTTTGTTTTTATGCATGATTCCCAGTGGGAAGCTTTCTAAGGTTGTGTCTTTTCAAACAACACAAAAACGATCTTCGTAGAGTTAGGAGAAGGCTCTATTTGGTGAAAGTATGCATGTGTTATAAGCATGTTATTTACAACTTATGCTAACATATTACGCTATGATGCGATGCATGTATTACCTTTGAGGTACCGTTTTGATCTGTATTAGGACACTGAGGCTGATGGATGTTCCCTGAAACTTCCAATAGGCAAGACCTACATAGCCAGCAGGTCTCTGAAATGCGTTGGCATTTCCACTCGGCGTTTGCCGAGTTTGTAATTATTCAGAGTTACAATATGTATTTTCTCTTCTGATTGTTTGGGGGGCACCTGTCTCTAAAATTTCAAACAAATACTGTATATTAGACTTTCTAATTAAATTTGAGTAGGTCTCTGTTATATTTGGTGTCTGGTAACACAGGGGTGCTGTGTAACTTTGTGTTTTTGGTTTCTAGCATATAAATCTCCAAAAAAAGATTTGTGGACCAAAAACCTTTTGCTAAGTGCTTAGAAATATGCCAAATCAGATTAAATAAAATACCATGAACACCTCTTCTTCTCTAGTGAAACGCTCTAAGTATATCACTCCATCTGGAACTTCATCCTTCAAATTTGCTCCAGGTCAACAACACTGTTAAAGTCATCTTTCAAATTTATATTTTCATCAAGATTACGAGTTGATGTGCCCATGTGGTCTTTCATCAATGCCACTGATAAACAGATGAGTTGGACACCTTCGTGTCAGTCAATCATGTGAAATCGGCTTTAGATCAAGATCGCTCTCAACGTAGAATTTCAAATTCATATTTTCATCGAGAGCCAGAATTGTTATCTCCATGGGGACTGTATCTAAGACTGTCCTTCAGTGTGAAGTGAAATATTTCATATGGATGTGCATGGCTGAAAAATTTGTTTCGTTTAGTTTAGTTTTTAAATAATTTCGTTTTCGGAATTTCGTAACTAATTTCGTTTCGTGTTTCGTTTCGTATTTCGTTTAATTTCGGATTGATTTGTATCATATCATATCGGATTCGTATCGAATCGAATTCGATAGTTGATATCCATTTGATAGTTCATTTCAATTTCTATCGTATCGGATACGTATCGTATCGAATCGAATTCGATAGTTGATATCCATTTGATAGTTCATTTCAATTTCTATCGTAACGGATACGTATCGTATCGAATTCGATAGTTGATATCCATTTGATAGTTCATTTCAATTTCGATAGTTTATATTAATTATTCAAATTTTTCTTTTATGATGATGACACAGTGTAAAACTAAATAAATTTGTTATATACCATGTTGAGATTGTGATTTGTTATTCGGAAGTACTTCCGAATACAAATTATCAAATTTCGTTCCGAATTCCGAATTTTTCCGAAACAAATTCCCATCTCTAATATTTCATAGAGCTTATTCCAGGTTAATTGAGCAAAAAAAGTCTATTACTTAAAGGGACACTCTACTGACCTGACCAGTTTTAAAGTGGTCAGGATGTGAGGAGTGCCCCCCCTTCATCCTCCTTCCCAGGTCAACTGATCTGACAGAAAAGCTGAGTGAAGTGGATGAGCTTCCTCCACCCCACCCAGGAACACCATCAGCTGGGATTTTTGAATTTCCCAGCTGCCAGTCACCAGATCGGTCACCAGGGATGTCGGCACACAGACTCTCTCAGGGTTATCCAAAGAGATTCGAAAAGTCACCGCACGTTCGGTGACTTTTCGTTCTCTTCAATTCGGTTCCTTTTGCCGATTGCATTTCGGTGACCCTGCGGTGTATTCAGCAAGCGCCACAGGGTCCCCGAATTGCAGGGAAAAGCTGCCGAAAACCTGACGAAAACTAACCGAATGCACTATGAAAACAAGCAAAAACATCTGGATTAACCTTCGAAGAAGCCGAAAAGGAGCCGAACAGGAGCCGAAAAGGAGCCGAATCACACAGAGCCGAAGCAGCTGTGACGTAGAGGAGGCAGTGAATAAATTAGAAAAACCATTTGTATGAATCTGGGAAAATGAAACACTGTTTGCAAAGAAACTACTGAGCGAAAATGTCTGAAATTTTCACAGGAGATCCAGGGAATGATAATAAAGAGGGCTGTTACAAAAAAAATAAGCAAACTGAAAAAAAAAAAAAAAAAAATCGGACTTTTAATTTTTTTTTAAAAAATTCAGAAAAATGCTTAAAGTATCCTAAAAAATCTATAAATAAAGAGACTTTTTGCTGCAGAATTTTATAATGAACGGTTTATTAGATATTGAATTAAAACGGGAATATTTTAAACATTGAAGCCTATGGGATTCTCCTGAATAAATTTGCCGAATTAAACCACCGAATGGCAGGGCATTAGAGGAACCTTTCACTGCTGGTTTGTGTTCTCTGAATAGCCGAAGCAGTGCTTTTTTATGGGATTTCACTGCCCTCGAACAGGGACCGAACAGGCACCGTATGTGCAGGCAATTCGACAGGATTTGGCGAATTGCCTGCTCTCTGGATAGCCGAATGGCCAGGAAAGGTAACCGAATGCTGATTTTCAGCGTTCGGTTACCTTTCTCAAGCAATTCGAATCTCTTTGGATAACCCTGTTTCTCACTCTCTCTGAGACCGATCCCAGAGGCAGCTGATGAGTTGGATCTTTTCATACGCGTGCAACCGTGATCCATAGTTCTTCATAGGTGCTATGGAACTTGCATACGTAAGGCCAAAGAAAGGGAACTCAATGTTTTAATAGAGTATCCTTTTACCAAAAATTAGAGATGCCCCATATCCGTATTCACCTTTATTCTTAAACAGTTTTATGCCCTTTAAAGAATTGTATAAATTCTGATGTTATTATGGTTTTCTCGAGACCTCTCTATTTTATGTGTGTTCTGAAGTTTTAATTCCTATTTGCTTCAAGAAATAGCAGAATTCATTAAAAAAAAGCTCAGTATTTTTAGTCCGTTGACAAAATGCAGTGCTGAAAAGAAAAAGAATAATAAAAAAAAGGTTCCTTTTGATTATATAAGAATGAACATCCTGAAATCAAACATATAAATATTTTATGTTACAATTCTCGTGGGTAGGCAACTACAATTCCAAGAAACTGTTACTGTAAGGTAAAATGGAAGTGGTAGACCAATGAAGCTGGACTGTCAGATGGGAAAAATAAAATATACAGCTGACATGCACATATCTAATAGAGATGTTAGACTCATTTAACACCTTAGTGGTAGGAGAAATGTTTCCACTGGGAGCATCGACCAACCTGTAAACCATAGACATTAAGTATTGTAACATACAAGGAATATTGGCAAATGTAATATATTATTCTATTTGTTTTTTTATATTATGTTATATTTCTGTATTTTTTTTCTCATCGTAACCAAAAAAATCCAGGGACGTAAAAGGAAGAGAAGCTCCAATGAGAAGGTGAAACAAGGAGTACAAACAGTGTGAAATATTGATGAAACAGTAATGCTGTATTTCCTCCTTTTGTTCTTTTTCAGAGATGACTAACCTGGAGAAGAGAGATATTTAAGAACTACGTGCTTCAAGAGCAACACCCGAAACATCTTGTGTGCAGACATTTACCATCTAGGCCAGTGGTTCCCAACGTTGGTCCTCTGGACCCACTAACAGACCAGTTTTTAAGGAATACATCATGGAAATTCAGACTGAATCCTGCAATCACTGTGCAGCAAATAGTAACACCCTTGCTGTGCTTCGGCAAACCTGGCCTGTGGACATGGCTGGGAAAAGTGGTCATGGCCGCTAATGAGGAAACAAATAGAAGAGGACAAATGGACGTAGAATAGGTAAACACTACATTTTCAGACAAGACGAAGAAGGAACAAAAAAATGGACTAGAAGAACAAGAAAAATGTAGGTGTAAACGTGGACATGTCCTCATCTCTGATGGGGCAGCACTGATGGCGATACAGTCTTCAAGATGATTAACTGGACAAATAGTCAAAAAAGACGAAAAGGATGATGCTGTTGGGAAGGTGTTCCCTCCCTCTTGTCCCCATTTCCATAGAGATTGTTCCTCCTGGATTTTTACCTTCAGTCCTACTGTATCATCTCTGTTAAGTCATGTGTTGTTGTCCTCTTACCATGCATAATTTGCTGGTAGTTTATAAAGGCTACGGGTAATAAAATTAGTTGCATGCACCTGATGCAATGAATCAAGTCCAGAACGTTGCATTATGCCATTACCTCTGTTTTGTGAATATCCGTTTTATATTTGAAACTTATTCATTAGTATCAATATATTTGTAACAATAAACCAGTGTTATATTTATATTTTACTCTCTGTGAAACACCTCTGCATACTTCACTAATACATTTAGAGGTCAGATAACATTATAAAATGTGTTGCTGGCTCCTAAAAAAAATATGGAAAGGAAATTAGCTGTCTTCTTGATGTAACAATCAAAAAGCTTTACTCCTTGGATCAAGAAGCTTTTACCCACATATTAAATATTATAACCCTTAATATTCTGTGTCTACTGTTCATAAAGTAGTATCAGCAGCAAAATAGAAATGGAGGTGAGAGGGGGCACTCCACGCAGCCTGACCACTTGAATAAACTAAAGTGGTCACGGTGCATAAAGTGTCCCTTTTTTTTTTTTTTTTTTTTAATTCTTTATTTAGAGAATTATACATAACAAGAAATTCACGAAATCAAACGTAGAAAAAGACAGCCATCTAGGGCTGGCCAAACTAACTACGGTCAGCCAGTCAGATAATGTAAGATGCTAGTAGTAACAGGTCAATAAGGGAATAATAAAAACAAAAAGCAAGAAGTCCCAACCTCAGTGAAGGAAGAAAACACAAAAGAAACACATAAGCATGTAGGACTATCAACGTAAATGCCATAAATTGTCCTGATAAATTATACTCAGAGCTTATCTATAGACCAGTGACACGTAAACAGAGAAGAAAAAAGCTGGGGGGGTAAACAATATCGCTCAGGTCTCAGTCTGGCTGAAGTTCCGGAGGGTCCGGCGAGATGCCCGCCGCTTCAAGGTCGGACCAGGCGGTTTCAGGATCAGTGATGGTGTAGGGGACATTATTATGTGTCACCACCAATGCTCCCGCCAAGCCCCACCGATAACGGATCCCCCTCCGACGAAGAACCGCAGTCACAGAACGGAACCGCCTGCGAGCAAGCAGAGTCTGGAATGGAAGGTCGTGATACAAAGCCAACGTGGAGCCCTCAAATTTCACTGGATCTCTTGCGCCAGGAGCAGACATAAGCTTGACCTTAAATGCTACGTCACGAAAGGCCACCACGACATCACGGGGTGTCCCCTTCGAAAGCGCCGCAGGTTTCCGAACCCTGAACACCGATCCGATCACATCTGGCTTGTCAGGAGGGAGTCCCGCCATCCGAAGGGCCAAACGAGACACATAAGCTGGGAGTTCATCCGACGACACAGAGTCCGGGATGCCTCTGACCCTGACGTTACGACGGCGGTGTCTTGTTTCCAGCATCTCCACAGAGCGGGACAAAAGCTCGACCTGGGATCTTAGACCAGCGACCTGTCCCAACAGGTGAGTATGTTCCGATAGCACTGTAGAAGTCGTCGCCTGCACTGCTGTCACCTGCGCACGGATTGTTGCAACCTCCTCCCGAACCGCCGCCACTTCAGGTTTCCACACCCCCCGGATCTCCCGGAGTTCGTCCAGGATCCTCCGAAGGTCTCTTTTCGTAAGAGGAAGATCATCATCATCCTCCTCCTGCCGACTTTCCTCAGGCTGTGTCATACGGGTTTCGAGTGAGGTCGCTCTCATTTGTTGCGGTTGGGCACCCGGTCTCAAAACGTCCTGTCGTAATGAAGCCACACTACTGCTGGCTAAAAGCTGGGGTTCCTCAGCCGAATCCCTGTCAGAGAGGCCACCAGCAGTAAGTGAGGCACTCAAAGACGCCGTCAGCGCTGCTTTTCGTTTCTTTTGCGCCCTTTTTTTTGCTGCTGCAGATAGTGGTTGGGAGTCTGGTGTCCGAGATTGTGGGGAGATCCAGGTCATCGCAGAGCTACCACCCGAGTGCCAGGGGTCCTCTTCATCGTCCGAAAAGTCATAGCCCAGGGGGAGGGAGGAGGAGATCGCATCTCCCTTCGAAGTGGACCCACCTCTCATGGAGTCCCGAATGTCCCTCTGTCTGGACCCCAGCTTCTGTGAGCGACCGGTGGGCATGTCACCAAAAGCGCAGGCACAAAGAAGAAGAGCGGTAAAAGGTCTCAGAAATCTCCTTCCAGGCTTCTAAAATGGCCGCTAGTACTAGGCCCCGATTGTGCTTCGGGGGTTAATCCACTCCGGAGCGTCAATTTCGGGGGTAAGGCAAACTCACCGAGTCCCCCAGTGCCCCCAGAGACCGTAGAGCGTTTCTCAAGTGCGAGCAAGCGGCGGAAATAACTTTAAAAACCGTGTTTATCACGGAGCTCCTTCAACATGCAGCCGCTCGCTTCCTCAGCTAGCTCCGCCCTCTCTTGTTAATCGTTTCATCAACAGGCAGTCAGTGACTCCAAATGATGTCTCCCCATCTCGGGCTGCAGGCAGGGCAGAAAATCAGCCTCCGCACAGGCACAGCAGTGTGCTGCTGCATATCCTTCCTTCCTGGACAACCTAGCAGGTCCAGCGACACAGGCGCCTGACAGACTGGCTCCTCTGCTCTCTGAATCCACCTCGCCCTTTGGCCTCCTGAACATCATGTCACGTGGCTGGTGGTGACTCTCGGACCCGCAGGACGTGCTTCATAAAGTGTCCCTTTAAACACATTCAAGAATGACTCAATCCAGTTGGATATCATGGCTGATTACCCTCATGATTTGCTTCCCTCGCTTCTCGAATATCTCAGTATACCATTAACTAGATGAGACTAGCATCAGGTGAAAAGCACAACAAATGTACGTATTGCAGAACAGACAGCCTATTTATATGACAAAGTATCAAATAAGAGCATAATCCTTTAACTAGATTAATGCCCATCCCAGACAACCCGACGCCACCATAGCTGGCTGTTTGCGGAGATATGCCTGAACCTTAAATATTGTCCTTTCCAGGGAGATCCCAACAGGGTGGCAGCCCACCCATGGTACCGTTCAATAGCTATGGATCCCCAAAAAGCACCCTTATCCAACAGTAATTGAATTTAAGCAGGCATGGGATAGGCAAAAGGCTATCCTAAACAAAAGATAAATCCAGGTAAAGTATCCATGTAATTGGGCAGACTAGATGGGCCGAAAGGTTCTTATCTGCCGACATTTTTCTATGTTTCTATGTTTCTATGAGCAGCAGTCAGAGTAACAGTGATTACAATCTATGGTGGTAAACCATAGCCGTGGCAGCAGGAACCCGACAGGAGGACGGTACTTTGAAACCCAGGTTCCCATGGAGCTTCCTCTCAGTAACACCTCGCACCCTACCACAGCGATGGGGCAATAAAGTACTAAAAGAGCGTCTTGATAGGGCAGTGCATTGGTGCATCGCTCAGAGGTGTAGGCCCAGGATAGATATGAGAGGCAATAAGTGAGGAAGACTTTGGAACAGCAGAACAGGGACATCGGGGACAGGGAATATAGTCTTTGGGAATAGATACAATGTTAGGAGACTTAGTAGCCTTAGAGAAGTGCTTTCAGCAAGACTACTGCATTACACAGTTGCTTGGCCTTGTTCTTGCTGCACTGCACATCACATTCAGATAAACATGTCACATGTACTACTACAGACAAGGCAACGAATCCTACGCACATACATTCCTGCGAAACATCCTGTTACATAACAACCCCTCCACTTCTCCTTTTGCTTCAATAAAAGATGTAAAAGATGTGTGCAAGCTCCAAGTGGGCTCCAAGTGGGTGGAGGTTCCTATGTAAAAATGGGGTCGATTTCCTATTGTGTCATACAATAAAACGTAAACATCTATCTATATAAATTGGAACAGTAACATAGTTCAACGATAAAACGATCGAGAAGTCTCTTTGGTCCCTGCAGCTGGTATCTGTATCAAACAATATCAGACAGCTCTTGTTGTATGTCATCTGTAGAAACAGTTCAAACTTACAATTCGATGCGTTATCTCTGTACCCTTGGTATGTCACCTGACACCACCAAAACAAGTTGTCAACTCTTTGTTATAAATGCTTTGGTTTAGACAACCATGTACTATTAATTTAAGGTTTTATTTCGACCTAAAGTTCCAGCTGTTGTTGTGCTCAAGCTGTACATTTTACACACAATTTGCATTTCAAATCATGGCAACCACAGCAAGTCAAAGACTAAAAATGAATCCCCTTGTTGAGGGTCAAAGGTTTGACCTGTTCCTTATAAATCACACATGCTACCTACTTTCATAAATCACATAGGTTGTTACATCACGGTACGCTGGAACAAATGATATAAATCTGTCAGGTACAACCTTTCCATTTTCCGTCTTTTTGATAATCGAGGAGGTGATAAATACATATCATAAATAAAATCAATGACAGTGAAGTCTTCGTAATGTTCACTTCACTGAAGATTTATATTAAATTTCTAACTCCAGGTGAAGTCAGATCACTAATTTTTGCAATTTTGCACCCAAATTAAATCTTCATCTCCATGTCCAAAATGCAAAAATTCCATGGTCTGTCAGTCAACACACAAAGAGTAAATATCTCTAAATCACATATCTCAGGCTTTGGTTCGCCAGATATTTATTGCCTACAATTCCCAGAATTCTTTGAATGTAATAGATGGCCAGATAATGATGGAAGGTGTAATTCAGGAGCATGCAAGGTACCCAGAGTTTTAGATCCCTGCTCTAAACCATGGCATGTAGCAAGTGCTAAAGAAAGTTATAAATGATTCCCTTAACCCAGGGATGTCCAAACTCCAGCCCCCCAGATCTCTGACTGCATTAAATGGATGAAGAAGCATGGGGGTTGTAGTTAAGGAACATCTGGGGGCCAGAGTTTGGACATCCCTGCCTTAACCCCTTCAATAATGAATGCTTTTCCATAAAACCACTGGCAGTAACCAGCAGTTTTGTGGAAAACAACTTTAAATAGCCTTTTAGCAGTATAACCACCACACATAGACACACAAAACCACACACACATGCAAACATAACGTAAATGTACTGTAAAAGAGACTTACAATGCTGTTACAGACCTTATAATGTATGTGACAGTAAGAGGACTCCTTCTGTCAGCCAAATTTCAGCACTGCTGCATGTGTCCATGACAGATCCTAGACAGGGTGTCTGTTCCAGACACTGACCACAATTTTGGGAGTTATGATGCAGTGCAAATTTTGGGACCTTCTTTGGAACACATGTATTGATGGTCAGATTACTTTTTTGCATAATATTTGCGATTTGAAATTATGTTTTTGAATCTGTGCAAATTTCAATTTGACCAATAGAGCCCTAACTGGGTTATTCAGAGAGATCCGAAATGTCACAGACATTTCGGTGTTCTGCTATTTGTCACACTTTGGCAAGTTAAATTTGTCGACCCTGTGGTGAATTCAGTATTCACCGCAGAGTCCCGAATCGACCCACTGAACGAATCGAAAAAACACAGAGAAACTGCCGAATCGATCCAAAAAGACGGCAAAAAAACACTGAATCAATCCGAAAAACTGCCGAAAAACTGTTGAATGCATCCAACGATTTACCGAACAGGCTGCAGAATCGATTCGTAAAAGCCGCCGACCAGCCGCCGAAAAAGTCAACAAGCTGCCAAACGGGGTAAAAAAAACGCAACTTTTAAAAAGCATTTTCAAAAAAACTACTGAATGAAAATGCCTGGAAATAATATATAAGGTCCTATGAATAATAAGACAAAGTGGGAATTTAGAAGTGAATGCAAATAGATTGATAGTATCCAAAAGGAAAAGGAAGAAGAAGAATAAGCAGGCAGAGTAGATAGAGGTTTGGGCATAGAGTAGGGAGAGCAAATAAGTATTTAATAATAGCTAATAAATAGATGTTTTCTGCTTTATGTAGAAAATGTCAGGCAGGAAAATATAGAGGATAATTTCAAAGTAATTTAAATGTATTTTTAATGAAACGCACTTATATTTCCTTGAAGAAAACATGATGACTGTACTTGGATAAGTTCTGCATAAATTACCACTAACATAAAAGTAAAACCAACGTATGGTCTGACAGAGAAACCATGAAGCATATCTCATTCTATGAAACCCCGGATGATGGTCAGGGTGTTTTATATATGTGTCCTTGAATGAGTAAATTAATTCAAGCCAGTGAAGAAAAATAGAAAAGATAGACGAGAAAAGATAATTTGGTCACTGACCAAACCTGTCATGTGAATTGAGACCTATAGCTCGTTGCACTCCGGCCTTCGTATCTTTTACATCATTTATTTTATTACCGAAACATAAGGGTTAGAAAGGACAATCATCCCATTTTTAAGTCACCGGGGATTTACGCTTTCAATGCCCATGGTCGTTATTATATAAAGAAAAATAAATAAAATGTAATCACTACACCGGCCAGGTTTACTACTGCCGTCCTGTTATCTGTTGATAGCGAATTCCTTGTGTCCAGGATAGAAGAGTGATCCACTAAATAATATATTTAAGGCCTTCTTACGATGTGTCAAACGAAGATATTGACATCTGCGCGCAGTGCATAAAAGAAATGCAATTTATTGAATGGGAAATAAAAGCACTTTATAGAAAAAAAAAATTTGTTGCACCTGGTGTTATTAATCCAAGTGACCAAAACAGTGAGCATTGAAGTGAGATATATAGTTCAACTCACATTATATTATTTTTTTCTCTCTATGACCTCATGGTAGATTTTTGATAGAAAATATCCTTATTAGACTGTGCTGTTAACCCCTTAACAACAGGCGTTGCCCATCATGGGATTGCTTAATGCCGGTAAGGCATAAAGGTGCCGTCGCGTGCCGCAGAGTGTGGCCCGCCCCATAGCGACATGCGCAACGCATCATTGGCTGCAGGTGGATGGCTTGAGTTCAGGCCATCCCTTTGCAGCCAATGACGCGGGTGCAGACTGTGGGGAGGAGCCAAGGTGGCCCATTGAAGACAGCGGGGCATAGCTGTATGCCCTGCATTTTCAAAGCCCCCCTGCCGCCAGGACAGCATAGCACATCCGGGGGCGGCAAGAGGTTAATAATATCGATATTACTTATAGTTTAAATGCTTTAAAAGGGCATTCTGGTGGCATTAACCCTTTCACTACTGAGGTTTAGATATCTTGCCCTTCAAAGATACCATCTGTTGCCCTGATATTGGGATATCTCGATCTGCTGATCTCCAGCCCAAAAGCGAATGAAACTTGTTTGCTGCAAATGAATTTCGTTAGCTTTTGGGATGCAGAAGGTGCCCCCAAAGTTTTAGCCATGTGAGCATAATGCCCAAAGAGCTAAAACTGTAAAATCAGCTGATGAATGCTCTGAAATATCAGACAGTCAGTAGCTGATAGAAAATAGACCTGCCGCTTAAACACCTGCAACTCAATTTGGCAGTGCATTGTGCCATCTACTGGCCAAATAGATTATTTACAGTAATAGCTAGTTAATACTATATAATTAATTTAAATTGATTTTACAGAAAGCACTGCTTTCTGACAATGTTTTTTTAAAAAAATCACTTGGTAGTTAAGGGGTTAATGTATACAATCAGATAGGGGAAGCATATTAGCAAATTAGCAAATTGACAATTGACCCTATATATTTATTTTCTTCATACAATTAGTTAATTCTGAGTTTTTTCAGCAGCTTGCGTGACCTCAATTCTCTGCTCCTTATCCTCCTGGATAACTGCAATGGGGGTTTTATCCTTTTGTTGCATTCAGTGCTGCTGAACAGGCGAGTGGGGTTGAAATCTTTCCCTCTCTAACCTGGAAATCAGGTTAGAGGGGGAAAGAGGGAGAGAGAAAACAGCAGGTAAAGGAGCAGCATTCGCTAAAAAAGACATGATAATCAGGCAAGTCTTTTTAAAAAGAATAATAATGCTATTTTGTTTTATATAGAATATATTTCAGGTGCATAACTTCTATACAGTACGTATCTGGAGGCGCGATGAAAGTCGCTTAAGGGTAGCTGGTGGTTCTCTTAGTTCTCTTAATAGACTCGTCCACATGGATCATAAAAGAAAACAGAACAGTGATCGTGCAGAGTGTTTGTATAAATCTAGAATACTGATACGATGTATACACTCACAAGTATAGAGCCCAGACACTGGCTCTAAGTGGGTCAGCGCATTCAGATGTTATCGCATTCGGGTGTTTCAGGTTCTTTGCTTAGGAGGCCCATACTCGTCCATAAAGGGAGAATCTTCTCACAGGTAACCCCAAAAAGACAAGAGAAACTTTCTCGTGCAGGTCTCATAAGTATGGTAGCATATACAATATATGAATTGCCAACTCACGTGTGTTGGAGCTTTAGGACCAAGCTCAAGGTAAGCGCGCGTATGGACTTCTTTTAGGTAAAGTCCAAAAAACCTTTGGAGCTCCCAGGACTGTCCCTCGGGTTTACAGTCTTTACCGGCATGCGCACAGCTTAGATAACCTGGTTTCACCCTTTAGGATACAGAGTGCTGTCTGTGCAGGCTGGCAGCCGGCCAGACTCTGGGATCTCCCCTCGGTTACACTTTAACAGCAGCTCGCACTTCTCACTTCCACAACTATCAGCTGCCTGAAAATATTTTCAGGCAGCTGATAGTTGTGGAAGTGAGAAGTGCGAGCTGCTGTTAAAGTGTAACCGAGGGGAGATCCAGAGTCTGGCCGGCTGCCAGCCTGCACAGACAGCACTCTGTATCCTAAAGGGTGAAACCAGGTTATCTAAGCTGTGCGCATGCCGGTAAAGACTGTAAACCCGAGGGACAGTCCTGGGAGCTCCAAAGGTTTTTTGGACTTTACCTAAAAGAAGTCCATACGCGCGCTTACCTTGAGCTTGGTCCTAAAGCTCCAACACACGTGAGTTGGCAATTCATATATTGTATATGCTACCATACTTATGAGACCTGCACGAGAAAGTTTCTCTTGTCTTTTTGGGGTTACCTGTGAGAAGATTCTCCTTTATGGACGAGTATGGGCCTCCTAAGCAAAGAACCTGAAACACCCGAATGCGATAACATCTGAATGCGCTGACCCACTTAGAGCCAGTGTCTGGGCTCTATACTTGTGAGTGTATACATCGTATCAGTATTCTAGATTTATACAAACACTCTGCACGATCATTGTTCTGTTTTCTTTTATGATCCATGTGGACGAGTCTATTAAGAGAACTAAGAGAACCACCAGCTACCCTTAAGCGACTTTCATCGCGCCTCCAGATACGTACTGTATTGATTGTTATTTACTGGTTTGGGGGAAACCACTAAATTTCTGGTGGGCTTGGTTTACTGGTGGCGGTATAGGTTTGGGCGCCGTCCATTCTTCGCTTGCATAACTTCTATAACTTCTAGGCTTGTGCACCGATTTTTTTTTCGGTTCGATTTGTTCGGATGTTTAAACTTTTTGATTCGGCTCGTTTCGATCGATTTCTGTTTCGATTCGGTTCGGTTCGGCTCGTTTTTCGTGTACATTTTTTTTCGGAATATCGACCATTTTTCGTATTTTCGTGTCACTTTGCTCGTTTTGTGTATCGACTTTTCGGAAATTTCGGAAATTTTCGTTTTTTCGGAACATCTGTTCTCCTCGTTTCAAAGTGTCTACGATAATTCTGGCGATTCTATCGTGTTTTTTTTTATTAAATAAAGATCCTTTTTTTCTTATGAATAATTGAATATACATTTCACAACTTTATTTAATCATATTAAAATGGTATGAAAGCCAAGGAACAAAAAAAATGAACAAAACGATTTAAAAAACGCTAAACTGACCCGAATGCCACAAGAAACAAGTGATACGCATTTACAAATACAAAATTTACAGAATCAGCGATATAACCGATAATAGTTAAATATACGATGTCCAGAATTACCGAAATGGAACCGAAATCACGAATGGAACCGAAATCATGAATAGAGCGAAAATAAATTTCGATTTGACACATTTCAAGTCCATTCGAAAATTCCAAAAAATTTTCGTTTCGGCTCGGAAAACTTTTCGGATCTGCCATTTTCGGATCTAAAAATTTTCGGAAAATAGGCCGCATCCGAAAACACGAATCGGGAAATTTCGTGAAAATTCCGAAATTCCAAAACCCGAAACGCACATCCCTAATAACTTCTACTGGATGATAAAAAAGTACATTTTCAACTATTTTTCATATAACCCTTTTGCTACCAGTTAACTCGATTTTGCATTATAGCATATTGAAAAGCAATTATTAGCATATCAAAATCCACTTTGCATATCTTTTTAAGGCAAGATTAGTTTTGCCCAAGTTGAGAAACAAAATTCTTTGTTTTATCTCTCTCCAGTCACCCTGTGCTAGTGTAAACAAGATTTCATTACAGCATTATTTCTGTAAAGGAAAAAGTAACACATTAATAATTAAAAATGGGCATATTTTGCATTAAAATTGAATTTTTTTAAGTGTCTCAGTGGAACAATTCTTTGCAAAATGTCTTTCTTACACTATATTTAATTAATGTTACATCCCATGTTTCAGATAGATGTCGTGATAAAAGTTTTTTTCAACAAAAAACACTGGGTAGTGAAGGGGTTAAAGATTAATTTCAAAATTAATCAATTAGATATATTATTACAGGTGTCCAGAATGGGCAATTTCACAGCATTGTTGCCTAATATTCTTCTTTTTCTATAAAGAAAATCCCCGCAAAGGTATTACTTTCCAAAGAGCTGAGACTGATTTCTAATTAGCAAAGATATATACATAAGAATTATTTCTAAACTATCATGCAAATTAAACATTTATATATTGTTTTCACAGTATGCGTCCCTGGCATCACACAGTAAAAATTTATTTTAGAAAACTAACAGATTGACTTCTTGTTTTCTTCAAACACAATTACTTTTACTGGATGCCTGGTAGATACACCTTAGGGAAATTAAGCAATGCATTTTTCTTGTCTTCAAATCTATTTTATGCTTGGTTAGAGGCAGCACTAAGGCTTATACATTGTAGGCCCTTTCATGTAAAGTTTTGACTCTGAAATATGTCACTAAAGTCATGATTTAATTTTTTTAAGATATCGCTCTTCGAATATTGAGATGAATTCTACGTGTTTTCGTTATTTAGTTTTCTATTTAACAAAAATAAAATTTTCTCTTTGTTTATTAATATTCTATTTTTCTACTTGTGACCTTCCGAATGAAACACGTTAGTGTTATTATTATTGTTTGCAGCTTACACGGGGAGAACAGTCATGCAAGACCCTTCTTGAGAAAGTGTATTCCGCATTGTTAGTGTGATATTTCTTGTTTAACCCCTTCACTACCAAGTTGATTTCCATAAAACCACTGCCAGAACCCAGTTTATTGATGGAAAACAAATTTGCACTATGAATAAGATGAAAATGTGCCTGATCATTTCAAAAGCATATTTTCAAAATGTAAGCCTTATTTGACAAACAGTTGCAGCCATCTGCTGGCCAAAAGTTGCTACTACATCTCTATAATACAACTTGGTATTCGTTCAGACAAAAAATTCAGACACATACCTTTTCTAGTGATGGGCCAAACACCCCCGTGTTCGGTTCGCATTCAAACTCGAACATCCGAAAAAGTTTGACCGCAAACTTGAACATGATTTGAACACAATGCAAGTCAATGGGGCTCGAAAGCTCAAAAATGAATGTCCCCTCCAGAGGTCCCCTCCATATATGCAAGATATTGGCCATAAAAGGTGTATGGGGGTCCGGGTACTGCCCTGGGGGACAGGAAACAATGAAAGCAAAAAAAAAGCTTTTAACCCTGTTACTGCTGAGTGCTGAGCCATTTCACCGCTGTGCGCTGAGCTTATTTTTACCACTTTTGCTCATGTATAAACACCATTTGAAGCCATGGGAAATATTTGAGCAACAAGGTGTGGGAAATGTTTGACGAACAAGGTGTGGGAAATGTTTGAGCAACAAGGTGTGGGAAATGTTTGAGCAACAAGGTGTGGGAAATGTGTGAGCATCATGGTGTGAGAAATGTTTGAGCAACAAGGTGTGGGAAATGTTTGAGCAGCAAAGTGTGGGAAATGTTTATGAGTCCCATAGGCTTCAATGTTAATAATGCTCCCGTTTTAATCCAATATCTAATAAACCGTTTATTATTATATTCTGCAGTAAAGAGTCTCTTTATTTTTAAATTTTGTAGGATCTTTTAAGCATTTTTTGGACTTTTTTTGAAAACGTTTTTTTTCGCAAACTTTTTGCGAACGTCCTGAAAAGTTCGCAGTTCGCAAATTTTCGAACAGCCGATGTTCGAATCGAACATCGAACCGATTCGAACCGGGCAGCCAATCCCTAACCTTGTCCTGATATACAGGGTTATTTAAAGAGGACGGAAATTCCACCGGAACTTCGGTGCTATTTCGTTCCACGCGCTTTGGAGAATCAAATTCCCTGACCCTGCCGTCAATCAGCATTCACTGCAGGGTCCCCGTAGTGTAGGGAAAAGCCGCCAAACAACAGCCGATTCAAAAGGAAAAACCGCTGCATTGAATGAAAAAAAACGCCACAAAGGTGCGGAAAAAAAATGGAGCGATCTGTTATACCGCTGAAAAAAAGCCAAACGCATCCGACGATCTGCTGCAAAATCGCTGAACACATCCGAAAAAAGATGACAATCCGACGAACAGAACGCCGACCAGCCACCAGAAAAAGCCGACAAATGGGGTACAAAAAAACACTGCAATTTTGTAAAGCTGTTTGCAAACAAAAATACTGGACAAAAATAAATGGAAATTACATTTAAGGTCCTATGAATAATAATAAAAAGGTCTGTTAGAGAAAAAAAAGGGGAAAAAAAATCCCAAAAGATGCCTAAAAAGAAATCCTAAAAAATAAATAAAGAGACTTTTTGCTGCAAATTAAAAGAATAAACGGTTCAATAAATATTTAATAGAAACAGGATTTTTTTTTACATTGGAACCTATGGGAGTCGCCTGATTAAACCTGCCGAATGAAAGCACCGAACATCAGGGCATTTCACTGACATTTCACTGCTGTTCTGTGTCTCTGAATAGATTAACCATTACTTCTCTATGGGGATTTCACTGCCGTCAAACAGGCACCATATTTCGCTGGCAATTCTCCAATGTTTGGTGAACTGCCTTCTCTCTGAATAGCCGAATGGCCACGAAATTGCACCGTACGGGGAAATTCACTGTGCGGTGCTATTTCAGGGCCAGTTCGACTCTCTTTCAATAACCCCTATAGTGAAAAATGTAAGCTGTGTTAAGCTTACATAGCTTAATAATGACCTAAAATAGTCACGGAGCTTGATGTTCACTTGTAGACTAGTAATGAGTAGGGATGTGCGTTTCAGGTTTCGTAATTTCGTAATTTTCACTGCATTTTCGTGCATTCGGATTCGGACGATTTTCCAAAAATTTTCGGATCCGAAAACGGCAGATCCGAACAAATTTCCGTGCCGAAACGAAAACTTTTCGGAATTTTGGAATGGACTAGAAATGTGTAAAATCGAAATTCATTTTCGTTCCATTCGTGATTTCGGCTCCCTTCCTGATTTCGGTTCCATTTCAGTAATTTCGGACATCGTATTTATATCGCTGATTCTGTAATTAAATTTTGTATCATTCCCATCTCAATGTATCCTTCCTGGAAACCATGCGAAATCTCAATGTATCCTTCTTGTAAAACCAGAGAAATCTCAATGTATCCTTCCTGGAAAACATGCGAAATCTCAATGTATCCTTCCCGGGAAACCAAAGAAATCTCAATGTATCCTTCTTGTAAAAAATGAGAAGTCTCAATGTATCCTTCCCGGGAAACCAGAGAAATCTCAATGTATCCTTCTTGTAAAACATGAGAAATCTCAATGTATCCTTCTTGTAAAACATGAGAAATCTCAATGGCAGAATTATCGTATCGGCAGAATTATCGTATCGTATAATTATCATATCCGAAAAACCATTAGTTTACGTCAAAACGAATAGACACTTTGAAACGAGGAGAACAGACTTTCCGAAAAAAAACTCAAAAATTTCCGAAATCACGAAAAAAAAGTCGATACGAAAAATGAACCGAAACGAACCTAACCGAAACAGAAATCGGCTGAAACGAGTCGAAACGGAAATTTACAAAATCTGAACGAACCAAACCGAATCGAAACGAAAAAAAAAATCGGTGCACAAGCCTAGTAATGAGTAATTTTTTTTAAAATAATTTAAAGAAATATACTAATAAATATGGTGTATATAAAAGGATTAATTAGCCAAAATTAGGTGAAAATGAGAGAGTAAGTGAAACGACCATGCTCAGAATCCTACATTATCTCTGAACCAAAGGAATGCATATCTTTATTTTTACCCTCGATACATTACGTCGGTCCACATACTATCTATAGCTGATAAATAGCACTAAGAGGAGAGAATACCACTGAGAATGGCTTATATTGATCTTTGTGTGTCAGAATTCAACTTATAGATTCCACCGAGAGAACAGCACCTGGATGTAAGTCTTTCATCAAGCATTATATAAGTGTGGCACTTACACCACAGATGAGAAAAGACAAAGATAACCCTCGGAGACAGAAAATGAGAGCCTATGTTCTAACATTCCCGATCAATAAAAGCTAAATTAAAAATAAAAATGAATCTGGATTACTTATTGTAAACTTACAAAGAAAAATATGTATAATATTGCCTGCGGAGAATATTTTAATTATTGGCTTTTTATTTGAGGGAAAGTGAAGGTTTTTTGCACATATTAAAGTGTCTAATTCTCTTATCTTTTGAAAAATAATTCTTTACTTTTCATCTGGTTATTTATTGCTAGTACACATGGAATAAACACATTTTTCTGTTACACCTTTCTCTGTAAAAGCTAAAAAAAATGTATATAATAAAATAAAAAAAAATAAAAAAATTATAATAATAATAAAAAAAAATATATATACACTATATTGCCAAAAGTATTCGCTCGCCCATCCAAATAATCAGAATCAGGTGTTCCAATCACTTCCATGGCCACAGGTGAATAAAATCAAGCACCTAGGCATGCAGACTGTTTTTACAAACATTTGTGAAAGAATGGGTCGCTCTCAGGAGCTCAGTGAATTCCAGCGTGGAACTGTGATAGGATGCCACCTGTGCAACAAATCCAGTCGTGAAATTTCCTCGCTCCTAAATATTCCAGAGTCAACTGTCAGCTGTATTATAAGAACGTGGAAGTGTTTGGGAACGTCAGCAACTCAGCCACGAAGTGGTAGGCCACGTAAACTGACGGAGCGGGGTCAGCGGATGCTGAGGCGCATAGTGCGAAGAGGTCGCCAACTTTCTGCAGATTCAATCGCTACAGACCTCCAAACTTCATGTGCCTTCAGATTAGCTCAAGAACAGTGCGCAGAGAGCTTCATGGAATGGGTTTCCATGGCCGAGCAGCTGCATCCAAGCCATACATCACCAAGTACAATGCAAAGCGTTGGATGCAGTGGTGTAAACCACGCCGCCACTGGACTCTACGCCGCCACTGGGTTTGGTGGTTGCCAGGAGAACGGTACTTGTCTGACTGCATTGTGCCAAGTGTAAAGTTTGGTGGAGGGGGATTATGGTGTGGGATTGTTTTTCAGGAGCTGGGCTTGGTCCCTTAGTTCCAGTGAAAGGAACTCTGAATGCTTCAGCATACCAAGACATATTGGACAATTCCATGCTCCCAACTTTGTGGGAACAGTTTGGAGCTGGCCCCTTCCTCTTCCAACATGACTGTGTACCAGTGCACAAAGCAAGGTCCATAAAGACATGGATGACAGAGTCTGGTGTGGATGAACTTGACTGGCCTGCACAGAGTCCTGACCTCAACCCGATAGAACACCTTTGGGATGAATTAGAACGGAGACTGAGAGCCAGGCCTTCTCGTCCAACATCTGTGTGTGACCTCACAAATGCGCTTCTGGAAGAATGGTCAAAAATTCTCATAAACATACTCCTAAACCTTGTGGACAGCCTTCCCAGAAGAGTTGAAGCTGTTATAGCTGCAAAGGGTGGACCAACGTCATATTGAACCGTATGGATTAGGAATGGGATGTCACTTAAATTCATATGCGAGTCAAGGCAGGTGAGCCAATACTTTTGGCAATATAATGTATATCTCATCTATAAGGTGTGCACTCCTGGAATCGTTTAACTATCAGGGTTATTCAAAGAGATCCGAATTGCTGGAGAAAGGTAACCGAACACTGAAATTTTAAACGTTTTTTTTTTCTGTAACAGCCCTTTTTATTATCAGTCCTTGGACCTTACATGTAAATTTCAGACATTTTCGCTCAGTAGTTTGTTCGCAAACAGCATTTCACTTTTCAAACATTCAAACGTACTGTTTTTTTTTTTTCACCTGCTTCGTCTGCTGTGTCGGGTTTTTCTGGCGGCTGCGCTGCGTGTGATCGGCTCCTCTCGGGTTTTTCCGACATTTTCGGCGGGTTAATCCATTTGTTTTTGCAGGTTTCGGTGTGCCCTCGTTTTGCAGTGAGTTTTCAGTGGGTTTGCGGTGACTTTTCTCTGCATTTCGGCGGCCCTGTGGTGCTTGCTGAATACACCGCAGGGTCGCCGAAATGGGATCGCCAAATCGCACCGAATTGAAGAGAATGAAAAGTCACCGAACGTGCGGTGGCTTTTTGATTCTCTTTGAATAACCCTGTTAATGTTGATTTATTTTGATGGCGTAAAAATCGTCACTTCAGTCCCAAAGAAAACTTTTTTAAAGACTATTTTTTTTTTTTTTTACATTTACAGAGAAGACACCCTTGTGGTGGACACCTTTCTTTGTAAAAAGTATTAAAAAAAATTCTCACTGCCCACACTCTCAAAACTATTCCCATTACACCTAACTATTTCCCAATACTAACAATCATCATGAATCTCAGCCACCTGAAACACTCTTGCAACAAATCCCATTATATGTATTCATTCCTCAAAAACAGACAAGGGAGAAACACACCGAAGTAGATGGATGAAGAGACAAAGAAGTGAAAGAAGTGGTCATCTGAAGAGAGGTACCCAGATCAAGTAATCGAAGTGAGCATCAGATAGAAGACAGTGTCGCGCACACTATAATATTTGGTTGGACCACCTTTTGTTCTGATTCCGGCACGCGTTCACTGTGGCATCGTTTTGATAAGCTCATGTAAGGTCAATGCATTTATTTCCATCCAGAGTCACATTCATTTGTGGCCAAGATCTTGTATTGATGATGGGAGAGTCGCAGCGCTGCGTAAAGTCTTCTCCAGCACATTATCCCAAAGATTCTCAATGGGGTTAAGGTCTGGACGGTGCGGTGGCCAATCCATGTGTGAAAATGATGTCTCGTGCTCCCTGTACCACTCTTACACAACTTGAGCCCCATGAATCCTGGCATTGCCGTCTTGGAATATGCTCGCACCATCAGGGAAGAAAAAACCCATTGATGGAAAAACCTGCTCATTCAGTATATTCAGGCCGTCACATGATCTCATTTTTTGGGCACATAACGTTGTTGAACCTAGACTTGACCAAGTGAAACAACCCCAGATCATAACATCTAATTTGGTAGATGGTGACTTTTTTGGCCAGGCAGTATTTATACTGTATAGTTACACACAATTAAACATATAAAGCATTCACACACTGAACGGTGAATTTCCAGTACTGTGCAATTTCGGAGCCATTTGGCTATTCAAAAATCAGGCAGTTCGCCAAATACGTTGCCTGTTCGGCGGCAGTGAAATCCCTATAGAGAAGCAATGGTCAACCTATTCAGAGAACACCGAACAGCAGAGAAATGTCAGTGAAATGCCCTGATGTTTGGTGGTTTCATTCAACTGGTTTAATCACGGGAATCCCATAGGTTTCAATGGAAAAAATATTCCCATTTTTATTTGATATCTATTAAACCGTTTATTCTTTTAATTTGAAGCAAAAGATCTATTTATTTATTTTTGGATTTGTTCCAGATTTTTTTTAAATAGTTCCGTCCAGTAGTTTTTTTGCTAACAGCCTTTCAAGTTTGGAAACTTTCCAGCGTTTTTTTTTTTACCCCGTTGTCGGCTTGCCGGCTTTCTCCAGCAGCTGGTACGTTCTGTCTTCGGCGGATAGTCAGCTTTTTTCGGATGCATTCGGTGGGTTTGTGGCAGATCGTCGGGTGTGCTCGACGGGTTTTCTACGCCATTTTGGATCAATCCGAATGTAGGATCATATCGCGTCTCATCGGCGGGGTTTTCGGCGGATGTTCCACGGAATTTCGGTGATTTTTCAGCAGATTTCCTGATCGCTTCCCCACACTTCAGGGACCCTGCGGTGAATTCAGCATTCACCACATGGTCGGGGAATTTGATTCCCCGAAGCGCATGGAACGAGAGAGCACCGAATTTGACAATAACTCTTTAAATGTACGTACAGTATATACATGTTAATATTCACCAATACTGCTAAACTGAGCCTTATCCAAGGTTTAAAAGGAAAGTAATTTATTTCTTCCATCAAAGATACATCAAACATGTTCTCTCTCTCTAAGATCTGAGAACAGAAATGATGGTGTACTAACGTTACCTTTGCTTTAATAACTGCGTATTCATATCACAATTCCGCTTAACAAACAGGTGTATGCAGTAAAGGGAGAAATAACATTTCCATTCAAGATGCAGTCAAGTTAATTGCAATCCAGCTTGTTATTTTTCCCTCCTACTCCTAATGTCTGTGCTTTCATTATTTCCCAAATACATGCAACACGTAATCTGATATTCCACATTTTGTTAAGCGTTGACACTTTCAATGAAACACCTGCACCTACTTATTACTGATTAGCTTCAAACTTCAAAGAACATTTAACTGAAAATTGACTGTAATGCTCATAAAAAAGAAGTCACAGCCCAACCGTCCCCCAAAAAAGTCTGTTACCTCAAAAACTGACTTTAATGGTGGTCTAGCCTCAAGCCATGCTGTAAGGCTTGAGAAAGGCTCCTGGCGAGCCGAAACGTTGCTTTATATCTCCCTTATAAACTGCAGAGCTTTGTGCTGGATCGGTGTGCTTAGAGCAATCCTCACTCTTGAGTCTTGCCCATATAGGTCGAATCCATATGGACAGATGTTAAGAGATGTTTTCAGAAGGACATGCGATATGGAACCATATCTTAGTTTTGTTTCTTCTAGATTGCTGGGAAAACAAGGTATAGCAAACACACCGTGATTTGAACGCTCAGATCACCAAAAGCTTAACCTTTTTAGTCTGGATAGATCTCCTGCTAACGTCCCATCCTTTCAGACATGAATCACGAATAATAATAAAAAATAATGCAAGGAGTGTATCTGCAATAACAATATATGCATCAGTAGCGTCATGCGGTTACACAAATAAGTCCAGCAGTGACCTGCTGGTGGATGCTTACCACCTAGGCTGAGGTCACATGGGCATCCGTGAGAAAGGAAAGAACGTCTGGGAGAAGGTACATTCTTTCCAAACAACCACGCTGTGGCCATCTCACTGTGTGCATGTTTGTGTGCACAGCTCTACAAAGCGCGAGCCTCCTATGAAGGGTCACACTTTGTAGACCCATCTGACATCCATCAGAGTGACTCAACGGAGAGGTAAAATAAATGGTGTGGCATTCCCAGCTGATACATCGAAACACTATGATGGACGATGAGTGTGTTGGTCACAAGAGACGCATTTGGCACGCTCTTAGGTGAGAAAGGGAGAGGGTTCCGAGAATAAGCAACGGCACTAATGGCCTGCTCTACGGTGGGTGCCCACTTAGGTCTCACAAGGATTTAGCTTGATTTTGCCATTACAGTGACAACTGCTCCTTATTCAAATCAGACTGATATCACCCAGAAAGGGTGGCCAGTACTTAAATGCCAAGGACGTCATCCCTGCACGAGAGGTGCAGCAACCCCCAACGATCATTTTGGCCTTATTAGACCTTATCAGGAGGATATAGCTGACACCCCTGTAGGCACATCGAGCAAGGGGTCCATATCTGTATTAGGGATGAGCGTTCAGTTCGGATCTGTTCGGAGTTCGATTCGAACATCGCCCGTTCGGCTGTTCGTCGAACTCCGAACATTTCCACGTGTTCGCCGCATGTTTGCCCATAATGCACCACAATGGACCACAATGCACTTTTCCACTGGCCTGAAGCTTGCAATTGGCTACAGACTTGCACCTGACCACAGGTCAGGTGCAAGACAGGTGCAAGACTATGCCAATCACGGCTCAGAGTCCTGATTGGGCAAATTTTGCACAATCATGGGCTCACAGAGCTAAGTCCCGAAGCACACTGTATAAGGCTTCCCTGCCTGCAGCCCAAGCGTGTGTGTTTGCAGGAGTGAATCAGAGAGGAAAGGAGATTGTTCTGTCAGGGTGTATCAATGACGTTGTAGGAGATTTCTGGGAATTTGAATCTGTGTTGGCACTGCCAGGCTATCAGGGACAGTGTGTATCAGTGAGTTCTACCAGAGTTCAGCAAATTTGATCTGTCTTGGCACAGCCTGTTATCAGTGTGTATCAGTGAGTTATACCACAGTTAAGCAAAATATTGGACCGCAGGGTCCACCACTGCACTTTTCCACAATACCACAGAGGGGTTACGGTGTGAAGGCACTTGCTGCCACCAAAGGTAAAATATTTGGGTGCACTGCCACTGACGCCTATACCAGATTCATATCATTTTAATATTTGACCGCAGGGTCCAACCCTGAACTCTTCCACAATACCACAGATGGGTTACTTACGGTGTGAAGGTACTTGCTGCCACCAAAGGCACAATATTTGGGTGCACTGCCACTGACGCCTATACCAGATTCATATCATTTTAATATTGGACCGCAGGGTCCACCACTGCACTCTTCCACAATACCACAGAGGGGTTACGGTGTGAAGGCACTTGCTGCCACCAAAGGCAAAATATTTTGGTACACTGACGCCTATACCAGATTCATATCATTTTAATATTTGACCGCAGGGTCCAACCCTGCACTCTTCCACAATACCACAGAAGGATTACGGTGTGATGGCACTTTTGCCGACACTAAAGGCCCAATTTTAATGCACCTATTCCTCTCCTCTTTTCATACAGGCTGCCGCCCCAAGCAGTTGTTTATGAATAGATTAAAGGAAAACCATTTACCGTCATTTGAAATGTCATTTTTTGTTTTAAAATGTTTCTATACATCCTACAAATCTGCCACTTCACGGGCAGGTTACGGGGACCTCCTAGGCACGATATTTGAAGGAATTTTTTGTTTTAATGCTTAACCTTTATTTCATGGAAAACTCACTGTTCCTTTGAAAACTTTTTTTTTTTTACTTTTTGTCCTTGTTTCCTGTCCCCCAGGGCACTACCCGGACCCCCATACACCTTTTATGGCAAATATCTAGCATACAGTCAGGTCCAGAAATATTGGGAAATCAACACAATTCTAACATCTTTGGCTCTATACACCACCACAATTGAGTTGGAATGAAACAAACACAATGTGCTTTAACTGCAGACTGTCAGCTTTAATTTGAGGGTATGTACATCCAACTCAGGTGAATGGTGTAGGATTTACAGCAGTTTGCAGATGTGCCTCCCACTTGTTAAGGGACCAAAGGTAATGGGACAATTGGCTTCTCAGTTGTTCCATGGCCAGGTGTGTGATATTCCCTCGTCATTACCCCAATTACAATGTGCAGATAAAAGGCCCAGAGTTCACTTCAAGTGTGCTATTTGCATTTGGAATCTGTTGCTGTCAACTCTCAAGATGAGATCCAAAGAGCTGTCACTATCAGTGAAGCAAGCCATCATTAGGCTGAAAAAACAAAACAAACCCATCAGAGAGATAGCAAGAACATTAGGTGTGGCCAAAACAACTGTTTGGAACATTCTCAAAAAGAAGGAATGCCCCGTGAGCTCAGCATCACCAAAAGACCCGGGAGACCACGGAAAACAACTGTGGTGGATGACCGAAGAATTCTTTCCATGGTGAAGAAAACACCATTCACAACAGTTGGCCAGATCAAGAACACTCTCGAGGTAGGTGTATGTGTGTCAAAGTCAACAATCAAGAGAAGACTTCACCAGAGTGAATACAGAGGGTTCACCACAAGATGTAAACCATTGGTGAGCCTCAAAAACAGGAAGGCCAGATTAGAGTTTGCCAAACAACACCTAACAAAGCCTTCACAGTTCTGGAACAAGATCCTATGGACAGATGAGACCAAGATCAACTTGTACCAGAGTGATGGGAAGAGAAGAGTATAGAGAAGGAAAGGAACTGCTCATGATCCTAAGCATACCACCTCATCAGTGAAGCATGGTGGTGGTAGTGTCATGGCGTGGGCATGTATGGCTGCCAATGGAACTGGTTCTCTTGTATTTATTAATGATGTGACTTCTGACAAAAGCAGCAGAATGAATTCTGAAGTGTTTCGGGCAATATTATCTGCTCACATTCAGCCAAATGCTGCAGAACTCATTGGACGGCGCTTCACAGTGCAGATGGACAATGACCCAAAGCATACTGCAAAAGCAACCAAAGAGTTTTTGAAGGGACAGAAGTGGAATGTTATGCAATGGCCAAGTCAATCACCTGACCTGAATCCCATTGAGCATGCATTTCACTTGCTGAAGACAAAACTGAAGGAAAAATGCCCCAAGAACAAGCAGGAACTGAAGACAGTTGCAGTAGAGGCCTGGCAGAGCATCACCAGGGATGAAACCCAGCGTCTGGTGATGTCTATGCACTCCAGACTTCAGCTGTGATTGACTGCAAAGGATTTGCAACCAAGTATTAAGAAGGGAAAGTTTGATTTATGATTATTATTCTGTCCCATTACCTTTGGTCCCTTAACAAGTGGGAGGCACATCTGCAAACTACTGTAAGTCCTACACAACTCACCTGAGTTGGATGTACATACCCTCAAATTAAAGCTGACAGTCTGCAGTTAAAGCACATTGTGTTTGTTTCATTCCAACTCCATTGTGGTGGTGTATAGAGCCAAAGATGTTAGAATTGTGTCGATGTCCCAATATGTCTGGACCTGACTGTATATGCCCTCTTGCAGGGCACTCTAAAAATCAAACGTTCGGGTCCCATTGACTTGCATTGAGTTCGGATCGGGTTCGCGTCCGAACTCAAACTTTTGAAATTGTTCGAATGCGAACCGAACACGGGGGTGTTCGGCTCATCCCTAGTCTGGATACCCTGAAAACTTATAGTGAGAAAAGGAGAGGCTTGTGAGGGTCCAGAGAAGGAGCAATGGCACTAATGGCCTACTCTGCGGTGGGTGTGCGCTCAGGTCTTACAAGGTTTTGGGATATGCCCCAACATATGTCGGGCGGGGGAATAAGGTGTTATGAGGGTCATTACAACACAATATATGTATTTTTTTAAAAATGTTTTTTTCACTATTATTAACTTTTTAATGGTTGGCCAATTATCACTTAACATCACAGTTTGAACAAGCAAATATACTAACAACAAAACCACTGCAGCAATTTAACTAGCTGTCACGCTTCAGGTACTGGAGCGAGGACAACATATGGTTTGAACAGATATTAGTGATTTTTCACAATACAAAAAACCCTAAACTTTGTTTTCCATCATATATTTTATTAAGGCTTTTGGTAAAATTCCAGCCAGAATGTGGGAAAAAAAAACCCTCCACTATAAATCTGAAAGAGAAGAAGGAGGCAGCTATTCACTTCAAAGAAATCCAGGACTTTGATACGGTGCAGTGTGAGAACATTATAGTCTTTATCCTAATTTGTTCTTTTCAGTGACTGCAGATTAGTATGTTATATGACAAGAATAAGGTCAGATATGGATAACGTGATGAGCTCTTTAATTAATAAACTTGCTAATAATAACCTTTTACAAAAGACCTGCTGCAGCTATTCAATGTTTTAATTTCTTTTCGGATTTTTACTTTATTCGATTAAATACCATTAAATACACTTGACTTTTTTGCTAAGTGGGAAGCAATTAATATGAAAGGATTTTCCATTAGCTCTCGAACATCAAATCAGCTATATTTCTTATTGAACGGGCCATTCTGAGGATGAAGCACGCTGTGTGTCTGTTCCTTTTTTGTTTTGTGTGCAAACCTGTGACGAAAAGCTTCCTAATTGTGCTCGGAAGCCCCCTGTGACGTGCGTCATTTGGACTTAGGGTGCGTGGGCATGGAGATGGGTTTATGGTGCTGGCCTGAAGTTATTTATTATTTTCATTGTCCTCTCATGTGCGGACGGTTTGTGTAATTTTTGTTTATGCAAGAATGTTATTGACAACCTGTTATTTGTTGAAAGGGATTAACATCCAAGTTTACCCTGTCAAGAATGCGTTTATCTCCCCTTTTCTTGTCCTGTGCCCCCCCTTCGTCGTTTTCCTTTACTATCCTTGTTTTAGGATGAGGTTATCCCTCGGTGCGTGCCTATTGATGACTGTTTGTCCTTACGTTATTTCTAGGAATTTATGTAGTACCTTATTCTGTTTAAAATCCTGAAAATAAAGAATTGAAAAAAAAAAGAATGTGCTTATCTATTTCTATTTGAGTAGGTTGTTAATCTGCTGACTGTAATCACTTCTCCCGATTCCCATTGTCCTGCCTCCTTAAAAATGTTAAGTAATGTTTGATTTAATTGTCTGTCCCTAATCTAATTATGTTTCACCTACGAAAAGGCAAATGTTTGTCCATATTATCTGTTTCAGTGTAATTAGGTCCCCCAACCCTTTCTAGGAGGGTTTTTGTCTGTGTAAAGGATCCATGTGTGACCATATAAAAGTATGTGTGATTAAAATCAGTTCCATTCTACCCTGAAAGACCTCAGATCTACAGCCTCGTCTTATTTCTGGGGGATGCTAGAGGGCTCTCTATGTCTCTGCCTGGGTAGAACACGAGGGGTCCTGCAGGGAAGCAACATTGGCAGAAGTGACCCTGTCGGGGTACAGAGATCTGTCACATCCCCCAATATATATCTCAGTGTGTCTATGTACATTTACAGATCCTGTCCTGTTTGTTTAATCCCCCCTGCCCCCATATCTTTTCAGTTGAAGCTCACAGAGGCCTGGACACAGCAAATGGTGTGAACTCATTTGCATGGCACACGTGCGATACTCGGCCCCCTGCTATTCACAATATTCATAAATGATCTGCCCAATGTCTGCAAAGCCTCAACTGTACACATGTACGCAGACGACACTGTAATCTATACCAGCAAACCAAATCTCCCACAGCTGGAGGCAGTGCTGCAAGAACAATTCACAGGGGTAGAAAAGTGGATCAGAGATAACAAACTTTTTCTAAATACTGACAAAACTGTTACAATGCTCTTTGGAACAGCACCTAAACTACACAAATTGCAAACATCCCATCTATGTGTCAAGACAAAATCAAATGGCACGCTGACCACAGTCACTTCTCACAAATATCTAGGTATGTGGTTGGACCATAATCTATCTTTTGGCCCCCACATCGAAAAACTCACATCTAAACTCTACCCCAAACTAGGTGCCCTGTACAGAAACAAATCCTGCCTGAGCCCCGCGGTAAGAAAGCAGATTGTACAACAAATGCTTATGCTAGCTATTGAATACTGAGATGTAGTGTATACAACCGCCCCGCAAACGCACCTCCAGAAACTTACTACATTGTATAACTCATTCTGTCGCTTTGTGCTACAATGTAACTACATGATCCACCATTGTGACATGTTAAAAGAACTAAACTGGCCGTCGCTGGAATCCAGACGCACCCTTCACCTTTCCAACCTGGTGTTTAAGAGCTTTTCTGGGAAGCTACCACCCTACCTGAATAGACTGCTTCCCTCAGCAGTTCCCTCATCCTATAACCTCCGATCCAGGACCTGCACCTTACTTACAATACCACAATACAAAAAGAAAGTGTCTCAATCCTCATTTTCCTACAGAGAGCCACAATTATGGAATAACCTCCCCGACGCCATCAAATCTTCCCCCAGTCTAAAGTCCCTTAAGAGCTCCCTATTAACATACCTCAATACAGAATGCACCTGTAAACATGTAACATAGTGACTATATTTCCTACATATTTATTTTCTGTTAATCTGTATATTTGTTTTGTGTTTATCTTGCATTTCACAACTTTGTATTTCTGTAACAATGTTCTTGAACCCAGGACATACTTGAAAACGAGAGAAATCTCAATGTATCCTTCTTGGTAAAATCCTTTATAAATAAATAAAATTCCATGTACCCTGCTCCCCCAGGCAGTCACCATGGAGACCTAGGTATAGCCAAATGATTTGGCCAGCCCAGTTCATGTGTACACTCATGCTGGTGCATGTTTCCCTCCAGTTCTACCTGTTCCTTTGTCTTGTGGTAGCTACAGAGGATTGGCTATTCCCCTGGGGTAGACCCTGGAGGGTGCATTTATGAATTGGGGGTGGGGTTGAAAAGACCAGTCCTTTGCAAAATGAGCCTGTTCAGTTGGTGGGACCACGTCACTTAAGATCTCAGCGCATGTGGAATGAGCTCAGGATTTCTACTCCTCCTGTTCCAAGCCAACTGGAACCAGAACTCAGTCAGATGCAGGGACTGTGAGTTAGCTGTTGTGTTGATTTCCCTTTTAATGTATGTATCGGTCTGTACCAGTTATCCCTTTTTGTGCACAGTCTTTATATGTATTAATCTCCTATTTAAAAGCTTTCTGGTGTTGACTATTTGGTTATCCATGATTGGGATTAACAGTTCTATCCAGTATTTTTGGGAACCATTTGCGTCTGGGCTGGGGGGTGGACTTGTCCCTTATCTGGTTGCATAAGGGGGACAAGCCTGGTGTTAAGTCACAAAACCATTACGTGTTGTGTCATACATTAGCAAGCCAAAGCGACTTTCACAGTAAAAATAACTAAGGAATTTGGATATTTAATGCATGTTTCTAAATGACGAGAGTATAACGACAAACATAAGAAACAATTCAATTTCATTTAATATTTTATATCTAAACATATAGGGCTCTATTAACTTCTTCGCGCAAACATTACTGCGTGCGCCAAAAATGCATTAACGCGAGGGGTAAAACCCTTTGCGCAGAACGTCGTATTACAATGTCCGCGCATAAAATGCGCGTTATCGTCTAACGCTGTTGAATCTGCGTGAATCCTTTGCGAGCGTAATGTACTTTGCACGTCCTATACTTAACATTGTGAGCGCAAATACATTTGTGCGCTGGTACGCGGATGGTATTACAATCTATGCGCAAGTTTTAACGGACAACGTTTGTGCGCATAATTTTAACGTCTTTTAAAAGCTGGTGTTAATGGCCAATCTGAACGTCCTGGCCGAAACCAAATACACCAGTCCAAAAAAAAAATACAGCAAAGTATAGTTACACATTCTACACATACCCAAACAATAAAATTGAGAAGTTGTGCGTGTTTTTATTATTGCTGCAGCATATATACTCAGTTTGATTTTGACAGGTGCAAAAACATAACGGGAGACAATTGTGGTTCTTAAGTCTGATTGGCTGAATCGCGTGAAAAAACAGTCTGCACGCCGATTTCCGCGCGCAGCGTTAATGCGCGCCCATTTTTTACGTGCGGTATTTTTTGACAGATGAAAAAATGCTCTCAGATTGTAATACAAGAGTTAATTTACGCGCGCTAACGGTTAACGCTGCGCACAAAAAAATAGCGCTGTGCGTGCGCTTTTGCGCGAAGAAGTTAATAGAGTCCATAAATTTTTAGCAGCTCATTTTTATCTGAAGATTAGTTAAACTTTCTGGTTATTTCTTTTTTGCGCCATTCCAATTGTAGATTCTTTTTTAAATTAAAAGATGACTCTGAAGAATTAAATATATAGATATATAAATAAAAATATAAGCGTTAACGTTCAGATACATTTTATTAATTTTGATATAAAATATAGCAGCGCAGCAAGCATATAACATTTTGGGAAAGCAAGAAATGTGCTTAAACTTTAGACTCCCACTAGACTTCGATTTGGAGCTGAGATATTAATTAGAATGCTGTTGTGCCCTTTTAGTACTTGCAGATATGTCTTACCATGATATTCAATAGAAAAAAATCAAAAACTAATGCATGTGTCAAACTGTGATTTTTAGTTATTGGTCAGGGAATTGATAAGAAAGAACCAAGACCTCTTTGATATTCCTTGTTTAGCATCAAGTTAACCCTAGTTTTTAGTTTTTTTTAAAAAAATCACTTATTAAATAATACAGTAAAAAATATAAATAAGAATAAACCAAATTTAATCCTCATAGTAATAGAAGATTTGGCAGGCGGATCTCGCCATCTGCTGGCCAATAGGAGCTACTGTAGCTCCCTGATGGACCAGCTGGGTATATGTGTTTTAGACACATATTCCATGCTATTCAAAGAGTGTTAGCACTTTACGTGTCATGCCTGGGGTGCTAAAACTTTTCGACATGCTATGGAGCCCAATAGAGCAGGTGTGGGTAACTACGGCCCTCTAGATGTTATGAAACTACATTTCCCGTGACGCTCGACTGCTCATTAGGTTTACAGAGCCTCAAGGGAAATATAGATCCAAAACATTTGGAGGGCCAGGGCTGCTGACCCCTGATTTATAGGAATATTTAATATCACAATATGTCATCTTGCTGCCCTGTCCTGGGATACTTCTAATTAATAGAGATCCTGGTGTAATTTGTTTTTAATAGATATTTATGAACGACAGAGCAACGAAAAGACGGCGACATGATTGACCCCTTATGTCCTCTTGTTTTGCTACTTTGTTTCCTTTTAAATATACTCCCTTCCTCTACCTTGTGGATTCCCTTTACGTATTTAAATGTTTCTATCATATCTCCTCTGTCTCGTCTTTTTTCCAAGCTGTACATGTTAAGATCATTAAGCCTTTCCTGGTAACTTTTCTCCTTCAAGCCGTACACCATTTTAGTAGCCCTTCTCTGAACTCTCTCTAAGATGTCTATATCCTTCTGGAGATACGGTCTCCAGTACTGCACACAGTACTCCAAGTGAGGTCTCACCAGTGCTCTGTACAACGGCCCTGATGAATTTATTTGATGAAGGATAAAACATATTTCCCACGTTAGGATCAGTGTCTCCAGACAATGATGGACAGCATTTGATTGGATGAAACCGTTCCTAGTTTAAGCAACGATCCAGTGATTACAGAAAAGTATGCATAGGCCCAATGTCCTGCTTACTAGAGGTGTGCGCAGCTGAATAATTTGTTTAGTTTAGTTTGAAAATAATTTAGTCTGAAACAGAATCCGTTTGAATACTGATTTGTTTTTTAATTTTGTTTGTAGTTTGGGATCGATTCGAATTTGATTAGAAATCAATATGAATTTGATTCGATATCTGTTCGGATTACTAAATTACCGTGTCGCTGCAGTGTGCAAAGAGGAATCATTCAATCAATGGTTCTCTTGTGAAAGAGTATAACGAATCAATATACCATTTCATTTTTGTTTCAATTCGAATGAAACCAATTAGTTATTTCTCTGAATAGACTGTAGATACTCGAGTATACCGCTAGATTTTGGTGACAAAAATATACCTTAAAATTGGAGGGGTTGCATTATATTCGAGACATCTGCATCGCGTGTAAAAAATACTTGACTTGCTCAGGGATCCCAATTCTCCCGGAAGTTCCGGTAGTCTCTCTGAAGTGAATGTGGGCTCCCTGATGCCGCAAACACTTCAGGAATTCCCGTTTAGCCATCATGGCCAGAGGGCACACTTAGTTTAAGCCAATCATTCAAGATTGGCTTAAAACCCAGCATGCACCCTTGCTCTGCGCAGCACACCAGGAGGTGTAGTTTTCTGACCTCCGGCTCCAGCAGGCAGGCTCTTCCACTGTGTCGTCCACCAATAGTCAGCCCCACCCCATTGTTGCTCCGAACTGGCATCACTACAGACATGCTGCACGATTCTCCTCACATTCTCTCGGTGCCTCTGCAGTGACATCAGGTGCTCTCGTTCAGGGGGAGTTGACTATCGGCAGATGACGCAGTGGATGAGCCTGCCTGCTGGAGCCGGAGGTCAGAAAACTACACCTCTCGGCGTGCTGGCTGTCGGTGAATGATTCACTGCATTGGTCATCTCGCTCCGCCGGCCATCTTATCGCAAGTAGGAAGACGGGTGGCCGCCAGCTTCATACTTAGTAACAACTGCAATCATTCTAGAGCAGAGCACCCTGGCCTGACAGGTAGCCTGACTGTGTTAAGAGAACCTCAAAGGATTTTAATTGTTTACCGGTACAGGATACTTTTATAATTTTGCTCCTCGCGTTATATCCGAGTCTCGAGTGTTCTCTCATTTCCATAATAAATCTATCCATCGTGTTATATTCGGGTCGTGCTATACTCGAGTATCTACGGTACTTCCGAAATATAAATTTATGAATTTTCAAACAAATTGAGATTCGTTACGAAACGAATGCAAACATCTACTGCTTACACATTTTGAGACATTGAATGAGAATCTCTTTGCTTTAGCTACTTCCTAGCATGATATTACCGCTGTGTGTATGTTTGTATTAGTTAATGTATGTACGTGACGGTGGAGCACAAAGCAGATTTGGTGCAGGAGGGAAGTGTAGGAGCCTGTGAAGCTTCTGCAGTGGTAAAGAAGAATGCATGGATCTTTCTTCCTTCAAATGACACAGTTGGAAGTCCCTTTAATTTCCACCTTTCATAATCTTTATGAATCAGTAACAACAGAGAAGGTGTGGAACTTCAAAGCTTATAGTTTTTTTTAATCTAACTAAACATTCGGATTTCTCCATATGTTTCGGGCCTTCATTTACATGGATGATGAGGGCATCTGCACTGGGATCCTCTCTTTAAGCAGTGTTTATCAAAGATTCTAAATAAAGATGAAAGTCTGGAAAAACTTGGATTTATGGTTTAAAAAATAAAAAAGTAAACATACAATAGTTTAGAAAATATTGATATAAGTTGAAAAAATTATAAGTATTTGTCACAAGTCACTTTGCCATTAATTTTATGTCTTTTCTATCATATTAAAAAGTACAAAGAAAATTTGATTTCAAAGTTTTGAGCGAATGATGGTAATTATTGCAATATAGTGACAATATGTTACTATATTTTTCAAAAATCATTTTTTTACGCTGTTTGCCATGCTGGGAGGAATGCTGTGGAGCCATCTGGATTGCAAGGGCAAATGTAACCTGTGAAACTAAAGCCAACTTAATTAATTCCAAAATATTAAAATGAAATGTTTCAATGTGTCAGACTTGCAAGAAAGGTAATGTTAATTGTTTAGCGCTTATATTTTGTAGTGCTTTCTTAAAATTCCTTTTAGAAAGTTAAAATAATGAGGCTAAATTACATTCCTAGCGTTAAAACGCGGGCGCTAGGGAGGAAAAACTGCTCCCGCAGTTTTCCACCTAGCGCCCGCGTTTTAACGCTAGATTACAATGCAGGCGCAAAATTGCTGCCTGCATTGTTACTGGGCGTTAAGCGCAGCTGCGCGCATCCTATCAATGGACTTTGTAATCCTAACGCTGATTAACACTTTGTGCTCCCCATGTTAAGTATAGAGAGCGCAAAGTACAGTAACCTCACGCTGAAAAGCGCAAGATACCAAACGCAAACGGGTTACTTAACCCGTCAGAGTTTGGATTGTAATTTGCGTTAAATACTTGGGCTATCGTTAACGCTCACTCAGGTGAGCGCAAACGTTATCACCAAGTATGTAATGTGGCCCATGGTGTCTGTTAGATATAGGCTTGTTTCCTTGTTTCATCTACGTGAGCGCCACCCCCTTTCTCTTTTTGTAGCCATTTTTGTTTGGGTGTTGGGGAGCACCCCCTTTGGGGGTATCTATTGGCGAATCGTAATAAGTAAGCGCCGCTGAGTTGAACACTTCTTTTCTATTTCTAAATTGTTTCCTAGTTGTTGTTTTTTGGAAATTTGGGATAAAATAAATACACTAAATGGCAAGTTTTTAGTTTGAGTAGATAGTATACAAGTAATACTGGAAGCATCGTTAATTTCCAATGATATATTATCAAATTACAGTGGAAAGAACATTGAATGAGGGGTTAATGAATGCTTGTTGGGTGGACATCTTCCCCAGTCCACGACCCATAGACATTGGGTGGCGGGATAATGAATGCTCGTTGGGTGGATATGCCCTTGTCTCTGCCAGCCCACTGCACATGAACATTGGGTGAGGGGATACTGAATTCTTGCTGGATGGACATACTCTCATCTTCCCCAGCCCACCACCCATGGAGATTGAGTAAAGGAATAATAAATGCTTGTTGGGTGTACATGCCCTTGTCTTTCCCAACCCATCACCCATAAACTTTTGGAGAGTGGATAATTAATGCTTCTTGAGTAGACATGGTCTCAACTTCCCCATTCTACCATTAGGTGCAGGGATAATGAATGCTTGTTGGGTGAACATGTCCACATCTTCCAAAGGCTACCAACCATGGGCATTGGATGAGGGGATAATGAATGCATGTTGGGTGGACATGCCCTTGTGTTCTCCAGCCCACCACCCATTAGGTGAAGAGACAATGAATTATTTTTGGGGTAGGCAATGGCATACCCTCATCAAGGCCAGCCCAGAACTCATGGGCATTGAATGAGGTGGTAATGTATGATATATATATTGTAACCCCCCAGTCCACTACCCATGGGCATTGAGCCCACTCATATTTAGAATGGAAGGGATGTTATAAGAAAGGAAGTCATGTCATCATCTTCTCCACTTCCACCCGTGATCATCAAGTGGGGGGGGGTGCTATTGAAATGCTTTGGGTTTAAACAGTAACCTGAAGGTTAATTAAATACTTCCCAAAAAGTATTTAATTAGCTGTTCACCTGATAGCCATGTTTAGTGGCCCAGATGAGAAACAATGTCAAGCCCTCCCAACTTTTATTAATAGTCCCTATCCACTGCACTTGTTAAGGGGCTGGGTTGGGTGCACCCCCATGGACTGTACACCCCAGTTGATGAGTTGATGACCATGGCTGGGGGGCTCAGTCGCTAATATTTTAACCCCAGCAGTACAGTTGATGTGCACCAGGCACCATCCCAGGCAGGAATATAGGGTGTCAGAAGGGCTATACTGACCTCCAAATTATTAATAAATGGTTACTGTAAATTTTACAGAACTCAAGGATTGTGTATTTCTAACTCATTCTGTACTTTTTTGAACAATAGTTTAATCTAACCCACAAGATAAATCCATTGAAGAAAAAATAATGACCCACAGCATGAACTATAGATTTTAAAATGATAATTAATATTTAGTGTAAAACAAGAATTTATTTGAAAATCAACTATTATTTTTTTATTTCTTTAACATCATACAAATACCTTGCTCATAAGATTTGATAATTTGCATCACTGAATTCAAAGCATGTAGCAAATGTTTAACAACTTGGCACCTAAATAAGAAGTTAATGTCATGTACTCTATGAATGGATAACAGAAGACCGGCTCTCCGCTGTTATATCCAAATGAACATTTTGACCTTGTTCATCCCCTCAGCTTGAATATCTGTTTAATGAGGCACAAGTGATCTACATTAACCTCCCCAGAGCTGATCATTTTGAATTCTCTGGACCGGAATCCAAACACGGCATATTCTATTACTACTGCGACGGAGCACATACTCTGCTCGCTATCCCTGTACTATAACCTATCCAGGAGAATGATGGCGAGCAATTTGGAGGAGAAATGCTTTGGAATTATAAATCGTATATAGGCTAGTCTAATATTCCTTCATCTTGAATGTTTTGATCTGATGTTTACAGCTTTTTCACCATACACCAGTTAAAGAGTAGCCTACTAAAAATGTCCACCATAGCATTCGGGTTATGGTCCCCTCGATAGGGAACAAGCTACTCAAAATATTGGGGCTTAGTCCAACCCTCTTGGTATCAGAGAGCAGCAAGAGAAGAAATTGGTGCATTATCATATCCCTTACTGACTCCCTCTTACCATGCCTATTCCAACCCAGGAATTTGTTGTATTTGTGGATTAAGTTGTAATAATTGTGTGTGTCATGGACAGGGAGTGGTAGGAACCCAATAATGCAGGTCTGGTGGGTGGAGCAGTACAAGAGTGAGATAACCATGAAGAGCACTCTGGGGACAAGGTCGTACATACAGCCAAAAGGTTAGAGCAAGCGATGATCAAGTGATGGCAAAGGGCTAGCCAAAGGGAGAGCAACAAGAAGACAATATAGAGGGTAGTACTATGCAGTATCACAATGAGGAAACAACTGAGCACCTCAAGGCTTATATAGGGAGCTCTCTCCCACCACACCCCTGGCAGAGGCACAAGATCCCCAAGTCAACCCCCTCCATTCACAATGCAGGGCCACACCCTCTGAGAATACGCACGCCTGCAGCCTACCCCTAGCTCCCAGCAGGAATGCGCGCCTCCCACCTTGGGCCAGACAAGTGGCCATCGCCGCAGGCCCCAGCCAAGCAGGCCAAGGACCACCCACATGTGCAGATGACCCTGCAGGATCAGAGATGCCAACACAGGGAGACCCCCGTGCTGTGTGGTCAACCGTTGGATACACCATCAGACGATGGACATATTGGGGCACAGCGAGTTTGGAGAAAGGGGGTCCCCACAGGGAGAAGAGGCATGACGGTGAGCTGGAAAAAAAATACTGGCAATGAGGTCATGCACCACACGTGTATTTGCTCTTTTGGTTCATGGGGGTCCATGAAGCCAAGTGTTACCATGCCGCGAGCTCAGTAGAACTCACAGGAAAGCCAGACGGAAGCTGGGAACTATTTGTTCCCAGTATCACGCTCCATACAGCTGAAAGGGAATTGAGGATCAGGAATAACGGGAAGATTGGGGTGTGCGTCTGTGTTTGAAAACAGTGAAGTATAAGGAGGTGTGGTATTGAAAGCATAGTGAGAGCCCCCTTAAATGTTGTCGCCCAATGCCCATCAAATGCTAGAGATGGCCCTGCCCAAGTGTATCTATTTATCTATCTTTACTCATCTATATCTATGTATCTATCTATCTAAATCTATCTATAAATAGTGAGTGTAGGTGTATATTGCTATGGTTAAGCACTATATGTCTTTCTATATACATAGAAAATGATTTACAGGGTTATTCAAAGAGCTCCGAATTGTGGCCGAAAGGTAACCGAACAGTGAAATTCAGCATACAGTTACCTTTCCTAGCCATTCGGCTATTCAGAGAGCAGGCAGTTTGCCAAATCCTGGCGAATTGCCTGCACATACAGTGCCTGTTCGGTTCACAAGCAGTGAAAAGTTGCCGAATTGCCCTGCTGTTCGGTGGTTTCATTCGACAGGTTTATTCAGGCGAATCCCATAGGCTTCAGTGTTAAAAATATTCCCGTTTTAATTCAATATCTAATAAACCGTTGATTATAATACTCTGCAGTAAAGAGTCTCTATATTTATAGATTTTTTAGGATGTTTTCTGCATTTTTCGGGATTTTTTTGCAATTTCTTTTCCGTTTTTTTTTATCGTTTTTTCTTTTTTCTGTAACAGCCCTTTTTATTATCATTCATTGCATCTTATATGTAAATTTCAGACATTTTCGTTATGTAGTTTCTTTGAAAACAGCGATTCACTTTTCAAACATTCAAGCGTAATGTTTTTTTTTTTTAACTCCATTCGTCTGCGGTGTCGGGTTTTTCCGGCGGTTGCTCTGTACTCTGTTCGGCTCCTGCTCAGGTTTCTCCGGCGTGTTCGGCGGGGTTAATCCAGATGTTTTTGCGGGTTTCGGTGTGCCTTCGCTGGGTTTTGCAATGAGTGTTCGGCGTGTTTGCTGCAGCTTTTCCCTGCACTACCATGGCAATGTGGCGCTTGCTGAATACACCGCAGGGTCGCCAAAATGGGATCACCAAATCGCACCGAATTGAAGAGAACAAAAAGTCACCGAACGTGCGGTTACTTTTCGATTCTCTTTGAATAACCCTGTTAGTTAGAGAATGTTTCAGTATCATACTAACACACTAGGTATAAGTGAAAGGGTAAAAAAATACATATCTATGACGCAAGCTTAACAGTTTTTACTGTATAAAATAAATAAATATACCAAAAGACAATGTAAACTGCTATTGTTTGTTTATCCAAATTGCCTCTGCTGCGACAGATTGAATACCTTGAAATTGAGAGAAGATGAGGCATGGGAAATGAGGAATGTAGCCAATGGCAATCAGTTCTTCGTAAAATCTTTTTTTTTTTTTTAGGGAAAGTGCCATTATTGCCCGCGGTAAAATTGTGAAAAGCGTTTGCAGCTGCTCGAAACTGCAATGATCGCGTGTTCATTTATAGTTATGTTCTGACTTGAGTAATATCTGTTAAAATAAAAATGGGACAGGCATCGCAAAACGTCTCACAAAAGACAATGTGAGGATAATGTTTCTGAATGGCTTGTACATCTTGAATTTAAATATATCAGGATGGAAACACATACAGCTTATATACTGGGAACATAAGACATGATGTATTAATCCATAACATTTAGCAACTTGACTAGCATTTAGATAATCACACTTGCAGGAACCAGTGGTTTTATGGAAAACCACTTAAAATTTCTCCTAACCACTTAAACATCATACACACATTATTAATAAGTCATATTACATGATACATGGTGTAATAATCCATAACATTTATCAGCTTGACTAGCATTTAGATACACACACTTGCAGGAGCCAGTGGTTTTATGGAAAACCCCTTTAAATTACTCCTAACCACTTAATCATCAAATACACATTATTAATAAGTCATATTACATGATACATTGTGTATTAATCCATAACATTTATCAGTTTGACAATCAATTAGATACACACACTTGCAGGAGCCAGTGGTTTTATGGAAAACCCCTTTAAATTACTCCTAACCACTTAATCATCAAACACACATTATTATTAAGTCATATTACATGATAAATGGTGTATTATTCAATAACATTTATCAGTTTGACAATCAATTAGATACACAAACTTGCAGGAAGCAGTGGTATTATGGAAAACCACTTTAAATTTCTCTTAACCACTTAATCATCAGACACACATTATTAGTATATTATATTACATAATACATGGTGTAGTAAACCATAACATTTATCAGTTTGACAAGCATTTAAATACACAAACTTGCAGGAAGCAGTGGTTTTATAGAAAACCACTTTAAATTTCTCCTAACCACTTAATCATCATACACACATTATCAATATGTCATATTACATGATACATAGTTTATTAATCCAGAACATTTATCAGCTTGACTAGCATTTAGATACACACACTTGCAGGAGCCAGTGGTTTTATGGAAAACCCCTTTAAATTACTCCTAACCACTTAATCATCAAACACACATTATTAATAAGTCATATTACATGATACATTGTGTATTAATCCATAACATTTATCAGTTTGACAATCAATTAGATACACACACTTGCAGGAAGCAGTGGTATTATGGAAAACCGCTTTAAATTTCTCTTAACCACTTAATCATCAGACACACATTATTAGTATATTATATTACATAATACATGGAGTAGTAAACCATAACATTTATCAGTTTGACAAGCATTTAGATACACAAACTTGCAGGAAGCAGTGGTTTTATAGAAAACCACTTTAAATTTCTCCTAACCACTTAATCGTCATACACACATTATCAATATGTCATATTACATGATACATAGTTTATTAATCCAGAACATTTATCAGCTTGACTAGCATTTAGATACACACACTTGCAGGAGCCAGTGGTTTTATGGAAAACCCCTTTAAATTACTCCTAACCACTTAATCATCAAACACACATTATTAATAAGTCATATTACATGATACATGGTGTATTAATCCATAACATTTATCAGTTTGACAATCAATTAGATACAAACACTTGCAGGAAGCAGTGGTTTTATGGAAAACCACTTTAAATTTCTCCTAACCACTTAATCATCAGACACACAGTATTAGCATATTATATTACATAATACATGGTGTAGTAAACCATAACATTTATCAGTTTGACAAGCATTTAGATACAAACACTTGCAGGAAGCAGTGGTTTTATGGAAAACCGCTTTAAGTTTCTCCTAACCACTTAATCACCAGACACACATTATTAGTTTGTTATATTACATAATATATGGTGTAGTAAACCATAACATTTATCAGTTTGACAATCATTTAGATACACACACTTGCAGGAAGCAGTGGTTTTATGGAAAAACCACTTTAAATTACCCTTATCCACGTAATCATCATACACCCACGTTATTAGTATCTCCTATTACATGGCTCTTGATGTTTTAATCCATAACATGTATCTTTCTGACTAGTGTTTAGAACACACTTACAGGAACCAGCGGTTTTATGGTCAAAATATATGCACTGAATTTCATTTTCTATTAAACTCTTCCCTACTAGAGTCAAATATATATTTGATGTTCAAATGCTCCAGCAGTAGCTCAACATCAAGTAAGCTCGATCTGTTCACATTCTGTAGCAATGCAAATTAAGTTTGCTCACTGCAAATGAAACTTCGCAAATGTTCTCCAGAATGTGCCCTCAAGATTTCAACACCATGGACATGTTGTCCAAGGTGCTGAAGCTGTGTCCACAGTTTAGAGATCTATTTTTTACAGAAAGACAGAGCTCCAGTTGGCCTATGATACATGCAGTAGCAATTTTGGCCAGCAGGGGAAGCCCTCTGCCTGTCAAATAAGCTTACTGTTTCTAAAATGCATTTTATGAATGGAATGTTAATTTCTACACTGTCTGTCATGGAAAGCTGTTTTCTAAAAATTCACTGGGTCCTACCAGCTTGGAAGTTAAGGGGTTAAGTGGTAAAATCATTGTTTAAGCTTAGTCTAAGGCAAAGCTAAGTCTAGAGTCTATAAATCAGTGGTTTTAAATCCAAGAAGCTCTGCTGGTCTCAGTATGAAGTTTTATGATCTAAAATTCTGAAAGGTTTTCTTCAAATTAAAAGGGAGAAAATCATATAAATTGAGTCAAACTTTGTTTTCAACTGTACTTCCATCAGATAAAAAGAAATACAAAATATATATGAATTATGTGTGTAGTTTCTGGATTTTTTTTGTGATGTGGAATGTACAAGCATTTAATAATTTCTACCTCTTACCCATAATTCTTACGTGAAGCAAATGCACCTTTAAAGCCATAACAAGCAATTGCATTTGCAATTCTAGCATTTTAATCTGGAATGCTTTACGGCAGAAAGCTTGATTTGATTACATTCACTTGACGAATATACTGCGAACATAAAAAAGTGTTATTTCTGAAAGCCAAGTTAGGTTTCATTACATTATGTAAAAAAAAAAATTAATTAACACTTTGTGTCACAATACATAACTATATCAGACAGTAGCTGAGACGTTATTTGATGGTTGTGTTTAACAAGTTCACGACCAAGATTGAGTATACTCGATCTTCACATGCACCTGTAGATGTCGATATTAAGTATACTTGATCTGCACATGCACCTGTAGATGGCCTGATATTGCGTATACTCGATCAGCACATGCACCTGCAGATGCTCCGGTATTGAGTATACTCGATCTGCACATGCACCCGCAGACGGCCAAATATTAAGTATACTTGATCTGGTTTTATTCTGGATCAATGCAAAGGAATTTTGCATGAAATTTGAAAACATCAGACATGACAGCCAATGTGTTGAAATAAGGAGGGTTACTAATTTTACTTTAAGACTTAAAGTAAATTCACATGCACCTGCAGATGCCCCGATATTCAGTATACCTGATCTGAAAACGCACCTGCAGATACCCCGATATTGAGAATACTCGATCTGCATATGCACCTGCAGATACCCCGATATTGAGTACTCAATCTGCACATGCACCTTCAGATGCCCCGATATTGAGTATACTCGGTCTGCATATGCACCTGCAGATGCCCCAATATTGAGTATACATTATCTGGTTTTATTCTGGATCAATGCAAAGAAATTTTTCCTGAAAATTGAAAACATCAGACATGGCAGCCAATGTGTTGAAATAAGGAGGGTTATTATTTTTACTATAAGATTTAAGGCCGACACCACACGAGCATGGAGGTAACTTCAATGAAAATGGGCATTCTCTCCACTCAGACATTTGTGTGGCAGCTCGCTGAGTGCTTGTTAGTGCGCTCAGTCCTACAAAGCGTGATCCACCTATGGAGGATCGTCATTTGTTGGCCCGTCATGTTTTGATGAGGAGGGTTTCAGCATGTTCGGTGTAGTGTGCGATACTATTACGCATGTTACCCCATCGAGCCATCATAATGCTGCGACGGACGCTGGGAGGAGAAGTCACTACAGACGCTCTTACTGCACTCTTGTGACCCCTGCCTTTCTGTGGTGGCAGGCCAACTACCACTTATAGTGCTGCTGTCAACATTTGACAGGGCATCACTCTCTTTATATACATATGACCTTTTTTTTCCTGTTGACTTATATAATATTAAAAAGGGAAATATTTCCATTTAAAGATGTCAGGTGCCTCATGTGACTGCGGCATGGTGCGTGGAGGGACCTCTGTGAGCAGAGAGCAATCCTACAGGACCACCCCCACTCAGTCAGTGTGCTGTGTTTGCTGGCAGTCACAGCCTCTCCAGTAGAAACCTCTCCTACTTATTCCTCCCTCCAATGCCTCCCCACCTCCTGACTTCTCTATCACGGTGGAGGGTATCACCATCTCCCCATCAAACCAAGTTCGCTGCCTTGGAGTTACACTTGACTCTGCTCTTTCCTTCATCCCCCACATCAAGTCTCTTTCCTCCTCCTGCCGATACCAACTGCGTAATATTTCCAGAATTCGGCCATTTCTTACCGCTGTCACCACAAAACAACTCATACACGCCCTGGTAATCTCCCGACTCGACTATTGCAATAATCTCTTATCTGGCCTCCCTCTGTCCCGCCTCTCCCCCCTACAATCCATCCTGAACACCTCCGCCAGGCTAATTCACCTCACCCGCCGCTCTGTCTCTGCCGCTACCCTCTGCGAGTCCCTTCACTGGCTCCCCATCCACTGAAGAATTAAGTTCAAAATCCTTATCCTTACCTACAAAACCCTCACTATCTCAGCTCCCCACTACCTGTCCTCACTAATCACCAAATACACCCCAGCCCGCTCCCTAAGGTCAAACAGTGACCTGCGACTAGCTTCTCCCCGCATCACCTCTTCCCATGATAGACTGCAGGATTTCTCACGCGCAGCCCCCACTCTCTGGAACGCTCTCCCTCATACTGTCAGACTTTCCCCTAACTTCTCTTCCTTCAAACGCTCCCTGAAAACATTCCTATTTAGGGAAGCCTACCACCCAACTCACTGACGCAACCATCAATCACTCTCACCTTACAGTCCTCTCCTCCTGTTTCCAACCCCAACCCTCCCAGATTGTGAGTTCCTACGGGAATAGGGCCCTCATCTCCTCCTGTACTGTTTGTCAAATGTTGTTCAATGTATTGTAACCCTGTCTATACTGTGCCTATTGTACAGCGCTGCGGAATATGCTGGCACTTTATAAATAAAGAATAATAATAATAATAATAAAGCAGCACACTGACCGAGTGGAGGGCTGTCATGTACAGTGGCAAGAAAAAGTATGTGAACCCTTTGGGATTACATGGAGTTTTGCATGAATTGCTCATAAAATGTGCTCTGATCTTCATCGAAGTCACAACAATTTGAAAAACACAGTCTGCTTAAAATAATACAACACAAACATTATATGTTTTCATGTGTTTATTGAACAGAACATGTAAACATTCACAGTGCAGGGTGGAAAAAGTATGTGAACCTTTGGACTTAATAACTGGTTGACCCTCCTTTGGCAGCAATAACCTCAACCAAACGTTTCCTGTAGTTGCAGATCAGACCTGCACAACGATCTGGAGTAATTTTGGACCACTCCTCTTCACAAAACTGTTTCAGTGTAGCAATATTCTTGGGATGTCTGGTGTGAATCGCTCTCTTAAGGTCATGCCACAGCATTTCAATCGGGTTGAGGTCAGGACTCTGACTGGGCCACTCCAGAAGGTGTATTTTGTTTTGTTAAAGCCATTCTTTTGTTGAATTACTTGTATGCTTTGGGTCATTGTCCTGTTGCATCACTCATCCTCTGCAGAGCTTCAGTTGGCGGAAACATGGTCTTACGTTTTCCTGAAACATGTCTTGATAAACTCTGGAATTCATTTTTCCATCAATAACAACAATCCATCCAGGCCCTGAGGCAGTAAAGCAGCCCCAAACCATGATGCTCCCTCCGCCATGTTTTACAGTGGGGATGAGGTTTTGATGTTGGTATGCTGTGCCTTTTTTTCTCCACACACACAGGGTTATTCAAAGAGATCCGAATTGCTTGAGAAAGGTAACCGAACGCTGAAAATCAGCGTTCGGTTACCTTTCTTGGCCATTCGGCTATCCAGAGACCAGGCAATTCGCCAAATCCTGGCGAATTGCAGGCACATACGGTACCTGTTCGGTGCCTGTTCGAGGGCAGTGAAATCCCCATGAAAAAGCACTGCTTTGGCTATTCAGAGAAAACAAACCAGCAGTGAAAGGTTCCCGAAATGCCCTACCATTCGGTGGTTTAATTCGGCAAGTTTATTCAGGAGAATTCCATAGGCTTCAATGTTAAAAATATTCCCGTTTTAATCCGATATCTAATAAACCGTTCATTATAAAATTCTGCAGTAAAGAGTCTCTTTATTTATAGATTTTTAGGATATTTTAAGCATTTTTCTGTATTTTTTATTTTTTTTTAAAAAGTCCGATTTTTTTTTTTTTTTTAAGTTTACTTATTTTTTCTGTAACAGTCCTTTTTATTATCATTCATTGGACCTCATATGCAAATTTCAGACATTTTCGCTCAGTAGTTTCTTTGCAAACAGCTTTTCAGTTTTCAAACATTCATACAAACTGTTTTCCTAATTTATTCTGGTCTCGGCTTTTTCCGGCGGCTGCGATTGGCTCCTGCTCGGGTTTTTCCAATGTTTTTGAGGGTTTTCGGCATGCATTCGCTGGGTTTTACGGTTCGTTTTTGAGGGTTTGCAGCAGCTTTTCCCTGCAATTCTGGGACCCTGTGGTGTTTGCTGAATACTGTCACGTCTCGGCCTTGCCCCCTGGTGGTGAAGGGTCTTCATGTTTGTTTTTCCTCTATGGTGTGTCTGGCTGTGCTGTTTAGGGCTGATCTGGGGTTCTGTTGTGATCTCCTGGTCTGGGGTCACATGGCCCAATCACACAGACCCACTCCCTATATATTCCCAGCAGCACAGAGCCTCATTGACTGTTTGTGGAGTTTGATGGTGGTTCTGTCTGGTTCGTGTTTCCTGAGTTGCTGCAAAGCATTCCTGTTCAAGTGTTTTCTGGTTCTGACCTCGGCTTTATTTTTGACTATCCCTTCTACTCCCCCCTGGTACCGTATATTTCTGATCTGTTGCCAACCTCTGCCTGATTGATGATTCTTGTATGTTTCATGTTTTATGTACCTTGTCTGTCTTAGTTTAGTATATTATTCAGAGGCCGCTTATAAGGACCTCTTTTAGTATAGTCTGTCTGTTTTGTTTACTGTCCTGCAGCCTGCTCCCTTCACGGATTGTCAAGTGTATCTTTGTGTTTCTGAGTGTCCTAAGTTGTCTGTCGGTCTTGAAGCCTTCGGAGCTTAGTGGCAATTCAGTTCTGTTTTTTGGTGCTCCTTGGTTTTGGAGAAATCCATCTGTCCTTGTGTCCAGTCAGTTACTCACCTGCCTTAAGGGCTTCATCTCATGTTCCAAGCCACCACGATGGCCCAAGCAGGGGCTAACCGTTACAAATACACCGCAGGGTCACCGAAATGGGATCGGCAAAAGGAACCGAATTGAAGAGAATGAAAAGTCACCGAACCTGCGGTGACTTTTCGAATCTCTTTGAATTACCCTGATAGTGTTGTGTGTTTTTTTTCCAAACAACTCAATTTTGGTTTCATCTGTCCACAGAATATTTTGCCAGTAGTGCTGTAGAACATCCAGCTGCTCTTTTGCAAACTTCAAATGGCTGCAATATTCTTTTTGGACAGCAATGGCTTCCTCCGTGGTGTCCTCCCATGTACTCCATTCTTGTTTAATGTTTTCCTTATTGTCGATGTGTCAACAAAAATGTTAGCATCTGCCAGAGATTTCTGTAAGTCTTTAGCTGACACTCTAGGATTCTTTTTTACCTCATTAAGCATTCTCCGCTGTGCTCTTTCAGTCATCTTTACAGGACAACCACGCCTAGGGAGAGTAGCAACAGTGCTGAACTTTCTCCATTTGTAGACAGTCTGTCTTACCGTGGACACATGAACATCAAGGCTTTTGGAGATACTTTTGTAACCCTTTCCAGCTTCATGCAAGTCAACAATTCTTGATCGTAGGTCTTCTGAGGGCTCTTTTCTGCGAGGCATGGTTCACATCAGGCAGTGCTTCTTGAAACCAGTAAACCCAAAACTGGTGTGTGTTTTTAAAGGGCAGGACAGCTTTCAGCAACACATCGAATAATATCACACTGATTGGACTCAAGGTTGGCTCACTCCTGGCTCCAATTAGCTCTTGGAGAAGTCATTAGGCTAGGGGTTCTGTCAGGGTGGTCCGGTGGGATGGGAGAACCCAGATGCAGAGTTTGCGTATTAAGTTGTATATCGCGGTACCAAAGGGATATCCAAAAAGCGTTGTCAGGTTCACGATCGAGGTCAAGGGTAAACGGCGAATCAAGAGAGGTCGGATATAAAGCCAAGGACTGGTACACTGAATAAGCATAGGGAGAAGCTTCTAAGAGTAACACTGGCAGGAGTGATACAACGCTGAAGCAACGATATACTGACAGGGAACCTCTATATAGGTGCAGAATTGTCAAGACACTCCCCACTGTGAGTCCCTCCACCAATCAACCTCCTCTCTGAGCCAGGACAATCAAGAGCTGAAGACGTCTGGTGCAGTTCCCCATCAGGTCCACCGAACCTGAGGACCTCCACCTGGGTCTGCACCTCCCACCAGATCCCTGCGCCCGCCCCTGTGACGTCAGACGCCACTCGCCGCCATGCTCAGGGTGGACGGAACGGCATGGCCGCGCCGACCCACCCGAGCAGATGCGGCCGGATTTGCAGGGGACGGCGCAGGACCCGGGGATGCTCCCAGCCCGCACCTAAAGCGCGAGGAGCGCCGCAGCGCCACCCGCTCGGCACCTGCCTGCCTCCGAGGTAAGGAACCCGGCTGGCGGCGTGCTGCGGGGCGGCGTGCTGCGGGGCGGCGTGACAGAACCCCCCCCTGAAGGAGCGGCCTCCGGACGCGACAAGGACCCGGCCTTCCCGGGTGCGCACGATGAAAAGCACGGAGGCACGAAGGGGCGTGCACCTGGGAGGCGGGCTCCCAAGAACGCTCCTCAGGGCCAAACCCCTTCCACAACACAAGGTACTGAAGGATACCCCGATGAAACCTGGAATCCAAGATACTGGCCACCTCATACTCCAACTCATCACCAACAAGCACAGGAGGACAGGAAGGAGCGGACCTACCCGGAAACTCATCAGGAGGAACACGTTTAAGGAGGGAAACATGAAACACCGGGTGAATTAGGTATGAGGGAGGGAGAGCGAGTCGGAATGTAACTGGGTTAACCCGGTGGGTGATCTCGAAAGGACCTATGAAACGGGGCCCTAATTTTTTTGAGGGGCATTGGAGACGGAGGTGTCTGGTGGACAATAGAACCCGGTCACCTGGCTGGAAAGGAGGGGGAACGGATCTGGAGCGATCTGCCGAAGCCTTATATTTGTCCTGGGCAATACGTAGGGTCTCTCTGGCCAGTTGCCAAACCTCCCGTATGGTGGCCAATCTGGAGTCGACGTCAGGGACAGAGGAGAGGGGAATCAGACCCGGGATCATAGTGGGGTGGTACCCATAGTTGAGGAAAAACGGGGAGGAAGAAGTCGATTCATGGTCATGGGAGTTATAAGCAAACTCGGCCAACGGTAAGAGGTCAGTCCAGTCATCTTGGAGGTAAGAGGAAAAGCAGCGTAGGTACTGTTCTAAGGTCTGGTTAACTCGCTCCGTCTGGCCATTAGTCTGGGGGTGGAAAGCCGTAGAGAGGTGGACGCCAATGTTAAGTCGGGAACAAAAGGCTCTCCAGAAACGGGAGGTAAATTGGGTACCCCTATCAGAGATTATCGAGTCGGGGATTCCATGGAGCCTGAATATGGCTTCAAGGAACAGAGAAGCAGTTTCAGAAGCAGTGGGTAATTTTTTGTATGGGACGAAGTGTGCCATTTTCGTGAAGCGGTCAACTACTACCATGATGACCGAGTGACCCCGGGAAGGGGGTAGATCGACAATAAAGTCGGTGGATAATTGGGACCAAGGGCGTGTCGGGATGGGTAGGGGTTGCAGCAACCCCGCAATCTTAGTGGTGGGGTTTTTGGATCGTAGACAAATGGGGCAGCTAGCAACATACTTGGCGACACTTGAAGACAACAAGGGCCACCAGAAATGTCGTCTCACTAGGTCCAGTGTCTTCTTATAACCGGGATGCCCGGCCGCCAAGGAGTCATGACACATCTGTAGGGCCTCTAATCTAGCCTTTTCAGGTACATAGATGCGATGGTCTTGTATGTGGAAGCCCTCACTAGATAAGGGCAAAGAGGTCTCTGCCGTAAATCTTTTGATATTATCGTGGAGGCTAGAAGTGACCCCCAAGAAGCATTGAGGCGGTAATACGGTGTGAGAGAGGTTCGAGGGTGAGGATGGACCCTCCTGGATCCTTGAGAGGGCATCTGCCTTCCCGTTCCTCGAGCCGGGGCGATAAGTCACATGAAAATTGAACCTTGTAAAGAAGAGAGCCCAGCGGGCTTGACGGGGTCTCAGACGTTTGGCGGATCGTAGATACTCCAGGTTCTTGTGATCAGTGTGTACAGTTATTGGATGTATGGCCCCCTCCAGCAGATGACGCCACTCTTCAAAAGCTCGCTTAATGGCAAGGAGCTCTCGGTCCCCGATATCATAATTTTGCTCCGCCGGAGTGAGTTTCTTGGAGTAGAAGGCCACAGGATGTAGTTGTCCAGAGGGGGACCTTTGTGACAGGATTGCCCCGGTGGCAGTTTCTGATGCATCGACCTCTAGAAAAAGGGTAGTTGAGGGTTAGGTAGGTTCAAGACAGGAGCAGTAATGAAGTGATGTCGGAGGTCATCGAATGCCTTCTGGGCCTCTTTGGACCACTCAAAGAGGACAGTTGGGCTGGTGAGTCGAGTCAGGGGTTGAATTACTTTGGAGAAATTACGGATAAATCGTCTGTAAAAGTTCGCAAACCCAATGAACCTTTGTATGCCCTTACGATCCTTAGGAGTGGGCCAAGAAGTGATGGCCTCGACCTTTCGGGGATCCATCTCTACGTGACCAGGCGAAATGACAAAGCCCAGGAACTCCACTCGGGTGGTCTCGAAGGTACATTTCTCGGGTTTAGCGTAAAGGTTGTTCTCTCTGAGTCTCTGGAGGACGGTATAAACGTGTTGACGGTGTTCCTGAAGGGAAGTGGAAAAAATCAGAATATCATCGAGATATATTACAACATATTTGTCCAATAAGTCACGGAAAATATCATTAATCAGATGTTGAAACGTGGCTGGGGCGTTGCAGAGTCCATACGGCATCACGGTATATTCGAAGTGCCCATATCGAGTCCTAAAGGCGGTCTTCCATTCATCCCCCTCACGGACGCGTACCAGATTATAGGCCCCTCGGAGGTCAAGTTTGGAATAGATACAAGCATTCTGGAGACGTTCTAATAACTCTGGGATAAGTGGGAGAGGGTACCTATTCTTGATGGTGATTTTATTTAATTCACGGTAGTCCACACAGGGTCTCAACCCGCCGTCTTTCTTGTTAACAAAAAATATCCCTGCTCCGGCAGGGGAAGTGGATGGTCGAATGAAGGCTTTTTGTGTGTTCTCCTGGATGTAGTCTTTTAACGTTCTTAACTCAGGCTCGGATAGGGGGAAGATACGTCCATACGGAATAGGAGCCCCAGGTAATAACTCAATAGGACAATCATAGGGTCTTCTGGGTGGCAGCGTCTCAGCTTTCTTTTTATCAAATACATCCTGAAAATTGTGATAGTGCGCGGGTAACTGGGTCTCGTTCCCGATGGTGGTACTTATGGTATGGAGAGGTACGCAGGTACTTTTGCAATGCTCGGAGGGGAAGTAAACCTCGCCGGTTGACCATAGTATGTGAGGGTTATGTAATCGAAGCCAGGGTAGCCCCAAAATTACGGGAAAAATAGGAGAGGTAACAATATCAAACCGTAACAGTTCTGAGTGACCACGACCTAGGCTCATTTGGACAGGTATACTCTCCTGTGTAATGGGCCCTGAGCTCAAAGGAGAACCATCGACTAGTCTGATCTCAACAGGTATCTCTTTATTAGACAGTGGTAAGGAAATACATGTAGCTAGGGTGGCGTCCATGAAGCACCCGCTAGCCCCTGAATCCACCATTGCCTGAAGTGGGAAGGTCTTCTGCTGCCACTGTAGAGAGATGGGTAGAAGGAGATGAGGCATGGGTAAGAGTGGAGAAGGTCTAGAGAGTGTTGTGATGAAGCCACTCTTACCTCTTCCGGGAGTTGCTTTAGCAGGACATACACGGGCCTGGTGGTTGGCCCCTCCACAATATAGACACAGATTGAGGCGGCGACGTCGATCCATCTCGACCTGTGGTAGGCGTCGATCCACTAGCCCGATCTGCATTGGTTCTTCAGTTCTCCTAGGATTAGAGACTGGAACAAGAGCATTGAAGGGTACCTGGTTTTCACGTGACCCCCCGAGTGGGGCTGAGGGAGGCCTTTCGTCTCTACGCTCCCTCCATCTTCTATCGAATTGTATGCAAAAATCGATTACAGTATCCAAAGACCGGGGTACTCCGACACGTGCGAGTTCGTCCTTCAAATGATCAGCTAGGCCTCGACGAAACTGATCCAGGAGGGCGGCCTCATTCCAAGCTGTATCATGGGCATAGTGGCGGAAGTGAGTCACGTAGTCCTCTACGGGGCGGCGTCCTTGTCGGAGAGCCCTGATAACGTTTTGGGCGGACTCTCTCTTGTGGGGGTCTTGGTACATGGCCTCCAACGCCGCAGCAAATGAGGGCCAGCTCTCCAGTACTGGGTCTTGGTCCCGGAGGAGTGTATGAGCCCATTTTTTAGGTTCTCCACCCAATAGTGATATGACCATGCGTACTTTTACAAAATCACTATTGTAAGTGCGGGGTTTTAGAGAGAACAGGATGCAACAATCGAGCATGAATGCCTCAAACCTTGTGCGGTCTCCATTGAAAGTCTCAGGTAGTTTAACTTGAGGCTCAGGAAAGGGGTTCTCCAGGTTCGCCTGTATGGGCGCGGAAGGCGGTGTGTAAGGAGGAGGTAGTGTCACGACTTGAACTTGCGCCTGCAATTGTCGATGTTCTGTCTGAAGCTCTTGAAAGGAATGAGTGAGGGCGGATACCTGGTGTGACAAGGCCGCAACGGTATCGGTGATCTCTGCGGGTTCCATACGTTTGGCTTCAGCGTCTGTCAGGGTGGTCCGGTGGGATGGGAGAACCCAGATGCAGAGTTTGCGTATTAAGTTGTATATCGCGGTACCAAAGGGATATCCAAAAAGCGTTGTCAGGTTCACGATCGAGGTCAAGGGTAAACGGCGAATCAAGAGAGGTCGGATATAAAGCCAAGGACTGGTACACTGAATAAGCATAGGGAGAAGCTTCTAAGAGTAACACTGGCAGGAGTGATACAACGCTGAAGCAACGATATACTGACAGGGAACCTCTATATAGGTGCAGAATTGTCAAGACACTCCCCACTGTGAGTCCCTCCACCAATCAACCTCCTCTCTGAGCCAGGACAATCAAGAGCTGAAGACGTCTGGTGCAGTTCCCCATCAGGTCCACCGAACCTGAGGACCTCCACCTGGGTCTGCACCTCCCACCAGATCCCTGCGCCCGCCCCTGTGACGTCAGACGCCACTCGCCGCCATGCTCAGGGTGGACGGAACGGCATGGCCGCGCCGACCCACCCGAGCAGATGCGGCCGGATTTGCAGGGGACGGCGCAGGACCCGGGGATGCTCCCAGCCCGCACCTAAAGCGCGAGGAGCGCCGCAGCGCCACCCGCTCGGCACCTGCCTGCCTCCGAGGTAAGGAACCCGGCTGGCGGCGTGCTGCGGGGCGGCGTGCTGCGGGGCGGCGTGACAGGTTCACATACTTTTTCCACCCTGCACTGTGAATGTTTACATGTTCTGTTCAATAAACACATGAAAACATATAATGTTTGTGTTGTATTATTTTAAGCAGACTGTGTTTTTCAAATTGTTGTGACTTAGATGAAGATCAGAGCACATTTTATGACCAATTCATGCAAACCTCCACGTAATCCCAAAGGGTTCACATACCGTTTCTTGCCACTGTATTACAGCTCTCTGCACAAGCAGTCCCTTCTACCTGAAACAAGGAGCAGTCCCACGTTAGAAGGGGAACATTTTAAATTAAAATATCTCCCTTTTATTTCAATTACATAGGTCAGCGAAAAAATGCTGATCTAAAGAGAGTTATGCCCTGTCAAATGGGCAAAACGTGTCCTCCCTATGACAGGTGCCCTTTAAAGGTGCACTCGGCATGTATGAATGACCTATAATGAACTGTGCAGTTATAGGCATGCACTGCCCATATATTAACCCCTTAAGGACCAATGACGGAACTGTTCCGTCATAGATGCATTGACGTTAAAGACCCTTGGGCAACAAGGTGTTAAGAATTGCATATATGGAAGCTTTATTACTTTATCGTCACCATGAACCATATAAAAAACAAACTTAAAAGAAGGCAAGCGGGGCCAGTTTATCCAATTGAAGTTGCCTCTGCGCACCCCTATAGTCCCAGCTTGACTCCAAACTGGTGTGATAGATAATCATTATCTGCTAAATGTTACAATATATTTAATTTATGGCATCTTTAGCACTCCGAACGAATAAATCCAAGAAGATTTTTTTTTCTGAAGCAGTTTGTTGGACTACGGTTAAGGACGATCTAGGACAATCGAGGTTAATTAAGCCCATTAACAGATAAGATATAGAGGTAAAGATATTCACAGCCGAGAATTCCGCAGCAAATTACCTTAACTGACAACCATTTTGCTGTTCTCTGCAGGGAGCAGAACATTATTGTAGATTACGTACAGTTTCAGTTCAGTGAGCTTCACTTAAATAATGCCACGGTAATTTCTATAATTTAACTTCCCACATACTTAAAATCAGATGATCTATGATTGGAGCAAAAAAAATGTATTCACTGGTTAAATAGTAGCATACTTAACCTCTCGTGCCCTGCAGCACTCAAACAGTTAAACAAGCGTGTATAATTAGCTGAAAGAATAAGGCATTTTCAAAAATTAACAAAAGGCGATATATAGGTGATACATTAAATGGTTAACTCTTAACTCCTCATGCAGCGTGGCTTCCAAATAAAAAAAAACTATCAGGGTTATTCAAAGAGAATCGAAAAGTCACCGCACGTTCAGGGACTTTTCGTTCTCTTCAATTCGGTACGATTTGGCGATACCATTTCGGCGACCCTGCGGTGTATTCAGCAAGCACCATAGGGTCCCCAAATTGCAGGGAAAGGTCGCCGAAAACTCACTGCAAAACGAGGGCGAACACACACCCAAACCCACAAAACATCTGGATTAACCCGCCGAAAACGCCGGAAAAACCCGAGCAGGAGTCGATCACACGCAGCGCAGTCGCCGGAAAAAGCCGACACTGCAGATGAATGCAGTGAATAAATTAGAAAAACAGTTTGCTTGAATGTTTGAAAAGTGAAACGCTGTTTGCAAAGAAACACTAAATGTCTGAAATTTACATATAAGGTCCAATGAATGATACTAAAAAGGGCTGTTACAGAAAAAATAAGTAAAGTTAAAAAAAATAAAAAAATCTGATTTTTTTTTAAAAAACAGAAATCCCGAAAAATGCTTAAAATATCCTAACAAAATCTATAAATAAAGAGACTTTTTACTGCAGAATTTTATAATGAAAGGTTTATTAGATATTGAACTAAAAGGGGAATATTTTTAACATTGAAGCCTATGGGATTCGGCTGAATAAACCTGCCGAATTAAACCACCGAATGACAGGGCATTTCGGGAACCTTTCACTGCTGGTTTTTGTTCTCTGAATAGCCAAAGCAGTGCTTTTCATGGGGATTTCACTGCCCTCGAACAGGGACCGAACAGGCACCGTATGTTCAGGCTATTCACCAAGATTTGGCGAATTGCCTGCTCTCTGAATAGCCGAATGGCATTCTTTTCGGCAGCCATTCGGATCTCTTTGAATAACCTTGTATATTAATATGTGAGGAAGTGAGTTATATAGTGAAAAGAGACAATATGCAACATACAAACATATGCAAGGTTATTCACAGAGCACTGAAATTCCACCAGAATTCTGGTGCTCTTTCGTTCTCTGCACTCTGGGGAATCACATTTCCCGACCCTGCGGTGAATTCAGCATTCGCCGCAGCGTTCCCAATGTGCAAGGAAAATCCACCGCTCGCATCTGAAAATTCGAATGGAAATATGCCGCACCTATCCGAAATAAGCTGACCATCTGCCCCAAAACTGAAAAAACCCTGAACGCATACGAAAATGCCGACGATCTGCCGCAAAACAGCTGAAAAAACACAAACAGTTTGCCAACAAGCCTTGGGAAAAAGCCGACGATCCACTGCACTAAGTGCCGACCAGCCGCCAGAAAAAGTCGACAATCCGCCACACACAGCGGCGACCAGTCGCCATGAAAAAGTCGATGATCTGACGCACACAGCGCCGACCAGTTGCCGGGAAAAAGCCGACAATCCGACGCAAACAGCGCAGACCAGCCGCCAGAAAAAGCTGACGATCCACCGCACATAGCGCCAACTAGTCGCCGGAAAAAGCCGACAAGGCGACGAACGGGTAAAAAACAAAAACAAAAGACAAAATGATTGAAAGTGTCAAATTTGAAACAGTGTTTTCAAAAAACTACTGAACGAAAATTTCTGGAATTAACAGATAACCTTCTATGAATAATACGGTAATAACAAGGTCTGTTACAGAAAAAAAAAAGCTAAGGCAATTTTGTTTTGTTAAAAATATCCCAAAAATGCCTAAAAGATCCTAATAAAAATAAAGAGACTTTCTGCAGCAGAACTAAATAATAAATGGTTTAATAGATATTGAATAAAAACGGGAATATTTTTAACATTGAAGCCTATGGGATTCGCCTGAATAAACCTGCCGAATGAAACTACTGAACATCAGGGCATTTCGGCAACTTCTCACTGCTGTTCGGTGTCTGTGAATAGATGAACCATTGCTTCTCTATGGGGATTTCACTGCTGCCAAAAAGGCACTGTATTTCGCTGGCAATTCGCCAACATTTGATGAACTGCCAGCTTTGTGAATAGCCAAATGGCCCCGAAATGTCACCGTATGAGGAAATTTACTGTTCAGTGCATTTTCGGGGAAGTTCGGCTATCTGTCAATAACCCCAATGATGCATGGTGTGAACTGTGTAAAGCACATGTGTCATTGGCCCTGCAATCTGAGGTCCAATCAGAGCTGCCAGTGCTTACCTTTCAGGTAAAATCAGGAGCGCCGGCCTATAGGTGACAGGTAATGGTGTTGGCTTGCGGTGAGCATGATGCACTATAACAAGGATGTGTTAAGAGGCACGCAGGACCACCGCTGTGCACACCTTTGGTCCTGACTTGAAAGCAGATCTGTGGTGTGATAGAAAAAATCAATAAATAACAGAAGAAAGTAACATAAAGTTCCCTCAACCTCTTCAATATCCCGATTATGGGCACTATTACACTCTTCGCGCACAATTTTGTGTGTGGGTAAAAACGCATTAACGTGAGGGGAAAAACCCTTCACACTGAACGTTGTATTACGACGTTCGCGCAAACGATGCGCGTTAACGTCTACCGCGAGTGACCCTGTGCGGACCCTGCACAAGCGCAAGTTCGTGCGCGCATCCCATACTTAACATTGTGAGCGCAAATGCGTTCATGCGCTGGTTCGCGGATGGTATTACAATTGTTGCGCAAATTTTAACGAACAATGTTTGCGCGCATAATTTTAACGTCTTTTAAATGCTGGTATTAATGGCAAATCTGAACATCCTGGCCGAACCCAAATACACCAGCCCAAAAAATACAGCAACGTATAGTTACACATTCTACACATACCCAAACAATAAAATTGGGAGGTTGTGCGTCTTTTTATTACTGCTGCAGCATATACAGTCAGATCCATAAATATTGGGACATCGACAAATTCTAACATCTTTGGCTCTATACACCACAATGGAGTTGAAATGAAACAAACACAATGTGCTTTAACTGCAGACTGTCAGCTTTAATTTGAGGGTATGTACATCCAACTCAGGTGAACGGTGTAGGACTTACAGCAGTTTGCAGATGTGCCTCCCACTTGTTAAGGGACCAAAAGTAATGGGACAGAATAGTAATCATAAATCAAAATCAAAAAGAAGGAACGCACCGGTGAGCTCAGCAACACCCAAAGACCCGGGAGACCACGGAAAACAACTGCGGTGGATGACCGAAGAATTCTTTCCCTGGTGAAGTAAACACCCTTCACAAGAGTTGGCCAGATCATGAACACTCTCCAGGAGGTAGGTGTATGTGTGTCAAAGTCAAGAATCAAGAGAAGACTTCACCAGAGTGAATACAGAGGGTTCACCACAAGATGTAAACCATTGGTGAGTCTCAAAAACAGGAAGGCCAGATTAGAGTTTGCCAAACAACACCTAACAAAGCCTTCACAGTTCTGGAACAAGATCCTATGGACAGATGAGACCAAGATCAACTTGTACCAGAGTGATGGGAAGAGAAGAGTATGGAGAAGGAAAGGAACTGCTCATGATCCTAAGCATACCACCTCATCAGTGAAGCATGGTGGTGGTAGTGTCATGGCGTGGGCATGTATGGCTGCCAATGGAACTGGTTCTCTTGTATTTATTGATGATGTGACTGCTGCCAAAAGCAGCAGGATGAATTCTGAAGTGTTTCGGGCAATATTATCTGCTCACATTCAGCCAAATGCTGCAGAACTCATTGGACGGCGCTTCACAGTGCAGATGGACAATGACCCAAAGCATACTGCAAAAGCAAGCAAAGAGTTTTTGAAGGGACAGAAGTGGAATGTTATGCAATGGCCAAGTCAATCACCTGACCTGAATCCCATTGAGCATGCATTTCACTTGCTGAAGACAAAACTGAAGGGAAAATGCCCCAAGAACAAGCAGGAACTGAAGACAGTTGCAGTAGAGGCCTGGCAGAGCATCACCAGCATCACCTATGCGTTCCAGACTTCAGGCTGTGATTGACTGCAAAGGATTTGCAACCAAGTATTAAGAAGGGAAAGTTGTTTGTTTCATTCCAACTCCATTGTGGTGGTGTATAGAGCCAAAGATGTTAGAATTGTGTCCATGTCCTAATATTTCTGGACCTGACTGTATACTCAGATTGATTTTGACAGGATCAAAAACTGAACGGGAGATAATTGTGGTTCTTAATTCAGATTGGCTGAATCGCATGAAAAAACAGTCTGCCCACCGATTTCTGCATGCAACGTTAATGCACGCGCGTTTTCGCGCGTCTTTTTTACGCGCAATATTTTCAGACAGATGAAAATATGCGCTTGAATTTTAATACCAGCGTTAATTTACACGCGTAAATGTTTAACGCTGCGCGCAAATAATATTACGCTGCGCAAGCTTTTTTGCGCAAGGAATGTAATAGAGCCCTATGTGTACACAATCAGCAGTAGCAGACACAACAGTCTGAGATCGTCCTAACACAATCTGGGGCTATAATGTTTTTATTAATTTAGTGCAACACATTTTGTTTGCATCTGGGCTCCAGAAGGTGATCCCAACGTTTAAACACCGTGGGGATGCTATCCGAGGTGCTAACACTTTTTAAACACAGCTGGGAATGTGTCTTAATGACATCTCTCTGGCCGATTCTGCGCAGAACCCAGAACTGCAGTAACTCCTTTTGGCCAGCAGGTGGCGACATCTGCCTGCCAAATATGTTATTCCAGTAAGGAATACATTGGGAATATTCCCCAATATTTCTCACTGTATATTTAATGAAAAATGGTTTTCCAGGGAAACAAAATCACATGGCAGTGGAGGGGTTAAACTACCTAGCACTTCCCACAAATGCCAAAAGTAGGGTATAACCTGTTGAAATGTGTACAACAGGTTTTTACAAAAATATGTTTATGGGGGGCTCCTAGCATTGAAATAATAGAGTAATGATCCTTGGACATCGTGGTTCCTTACTGTAATTTAATGGCTCCTATACTTTATATAGGAGACATTAATTTGAGGCTGTCAGGGGAAGAACTGGCTATTCCGACCTTGCTTGTTTTTCATCGGCTTAGGCCGTTACTTTATTTAGGAAAGAATAGCAGCTTTTAGAACCTAGTGTTAAGGGATTTTGCTTTTGTAAAATCACTTAACAGATAAGACTCCATCAAAAAAAGCTCAAGCAGCAGAAGACTGGGGACAAATAGATACAAGGTCGCATACAAGATCTTGCGCAGAGCTTGTGGCAGGGTTGATGTTAGCTCCATAGAGTCTTTTAGACAGGGCCGGTGCAAGAATATATGACACCCTAGGCCAGTGGTTCCAAACCGCGGTCCTCAAGTACCCCTAACAGGGCATATTTTGCAGATCACCTTGGGGAAATGCAGACTGAATCCTGCAATCACTGAGCAGCAAATCATATCACCTGTGCTGTGCTTCAGATATCCTGCAAACCTGGCCTGTTAGAGGTACTTAAGAACCGCAGTTGGGAACCACTGTCCTAGGCAAAAAACTGTTTTCCGGCCCCCATGCCATACATTGTCTGTGTTCCCCTAATAGTTCTCATGCTTTTGTAAGGTCTGTCTCCCCCATTGCATCCACCCCTAAATATTTCTTTTGCAAATCTAATTTGGAAAAAAACTTCTGCAATAGTTTACATAGTTATATTAGCTTAGAGCAGTGCCCCCTCCCAACAGCGCCCTAAGGCAACTGCCTAGTTGGCCTAATGGATGCGTCGGCTAGCACAATGGCTCAAATGGAATAAAGGCATTAATGGAGAGCCACAAATGGAAAAAAAGCTTGCAGCTCCACATAAACAACTTGGTTGCAACAGGATCCAAAATTATATAGGGAAAAATGTCTGGTCACTGTCATTACACCCACAAATAATCAAGTTTGTGAGGTATACTCTACCTTTGGGAATGTATTCCTTATATTATTGTAGAGCAGTGGTCCCCAGCCCTGGTCCTCAGGTCCCCCTAACAGGCCAAGTTTGCAGATATCTGTTGCACAGCACAGGTGATAGGATTTTCTGCTCAGTGATTGCAGGATTCAGTCTGCATTTCCCCAAGGTGATCCTTAAAACCTGGCCTGTTAGGGGCAACCCGAGGAACACAGCTGACCTCACACACATGTACCAGCTTAGAGATTGACTCTGGTCAAATTTCAAGACTACTAGATCCATGAACGATCACTGTAAATACCGAAAATGGCAGAATGCATGCACAAAGCAAACAAAAATGGCCAAATCCCAATACTTCAATGAAAATCTAAACAATAACATATCAAACCCGATAAATTTTTGGAAAATCATAAATAACATACAATCGCCCCCTGTCCACTCCCAACCAGCTGCTGTCAAAGTAAACAACCAAACCCTGCAACACCCCCTAGATGTAGTCAATGCCTTTAATAACTATTTTGTTGGATGCGCCAACACCCTGATTGCTAAGCTAGCAATTGAAACACATTCAGAAAGGCAGCACACAAGTCAGATCCTTCCAACTGTGCATAAACCCTGTATCAAAGGGAAATTCAGTTTTAGACCGGTGCCTGTCAGTGCCATTACTAAACTTCTCTGTAACCAAAAAATGAAACACCAGTCAGGACCTGACCAAATCCCAGCAATGCTGCTGAAAATCAGCGCGTCGGCAATTGCAAAACCTGTTGCAACCCTAATCAACGAATCACTGGCGACTGGATATATACCCAAACTCTGGAAGACTGTGAGAGTGGTACCTATCCATAAAAGTGGAGACAATACTTTGGTATCCAACTACCGCCCAATATCACTGCTCCCTGTAATGTCAAAAATTCAGGAAAAATGTGTTTACACTCAATTACGCGATTACTATCAGTATTTGAACTATTTAACCCCAGATCAATCCGGCTTCCATCCAAATCATTCAACCACAACTGCCCTTTTAAAAGTTTCCAATGATATCCAGGCTGGCATGGAACAAGGAAACCTAACTGCAGCCATCTTCCTTGATTTTGCCAAGGCCTTTGACACAGTAGACTATGGCATCTTATTACAAAAACTTAAAAACTCTGGTATTTTGTGATCGCACGCTAACCTGGTTTCAATCATATGTATCCCACCGATCACAACATGTGTCCATTTCTGATAGCACTTCCCTCCCCCTCCCTGTCACGTGCGGTGTACCCCAAGGCTCGATACTCGGCCCCCTGCTATTCACAATATTCATAAATGATCTGCCCAATGTCTGCAAAGCCTCAACTGTAAACACGTACGCAGATGACACTGTAATCTATACCAGCAAACCAGATCTCCCACAGCTGGAGGCCGTGCTGCAAGACCAATTCACAGAGGTAGAAAAGTGGTTCAAAGATAACAAACTTTTTCTAAATGCTGACAAAACTGTTACAACGCTCTTTGGAAATTGCAAACACCCCATCTATATGTCAGGACAAAATCAAATGGCACGTTGACCACAGTCACTTCTCTCAAATATCTAGGTATGTGGTACGACCCAAATCTATCCTTTGGCCCCCACATCGAAAAACTTTCATCTAAAATTTACCCCAAACTAGGTGCCCTGTACAGAAACAAATCCAGCCTGAGCACTGCAGTAAGAAAGCAGATTGTACAACAAATGCTTATGCCAGCTATTTAATACGGAGATGTAGTGTATGCAGCCGCCCCGCAAACGCACCTCCAGAAACTTACTACATTGTATAACTCATTCTGTCGCTTTGTGCTACAATGTAACTACATGACCCACCATTGTGACATGTTAAAAGAACTAAACTGGCCGTCGCTGGAATCTAGACGCACTCTTCACCTTTCCAACCTGGTGTTTAAAAGCTTTTCTGGGAAGCTACCACACTACCTGAATAGACTGCTTCCCTCAGCAGTAACCTCATCCTATAACCTCCGATCCAGGACCAGCACCTTACTTGCAATACCACAATACAAAAAGAAAGTGGCTTGATCCTCATTTTCCTACAGAGCATCACAATTATGGAATAACCTCCCAGACACCATCAAATCTTCCCCCAGTCTAAAGTCCCTTAAGAGCTCCCTATTAACATACCTCAATAAGGAATGCACCTGTAAACATGTAACATAGTGACTATATTTCCTACATATTTATTTTCTGTTAATCTGTATATTTGTTTTGTGTTAATATTTTGCATTTTACTACTTTGTATTTCTGTAACAATGTTCTTGAACCCGGGAGATACTTGAAAACAAGAGAAATCTCAAGGTATCCTTCCTGGTAAAATCCTTTATAAATAAAATAAATAAATAAATAACAAGGTTGGGAACCACTGCTGTAGACTAAGGGCACACAAGGTTAAATGTGGAGACAGGCGCAGTCTGTAGAGGATCTATTGTAATAAATCCTAATGCGAGTTAAATAAAATCTCTGATCTGTCACTCCGGCTCCACAAATAACGTGTTTTGACAGCGACTAATTTTAAGAACCCCAAACAAATCATTTTAAATTTAGGTTTACTCACCACAGGAGAGAACGCAAGAAAACAAATATCCCATATAATCAATAATACACACACAGACGCATTTCATTTTTTTATTTTAATTTGAAATGATGATCTACAGAAACGCTTTATGATTGGCAGTGGAAACAATGTATTTTCTCTCGGGTGTCTTAGAAGCGTCTCATTTTCCTGTTTATCTTTGTTGCTTTTCAAATACAATGTTTGACTTGAAAGATTCATTCTCGGCATAATTCTGCTCCCATGCTGTGTCATCTTTAAATAACATTGTGTTGTCATTTTAGCACATTAATGCAGCAGACCGAAGAAAATCAAACTCTCTTATGTACAATGTTTTATACTTGTGCATAAATGCCGTAACTGGGTTTGCTTGTGTTTTCTTTGTTGGATTTAATGAAGAGTGATATTCGGAGAGTAAATTCTACTTTCATGTGATCTCTTGCGAAGGGAGAACGCTAAAGAGGAATAAAATGCTGAAAAGCTGAAACAGAAAACAGACAAAATAAGGTATAATTAGAAATTAGGCTTGCATGTATGTCAGGTCCCACGGCGGACTGCTGCCGTCATCGACATCCACCTGGTGCCTTCTCCTGATCCCGGGTGGCCAGTTTCCAATGAGCTGGCCTGGCTGGGGGAGATCCTTCACTCTGGCCTCTGGCAGATCGGGCCAGCCTGGTTGATCGCAGTGGTCCACTGCATCAGTCAATCCTGTTGGGCCTTCCGGTCATCGTGACTCCATGTGGCTCCCTGCTTCGCCACTTGGGAGGCCGGGTTCAAGATGGTGCCGAAGATGGGGAATCCCCTATAATGTGTCAGGGGGCATGGCAACTGCCCTGTATGACTGCTCTGGGGATCTCCATAGAGAAGCTTACCCCTCCAGTTGTGGTCCAATAGGAAGGACAGGTGAGTCTGTCTAGTGGACATGACTACCTCATCTGCCTTAAAAATGCACCTCAGCACACTCACTCAGTGGTTCAGGGTCGTAGTCACATCCCCTTGTCACAGTGGGCCAGGCCTGACATGAATGCAGAAGGGTGTGAGCCTACTTTGCAGTTAAAACACAAACAAAGGATTTATGAAACGCCAAAACAGGATATTTATTATAAGCAAGACTAAATGTGATAACAGACAATAACAGAATGTAAACCAACAATAGGGATTCAGAACATAAGCACAATAGATACACAGGAGATTAAACCTAAGAACTATAAGTAAAATACAAGAATAAACCAAATACTGTGATACAATACCAATAAAGAGTTCAGGGCTACAAGCAGGGTTAAATACAAAAATGCAAGGATGCAGACAGACCTGAACTATAGTACAATAATAAACTAAATCAGAAAACAGAAGGGGTCTAATACACAAGGAGTAACTGCTAAACAGAAGATACGAGGGCAACAGGAAGGTGCTAAGACTAAACCTGAAAACAGAAGTCCTACAGAGTAACCGGTACACAGAGAGGAGATTCAGGGAACAGAACTGCACACAATCAGGACTGAAGTGAATAGAATGAATGAGGCAGCACCCTTCCTAGGGTGTTGCCTCTTTTTATACACAGGTCAAATCAGGCGCAAAAGAGTTCAGGTGTGGCTCCAAGGCTTGATCATGGGAGGCAAGATAACATCTAGGAACCAGCGTATGTAGGACATGGCAAAGTTCATGAGACCAGAGGGGGCGCCAGATGCACATAAAGTCCAAAACGTCACACTCCTGCAAAGCATTTACTCAGAATTTTATGTATCTGACCTCGGATTGTTTCCCCTTTACACCTTCTTGCCGCCTGCCTGACAAGACCTGTCCTCGACTACATCTCACGGATATTCCTATTTTGTATCAGGAACCAATTATCTACTCACCTACCATGTCACTGCATAGCGGTCCCTGTCTTCCTGCACCCAGAAACCTTGACAATGTAATTGTTCTGTAAAAAAGACAGTAGGATCTGCTGCCTCTTCATGTTACTGGATGGAAAAAAAGGTAAAATAGTCTCCCAGTGACCTTCTATCGCACATATGTGTTACAGTGAAACCTGTAATACCTTGGTGCATCCAATTCCACAATTGGTGCCACCACAATCCATGGAGCCACCACTTTCAAGAAATCCATAGAACGAAAGAAGAACTAGACTGGGAACTCAGTAGGGATGAGCGGTTCGGGTTCGGACGGCTCGGGGTTCGACTCGAACTTGGCCTGTTCGATGAGATCGCGAACACCGAACATTTCCGGGTGTTTGCTGCATGTTCAACCACAATGGACCACAATGCATTTTCCCACTGGCCTGAAGCTCGTAATTGGCTACAGCCTTGCACCTGACCACAGGTCTGGTGCAAGACTGGTTCAACACTATGCCAATCACTGCTCAGAGTCCTGATTGGGCAAATTTAGCCCAATCATGGGCTCACAGAGCTAAGTCCCGCAGCACACTATATAACGTTTCCACGCGCCGATTCTGCACGCATTTCAGAGGAGATTTCAAAGGAGATAGTTGTGTCTTGTTACTGCCGGTCTGCCACACTATTGGAGGGGTCTGGGGGGTCTCATTTCTACAAAATATCAGGGAATTTAGGTGATGTGTGTCTTGTCACTGTGTCAGCAAGTTCTTTGGGGTTTACAACTTTCTTTAAAACATTTGTGAATTGAGGTGATCTTCTGGGTCTTGTCACTGTGCCAGCAAGTCTTTTTGGGACTCATTTCTACCAAATATCAGTGAATTTAGGTGATGTGTGTCTTGTCACTGTGCCAGCAAGTTTTATTTGGGGTTTACAACTTTCTTTAAAACATTTGTGAATTGAGGTGATCTTCTGGGTCTTGTCACTGTGCCAGCAAATCTTTTTGGGGCTCACTAATTTCTTTAAAACATTTGTGAATTGAGGTGATCTGTGTCTCGTCACAAATCCAGTACCACGCTGTATTTCGGGGCTCATTAATTTCTTTAAAACATTTGTGAATTGAGGTGATCTGTCTCTTGTCACACAACCAGTACCACGCATTATTTTGGGGCTCACTAATTTCTACAAAACATTTGTGAATTGAGGTGATCTGTGTCTCGTCACACATCCAGTACCACGCTGTATTTCGGGGCTCACTAATTTCTACAAAACATTTGGGAATTGAGGTGATCTGTCTCTTGTCACACAACCAGTACCACGCATTATTTTGGGGCTCACTAATTTCTACAAAACATTTGTGAATTGAGGTGATCTGTGTCTCGTCACACATCCAGTACCACGCTGTATTTTGGGGCTCACTAATTTCTTTAAAACATTTGTGAATTGAGGTGATCTGTTTCTTGTCACTGCCACCAAGTATTTTGGGGGTCACAAATTTCTACAAAACATTTGGGAATTGAGGTGATCTGTGTCTCGTCACACATCCAGTACCACGCAGTATTTTGGGGCTCACTAATTTCTACAAAACATTTGGGAATTGAGGTGATCTGTGTCTCGTCACACATCCAGTACCACGCTGTATTTTGGGGCTCACTAATTTCTTTAAAACATTTGTGAATTGAGGTGATCTGTCTCTTGTCACTGCCAGCAAGTATTTTGGGGGTCACAAATTTCTACAAAACATTTGGGAATTGAGGTTATCTGTGTCTCGTCACACATCCAGTACCACGCATTATTTTGGGGCTCACTAATTTCTACAAAACATTTGTGAATTGAGGTGATCTGTGTCTCGTCACACATCCAGTACCACGCATTATTTTGGGGCTCACTAATTTCTACAAAACATTTGTGAATTGAGGTGATCTGTGTCTTGTCACACATCCAGTACCACGCTGTATTTTGGGGCTCACTAATTTCTACAAAACATTTGGGAATTGAGGTGATCTGTGTCTCGTCACTGGCTGCCAGCTATCAGTGTGTCTCACTGAGTTATACCAGAGTTCTTTAAATCTTTATACCAGAGTTGAATCAGAGTTCTGTATATATTAATCTATATCACTCACCATGTCTGAAAGAACAAAAGGGACAGGCAGACGCTCCCAGACACAGATAAGAGGGCAAGCAGCCCCTGTGTCGGGAGGCTGTGCCTCTGGTCGTGGTGGACGTGGTGCATCCTCTGCAGGGGCACGCTCGTCCATTCTAACTGGTGCTGGCCGTCTTAAGCAGCAGCAACATACAGAGGACTTGGTGGATTGGCTAACCAGGCCATCCTCATCCTTCGAGTCCTCTGCCAGCCAGGCTTCTAGTGCTTTACAGTCCACCTCAGCTGCCAAAGCATCTAATGCAGCCTCCATGTCCACAGCTACTCCTGCCGTAGCCTCGCCATCACACACGGAGGAGTCAGCTGAATTGTTTGACTACAATGAGAGTGACATGCTGCTTGAGGATTTGCAGCAAGTACAGTGCTCTGATTCAATCTCTGAGGTTGAGCAAGGGAGTATAATCAACCTAGAGGAAGCGGGTGCCAGTGATGACACACAAATAACTGGCACTCATGTTCCTCCAGCAGCTGCAGCATACTGCCAAGTTGGCTAACGTGACGAGGAGATAGGGGGTGAAGATGACAATGATGATGAGGTCACTGACTCCACCTGGGTGCCAGATAAAACAGAGGAATCAAGTGAGGAGGAGGGGGAGGAGGAGGGGGAGGAGGAGGCACAGCATACACGAGGCACAACATCCTCTGTGACCAACCGTAGCACTAGCCAGTCCAAGGCATCACGTCAGAGCTGCTCCGGTGCAGAGCGCTGTTGTCTCAAAGAACACATGCAGGAAGTCTGTTGTCTGGGAGTTCTTTAAGAAATGTGCAGTAGAGCGCAGCGTTGCTATTTGTAATCTATGTCAGATGAGGCTTAAGCGTGGGAAAGATACCGGACACTTGGGTACCACGTGCTCGAGGCGACATATGAACAAGTGTCACACATCCCACTGGCGCAAAACTTTGCGTAGGTCCTCCTCCTCATCTGTCTCTACCCCCACTGTATGTCCTGCCATGTCATTGCCTACAACCTCCACCGACAGGGATGATGCTACAGTAATGGATATACCAGGTCCTTCCTCACAATGTGACATCATCCCAGTAGCTGAAGACTTACGCTGTCAGATTACGTTGCCGCAGCTGCTGCAGCGAAAGAAAAAATATCGTCCCAACCATCCCCAAGCACAGCGTCTAAATGCCAGCTTAGCAAAATTACTCGCATTGCAGCTGCTGCCTTTCCAGCTGGTGGACTCTGCTCCCTTCCGTGAATTTGCTGAATGTGCTGTACCACAGTGGCAGGTTCCAAAACGCCATTACTTTTCACGCAAGGCCATTCCAGCAATATACCAGCACGTGGAAGACAATGTTATCCAGTCATTGGGAAAGGCAGTCAGCAGCAAGGTGCATGTGACTTTAGACACGTGGTCCAGCAAGCATGGACAGGGTCGTTACATTTCCTTCACGGCACACTGGGTAACTCTGATTGCAGCTGGGAGTGATCCAAGACGGGGCTCTGTGCTGGAGTTTGTTCATCCACCACGCCTCCAGAAAGCTGCTTGTATGAGGTCTGTCTGCTCCACCACCACCACCTCTTCCTCCTCCTCCTCCTCCTTCTCTGTCTCTGGCGAAGTGGCAGTTAAACCGACGCCTGACAGGGTCTACGCAATGGCTCAAGCAAAAATATGCCATACTGTGCTTGAGCTGGTTTGTTTAGGGGACAGGAGCCACACCGGGTCAGAAATTTTGTCAGCTCTGCAGGGGCAGGTGCAGAGATGGTTAACACCACGCCAGCTTGAGCTGGGAATGATCGTCTGCGATAATGGCAGCAACCTTCTCTCCGCCCTACGCAAGGGTAAATTGACGCATGTACCATGCCTAGCACACGTCCTAAATCTGGTGGTACAGCATTTCCTAACCAAGTACCCAGGGCTGCCAGAGCTTCTCATCCAGGCCAGAAAAGTCTGCAGGCACTTCAGACGGTCATTCCCAGCAAGCGTTCGCCTGGCAGAAATTCAAAGAGAATTCCACCTTCCCACAAACCGTCTGATCTGTGACATGATCACCAGGTGGAACTCGACATTAGCAATGCTGCAGCGTCTGCACAAGCAGCAGAGGGCCATCAACGAGTACCTGTGTGAGTATGGCACAAGGACAGGTTCAGGTCAACTTGGTTCCCCCCCCCCCGCAGTGGCTGATGATCAAGGATGCATGCACTGTACTGTCACCATTTGAGGAGGCAACGAGGATGGTGAGCAGGGACAGTGCATGCATCAGTGACACAATTCCTTTAGTGTTCCTGCTGGAGCACACTCTGCGGGGAATTATAAATGTGGCTCTAGAGGCAGAGCAGCGGGAGGAAGAGGAGGCCTTCCCTAGCTCTCAAGGCCCCAGTCTTTCCGCAGACAGCATTCCAGCGGGTCCTACTCAGATCAGACAGGAGGAGGATGAGGAGGAGGAGGAATATTTAAGTAGTGGGGGCATTGAAGGTGGGGATTCCTCAAGGAAGGGTTTTGTGTGCCCAGAAACACAAGGGCTAGTGCGTGGCTGGGAGGAGGAAGTGCACGATAAGGTCATCCTCATTGACCAGGAAGACTCGGAAGCTAATGCCACCTCCAACCTACGCTGCATGGGCTCCCTAATGATGCAAAGCCTGATAAAGGACCCCAGGATTCGTGCTATCATGGAGAGGGATCATTACTGGTTGGCAACCCTTCTTGATCCACGATACAAGGGGAAAGTTGCAGAGCTCATCCTGCCCGCACAGAGGTAGCACAGGATGAAAAAACTTGAGGACGCCCTAAAGTGACACTTGTGTAACACCTTTCCAGGCACTGGTAGATTACCAAGTGCTGACACACGTGCTTCTGAGGCTGCGGGTGATCAGAGGAATAGTGGTGAAGGCCAGGGCCACTTGACTGATGCTTTTTTAAATTTTTTTAGTCCTCGACGCCCAGGGACGTCAAATGTAGGCACCCATTGCCAGCGTCTTCACCATATGGTGCAGGACTACCTAGGGGCAAGGGCAGACCTGGATACCTTTCCAGCAGATGATCCACTGGCTTACTGGGTGTTGAGATTGGATCACTGGCCAGAACTTAGCCAATATGCTATGCAGCTACTAGGCTGCCCTTCATCTAGCGTGCTTTCCGAAAGGACGTTCTGTGCCGCTGGAGGTTTTGTCACAGACAAAAGAGTGCGTCTGTCCACTGACTCTGTCGACCGGCTGACATTTATAAAAATGAAACAGCCCTGGATCAGCAGCTATCAATCCCCTGATGCTGAAGTAATGGAATAGATTGGGGCTGTCCTCTTCTGCATTCACAAAACCTCCAGCACTGAACTCTTCCACAATACCACAAAAGGGTTACGGTGTGAATGCACTTGCTGCCATGAAAGGCACAATATTTGGCTGCACTGACGCCTGTGCCAGATTTATATCATTTTAATTTTTTGAACCGCAGGGTCCAACCCTGCACTCTTCCACAATACCACAGAGGGGTTACTGTATGATGATACTTGCTGGCCTGGCATTAAAGACACAATATCTGGGTGCACTGACGCCCATTAACAGATAAAAAAAAACACTTTTCAATATAGGACCACATGGTCCACCCCTGCACTCTTCCACAATACCACAGAGGATTTAGGCTAGGGTCAGATGAGCGCATTTTGTACGGACTGTGCGTCCCTGCAGTACGGATGTACTGTACTTACTGACTGACAACAAGGTAGTGGCCACACAGTCGGTTTTTTTCACTGACGTATTTTTTGACTGATGTAGCAGGGAAAATAAATTACAATGAAAGAACATTCTGTCCGTCAAAAATGCTGGACGTATAAATGCAGTCCGTCTGACCTTGTTGCATCACTCACACACAAAGCTATGTGGACATTGTGGACGTGGCGCACTCTGCACGTCGGGTCTAGCAGTATTACGTTCTTGCCTAACCTGCGTCCGTTTGCAGTGTCCGTCAGCCCCGCACTTCTGTGCGGACGTACTTCGTGTGTGGGGCTCCATTTAACACAATTGTATGCTATCACGGACGTACTTATGTGCGGGCAACATGGACGTTAACACTGCGTTCGTCTGACCCCAGCCTTACGGTATGATGATACTTGCTGGCCTGGCATTACAGGCACAATATCTGGGTGCACTGACGCCCATTACCAGATAAAAAACTTTTCAATATAGGACCACATGGTCCACCCCTGCACTCTTCCACAATACCACAGAGGGGTTACTGTATGATGATACTTGCTGGCCTGGCATTAAAGGCACACTATCTGGGTGCACTGACGCCTTGACCAGAATCATATCTTTTCAATATAGGACCACATGGTCCACCCCTGCATTCTTCCACAATACCACAGAGGGGTTACTGTATGATGATACTTGCAGGCCTGGCACCAAAGGCACACTATCTGGGTACACTGTCGCCCATTACCAGATCAAAACCTTTTTAATATAGGACCACATGGTCCACCCCTGCACTCTTCCACAATACCACAGAGGGGTTACTGTATGATGATAGGTGCTGGCCTGGCATTAAAGGCACAATATCTGGGTGCACTGACGCCCATTAACAGATAAAAAACTTTTCAATATAGGACCACATGGTCCACCCCTGCACTCTTCCACAATACCACAGAGGGGTTACTGTATGATGATACTTGCTGGCCTGGCATTAAAGGCACAATATCTGGGTGCACTGACGCCTTGACCAGAATCATATCTTTTCAATATAGGACCACATGGTCCACCCCTGCATTCTTCCACAATACCACAGAGGGGTAACTGTATGATGATACTTGCTGGCCTGGCATTAAAGGCACAATATCTGGGTGCACTGACGCCCATTACCAGATCTAAACCTTTTTAATATAGGACCGCAAGGTCCACCCCTGCATTCTTCCACAATACCACAGAGGGGTTACTGTATGATGCTACTTGCTGGCCTGGCATTAAAGGCACAATATCTGGGTGCACTGACGCCCATTACCAGATCTAAACCTTTTTAATATAGGACCGCAAGGTCCACCCCTGCATTCTTCCACAATACCACAGAGGGGTTACTGTATGATGCTACTTGCTGGCCTGGCAGTCTTGCACCAAAGGCAGAATAGCTGGGTGCACTGACGCCTTGACCAAAATCATATCTTTTCAATATAGGACCACATGGTCCACCCCTGCATTCTTCCACAATACTACAGAGGGGTTACTGTATGATGATACTTGCTGGCCTGGCATTAAAGGCACAATATCTAGGTGCACTGATGCCCATTAACAGATAAAAAAACTTTTCAATATAGAACCACATGGTCCACCCCTGCACTCTTCCACAATACCACAGAGGGGTTACTGTATGATGATACTTGCTGGCCTGGCATTAAAGGCACAATATCTGGGTGCACTGACGCCTTGACCAGAATCATATCTTTTCAATATAGGACCACATGGTCCACCCCTGCATTCTTCCACAATACCACAGAGGGGTTACTGTATGATGATGCTTGCAGGCCTGGCATTAAAGGCACAATATCTGGGTGCACTGACGCCCATTACCAGATCAAAAACTTTTCAATATAGGACCACATGGTCCACCCCTGCATTCTTCCACAATACCACATAGGGGTTACTGTATGATGATACTTGCTGGCCTGGCATTAAAGGCACAATATCTGGGTGCACTGACACCCATCAACAGATAAAAAACTTTTCAATATAGGACCACATGGTCCATCCCTGCATTCTTCCACAATACCGCAGAGGGGTTACTGTATGATGATACTTGCTGGCCTGGCATTAAAGGCACAATATCTGGGTGCACTGACGCCTTGACCAGAATCATATCTTTTCAATATAGGACCACATGGTCCACCCCTGCATTCTTCCACAATACCACAGAGGGGTTACTGTATGATAGTACTTGCAGGCCTGGCACCAAAAGCACAATATTTGGGTGCACTGCCACTGATGCCTGTATCAGATTCATTTCCTCAGAGGGGTTACGGTGTGACGGCACTGTTGGGGATGCTAAAGGACCAATTTTAAAGCACCTATTGTTACTTTCATCCAAAGCCTGCATATACTGTATTTCACAATAATTTAGCCAAAAAAATCAGTAAACTTTTTCTGCGTGTACGAAAATTTCTCCTCTTTTCATACAGACTGCCGCCCCAAGCAGTTGTTTATGGATAGATTAAAGGAAAGGCATTTACCGTCATATGAAACGTATTTTTTTTTTTAAGTGTTTCTATACATCCTAGAAATCCGCCACTTCACGGGCAGGTTATGGGGACCTCCTAGGCACGATATTTGAAGGAATTTTTGGTTTTTATTTTTAACCCTTATTTCATGGAAAACTCACTGTCTCTTTTAAAAACGTTTTTTTTTTAACTTTTTGTTCTTGTTTCCTGTCCCCCAGGGCACTACCCGGACCCCCATACACCTTTTATGGCAAATATGTAGCATATATGCCCTCTTGGAGGGCACTCTAAAAATTGAATTTTCAGCCCCATTGACTTGCATTGGGTTCGAGTTTGGGTTCGGACCCGAACAAATGGGAAGTTCGGGTTCGGGCTCGAACCGAACTCGGGGAGTATTCGGTTCATCCCTTTTTTAGACAGATGTATTAGGTAAAACAACTATAGCACAGCAACATTTCAGCAAAAAGGTTTGCCAACCCGTACAAAGGATTTTTGTCACATTGTTATTGTGTCATAATTGTGTTACCTAATATATCTGTTTAAAAAAGGATCTGATTTTTAGTGCCCAGTCCAGTTCTTCTTTCGTTCTATGTGTAATGAGACCCTCTTGATCTGTCCTTTATTTTGATACAAGTTTTGATACAAGGTACAGCTCCCCCATTCCTTGAGACAGAATTGAGCGGTAAATTTGTTTAAAGGGTCAGGTTATGGTTTTGGTGTATGAAGCCAACAATGCTCTCACAGTATCAGTCTAATGTTTTTCTCTGAATCACTGCATCATTACATTAACCCTATTCAATGTCAAACCTTATCCTGACAGCCCGATGTTAAACTGTGATTGACAGGTGTTCTGTTGTTCTGATTTTGGGATATGTCTTGGGGCAAGGGTACCAGAATGGGCTATGGCTGGTGGAGATGGAAAACTGTACTTACTGTGATTGTGCAATTGTATGTTAACGACCCCTGTTTGGTATAAATGCCACTGCCCGGCTATAAATACATAAGTTATGTTCTGACCCCTGCACATAAGAGGTTATTCACAAAGCATTTCGGTGCTCTGTCATTCCACGCACTTCGGGGAATCAAATTTCCTCACCCTGCATTGAATTCTGCAGTCACCACGGGGTCCCCAGAGTGCAAGGAAAAACCACCGCAAAGATACTGAAAGAAAAAGAAAGACGCAGAGCCGTCAAAATGATCAGATCCGAATCGAGAATACACCGAGAACCGGCTGAAAGTATCGGATTCGATCATTTCGGCACTTTTGCAGCTTTTTTTTTTTTTTTAAAGCCACTCAGAAAATAACGGATCCGATCTGATCCGATTCCGGGAAACAAAATAACAAAATTGTCGAAAATTTCCTGAAAAATGCCTAAAAGATCCTAAAAAAAATCAATACATAAAAGAGACTTTTTTATTTATTTATTTATAAAGTATTTAAAAATTTTTTGCTGCAGATTAAAATAATAAACGGTTTATAAGATATTGTATAAAAACGAGAATATTTTTAACATTGAAGCCTATGGGGTTCGCCTGATTAAGCTTGTCGAATGAAACCACCGAACATCAGGGGCCAAATTACGATCCTAGTGGTAAAACGGGTGCGCTAGGGAGGAAAAACTGCACCCCTTCTTTTCCCCTAGCGTGCCCATTTTACAGCTAGATTAAAATGTAGGTGCTAAAAAAAGATGGCTGCATTGTTTGCGGAGTCTAAGCCCCAGAATGCGTGCGGCAGCGCTAAGCGCAGTCGCGTACATCCTCTCAGTGGAGTCCATAGGACTCCATTGAATCGAACGCCGGCCTTGCGAGATCCGGCCGGTCAGCATAGTGATAAGCAGGGGGAGACTGGGGGTACATTTTCCCCTAGTCTCTCCCTTCTCCCACCGGACTGAGGAGGTAGACAGCGCTGCGGTCCTCGCCGTGGGTCAGGAGGTGGAGGTGAGTTTTGGGGGGGTTTCTGGATAGTGCTACCGGATTCTGCAGAGGCAGAATCCGTTAGCAACAAGTACTGGCTCTGGTTAACTTTTTGTTAACCGCGGCTGGACGTTCATCAGCATTAGGACTTTGTAATCCTAACGCTGATTAAGTCTCCCTCTGCATATGTTCACTTTAATTAAGTCCTTTTGACAGGCAGAGGGTTCCCTCTGCTGGCCAAAAAGTGCTACTACACTTACAGAAAAATCTCGAGGCCTGTGGTTCAAGTGAAGGGAAAACAGATCTCAGAGCTTTTCAAACCATTTCAACACACCGGCTGTCATGTCCGACGTGTTGAAAATTTCAGGGCTACGTTCTGGAGCCGATCTGCAAATTAACTTCACTAGCAATAAATGAAATTCCTTTGCATCGCTGCAGAACAGGATCAGTTTGAGTCTACCCAACAAGGTAGTGAAGGGGTTAAACCTCCGACATTACAATTTCCATCAGTGCTAAAACGTTGCTGATTTAGAGATTGCAAAATATTCTTTTCACCTGCCTATGCTTGAAAAAGAAAGCCTGATTCCTGTTTAAGCGACTCCCCCAACACACGCACACACACACACGCGCACTCGCGCGCACACACGCAACCTTAAAACGACACTTATCATTTCAGGACAGCATTTTCTCCGAATAAATTCCCATGTGCAGTTACACAGACGAGAAACGTAAAATAAAGAAAAAGCCAGAAATGTTTCGCGCTTTGTTTAAATAATGCTGTGAAATCAGTTCTCGAGTGAAGGTCAAACTGAACTTGAAAACGCGTGTTAGAGGGAAAAAAAAATATGTAGAAAGGAAGAGTTCTGATGGTTTTCAAGACATCAGTCATTTCACAGATGTTTGCTTGAAAATGAAATAGTAATAGACTTTCAACAACCATGATTAAGCCAGCGAGTACTTTTAAATCTATTTCATGCGCTCTTTAAACTCAAAATTCATGTGACATTTTCTTTAAGTACATTTCCTGAAGAATACAGACGGGCGTTAAATACGCATAAATCACATACACATACTTTATGTTTTGTTTTCTCTTTTCTTACCCTGGTTGATGCATGTTGTCAAAATGTGGGTATTTTCCCAGCACTATAATTTCCTTGATTGATTTGGGATAAATAAAAAGAATTTGCATTTGTGCGGAGCTTTCAGTTTTCTACATGTATTGTTATGATGAGCCGTTACATTGTTTGAGCTCTCAGGCTGATAGGAGAGAGAAATGGTAAATGTAGAGATAACATACTGTACATCAACATCAGCAATATAGTGTACACCACCAGAAGCAATATGATATACACCATCATCAGCTATATAACATACACCAACAACAGCAATATAATATACAGCAACACAAGCAATATAATATACACCAACATCAGCTATATAACTTACATACACCAACATCAGCAATATAGTGTACACCACCAGAAGCAATATGATACCAACAGATGTCATCAGCTATATAACATACACCAACACAAGCAATATAATATACACCAACACACTATATAGCATACATCAACATCAGCAATATAATGTACACCACCAGAAGCAATATGATACCAACAGATGTCATCAGCTATATAACATACACCAACACAAGCAATATAATATACACCAACACACTATATAGCATACATCAACATCAGCAATATAATGTACACCACCAGAAGCAATATGATACCAACAGATGTCATCAGCTATATAACATACACCAACACAAGCAATATAATATACACCAACACACTATATAGCATACATCAACATCAGCAATATAATGTACACCACCAGAAGCAATATGATACCAACAGATGTCATCAGCTATATAACATACACCAACACAAGCAATATAATATACACCAACACACATATATATCATACACCAACATCAGCAATATAATGTACACCACCAGAAGCAATATGATGATATACACCAACATCACCTATATAGCATACACCAACACAAGCACTATAATATATATCAACACATGCAATATAATATACACCAACATCAGCTCTATAACATACATCAGCACAAGCAATATAACATACACCAACACAAGCAATATAACATACACCAACACAAGCAATATAACATACACCAACACAAGCAATATAGGGCCATAAGTAATTGAATTTAAGCAAGCATGGGATAGGCATAAGGCTATCCTAAACAAAAGATAAATCCAGGTAAAGTATCCATGTAATTGGGCAGACTAGATGGGCCGAAAGGATTTTATCTGCCGACATTTTTCTATGTTCTATATTACATAATTGGTGCTAACTTAACCAGAGCAGTTGTAAACTTCCCAGAGCCATTATAGTCTATGGAGGTTTTAAGTTTACAACAGCTCTGGTTAAGTTAGCAAACTTAGCACCAAGTATGTAATATGGCCCATAATGTACACCAACACCATCTATATAGCATACATCAACACTAGCAATATAATATATATCAACACAAGCAATATAATGTACACCAACATCAGCTATATAATAGACACCAACACAAGCAATATAATATACATCACCACCAGCTATATAACATACACAAACATCAGCAATATGACATACATGAACACAAGCAATATTGTACACCAACTATATAGCATACATCAACCTCAGCAATATAATGTACATCAACATCAGCTATATAGCATACACTAACACAAGCAATATAATATACTGTACATCAACACAAGCGATATAATGTACACCAACACAAGCAATATAATATACACCAACACAAGCAATATAATGTACACCAACATCAGCAATATAATGTACACCAACATCAGCAATATAATATACACCAACACCAGCTATATAACATACACGAACATCAGCAATTTGATATACACCAACACAGGCAATATAATGTACACCAACTATATAGCATACATCAACCTCAGCAATATCATGTACACCAACATCAGATAGAAGAGAAGAGGTTTCCAACAGGACGGTTCAAGTACACACCAAGCCCCAGACCCCAGTAGCTACCTAGGACGCAGTCGGCCTCGCTCTCCAGCAGCTGATTGGGCCCCAGTTTGAGAGTGAGGATGGCCCTATTTTCCAACAAAGGTAAACAGATGGTGGAGGATACTGGCTGTGGGATTGTGGATGGAACTGTGATTCCAAAATGCGTGCCTCCTCGATGCTGGGCGGTGTGCCCTGAGCCCCTACCCATTTTCTGAGTAGACACCGGCCTCCCCACATTCTCTCCAGCAGCTGATAGGAATACCAGGACTCGGAGATGGTGCAGCTGGCACTTCTCCCCAGCGGAGCTACACCATACGGGAGATGCCGGGGTTGGCTGGGTGAGTTCATCTGTAGTTGTGGACTGAACCACAATGTCCATGGAAAGAAAAAAACTTTTCAGGACTTGGGTGCAGACTTTTGCACTTACTTTGGGATCTGATACCTAGTTAGTCTTTTTATAAAGGGGTAGATATGTGAAGTGCGTCACTTTGGACTGTCTGACTTGGGGTACATGGTTCTGGAAATGTATTTTGGAGATGAAGGCCTCATGTTCTATATAATTTCCCTGCCCTCTCTTGTGTTTTAAGTCACCCTGTGCCTTTAGAGTGGGTGCACGGTTTTTGTGTAATCTGTGTTATGTATGAACAATGTTAATGTCTATCTGTCTATCATTATGGTCCATGCGTATCTGTTGATACCTGCTGTATATTTGAATAGTTTTGTTAATCTGCTTTGTCAGGCAAACACTGCCCCATTATCTGCTGTTTTAGACTGTAATCTTGTTTACCATCCATGGCAGTCATTGTCCTGTCTTGTCTAGGAATGTTGAGAAAATGTTCATCTGTCCTAGTCTAATTATTTCCCAAATGCAGTGAAGCAGAAGGAGCAGTAACATCAGAACCCTCGCAACATTTTTAGGTGAGGTTTTGATATGTGTAAATAACCCATATTTGACTGCATAAATATCTGTGCCTGTCCCCAATAAAACCAGTTCCATTTTGACCCTGAAAACCTCCAGATCTACAACATTGTCTTATTTCTTGGGGATGTTAGCAAGGCTTTTTACGTGTCCTGGTCCTTAAGTTTCGTCTGCTGACTGGAGGAAGCCATGAGCGTCTGTTGGGGGGAACACGGGGGTCCGGCAAGGAAGCAGTATTGAGAGATGTGAACCGGTCAGGGTACTGAGATCTGTTACAATGATTGAACAACAAATAATTAAAAATGTAGGTGTGGTTTGGTATAGGTCACAGGACTCGGAGGAGTCGCTGTGGCCTACCTAGGCCCAGCTGCCAGAGAATCTAAGATGGCGCCCGGCCCCCCTCTGGTGATGTCAGAGAGGGTGTGCCAGTCGGCGGCCCCCTCTGATGACTTCAGAGAGGGCGTGTTGGATGTCTGCCACACATGCCTGCTACTGCCAGTTACCACGCGGATCCCTTGCTCTGTATCTGGATGTCTGGGTAAGTTGTATCTGGGGTCTGATATCCTGGGGGTCTGATGTCTTGGAGGTCTGATGTCTTGGTTGTTTGATATCTTTAGGGTCTGATATCATGGGGGGTCTGATATCCTGGGGATCTGATATCCTGGGAGTCTGATATCTTGGGGGGTCTGATGTCTTGGGAGTCTGATATCCTGAGGGTCTGATATCTTGAGGGTCTGATGTCTTGGGGGTCTGATGTCCTGGGGGTCTGATATCCTGGGGGTCTGATATCTTGGGGGTCTGATGTCTTGGGGGTCTGATGTCTTGTGGGTCTGATATCTTGGGGTGTCTGATATCTTGGGGTGTCTGAATTCCTGGGGATCTGATATCCTGGGAGTCTAATATATTGGGTGTCTGATATTTTGGGGGTCTGATGTCTTGGGGGTCTGATATCTTGATTGTCTGATATTCTGGTGGTCTGATGTCTGGGTATACAGATATCTGGGGGTCTGATGTCTGGGTATATGCATAACTAATGGAATTGTCTTGCGGCTAGTACCATGGAACCATAACCCCTCGTTTTGCTTATATAATATGCTTTAAAAACTGAATTTATAGTTCAACATGCAAGCTCACGTTATTTCATAAAGATCCATGCATGTGGATAAAGACATTAAATTCATTTATATAATGAATAGATAGAAAGATAGGTAGATGGATAGATAGATATGGATAGATAGATATAGATAGAGATAGACAAATAGATAAAGTCATGCCCCTCACCGCAGATGCCGCAAGAAGTCTAAACCCTGCAGTGTCTCTTCATGATTTACCCTGAATGGTATACATATGCAGGTTCCTGGGCACTTACCAAATTCCATGCTGGTTCCAGGAGGCGTCAGCTTCATCAGTTTGCACGCTAATGAGGCCTACTTAAGAGGAAGCTGCACCCTCCTTCCTATGCTTCCTCATTGAAGTCTGACATGTACTTCTAATCTGCCTGCTGAAAACTCCCTGTTCCTGAACCCACTGAAACCCCCTAGCGCTGAGAGACCCCCTACTGCTGAGAGACCCCCTACTGCTGAGAGACCCCTACTGCAGAGAGACCCCCTCCACTGAGAGACCCCTACCGCTGAAAGATCCCTATCTGGATCCTTACAGCCTCAACCACCGGTACCTCCATCCTACTGCTCCCTGTGCCCTACAAATCTGCTTGGATTACCTGTGAACCAGACCCTTTTGCCACAGACTTGACCACCCTATTGCCTGCCGCCTGCCAAGACCTCTGCACCGGATTATAACTACATTTATTGCCTGCTCCTGACCTGGAACTTCTGCCATGGACATTATTTAATTTCCCTTCTTAGTTCTGTGTCTATTTAGTTCCTCTTGTTGTGTTTGTTTTCTCTTGTGCTTCTTAGTCCTTTTCTCCTGTTTACATTGTGCTCCTTGCTTCCCCCTGTTAGCTCCAAGTAATATTTTGTTTCCTACCACTACTCCCACGTATCCCAGTTCCCTTCAGTTCAGCCCTTTTCCTGTGTCTCCTCTCTGCTTTAGTTTATTGCTTGTCTCCTCCATTGCTTTGGTTCAGTTCTCCTGTTTTTATTTCTGGTCTGTTTGTTTATTTAAATAACTCCTTGCTTTGCCCTGCAACCTGCCTGACCGCCTGTTCCATTGCACCTTGGGCTCACACCTACATACTAACCACAGGATCCCCCCTGACAATAGATAGATAGATTGAGTACCAGTAGATACTCGAGTATAACGCGACCTGAATATATAACGCGATGGATAGAGATTTATTATGGAAATCAGAGAATACTCAAGACTCGAATATAACGCGAGGAGCAAAATTATAATAGTATACTATACTGGGAAACCATTGAAATCCTTCCAGGTTTTCTTAACACAGTCAGGCTACCCCTTAGGCCAGGATGCTCTGCTCTAGAATGATTGTAGTTGTTACTAAGTATGAAGACGCCGGCCTCCCGTCTTCTTACTTGTGATACAGATGGCCGGTGGAGCGAGATGACCATGAATCATTCACCAATATTCACGACAGGAGGCCTCGTTTTCTGACCTCCGGCTCTAGCAGGCAGGCTCATCCACCGCTAGTCACGGAGACTTGGGATCCATGACAAGTCACTTTTTTTTTTTTTACACGCAATGCAGATGTCTCGAATATAACACGACCCCTCTAATTTTGAGGTAAATTTTTGTCACCAAAATCTAGCGGCATACTCGAGTATCTACAGGTGTGTATTAATATATGTGTGTATATATACAGTCAGGTCCAGAAATATTGGGACATCGGCACAATTCTAACATCTTTGGCTCTATACACCACCACAATGAAGTTTAAATGAAACAAACACAATGTGCTTTAACTGCAGACTGTCGGCTTTAATATGAGGGTATGTACATCCAACTCAGGTGAACGGTGTAGGACTTACAGTAGTTTGCAGATGTGCCTCCCACTTGTTAAGGGACCAAAGGTAATGGGACAGAATAGTAATCATAAATCAAACTTTCCCTTCTTAATACTTGGTTGCAAATCCTTTGCAGTCAATCACAGCCTGAAGTCTGGAACGCATAGACATCACCAGACGCTGGGTTTCATCCCTGGTGATGCTCTGCCAGGCCTCTACTGCAACTGTCTTCAGTTCCTGCTTGTTCTTGGGGCATTTTCCCTTCAGTTTTATCTTCAGCAAGTGAAATGCATGCTCAATGGGATTCAGGTCAGGTGATTGACTTGGCCATTGCAAAACATTCCACTTCTGTCCCTTCAAAAACTCTTTGGTTGCTTTCGCAGTATGCTTTGGGTCATTGTCCATCTGCACTGTGAAGCGCCGTCCAATGATTTCTGCAGCATTTGGCTGAATGTGAGCAGATAATATTGTCCGAAACACTTCAGAATTCATCCTGCTGCTTTTGTCTGCAGTCACATCATCAATAAATACACGCCATGACACTACCACCACCATGCTTCACTGATGAGGTGGTATGCTTAGGATCATGAGCAGTTCCTTTCCTTCTCTATACTCTTCTCTTCCCATCACTCTGGTACAAGTTGATCTTGGTCTCATCTGTCCATAGGATCTTGTTCCAGAACTGTGAAGGCTTTGTTAGGTGTTGTTTGGTAAACTCTAATCTGGCCTTCCTGTTTTTGCGGCTCACCAATGGTTTACATCTTGTGGTAAACCCTCTGTATTTACTCTGGTGAAGTCTTCTCTTGATTCTTGACTATGACACACATACACCTACCTCCTGGAGAGTGTATTTGATCTGGCCAACTGTTGTGAAGGGTGTTTTCTTCACCAGGGAAAGAATTCTTTATTCATCCACCACAGTTGTTTTCTGTGGTCTCCAGGGTCTTTTGGTGTTGCTGAGCTCACTGGTGCGTTCCTTCTTTTTGAGAATGTTCCAAACAGTTGTTTTGGCCACGCCTAATGTTCTTGCTATCTCACTGATGGGTTTGTTTTGTTTTTTCAGCCTAATGATGGCTTGCTTCACTGATAGTGACAGCTCTTTGGATCTCATCTTGAGAGTTGTCAGCAACAGATTCCAAATGCAAATAGCACACTTGAAATGAACTCTGGGCCTTTTATCTGCATATTGTAATTGGGGTAATGAGGGAATATCACACACCTGGCCATGGAACAGCTGAGAAGCCAATTGTCCCATTACTTTTGGTCCCTTAACAAGTGGGAGGCACACTTGTTTCATTCCAACTCCATTGTGGTGGTGTATAGAGCCAAAGATGTTAGAATTGTGTTGATGTCCCAATATTTCTGGACCTGACTGTTTATATATGATCTGAGATTTGCTGATCACATATTTATTGAGTGATAAATCACAATAATTTACTTTTCACCATTAAATTATATCTCCTGGATTTCTAGATGTAAAATAACACTTCCCTATAAAACGTTCATTACAAAAGACAAAACGTAGAATACACAGAAAGAGTTACATGCAAATAAGTTACAGAGTTGTTATTATACATTACTCATCTATAAAGCAACTCCTGGCGTTCTTTGCCCCTCAACATGTATATGGAAAGTCTAAGGTCGCCTCTAGCATGTGAAAATTCAAAAAGAGATGCTCTCAATAATGTGTTACACAAGGCATGAGGTACCCCCCGCTGCACTAAATGAGGATTTTGCAAGTCACCGCTGGGCTATCTGACTTTATACATCCTGAAAATCACCAGCGAGATGTGCGGTGAATCGTATTATATGTATTACATTCAGCAGGAGGTATATTATTCCATATTTAAAATTGTGCCTCCTTGGCATAACACACATCGCACATGAATTTCTGTGATAATGACTTTCTTATCTGACCTTAATATGTTTTTTTTTTTTTAAATGAACTGGAGAGCAACCAAATACAATGACACAATATATCTTTCTCCATGTGATGCGATAGTGAGCTAGATGCTGGCGTGGCGTATACCTGCAGGTCTTTTCTTCTAGTGATGACTGATTAGACACGTGCATTTGTTATAGTACGAATCAAATTTAGTCTGAAATACGAATCGCATAGCCCGAAATTAATCAATATAATGAATCGTTTTGGATGGATTTAGCACCACCGGCAATTGGCAGCGAAACACGATGCATTTCGCCGCACTTCGGCGATCTGTATACAGCCAGTGAATAAAGCAATGACATATAGCATTGGACCCCAGGTCATGTGTCCTGACTAACAGGGTTATTCACAAAGAGCTGATCTGGCCCCGAAATGTCACCGAACAGGAAATTTCCCCGCACAGTGCCATTTCGAGGCCATTTGGCTATTCAGAGAGCAGGCAGTTCGCCAGATTTTGGCGAACTGTCAGTAAGTGCCTGTTGGAAGGCAATGAAATCCCCATAGAGAAGTAATGGTTACCCTATTCAGTTACACCGAACAGCAGTGAAAATTGCCGAACTGCCCTGATTTTCAGTGCTTTCATTCGGTAGGTTTATTCAGGCGAACCCCATAGTCTTCAATGTCTAAAATTTTCCTGTTTTTTTTCCAATATTTAAGAAACTGTTTATTGACTTTTTAGGCAATTTTTGGCCAAATCTTCTTTCTGTTTTTTTTTAATAGCGTTTTTTTTTTTTCTGTATCAGACCTTTCTATTATTATTCATAGGACCTTATATTTAAATTCCAGGCATTTTCATTTAATAGCTTTTTGCAAACAGCATTTCAATTTTGACACTTTCAAATTTTTTCTATTTTTTATTTTTACTGCGTTCATCGGCTTGTCGGGTTTTTCCAGAGGCTGGTCGGTGCTGTGTTCAGCGGCTGGACTTTTCCCAACGTGTTCGACGTGTATTTTGCAGTGGTTCTGGCGGGTTTGCAGGTCTGTTCCCTGCACTCGAGACCCTGCGGTGACTGCTGAATTCACCGCAGGGTGGGGAAACTTGATTCCAAGTGTGGGGATGTGTGGGGAATGAGAGAGAGCACCGAAATGTCACCGACATTGATAACCCCCCAATGTGTTTTACCATTTTCAAAAAAATCCAAGTGGGGGGGATGAAAAAGGGGCGGTGAATATTTTAAACAGGATAACTATATCTCAAAAACCACAGATGTTACAGATGTGAATATTGGTATTTAGATTTATTTTGAAAAGTAACACGCATTTTACCATTTTCAGAAAATCCAGTTAAGGGGGGTTAAAAAGGGGGGGTGAATACTTTTATCAATATACCTATAATTTCAAAAAACAAAGATGTTACAGGCATGAAAATTGGTATTTAGAATCTTTGTGAAAAATAGAAAAACAAGTGCTTTACCATTTTCCAAAAATCCAGTTAGTGGATCAGCAGATCAGACTATCCCTCACTGCTCCATCATGTCTGCTTCCATCTCACTGCAAAGCCTCACACACTTCTTCACTGCACCAGCATGTTTGCTTCCCTCTCACAGGCAGGCCTCTCACACACCTTCAATGCTCCAGGGAGAACCTGTGTTATTATTGCAGAACCTCAACCCACCTAAGCTCTGAAATGGCACCAGATTGCAAGTTAAAGCACTCCACAGGAATGTGACTGAGGCTACGGTTCTAACCGGTTCTGGCCAGGTGTCACGAGGCGTGTGCGGTTCTGGTATGAGCCCAGCAGGTGGCGACACAGTGGGGAGGCCAGACAGGAGTCACGCAATGCAGATTCTTTAATAAAACATAAATGGTCCTTAACTGCAGGCAAAAGAACAAAGGGAATAGCAATAAAGTCCATGGAGAGGCCGTGGATTGTGGGTAGTGCAGTCCTAGACTGCAGACAGGGCCCACCAAGAGGAAGTCTGTACAGTGGTACCTGGATCAAAGAGGTCAGAGGGTGATCAACAACTGTAATCCACGGGTAGACAAATGGGTCCTGGATACGTAGGATAAGCTGGTTCTGGAAGAGCAGGTTAGCACACCACCAAGAGACCTCAGTCAAGGATAACAATAATGCAGACCCACTGTTGGCTGGGTCTCTCTGCCTTTTAAGGAGTCTTAAACATGGATAGGCCTCAGCTGGAAGTCCAGGGCTAGACAGGAAAACCCAGGCTGGATCTCCAGGAGCCTGGACATGGTGCTTAGCCTGGGCAAAACCTGGACTGGAATCCAAGAATGAAGAAATCCAGGGCAAAGTTCTTAGATCCAGGTTTGCTAGACAGGTACACAGGGTGGACCTTGACACCAGGGAAGTCAGTTTTCATACAACGAATACCTCCTATATCTTCAGAATATCCGTTTCAAATTCAAAATATTTCAGTTCACCCTAAAGGTTAGTTTTGCGATGGGCATCGCCCATTTTTTAACGTTTTCTTTATTTTATTCCACTGATGAAGCCTGTTTTTCGTAGGGGGAAATGCATTTGGATAGCACTCTGTTATGTTTTTTTATCTGGTTATTCCAGAATTAAATATATATTTTTTTATATTGATCCTTCCAATTGGTTTTATTGAGACCGTCTTCTTTGAAGCGCATTTGTAAGGTTTTGACGGAATAACTATAAAACTTTTTTTTCCTATGTTTCAGACGCCAAAAAGCAAAATTATTCTTTTTGTCTGTCTCATTGTCTGTATTTACAACACAAAAAAATTTAATTGACGCATATGAATGAAACAACTTTGTTTTTAGGCCAATACGAAATGACCAACGTCTGCAATAATACCTTGGATTGGGAGCATAATTCGTTCCAGAAATGTGCTTGGAATCCAAAGCACTTTTACATCAAAGCGAATTTCTAAAGAAGAATAGTGGAAAGAAGAAATAATGGGCAGAAAGAAGGAAAAAGAAGGAAGACGGAAGGAAGAAGGAAGAAGAAAGATGGAAGAAGGAAGAAGAAAGAAGACCGCAGAAGAAGAAAGAAAGAAGAAGGAAGAGGAAGAAGGAACAAGAAGGAAGAGGGAAAAAGGAAGAAGAAAGGCGGAAGAAGGAAGAGGAAAGAAGGAAGATGAAGGAAAAAGGAAGAAGACGGGAGAAGGAAGAAGACGGGAGAAGGAAGAAGGAAGAAGGAAGGCGGAAAAAGGAAGAAGAAAGGTGGAAGAAGGAAGATGGAAAAAGGAAGAAGGAAGAAAAAAGAAGGAAGAAGAAAGGCGGAAGAAGGAAGATGGTAGAAGAAAGGTGGAAGAAGAAAGAAGGAAGATGAAAGAAAAAGAAAGAAGAAAGACGGAAGAAGGAAGAAGAAAGACGGAAGAAGGATGAAGAGGATCACTGCTATCTGTTGGGAGGGTTTCAACACGTTTGGTGTAATGTGCGATACTATTATGCACGTTACACCATGTGGCCCTCCTTGTCAAGCTATCGGAATGCTGCGACGGATGCAGGGAGGAAAGGTCACACGGATACACTCAACGTGCTCGTATGACCGCGACCTCAGTTGAGACGTGACGCCCAGCAGAAAAAGTGTACAAAATGCTTGCATTGCAAGACATTGTTTGTATATCAAGTTATAATTTATAAAAATATTCTTTCTCTACTTGCAAAACGCTGTCAAACCAAGGTTTTGCTGTATCTATATATTTATTTGCTATGGCCGTTTTGCAAACCACTTTTCTAAATCACACAAAATTTCTACTTTTTGGCACAAAAGAGCCTCACAGGGAAGCGAAAGGAAGTGTCTCTCGCATAAGTACAAGCTGACCTTTATATTTTTGTCCCTGCTCCGAATAAACAGTTTAGGCAGTTTGGTTTTCGAATGTGACATTTGCAGGAGTCGGGCTTGTTGAAACTTTAATAGGGACTACAATGTCTAAAAATGTATGTTATTATTGTTCATTTCTCTGGGAGTAAAGGTTAACACATACACTGCTCACATAACATTTATACAGGCTAAAGGTCTGTTCCTCTGCACCCGGTACATCAGAACCCCTCAGTATTTTTAATTCTTAATATTTCATTTTTTCCAACCTTTTTTAATAATAAATCGATTTTAATATTTATTTTCCTATATACAGTCAGGTCCAGAAATATTGGGACATTGACACAATTCTAACATCTTTGGCTCTATACACCACCACAATGGAGTTGGAATGAAACAAACACAATGTGCTTTAACTGCAGACTGTCAGCTTTAATTTGATGGTATGTACATCCAACTCAGGTGAACGGTGTAGGACTTACAGCAGTTTGCAGATGTGCCTCCCACTTGTTAAGGGACCAAAGGTAATGGGACAATTGGCTTCTCAGCTGCTCCATGGCCAGGTGTGTGATATTCCCTCATTACCCCAATTACAATGTGCAGATAAAAGGCCCAGAGTTCATTTCAAGTGTGCTATTTGCATTTGGAATCTGTTGCTGTCAACTCTCAAGATGAGATCCAAAGAGCTGTCACTGTCAGTGAAGCAAGCCATCAATAGGCAGGAAGAAACAAAACAAACCCATCAGAGAGATAGCAAGAACATTAGGTGTGACCAAAACAACTGTTTGGAACATTCTCAAAAAGAAGGAACGCACCGGTGAGCTCAGCAACACCCAAAGACCCGGGAGACCACGGATAAAAACTGTGGTGGACGAATGAAGAATTATTTCCCTGGTGATGAAAACACCCTTCACAACAGTTTTCCAGATCAAGAACACTCTCCAGGAGGTAGGTGTATGTGTGTCAAAGTCAACAATCAAGAGAAGACTTCACCAGAGTGAATATAGAGGGTTCACCACAAGATGTAAACCTTTGGTGAGCCTCAAAAACAGGAAGGCCAGATTAGAGTTTGCCAAACAACACCTAATAAAGCCTTCACAGTTCTGGAACAAGATCCTATGGACAGATGAGACCAAGATCAACTTGTACCAGAGTGATGGGAAGAGTATGGAGAAGGAAAGGAACTGCTCATGATTCTAAGCATACCACCTCATCAGTGAAGCATGGTGGTGGTAGTGTCATGGCGTGTATTTATTGATGATGTGACTGCTGACACAAGCAGCAGGATGAATTCTGAAGTGTTTCGGGCAATATTATCTGCTCACATTCAGCCAAATGCTGCAGAACTCATTGGACGGCGCTTCACAGTGCAGATGGACAATGACCCAAAGCATACTGCAAAAGCAACCAAAGAGTTTTTGAAGGGACAGAAGTGGAATGTTATGCAATGGCCAAGTCAATCACCTGACCTGAATCCCATTGAGCATGCATTTCACTTACTGAAGACAAAACTAAAGAGAAAATGCCCCAAGAACAAGCAGGAACTGAAGACAGTTGCAGTAGAGGCCTGACAGAGCATCCCCAGGGATGAAACCCAGCGTCTGGTGATGTCTATGCGTTCCAGACTTCAGGCTGTGATTGACTGCAAAGGATTTGCAACCAAGTATTAAGAAGGGAAAGTTTGATTTATGATTATTATTCTGTCCCATTACTTTTGGTCCCTTATCAAGTGGGAGGCACATCTGCAAACTGCTGTAAGTCCTACACCGTTCACCTGAGTTGGATGTACATACCCTCAACTTAAAGCTGACAGTCAGCAGTTAAAGCACATTGTGTTTGTTTCATTCCAACTCCATTGTGGTGGTGTATAGAGCCAAAGATGTTAGAATTGTGTCCATGTCCCAATATTTCTGGACCTGACTGTATACGTTTTTTTTTTTCCTTTTTGCAAAATCTTTTAAACTGGACCTTGATTATTTTTTTTTCAAATCTTTTGGATAAATTGGCGAAATGCCTGCAAATATGGTGATATTCGACGGCAGTGATATCCCCCATAGAGAAGTAATGGTTAATCTATTCAGAGAACACTGTACAGCATAGAAAAGTTGTAGAAATGTCCTGCTGTTCAGTGGTTTCATTCAACAGGTTTAATCAGAAGAACCCCATAGGTTTCAATGTAAAAATATTCCCGTTTATACCCAATATCTATTAAACTGTTCATTCTTTTAATCTGCAGCAAAAAAGCCTCTATATATTTTTTAGGATTTTTTTAGGCATTTTTCTTTCAAAATAGCATTTTCTTTTCACTAACAGACCTTTTTATTATTATTCACAGGATCTTATATGTTAATTACAGGCATTTACACCGAGCCCAGCAGTTTTTTTGCAAGTAGTGTTTCAAATTTGAAACTTTCAATCGTTTTTTTTTTACCCATCCGGTGGCTTGTCTGCTTTTTTCTGCGGCTGGTCGGTGCTATACTCGGTGGCTGCATTTGGCGGCTGTCCGGTGGGTTGGCGGTAGCAGCTGAGACGCTGCACTTCGGGGACCCTGCAGTGAATGCTGAATTCACCGCAGGATCAACAAATCTCGCTCACTGAAGTGCAGCGAATCAGAGGGCACCGAAATTATTATTATTAATATCCTTTATTTATCTAATGCCACAAATTCCATGGCTCTTTACAAGATAAGTGTACAAAGAGTTGATACTTTAGAATACCACACATGGATCATGATGACCTGATTCAGGGGGACCCTGTTCCCAAAGGAATTTACAATCTAAGAGATGTGCAAGGCGCATCCATATCGTTAGGTGTCTTGCCCAAGGGCACTCACTGGTGGCGTCTTCTGAGCGGGATTGAGTCATCCTTCCATGAATGTAGATCAGCGACCTGGTGGTTAGGTTGAACCCGCTTCTCATAAACTTGAGTCTTGCTTCTCCACAGTTGTATTGGAGGGATGTGTTTAGTGGGATTTGACTTGCTGCTCCATGGTCGCCGAGATGTTACCACAGTACCCCACAGCAGATATTGTGTAATAGGCAAGTATGTATCATTGGGTGTCTTGCCCAAGGACTGGAAAGGTGCTCTGGCCGGGCTTCAAACCAAGGTCTCCACAGTTATAGAGCAGTGATGTTACCTCTACTCCAGGCTAGGGTTGCACCGATACCGTATCGGGGCCGATACTGGGTACTGCAGGAGTACTTGGTACTCGTGCAGTACCCCCCGATATTTTTTCCGATACCGGAAGCCGGGATTGAGCCGGCTTGCCGGCATCCGAGGGGCTGCGGCGGCTGTCCGAATGCTCTATCGGCATTCAGACAGCCGACCCTGGAGCTGCTCACGACGATACTTACCTTCCTGGGCGCAGCCGGGAATGTCTCCGCGCGTGCGCTCGTTGGAAGGACCCCAGCCGCACCACGTGGGACCATGTGATCGTGGCTGGGGTCCTTCCAAGGAGCGCGTGTGCGGAAACTTTCCTGGCGGCGCCCAGGAAGGTAAGTATGAACACAGTGAGCAGCTGCAGGGCCTGTCTGAATGCCACGTGGTGCGGCTGGGGTCCTTCCAATGAGCGCACGTGCGGAGACATTCCCGGCAGCGCTCAGGAAGGTAAGTATCGTCGCGGGGGGGGTCGGTCCATGAGCTGGGGGGGCATACCCATGTGTGAGCTGTGGGGGCATATATCTATGAGCTGGGGGCATACCCATGAGCTGGGGGGGCATATCCATGAGCTGGGGGGGCATATCCATGAACTGGGGGGCATACCCATGTGTGAGCTGGGGGGCAAATCCATAAGCTGGGGGGCAAATCCATGTGTGAGCTGGGGCAAATCCATGTGTGAGCTGGGGCATATCCATGTGTGAGCTGGGGCATATCCATGAGCTGCTGGGGCATATCCATGTGTGAGCTGGGGCATATCCATGAGCTGCTGGGGCATATCCATGAGCTGCTGGGGCATATCCATGTGTGAGCTGGGGCATATCCATGTGTGAGCTGGGGCATATCCATGTGTGAGCTGGGGCAATATCCATGTGTGAGCTGGGGCAATATCCATGTATGAGCTGGGGCATATCCATGTGTGAGCTGGGGCAATATCCATGTGTGAACTGGGGCATATCCATGTGTGAGCTGGGGCAAATCCATGTGTGAGCTGGGGCAAATCCATGAGCTGGGGCATATCCATGTGTGAGATGGGGCAAATCCATGAGCTGGGGCAGTATGAATATATATATATATATATATATATATATTCGGGGGGGATATACATGTGAGCTGGGGGAATTTTTATATGGTCTGTTCTTATTGGAAAGCGTCACATGACATTAAAGAAAAGTATCGGTACTCGGTATCGGCGAGTACTTTTAAAAAGTATCGGTACTCGTACTCGGTCTTAAAAAAGTGGTATCGATGCATCCCTACTCCAGGCCTCAAAATTTCCACTCGCCTGCTCGCATTTGGCGAGTGGAAATTACATGAGGGTGAGTGGGAATGCAGAGGCAGGGCAGGATAAGGGGTTAGGTGGGCAACTAGAGGCGAGTAACTCTTAAGGCCTGGCTAGTAGCTTGGGACTTGAAATTTTGAGCTCTGCCTCTACTCCATCCAGTCGGTACATGTCGGTGCTCTCTGAATAACCCTGATAGTGTTTGTTTGTTGTTTGCCAAATCTTTTAAACTGGAGCTCTCAGAATCAAAAAGTCTATTATGTCTAAAATTGTATAAAAAATTATATTAATGTTTGGTGTATATAAGAAAAGTGTGTATTATTTAATATGTACATCTCTTGGAAAAACATAAAAATAATAGTTAAATAAATCATATATTTTTATTTCCGCAAAGAAGTATTTCAGTATTTAACTGTATCAATTAAGGGTTCTCGGTGGGATAGCCAGACAGGGTTCTCGGTGGGATAACCAGACAGGGTTCTCGGTGGGATAGCCAGATAGGGTTCTCGGTGGGATTCTTGTTAGAGGTCTCGGTATAAATTTCTGTAGGTTCAGGAACAGGGAGTTTTTCATTAGGCAGATTTGGTTTCATGTACAGCCAGGAGTTCATTTAATAAGCGCTGAGTAGAGGGTGTAGCTTCCTTTTAAGGAGGACTCATTAACTTGGAATGGAATGAACCTGAGGCCTTTTGGAGTGTCTACAGGATCCAGGCAAGTCCCCAGGAACCTGCATGTGCATAAGGTTTCCAGGCGTAAAATTTTGCAAGAGGCACCACTGGCTTTGGCTTTCCTGCGGCATCAAGGGGCATGACACCCAGTTCCTTAGGCCTCTGGCCTTACTTGTATGGACAAAGAAGTGCTGGCAGTCACTTGGAGACTCTGAGCAAAAAGTGATTGAAGGGGGGCTGCACTCCTTATCCCCTGCCTTCAGGGCTTACATCCACCATGCACAGGTTCCCAATGGGCATCTGGAAGCTTGCACTGCATGGTGGATGGCCGGATCCTTAAAACTGGAGGATCAAATAAGTCAGACCACTGCGTGATCCCAGCCAGAGAGGTAAGTATAGGGAGGGATGGGATTTATAGGACCTTGACATACAGGGTACGTCCTCTGTCCTTCCAGGATGTACCCTATTCGTCATTAATTCTTATGGCATCAAAAAAATTGTCTGGTATAATTAAATCGAGCACATAGCTCTTTAACTCCTTTACTATCATGATCGACTATACTCGATCTTCAAAAGCACATGTTGGTGCCTCAATATCAAGTATGTGCAATGTAGCCTAATTCTGGGGGCAATGCCGAAGAATTGAAATTCTCTTCAGAACATGCCTATGAAATTTCAAAACCTTGGATGTGACAGCTGATGTGTTGAAATTACTTGAAAAGGTTTGCGACTTGTTTTTTTATGCATGGCAAAAGTCCAAGCTGTAATGTAAATGTTCTTGCTTGATTTTATGAACTGGGTTGTCACACCTGGTTGTTGCAGCTGCTCTGGGTATGGGCGCGACACCGCTTTTTCTGTATGTATGTATATTTTCTTGTAACGCCAGTTAAGTCATTTTTGCTGCTGTTCCTTTTTCCATGTTTTTGTTTTCAACCCCAAATGAGAAGTGCTTGGTGCGTGTATAAATAAAACCCACCATTTTTTTGCCTCTTTACTGAAAAGCAGCAAGAGAGCGTGCAGCTGCTCAGGGGAGCTGCTTTTGGTTACATTGGTTAGGCACTCACTCTACCGAGAGGTGCCGTGATGGAGCGAGTGAGTTTACGCTTCCATGGCCATTCAAGCAAACCGAAACCTCTAATTGTATTAATTTGCACATGGAATTGTATAGAAATGAGCGCAGATTACATCTTTTTTCTTGCTATATTTTTTACATGAACTGGGTTGTTACTCCTGGTTGTTGCAGCTGCTCTGGAGAGTATGGGTGCGACACGGCTTTTTCTGTTTGTATGTAATATGAATGTAGTAACACTTTTTGGCCATCAGAGGGAGCTCTCTGTCGGTCAAAAAGAGCTTATTTTCAATGACCATAAAACATGGAACACCTCTGTATTTATTTACTGTGTGGGACATGTTCTAATCATAGAGTGGGGCTGTTAAGATTAATGAGTGAGTCATTAAGTACAACAGCTAGGTTAGAATAGGGCTCCATTTATCTATAGATCTAATTACCAAACGCAAACAATTTTACAGTAAAAGAAGAAAAATAACCCGATGTTATTGCAGAAGAAGCAGGCTGAGCTATAACCTTTCATTTTATTGGTCCAGCTGTCAGATAGCAAAATAGACCACGGCATATTAAACCCATTCTGTTTGTTTTAAACTTTTGTTTCAAAGTGTTTTCTGAGCTTCTGAAAGCCTGGTGCTTTTCAAGTGATCTACAAAGAAGTGTTGAAGTGAACCAGACGGAGAAAGCTGCAAAAGGTTTCACTCAGGATTAAAAAAACAAAAAAACAGCCAAATGAAGCCAAGGAATTAAAATGTTCTGTACACCCTCCTGATGGCCCAATTATTCCAAGACCATTATTTGTTATGGTTATGCTTATTGATCAGTGAGGCGGGTAAATGTTTCAGGAAAGAATAAAGTAGCTCTCGCTTTGGCAACGACCCAACGTTCGATTCATATTGAAATGTAATATATTCTTCCCCTTTGTCGGGATATGGATAAGGGAACACGGAACAGGTGCAGCCGTAACAGAGATGATGGGTTTGCGACATACTTTGTGAAATTTGTATTCGCATGCTACTTCAGCGGACACTTTGAATTTTTGTTTTTGACGGTTTGATGTTGATCCATTTGGGAGGCAGAAATGTAGAAGATAAAAGGTGGGCAGATCGAAGGCTACATGCTAATGTGTATGGAAGTACTTTTTAACTGCTGCACTAGAGGGGTATCAGCTATATCCTCCTGGCGAGGTCTTACAAAGCTGGGGGGTTGCTGAACCTCTTGAACAGAGAGGGCTTCCTTGACATTTCAGCTATGAATGACTTTTCTGGGTGATAGCAAGCTTTTTAGTCTTCTCTCTAATGTCATCATCCAGCTAAAACCTTGTGAGACCTGAACAGGGTCCCACCGTAGGGCAGGACACTAATGCTGTTGCCTGTTCTTAGTGCTTTCATTTTAGATCATTAGAAGTAGGCTTGTGCACCGATTTTTTTTTCGGTTCCATTCGGTTCGTTCGGATTTTGTAAATTTTCGTTTCGACTCGTTTCGGCCGATTTTCGTTTCGGTTCAGTTCATTTCGTTTTTCGTGTCGACTTTTTTTGTGATTTCGGAAATTTTTGTGTTTTTTGGAACGTCTGTTCTCCTCGTTTCAAAGTGTCTATTCGTTTTGACATAAACTAATGGTTTTTCGGATACGATAATTATATGATACGATAATTCTGCCGATACGATAATTCTGCCATTGAGATTTCTCATGTTTTACAAGAAGGATACATTGAGATTTCTCTGGTTTTACAAGAAGGATACATTGAGATTTCTCATGTCTTACAAGAAGGATACATTGAGATTTCTCTGGTTTCCCGGGAAGGATACATTGAGATTTCTCATGTTTTACAAGAAGGATACATTGAGATTTCTCTGGTTTTACAATAAGGATACATTGAGATTTCTCTGGTTTCCGGGAAGGATACATTGAGATTTCTCATGTTTTACAAGAAGGATACATTGAGATTTCTCTGGTTTTACAATAAGGATACATTGAGATTTCTCTGGTTTCCCGGGAAGGATACATTGAGATTTCTCTGGTTTTCCAGGAAGGATACATTGAGATTTCTCTGGTTTTACAAGAAGGATACATTGAGATTTCTCTGGTTTTACAAGAAGGATACATTGAGAATTCTCTGGTTTTACAAGAAGGATACATTGAGATGGAAAAGATACAAAGTTTAATTACAGAATCAGCAATATAAATACGATGTCCGAAATTACTGAAATGGAACTGAAATCAGGAATGGACCCGAAATCACGAATGGAACGAAAATGAATTTCGATTTTACACATATCTAGTCCATTCGAAAATTCCAAAAAGTTTTCGTTTCGGCGCGAAAATTCGTTCGGATCTGCCGTTTTCGGATCTGAAAATTTTCAGAAAATCGTCCGAATCCGAATGCACGAATCGGGAAATTTCGTGAAAATTCCGAAATTCCAAAACCCGAAACGCACATCCCTAATTAGAAGATCATGGTCAAGGTTTTGGAAGGTATGATGTTGTGAACTGTATCTCCCAACAGGACCTTGGAGTTATTCACAAGGAACCATTGTTGACCACTGGAACAGAAGATTGCCAATGTAGCAACTGAAACAAATTTTGGTGCGTTACAAACCAGCAGCAGGTGAAGGTCCGCTGATAAAGCTTTTCCTGTTGCAATGTCAACAACTCCATCCCTCATCTCCTTCAAGGAACAAAGAGAAGAAGATGATTAACAGTAAACACAAACTGATTGATAATTCTAAAGGTGGTATGTCATAAAATATAATGATATTCAGTTTATAACATGTACTCATGTACTCATATTCCGACATATTATGATCAAAATTTTCACTACCAAGATCGAGTATGCTCGATCTTCAAGGGCACCTGTATGTCACATATACTCAATTTGTTGTAATTCTGGAGCAATGCAAAAGAATTTCCTGTATTTCAGATGAAGTTTGTCAGCAAGTGGTCTCCAGAATCCACCCCTAAACTTTCAGCACATTGGACATGACAGCTGAGGTGCCAAAACAGTTTGAACAGCTGGAACTCTGTGTCTGAATCACGGATCCCCAGTTGACTCAGCAAAGAGTCCCAACTACAGTAGCACTTTTTGGCCAGCAGATGACAATGCCCGTCTTTCAAATATGGCTACTACAGTAATAAATACATTATGAATATCCCCAATGATTTTTTTTATCTCTATGGTTAATGAAAAGTGATTTTCCAAAAACACACTGGGCCCTGCCAGTGGTTTTATGGAGAAGCACTTGGTATCGAATGTGTTGAACACAGTTGTCTAAATCAGTGGTTCCCAACCGTGGTCCTCAAGTCCCCCTAACAGGTCAGGTTTTAAGCATTACCTTGGCGAAAAGCAGAGTGAATCCTGCAATCACTGAGCAGCAAATCATATCACCTGTGCTGTGCTTCACATATCTGCAAACCTGATCTGTTAGGGGTACTTGAGGACCGCGGTTGCGAACCACGGGTCTAATTAATTCAGGAGAAACAGGACACTTACAAAATGAAACTTCCCGAGGCTCTCTCTTCAATGGTCATTATTTTATATTTATGTTTGCAATCCAGTAATCTTAGAATACAGTATCCTAAACCACGTACGTCGGTACACACAGGGAGTAATCGAAAGAGATGGGAACCTCGCCACTAAATCCCGTTTTCCGTCTCTCCGTCGAACAGCTTATTACATGAACATAATATGGGATAAGTCGAGGAGTGGTTTCACAAAACAATACGCTGCGTTCTACTCTAAAAGGCCGTTTAGCAAATGACACGTGAATATGTGCATTTCCATGTAAAATTCATGATGCATAGAGTTTGTGAAAACAAAACAACACATTTTCGATGAAGTTAATGACCTATGTTGTCAACCAAGAATTTTCGTCTTTGTTCGGTTGCTTATTCAACTCAGTGAGCAGGATAAATATCGCGTGAGTTTATGTAACATTTTATGAGTATCTTAAATCTTCTTTTAAGTTTCTTAATTAAAAATATGTGTCGCTCACTGTTTTTTAACACTGTTCCGTCGCACTGGCTGCATTCTGTGTTATTTATGGGCACGTTTAAACATAATAACAACTATATACTATTGTGAAGGTAATTGTTCCTATAAAACTGTCCCAGCTAATGCTATCATTTGCCGCGGTATCGGACACGGTGCGTTAATTTATCAGTCCGTGTACTGTACATTTGGGCTATTTTAATATCATGATATTTAAAGGGTCACAAAATAAGACCACTGCGGGGATGCGGGGGAAGTGGGGTTAAGGCAGTTCATCTTGTGAAGTGGCTCTGAATCAAAGTGGCAGAGCTTGTTAGTGAGAAACCACAGGCCAGGAAAACAGCGTTTGCTTGTAATTAAAGTTAAAAATCTAATTAAGTTAATTAAGCACAAAGGGCTAGTAAAAATTGTTGGGTTCATTTTGTACAACTACAAAATGGCTGGAATTTTTTTAATTTCTCTCTTATTAAGGTTCTTTCAAACCAGGGGTCAGCAAACATGGCCCTCCAGATGTTTTGGAACTACATTTCCCATGAGGCTTTGCCAGGTTATAGAGTCAAACAAGATATAGTTCAAAACAACTGGAGGGCCAAGGTTGCCGACCCCTTGTTTTTAGATATAATGTATTCATCCAATATATGTATTTCTTAAAGGCTATCAGGAATATTCAGATAAATCGCGACATTTCGGTGCTCTCCCGTTCGCCGTACTTCGACGTGTAAAAGTTAATCCAATTATCTACCAGGCACATGGACACTTCTTGTGAGTCATCTTTAGTTAGCTGGTGGATGGTCAAACATTGAACAGATCTTCATTGAAAAAACAAATACAGGTATTTTTATAAGATCCTCCAATTCCCCAATAGTCTATAGCTGGTGGAATAAGTCTCTTTATAATATAAAAATGTCAGTTTTCACTTAGCCGGGCGAGAGGGCAAATGTATCCGTATGCAGCTTCACAGACTCGGCTACAAAAGGTGCATCTGCTGGGCACTTGGGAAATCAGTCTCAAGCCCCGGCTCCCTTCCATGCCCTTACTCGGCAAATAGGGCAAATCCCCTGGCCTCTTCCAAAGACCATAGTCGCTGGGCAGGAGGCTAGTCCACAGCCCCCTCCAGATGCCCCAGTGATGGTAGGTTCCGTCAGCCAATTGGTCAGAATAGGATTGACCATTTTGTTGGACACATGGCATTGTGACATGGAGGGTGTTCTCCTCCTAAGGATGCAGGACAGTCTTCATCAAAAAAGAGGGCAAATGTATCCGTATGAGACTTCACAGACCTGGCTCCAAAAGGTGCATATTCTGGGCACTTGGTAAACTGGTCTCAAGTCCCAGGTCCCTTGCCCTTACTGGGCAAATAGGGCAAATCCCTTGGTCTCTTCCAAAGGCCATAGTCGGTGGGCAGGAGGCTATCCCACAGGCCCCTCCAGATGTCCCAGTGCTGGTAGGTTCCGTCACAGGGATCATTCAGAGATCACTGTTGTCAACTGCCTCTGGTGGCAGAGGTCCATCAATGTCTCTTCAGCCAATTGGTCCAAACAGGATTGACCATTTTATTGGTCACATGGCATTGTGCCATGAAGGGTGTTCTCCTCCTAAGGATGCAGAACAGTCCTTATCCCAAAAATGGTTAAATGAGTTATAGTTTAGCAAATGGCCTGATTTGCTGAGAAATATGCAGTCTATCCAGTACAAAGAGATAATGTGCACTTTGCATTGCATATTAAATAAACACATTACAACCAATTAAAATATCACTATAATTAAAGCCATATATCTAATTTTGGCGTTTTTATATCTAGATTTTTACATTACATTGATTATTGTCACATATCCCAATCTTCCTCTTCTTTCCCCTCTATATTAGCTTTTAACCCCTTTTCCCTGAAAGATATTTCATACATTAAATAGAACAAAACATCTGAATTTCCCTCCTGAGAACCTCAGGTTGGGGCCTTTTCCACCTTATTTATTCAATTCGAAAGAAAATGGAACTATCTGGAATGCTTAGAGACTAAATTACTGGAGACAGGCCCGCCCTTTGAGTGGGGTGAGCACGTCGCAGGTCATGGGCCCTGCACCACTCCCGACACCTGCTGAGAGGCAATGCCCAGTATGGAACTCCACCTGCCTCCAGGACCACCTGACTCGGGGAGAACCCCCCTCCCATCTGCAAGTAAACAATGACATGGCAGTGCTAGTGTCTATTTGGAGGGAGAGGGTGTTTATCTGACATAGAGGGGGTGTCTATTTTAAGGATGGAGGAGAGGGGTGTCTTTCTGGGGGAGAGAGAGTATCTGCCTATGGGGTGGAACGGAGGGGGATAAATATCAGGGGATGAGAGGAGTCAGTGATATCTCTCTGGAGGGTGTCTATTTGTGAAGATCAGTCTTGGGGGTCAGAGTGTATCTGTGTGTGAAAAAAGGTGGAGTTTAAGGAACTGTGACACTGAAAGCGTGACCAGGGACCCACAAAAGTTTCTCGGGCCCCATAAATTCTAAGGTGGCTCCGACTGGAGATATTTGCAATTTTCTTTTTATGGTTTTTATGTTTTCTTCATAAAAAGAAATAAGTGAAGAACTGTTGTTCAAGCCCTATGTGAACTCAAGAAATGTGGTGGCTTTTCGCTTGAGTTAAGAAGCCGACGACTTCTCAACACATCGACAGGCAATGAAAGATCTGTACATGGAGTTAATTATTTTCCCGTGCTCTCCAGTGCAGCATCACTATTCACTTAAAATCCAGAGCATAATGTTGCTATATTAAGGAGAGGATCAGTAGCAGAGATACAGATGTCTATGTTGGGATAATTCGGCCTGTGTGCCAACTCCTGGGGATCTTTGGCAAGGCTCATGAAGCTTGGGAGCCGTGCCTGCTGTGTCTGCAAATCCTGTTACAATGTCGTGCACAATGATTCTGACGTTGCGAAATAAATGCTTTTCCCTTGGATAACGGCAATTAAGACTTTCTAAATCAAGCAAATGATTTGTGAAGGAATTCAGATTATTTAGGGAATCACCTATGCAAATACTCATTCACTTCCACCATTAAAGACTTTATTTTACCTTTCAACTATAAGCATTCAAGATGTATGGCCAATTTAGTTTCTCTTGGATTCAAAAACACTTTATTGTCCCTAAGGCCAAGACATTGAATGTACATAACAGTAGGAGCAAATTATGACTGGTAACACTACATATAAGCTGTTTGTATTTACAGGTTGAGCATCCTTGAATTCCAAAATCTGGAAGACTCAGAAAACTTAGAGTTTTTAGTGTCTCATGAACATCATTTTTACTCACCTCCCTGCCGCTCCTAACTTAGGGTAACCATTCGTCCCCAAATTCCAGGGAACAGTCCCCGGATTGAGGAGAACATCTCCGGACAAATTATGTCCCCGGAAATGTCTCTGGGCTCTTTCTGCCGGTACGCAGTACCGGCCCCTACCAGCAGGGCAGACGCTACGCTAGGATGTGAAGGACGTCTCCAGCCCACAGTGGAAGTTGCATTGGTCGGGGCCAGCCCGGCACTGTTTGTGGATTTGCTGACATCCTGGATTCAGCGCCTGCCTCGTAATGTGCTTGCAAAAAGGGGATGCTAAGGGGAAATATGGGAGTGCAAATTTTTCCCCATTAGCATCCCCATTTTAGCTCATGGAAGCTGATAGTGCCCTAGGAGTCAGACCGTTGTCCTTCTTTTAGATGCATTCCCTATAAATTTCGCCCTGATTGCAAAGCTTGGAGTGCCCATATCGTCTTCTTGATAGCTTTCTGACCTATGTCAGTATACTCCAACATGGAAATAAAATCATTCAGTATTTGCATCAGTATCTGTATTTAAACCTAAATCTCAAAGTAAACAATCCAAATTCCAATGTATAATGGCACATTGCTTTAAGCGGTTTTAAGTTCCCTACATACATACCCTTAGGCCCCCGGCACACGAGCGTTAACAGAGAGAGGAAGGAAGTTCCAGGAACGTCTGTGAAAGTGGGCGTTCCTTCCACTCTCTGCGCTCAGCGTACAAAGCGCGATCCTCCTATGGAGAATCACGCTTTGTATCCTGTCAGCGTCCGTTTAGCTTTTTGACGGGGAGGGCTTTTTCAAGTCCGGTGGATGGCTTTCCCCGTCAAAAACGCACGGACGCAGGGAATTGCGGGCGCACATGAGCCGTAAATACGCTCGTGTGCCGGGGGCCTTATCGCTATATATAAAAACGCTTACTTGCGCATTGCGCATGCGCAACGGAAGGAGATTGCCGGCTTTCGTGAGGGCCAGGAAAAAAATTAAAATACAGCTGATGAGTTGGAGAGGCACGCGCAAGCGCCTCTCCCTCACACCCGAACCAGGACATGAAGGCTGCACTTCAGCACTGGGCGAGGATACCTCCTGCCCGCTCTGAGGCCTTGCCGATCATCTGCCCGCAATGCTCCGGACCATCTGCCCGCAATGCTCCTGGAGGTCGGTGGGCAAGACGTGGCCAGCGCTTGGACGCAACGCCCTCGCACCCTGGGTCCAGGCTGCGATGGGGATGCATCTGGCGCCGGTTCCACCTCCTGCCATTCTTGCGTCAGTCACACCTTGCTCAAAGGGGAGGTGAGCTGATAAGGTCCAGAGCTCCTGCGCCAGCAAAGGGAATCAAACCCGGCATGGAGCCGCCGGCTCAGTGGCCGGTCCTTGCCCCACCGGTTTGTGGAGGGCCCCTGCCGGGATTGGGAGGCGGTGACAGCAGCTGGGGGGCTGTGCTAAGGGGGTCTGACCCAATTGGGGTCAGGGTCTCTCAAAGTCCTGTTCCCATGGGCATACAATCTAAGAGGGGTCCTGTTCCCATGAGCTTACAATCTAAGGGGTCCTGTTCATATTGAGTTTACAATCTAAAGGGTCCTGTTCCCATGAGCTTACAATATAAAGGGTCCTGTAAAGTGAGGAAGAGGAGCCGCTCTAGTGAGTTTACAATCTAAGATTGAAGAGGAGCCGCTCCCGTGATTTTACAATGTAAGGGGGAAGAAGAGCCGTTCCCGTGAGTTTACAATCTAAGAGGGGAAGAGAAGCCACTCCCGTGAGTTTACAATCTAAGAGGGGAAGAGAAGCCGCTCCTGCGAGTTTACAATCTAAGAGGGAAGAGAAGCCGCTCACGTGAGTTTACATTCTAAGAGGGGAAGAGAAGCCGCTCCCGTGAGTTTACAATCTAAGAGGGGAAGAGAAGCCGCTCCCGTGAGTTTATAATGTAAGAGGGAAGAGAAGCCTCTCACGTGAGTTTATAATGTAAGAGGGAAGAGAAGCCTCTCACGTGAGTTTACAATCTAAGAGGGGAAGAGAAGCCGCTCCCGTGAGTTTATAATGTAAGAGGGAAGAGAAGCCGCTCACGTGAGTTTACAATCTAAGAGGGGAAGAGAAGCCGCTCCCGTGAGTTTATAATGTAAGAGGGAAGAGAAGCCGCTCACGTGAGTTTACAATCTAAGAGGGGAAGAGAAGCCGCTCCCGTGAGTTTATAATGTAAGAGGGAAGAGAAGCCGCTCCCGTGAGTTTATAATGTAAGAGGGAAGAGAAGCCGCTCACGTGAGTTTACAATCTAAGAGGGAAGAGAAGCCGCTCACGTGAGTTTACAATCTAAGAGGGGAAGAGAAGCCGCTCCCGTGAGTTTATAATGTAAGAGGGAAGAGAAGCCGCTCCCGTGAGTTTATAATGTAAGAGGGAAGAGAAGCCGCTCCCGTGAGTTTATAATGTAAGAGGGAAGAGAAGCCGCTCCCGTGAGTTTATAATGTAAGAGGGAAGAGAAGCCGCTCACGTGAGTTTACAATCTAAGAGGGAAGAGAAGCCGCTCACGTGAGTTTACAATCTAAGAGGGGAAATAGGAGCCGCTCCCGTGAGTTTACAATCTAAGAGGGAAGAGGAGCTTGTTCTAATATAAAAATGTGTTTGTAATGCGCTGTCAGCTACGTGCACACCCATCACAGCTGCTCACTCGGTCTTCCCGTTGCGGACGGGACGACGACGGTCGCGTTACAAATGGATTTTATATATAGAGATACTCTTGGATAGGACATTGAAAAGGAAATTTGTGTACATGGATTCTGTGCTGGCAGCAACAACAATAGACTGCCCTCCAGGCAGGCTTAACAACTAGTATTATATGTAACTGCAAAGGCTTCATTTGATAACATGTGGAAAAAAATTTTTATGCGTTATAGATGATTGAAAATTCTAATTTTATTGGATTTTGTTGTTATAACAGTCAGGCAGGGCATGACATATACATATAATAAAGATATATTATGAATCTGCAGAGTATGTCGAAAAAAAAAGGATATATAACTTGTCTGGGTCGTATAAAAATACATGACTTAAAATTGCATTTAAACATGATGAGCAAAAACTGTAAAAATGAACACACAGAGGTGAAATGGCTCAGCAGTGAAGGGGTTAAATGCCTGATCCCCAAAAGCACTGTCAGGAGCCATTTGTTTGGTCTTTTTCTTAATAATTTTTAATTAAACTATAAACAGTAAGAAACATTTGGGAATATTCCCAATGCATTCCTCACTGTAATAACCTATTTGACAGGCAGATGTCACCATCTTCTGGCCAAAAGCAATTACTGCAGTTCTAGTCTCTATGCAGGATCAGCTGGGAAGGTGTCTTTCAGACACATCCCCAGCTGGTTTTAAAAAGTGTAAGCGACTCAGTCATCATGTCCATGGTGCTAAAGCTTTAGGGGCATATTCTGGAGCCCACACGCAAACAAAATGTGATTGCAAAAAAATACATTCATGATTTTGTATTTGGTACAGTTTATGAAGATTCACCTGTTGTGCTCACTGGCTATATATCTCGAAGCCTCAATCAAAGCAAAAATATGTCTTTATTACAAAAAAAAATTAGGTTGAATATAAATGTTTATAATTTTAAAAAGTGCTGTTACAGCACATCCTATATTAAAATAGAGTTGTAAACCCATCAAGAAAGGAAATGATAAAAATGCATTTTTATATAATAGTGTAAAATAAAATCCCAAAAAATTAGGTAAAATAATATTTCCTCTGTCTCGAAGAAAGTTTTGATATTACTGGATGACATACTGTGTTCTGACATCAAGTCATATCTTGTTACATCTGTCATGTTGTATTAAACAGTGCAGCAAGAGATAACGAGACCTGATAGGCTATGATTGATGTATTTGGATGAGAATGTCCAAAAAATTATATGCCAGGTTAAGAATACGGCTTAAAAAAAAAAACAAGGACTATAATATGCTGTTGAACAATGTTCATATTGGCCAAGTGATCTCAAAGGCCACAGATAATTAATCTTTTTTTTATTTATTAAACGATCCGTGAATGATTTTTTAAAAATCTTTACACTTTACTAAAATGTAAGAAAAAAAAAAAAGAGAGGAAAAAAATAAAACACAAACATATCATCTGGGATTCTGACGGGTATTGCAATGCACACTAGCAAACATATTTTACTAATTCACTCCTGAATCCACTTTTATCTGAGCTCTCTCTACGGAGAATAATAGAAAAGCACCTTCTTTGGAGACAGCGCTGGCATTGAATTTTAGAGCTGGCAGCTGTGTGCAGAGAATGGAAAAATGCCCAGTGGAATGCCAGTCTTTATTCCCTCCGTGACAACTCTAAATAAAAATATAAATAAATAAGGCACCTTTGCCTAGACACAACCTTTTTGTTGTGTTAACACAGTGACTGCTCTTTCTTAACCCCTTCACTACCGATAGAGATATCTCAGGCTTCAGATGTACCATCTGGTGGCCCGATCGAGATATCTCGATATGCTAATATGTAGCCCAAAAGCAAATTAAATTTGTTTGCGGCAAACAAATTTCTTTATCTTTTGGGTTGCAGAAGGTGCCCCCAAAATTTTTGCCTTGTGGGCATAATGCCCAAAGAGCTAAAACTGTACAATCGACAGCTGAAAGCTCTGAAATATCGGGTGTTTATAGATGCTGTCAGCAGCCGATGCAGGAGAAATAGAAAAGGATAGATCTGCTGTATAACCGTTGTAACTCAATCTGGTAGTAGATGGTGCCATCTACTGGCTGAATAGTTTATTACAGTAATAGATGGGTATTACTATATAACTTATTAAAAAAGATTTTTCAAATAACCACTGGATTCTGAGAATGTTTTTTTGGAAAATCACTTGGTAGTGAAGGGGTTAACCCCCTCACTACCATGTGCTTTTTTTATTTGTTTTTTTAAAATTTGAATTGTTAACTTTTATTTGAAACATGGGATGCCAAGGTGACGACCATATAAAAAGTAAAATAGAAATGCTGCACGAAATTGTTGCTCTGAAAAATAGTTAAAAAAAAGTATATATTGCACATTTGTTTGTAATAATTTCATGTTTTTGTTTATCCTTTACTGAACTATTGCTGGGATGAAAGGTTCTGAACTGTAGATGGTATCGCTTATCTCACACAGGGTCTGCATTACCTACTGCTAGCGGGTCAGCACCTACAATTCTAAGATCTAAGGAAGTCTTTTATGTCAAGCTCCTCTACTGTGAGCAAAGGCATTTCTTCCTTATGGTATACACTCCAGAGTCCATTGGACTACAGCGAGTGTTACCACGAGAGTTGCGTGAAATATCATAGAAGATATTTTATGCAACATGAAGGTCTAGTGGAAAGACACAAAATAACTATTTTACCTTTTTGTCCTTCTTGTTATGCTATCAGAAGATAGTGGATCAACTTGAAGATAATGGTAGCCTGGTCGGTGAGTATAGATGTGAGGCGTGTGTTTTATTCTAGTTGTAATATTATGAAGTCATATGACACCAACTTCAATGGTGATATAATATTTTACCTTCAAACTTCCTCCCTTCCTTCCACTACAACTTGTGCTCTACTTAAGGTACCACTGGTTAAGTTCTTCCCTCCCTTGTGTCACCACATCCTCAATTTCCATATAGACTATATGGTTCCTCAGGAACAAGGTCCTCCAATTCTACTGTGTCATCTTTGTTAAGTCATGTGTTGTTTGATTATGTTCATTTTATCACTGCAAACAGGCACCAGACTTTGCCCAAAAAGCTTTAAAACTTGAGGTGCTAAAACTGGGAAACACAGCTTTAAATGCTGGGATTCTGCATCTAAAACACTGATCCTCAGCTGATGCAGCACGAAGCCCTAGCTGCAGTAACTATTTTTGCCCAGTAGATGGTGACATCTGTCAAATAGGGCTTCTGCAGTGAAACAAATATTGGGAGTTTTCCCAACGATACTTTCCTGTATTATTATTGAAAAGTAGTTTAAAAAAAAATCTGTGGTTCCTGACAGTAATTTTCTGGAAAATCACTATGTGAAGGGGTTAATTTGACCCAAAATGCAATTAAACCAGTAACACATTTCACTTTTTGAGTTATATTGGTAACTAGAGATTAAAAAATATATATATTATATTTCATTTTAATATTCTTTCAAATCAATTGACTGCTCTTCTACAAGTAGCGTGATAATTTAGTATTTTTTTTTTATTATTTCATGCTATAAATAATATAGTCTCATATTCGCTCAATAAATAGGAACCACGATGCATTTAATGAAATATGACAGCAATAATTCGACAATTACAATTACTCTGTTAGGTTCAAATTGTATAAGAACCTGAGTTCTCAAGTTCACTTTGAAGCAAAAAAACCCCTAAAAAACTAATTAACGAATAGCTAGTTAACTGTTAATTGAACAACCTTATTCTAATTTTTCTTGCTGAAGAAAACAAACAGAAGACTATGCAATTTGCAGTTTAATGTATGTGTTAGAGTGAATTTGTAAACTTGCAAAGAAATTCCAGTTTCTTATTCTGGTTTCTATCGGGCTGCTGAACATTTTAAAATTTTTAATTACCACTAAGGTCACTAGGGTGTGCAGTCCAATTCATTAGGGCGTGGACTCAAGGGATTCTTATTAATTACTCATTTATTCTTAAAAAAAATTGGAAATAAATCGTTTTTGTTGGGTTTAACTGTGATGGACCACGGATATCCCGACTGGATATATCCACCAAATGGTTCTTCTGTCAGGATCTGTGCCTGCTCCAGGAACAGCTACATGAAAAGTTCTGCCCTCGTGGTCAGCACTAGTAACCAGTACACAATCAGTTAACACACCACACCCTCCTGCCTGCAATAAAGGTCCAGTTCCCCCTATCCAATGAGGCTTTGCATTGCAAGTCAATCCTTTTGTGTGTGTTCAGACCTACTGTTGTGCTTATTCCAGACCTACCGTGTACCAGACCCTTCTTGCCTACCGACTACCGCCCTGTACCAGCCCCTTGACCATGGATCACCAACTGACCATTCCCTGGATTACCCCCTTGTTCTACTCCTGGGATCTCTCAGTATCTGCATACTCAAAGGTACCACCTGTGCATCCCTGCACACTGGACTCAGACCCCCCCTGAACTTGGGTCCCACCATAGCACAGTTGCCATCCTGACAGAATGCAAAGCCACATTAGATAGGGGAAGTGGACCTTTATTGCAGGCAGGAGGGTGTGGTGTGTGTTTGCTGTTTTAACTGATTGCGTACTGGTTACCAGTGCTGACCATGAGGGCAGCACTTTTCACGTAGCTGTTTCTGGAGCAGGCACGGATCCTGACAGCTTCCCTCACTCCAGGACCCCAGAAGAGGATCGCGATTTACAGCAAAATACCCCAATCACGAGACAGGGCTCAGGTTGAGGAACCCAAGAACAACAGTGTATTTCAAACCAGCATTTACAATTATACATTTTGCAGGGATGATCCCCTTTCATGACAATAACAGATAAAAGCAAACAAATAAACCAATCACTGAAGGTGGGGCAGGGACATACAAACTGGGAAATTCCAAGAAATGACTCACTCAGACACTTACAAACCTTTAAACAATAATCCAATTATCTACCTGACACATGAACACCTCTTATCAGTAATTTTTAGTTAGCTGATGGGATGGTCAAACAGTGAACAGATTTACAGTGAACAACCAAATATATTTATAAGATCTACCAATTCCCCAATAGTCTGTAGCTGGTGGAAGAAGTTTATTTTTAATATAAACAAGCCAGTTTCCACTTAGCCGGGCGGGAGGGCAAATGTATCCGAAAACAGCTCCACAGACCCGGTTATAAAAGGTGTGGATGCCTGGCACTCAAGTCCCATCTCCCTTCCCGTGCCCTTAATGGGCAAATCCCCTGGTCTCTTCTATGGGCCATAGTCGCTGGACAGGAGGCTAACCCATAGCCCCCTCCAGTTGCACCAGTGATGGTAGGATCTGTCACATTACCCAACCTGTATGGACAGACATGCTGCATGTAATTTATCATGGACCAGATAAGGTGACATTTAAATGTCAATGTAGGGGATCAAAGATTTCCCCATCACCCAACATTAAGGTATGTCTGGGTGCACTGCAAACAGCCCCTTCCTATGACTAAGGGAAAAATGCTTCTTTAATCCCTTCTCTATCTAGGGTGTTCAAGAAAACCAGTCTCAGGAACAGTGTTCTATTGAAGAAATCATTTTTAATCATTTATGCAGTAAGAAATATTCAGGAATATTCCTAATGAATTCCTCACTGTAATAACCTATTTGGCAGGCAGACGTCACCATCTGCTGGTCAAAAGGAGTTATTGCAGTTCTGGTCTCCGCAGGAGCAGCTGGAAAGCTGTCAATAAGATGCATTCCCAGATGGTTTAGCACCTCAGGCATCATGCCCACAATGCTAGAACCTTATGGGCATATTCTGAAGCCCAAATGCAAACAAACTTAATTTGCGATAAACATAATTGCTTTGCAATGCTTCTGTGGAACACCCTATTGACTATACTCTATATTGGGACTCTAAGTGCCTTCTACATTGAGCATAGGAAATCATGGTAGTGAAAGGGTTATGGATCCAGAAGAGAGAAAAATATTCAATTCCTCTTGGCACTTTCATATCAAAATAGGTCTAATAAATGCAGTGTTCTAAAGAAAAGAAATGGATGGTGGGGGGGTATATCGGAATATGACAGAAGAAGGGATAATGAGTTGCAACTGGAGGTAGAGGTCCTAAAATATGACATATGACCACCCTTGGCGACAGGGCGTTGTAACGTGGGGGCGGGGGGTGCAGCCCACACCAGGTGACACCCGCCTTTAGGGTGACACCGTCACCCTAAGGGCGGGTGTCTCACCCTGCGCCACGTGTTCGCTCCCTGCGAGTGTCCGAAGCATGCAGCTTCGGCGCTCGCCTGGGGGAAACACGTCACCAGCCGATCGCGGCTGGTGACGTGGCTCCCCCAGGCGAGCGCCCAAGCTGCATGCCGCCGGACGCTCAGAGGGAGCGAATATGCAGCACAGGAGGTGAGCTGGGCCATTATCCATGAGCTGGGGCCATTATCCATGAGCTGGGGGCATATCCATGACCTGCTAGGGCCTGGGGCATATCCATGAGCTGCTGGGGCATATCCATGAGCTGCTGGGGCAAATCAATGAGCTGGGGCAATATCCCATGAGCTGGGGCATATCCATGAGCTGGGGCAATATCCCATGAGCTGGGGCAGTATATCCATGAGCTGGGGCAGTATCCATGAGCTGGGGCAGTATATCCATGAGCTGGGGGCAAATCCACGAGCTGGGGCAAATCCATGAGCTGGGGCATATCCATGAGCTGGGGGCAATATCCATGAGCTGGGGCAGTATATCCATGAGCTGGGGCAGTATATCCATGAACTGGGGCATATCCATGAGCTGGGGCAGTATCCAAGTGTGCTGGGGGGCAGTATCCATGTGTGCTTGTGGCAGTATCCATGTGTGCTGGGGGCATATCCATGAGAGCTGGGGCAATATCCATGTGTGAGCTGGTCTGGGGCAATATATCCATGTGTGAGCTGGTCTGGGGCAATATATCCATATGTGAGCTGAGGAGCAATATATCCATATGTGAGCTGAGGCGCAATATATCCATGGGTGAGCTGCTGGGGGCAATATATAATTGTGAACTGGGGCAATATATCCATATGTGAGCTGGGGGCAATATATATCCATGGGTGAGCTGCTGGGGGCAATATATATCCATGTGTGCTTTCACTGCCTTCGAACAGGCATCGTACTTGCTGGCAGTTGGCAAAAATTTGTGTGAGCATAGGAGAGAGCTCCACAGCAATAAACCTCACAGTAATGTGCGCTGTGCATGAGCATTCAGTGTTATATGGGAGTACTGATTTAGGAGTAAGAGTAGTTAAAAAAAATATGTAAAACTAGGGGGGTGACACCATAAGTTACCGCACCGGGTGACACCAACCCTAGTGACGCTAGTGCTTGGCGAAGATATGTAGGGTTCCACACATTATGCTCTGAGTAGGCTCTGAAAATTGCTACTTGGCTGAAGTTGCTGAGTTGCTGAGTTGTGTTTGTCAGCATCGGTTAAGTAGAACGTCACATTGGAGAAGCTCAGCTAAAGTCGGAGCACGTGTGATTGGGCGAGTCAAAGCAGATAAGTACAATGACGATTACAGCCGATTTGTACGTGTACACGCCGTTTAGTAAATGGAGCCCATCATTTTGAGAAATCTATTCGTGGAAAGAAATAGACAAGCAACATACTGTAAGGATATAGAGTCACCCAGCACGCAGACAAAACCCAGAAAGGCAAGAAAAAACCCTAAACTGAGAAGCTGGTCCTTAGAATGGCCAGGTACTAATCTAAAATACATAGAAGTACAGATCAGGGACAGGAGAGATATCGTAGTAATAACAAGCCAGAGGACGGTACACGAGATAAACATAAGCCAAGGGATAATCACAGAAAACACAGTCAAATATACAAGCCAGAAGTCAAAACAGAAAACCAATATGCAGAAGCTAAAGACACGCGCTGAGGGCTAGAATAAACCACGTCAGGGCTCAGAGCACAGTCAGTGACTGATATTTAAAGGCCTAGATCCCTGACGAGGTGCGGCATTCAAAGTGGCCTGATTCAGAGACTGGCGCCCTCTCTGTTGGGAAGGCCGCACTGCAGGAGCAGCAGCAGACATGACACATACATTTCATGGAAGACGATGTATTCAAGGGTTAAGTCCAGGGGGAGTGGTTGGGAACGTAGTTCTTCCACAATTTTTGCAGGAGGAATGCAGATCCCTTTTGGTCCATACACTGAATAACATTTATTTCAGTTTCAATAATATGTTTCTATATTAAGTGACAAGAAATATATGATTTTTATTACAATTATCATAAAGCTTCCGCAAAACCAGCTTATGTGTATATTTAATAATATATATAAAATGTGAGTGCGGTATGGTTGGTTAAGTGAGACATGCCGGTGGTTAATAGGGGTCAGAAATCACTGTGAGTTCCTAGGCTTATTATTTTAGTTCCTAAACCCTGGGCGTACTAAGGCTAGGGTCAGACGAAAGCATTTTTCCCCGCGAACGTGAAAAAGTGCGTCCGAACGCATTGACGTATTTTTTCACGGAATGCGCAAAAACGGTCAGACGACGCGCATTTTTGGGTGTGATTTTGTACGGATCGTCAATAAAACTCTTTTTGCGTCTGGACGTTATGTAGACTGGACATTAGCAGTGTCTGACATCTCCTAATCACGCACACACGCCGCTATGCCGCAGCTGCGCACTCAGTACGTCAGTACTAGCGGTTCAGCGTTCTCAAAAAAATGCGTTCAAATTCCACTTGCGTTGCACGGCCGGACTTTTGTGCGGCCGTACATCGTATATTGGCCGTCATTGCCCGTCATCTGCTGCTAGTGCGGCCGTAATTATGTGCGCCAGAACGCACGTTAAAAGTGCGCTGGTCTGACCCCAGCCTAAAAGCTTTTATTCTCCTTCTTGAGGATAAAATGCTTATTGGAGATACATGGTTATTATTCTAATCATTTCACTGAGCATTAGAGTAGTAAATAATAAGAAGTATCATTATTCTTCGCTGTGTGGAATGAACATATTCTTCTGTAGGCTGAGCGAATGCGGCAGGAGTACAAAGAACGAAAGTGCAGCTCCCATTCTTTAGCAAAACATAGAATCATTAATTGATTATGAGTCCCGGCTTCGGATTCATAACAGATGCATCATCTCTATCTTTCACAATGGACCTGAAATCAATATCTTCATGTGATGCCGCATTTCCTTTATAATATCATGTTTATTAAACATTTAACTATTAAAATGATCAGCGAATACAATATGCTGCCTGGAGGTCTCATTTACTTCCCTGCTGAAATTACATTGTGGGTTTTTTTTTCCCTTTTTGCATCAATGAAATGACTCAACTCTAAATGTTATTACCTCGGCTGTTTATGAAAATGTGCTGAAATGTGGAAGTGGGATTCAGATAGCAAAAATTGCTATCAGTGCATAGTGATAGCAGATCTATTCTTCTGGATTAGAAGCCAAATTGGCTTTTAAATAAAATGTATTTTACAGTATCCTTGCATTGTGCCTAATGTATTTATTAGATTAATGCAGCTGTGACATTCATTTAGGTTACAGTAGACTACAATGATTTATCATATCTATATCTGTGTTTATATGTTTTTTTTTCTGAAGTATTTAATGGATTCTTTCTAATGCCAGTTAAAGGTCAAATCAGCATTTATTAGCTCTTTTTTTGGTTGCCTTCAGACATTTCTTCCTGAAGCTTGACTGTTGAATGACTTTAACTTATGTTTCCTGTAGCATGCCGGTCAGCTGACCTCAGCAATTACTTCCTGAACCTTGACTGTCAGCTGACCTCCGTATTTACTTCCTGAAGCTTCACTGTTGGCTGAAATTAGCATTGACTTTCACCTGACCTCAGCATTTACTTCCTGAAGCTTCACTGTTGTTTAACATTCGCCTTTACATCCTCCAGGTTTATTGGTAGCTGACCTCAGCATTCACATCTTGAAGCTGGACTTTTTGGCTTAATTTGGCATTTATTTATTTAAGCTTGACTGTCTGCTGACCTCAGAATTTACTTCTTGAAGCTTGACTGTTGTTTGGTATTAGCCTTGACTTCCTCTAACTTGACTTTTGGCTAACTTCAGTATGTCCTGAAGCTTGATTGTTGTCTGACTTCTCCATTTACTTCCTGTTGCTTGACTGTCGGCTGTCCACAGCCTTTTTTTCCTGAAGCTTGGGTTCTGGTTAATGTTAGCCTTTACTTCCTGTAATTTGACACTTGGCCAACCTCATCATTTACTTCCTGAAGCTTGACTTTAGTCTTTACTTCCTGAAGCTTGACTTTAGTCTTTACTTCCTGAAGCTTGACTTTAGTCTTTACTTCCTGAAGCTTGACTGTTGGCTGTCCTCAGCCTTTATTTCCTGAAGCTTGGCTGTTTGTTGACATTAGCCTTTATATTACTTTACGTTACTTTCCCTAGCTTCACTCTTGGCTAACCTGAGAATTTACTTTCCCAATCTTCATTTTGGTTGACTTCATCCTATACTTACTGAACCTTGACTGTCAGCTGATCTCATCATTTACTTCCTGAAGCTTCATTGTTGGCTGAAATTAGCCTTGACTTTGAAATGACCTCAGCATTTACTTCCTGAAGATTTACTGTTGTTTAACATTAGCCTTTACTTCCTCCAGGTTGACTGTTGGCTGACCTCAGCATTTACATCTTGAATCTGCACCTTTGGCTGAATTTGGCATGCATTTCTTTAAGCTTGACTGTCTACTGACCTCAACATTTACTTCTTGAAGCTTGACTGTTTGACATTAGCCTTTACTTCCTTTAACTGGACTCTTGGCTAACCTCAGTTTTTATGTCCTGAAGCATGACTGTTGGCTGACCTTTCCAATTACTTCCTGTTGCTTGACTGCCGGCTGTCCTCAGCTTTTATTTCCTGAAACTTGGCTGTTGGCTGGCGTTAGCCTTTACTTCCTGTAATTTAACAATATGGGGCAATTTTGGTGCCGTCAAATTGCAGTGAACTGAGGCAAACTAACCATATTTTGCTGTCAGTTCAACAGTATTTGAGGTAACACAGCTTAGTGAATAGACAAATTGGCCCGAAATTGGCCCTTGTGAATTTCACTGTTCGGTGCAATTTTGGGCCAAATCAGAGGTTAGTGAATAACCCCTTTTCCCAGAGAGGTGCTCTTGCTTGTATACATACCTATAGCAGTGATGTCACCTCTACCCTATCCAGCCGGTGCAATTGTCACAAACCCATACAATCGTTCACAGTACACTGTATTTCTTGTTTGTGTCCCAAGTGTTCTTTCCGAGAACTCAAGCATTAGCAGCATTAATTAACCCGTGCCATCTCATCCTACTCTACTTTCAGTTTTCTCTTTAATGCCACACACTGTTTATCACCAGCATCCGATTCTCATGTGAATTGTGCAGATAAATGATCAATACTATTACATGGAATACTTGAGTTCTTGTATTGCGGTTGCTATGGAAACTAATCCATAGTAAGGACCCCCGTGGCCACAATCAGCCATGATACTGTATATCAGACGAAAGTGGGATTTAACTCAGACAGGGACTGGGATTCTACTACAATATTGCAACACTCCATCTAGTTACTAGGAATAATACTGCCCAAGTACAGACCTGCCAACTCATAAGGTCCAGCTGTGTGACACCCGATTTTCCCTCAGACCTCTCGATCACCCTGTAGCTTTGAGCTGTCACTTGGGTTTTGGGAGGCATGAGGGAAAATACACCACAAGTACTTGTTTAATGGTGCTCACGGTGCTTAAATGGTTAAGCTAAGGCAAAGAAAGCCCATACACTAGAGAAGCAAGCTGTATGAGCAGCGCTTTGGGAGCGTGGGTGTGGAAACAATGATGCGGATCATGTCACCTTGGCAGCCTTGCCCCTTGTCGCCCAATTCCAGACCTACCAAAGTTGTCAGGCCTGCCAGTATTATAATAATACCTTGGTTTACAGTTTTTTTCCCCCACTGTGACATACTGCTGATTCACTTAAAGAGATGCTGTGGCATATATATATATATATATATATATATATCAATGAAGAAAAGGTGATGGCACTCTGGGACTAAAACCAAATATACTTTATCACTCCATTAAAATCACTAAAGGTCGACTTTTCAGCTTCAAATAGGAGATTACTTAATGTTCTTCATGATAACACTTAACCCCTTCACTGGCAAGGGATTTTCCAGAAAATCACTGTCTGAAACTATTGATTTGTTTGTTTTTTTTAAAATAATTTTTAACTAATTATACAGTAAGACATATTTGGGAATATTCACATTTTATGCCTTTCTGCAATAACCTATTTGACAGGGAGATTTCGCCATCTGCTGGTCAGATGCAGTTTCTGCAGTTTTGGACACTTTGTGGTATCAGCTGGAGAGATGTAATTCAGACACATTTTCCAGCTGGCTTTAAAAAATTGTAGCACTTTGGGCATCATGGTCACTGTGCTAAAAACTCAAAGCCATGTTCTGGAGCTGAAATGCAAATAAATTTTCATTGCAATAAACAAAATTCCTTTGCATTACGCCCTATTGACTATACTCGATAGCAGGGCTCCAGGGGGTCTCTTGAAGAATGAGTATAGTTAATCTTGGTTGTGAAGGGGTTAACCAGTTCTTTTTTCTTTTCCTCTTGTTCTTCGTTTTGAGGAGATCTATGGCAGAAAAACCAAATACATTGAAATTTGTGGCATTAAACACATGTAATATAAATAAATTATATATACATATATTTATTATTTTAAAGATACCGTGTTGCCAAAATCCAATCTTATTCTTTAGATGGACTTATACAGCGACACTGAGACAAATGTAACTGTTATACAGTATATCTATCACCTGTCAGACTTTCTTTTTAGACATGCCAGAGCTAAGTAATTGGGATTAGGATGGAAAACAGCTATAAACATATGAACGATAATGAAGACTTTAACATAGGCTGACCTTTCTAAGCAATGCCGGTGGCTCCGGTTATGCGCTGGGTTCAGTTGTCATTATTAACAATGGCCATGAATTTACAGTCTGTCACAATAATCAAACCACCAGGCAGATGTATCATGGGAATTCCAAAGCAGAAGGTTGCTGCCTCTTGCCCTGAACAGACATCTTCATATTATTCTTCATCTTCGTATTTTTGGGCGTATTGCAAATATGGTGTAAATACTGATAGAATAGTTCAGCATTACAAATCAAAAATCTTTATACTTTATAATACATTTTATATTTAACTTCGATTTTCTAAATATTGTTAATTGATAGCTTTCTGTTTGCATTTTCGTTAAATAAGCGTAACATTGAAATTTGAAGAAGGCTTGTCAAAGTTAAAGAGACACTCTATGCAGTGTGAGCACTCAATGATATATGCTGTGACCTCCCTGTTCCCTCTGCCCTTTGAGGGGGTCTCAGAAGGCTAATTCAGCCATCCAGATGCAGGGGCTTAGCACTGCTCTGATCCTCAACTCAGAGAGCCCTCGGCTCAGGTTTCTTGCTTTTGGAGTACTTCAGATACTAGCCCCATCCAATGGTATCAAAGCCTTCTTGCATTGAGAGCCATGGATTGGCTGGAGCACCCAGCTCCCCACTGGTCACATATCATTCTGGGTTTGAAGCAGAGATCAGAGTAAGACCAGCTCTGGATTCAGGAGTTCTTGAAGGAAATTAAGGGTTAAAATGGGGGTGTAAGGTGCTGTTTCTGGACCCTTCCTGTTTTAACCCTATAGTATACCTTTAATTTATCTTGGCCATTGTTTGATACCACTTGATCTCTGTAGAGGTTGCAGAGCAGCCAGGGATCTCAAACTCCGGCCTCCTACATGCTGACTGCTTATGACTCCCAGAATTCCTTGAACTCAACATACAGACAGACAGAAAGTTCAGGGACCTTTGGAGGGGCAGAGTTTGAGACCCCTGCTGTGGTGGAAGCTCTTGAGAGCCAAGGCTGTGAAGTCACAAAAAGTATTGGCACAATGTGCCAATAAATCACGACTAAGGTGTCCACGACATACAAAAGTTCTTTCCATTTTTTCCTCTGTACCACTATAACCGGACTGGTTCAGGTCAGCCTGATCGCCTGTCTGAGTCCTTGTCAGTGGGTTCGATTTTTAGTAGCTTTTTAGACCGACATGACACATCTGCTAAAAAGCATTCTCATGACCGGTCACTATTCTGCACTTCCTAAACTAGTTAATCGTATCTGACCATACGAATATAAATTGTCCTCCCTCCGGGTGACTCTTCGTTCACACAATAATTGCAAAATATTGCAATGAAGAGCATGCACAGTGTTTTTAATTGATTATTGCATCATTCTGTGTTCTTTATCCTTAGGTATTCATTTCATCCTTTACGGGAAATGGATTTTCATTCCGAAAAAAGAAAAAAAAGATCGCCTCTCCATTCAGCTTTTCTTCTCATAGGTGTTCCCAGAACTCCCTCTAATGGCAAGTCTCGACATCTCTTCGAAAAGGCTCGGAAAAAAAATAATAATAAAAGAAATACAAAATAATAATAATAATAAGGATAAAAAATAAATCAATTTGAAAAATAGTGCATTTTTGCAAACAGAGCCAAGGTATGGACTGATCACATTTGTAACAATACAGTCATAACCTGTATGGAAATAATATGTTTATTGATTCAATCCAATAACATAAAACTGCAAACCCCGAAACAAATATTTCCCTATTTTCTGATTTTATTCTATCATCAATCTTCAAAGGAGATCCTTCAAATTTTATCTGTGGGTGATGTTATTTGTTTATACAAGGATCTGATGTGATAGAAAGAAGGGGCAGATGTTGTTAGCGTCTGTGATATTGGAAGTTATGGAAGTCCTGATGTCTTGTAATCCTTGGAGAATTCGATTTGAGAAAAAAAAAGAATAGGTTTTAGCGAGAGGGGAGAGAAAATAAAATAAAACAAAACAAAAATAAGAGCTTTCGTACATTCGGATTTCGGTGATATTCGGGTAAACATTAAATTCATGAAATATACCGTCTGAAAGAATTAGCAAATGCGAGCTTGGCAGGTGATGTATTACACATTCCTAGAAATCAAAAGACTTGTGAAACTAGATGAATATTAAACAATCACAGCTTGATTAAGTATTTAATAAACCGAGATTATGCATTCTGGAACGATAAAACCACATATCGTTATGTGCGCGAATTAACAAAAATTTTAAAGGAAAAAAATAATCAAAATGTGTATAATTTTTCATTAAAAGAGATTTAGACAAAAGTACTTGTTCCGTAACATGGCAAGTAAAATTTTACAAATGAAGATATAGCACCTGCGCTGAAAAGTTGATAGTGTGGATTGACATGTGCAAAAAACAAAACAAAAAAGGTAGGGCCCTATTACATTCTTCACGCAAAAACGCTCGCGCAACGCGTGAATTTGTGCACCCAGCATTATACGTTAACGCGCGTAAATCAACGCTGGAATTACAATCCTCGCGCATTTTTTCATCCGTCGAGCAATAACGCGTGTAAAACGGACGCGCAAAAACGCACGCGCAGCAATGTTGCGCGCAGAAATCAGTGTGCGGACTGTGTTTTTCACGCGATTTAGCTAATTTTTACCTGTTTCGCTCATCATGTTTAAACGTGTTTTGAAGCCATATTTTGATATATGACCCAGACATATTATATATCGTTCTTTCCGGCAGACTTGGCAGATTCATAATATGTCATTATTATATGTATACGTCATGTCCTGTCTGTATATTATAACAAAAAATGCAATAAAATTTGAATTGTCAATAACTTATTATGTGTAAAGTGTTTTTTTTCACATTTTAACATACGATCATTTGCGGTTATATTTTGTATGGGGTGCGCTGGTTAAAAAAATTTGAAATGGGGACTCGTTACATTTTTTTTTGGGGAAAATGTCGCTATTGTTAACAAACGCACCGCATACAAAAATCATTAGTGCAGCATTATTGTTCACATTATAATTGAAATGGGAACAATATTGCTACATTAACAAAACAAAAACAAAAAAAACTTGTTTATTTTTTTTTTAGAATTTTTTTAAATATTTTTTTATTTTGATTTTTGATTTTAATTTTTTTAAAAAAACTTTTTTCATGCTCATGTTTGATATCGTTGGAAAGGCCATGCTCTGGCTGATCCAACAATATCAAACATTAACCCCTAGCTGCCACGGATCGGGAGATAGGAGGTTCATTCATCAGCCATATTTTGATATGTGACCCAGACATATTATATATCGTTCTTTCCGGAAGACTCGGCAGATTCATAATATATCATTATTATATGTATACGTTATGTCCTGTCTGTATATTATAACAAAAAATGAAATAGAATTCGAATTTTCAATAATTCACAACGTGTAAAGTGTCTTTTTTCACATTTTAATATGTGAGCGTTTGTGGTTATATTTTCCATGGGTTGCGCTTGTAAAAAAAATTTGAAACAGCGAAATGTTACTTTTTTTGGGGGAAAATTACGTGTTTTTTATCAAACGCCCCCCTCATTGTTCACATTATAATTGAAATGGGAACAATATTGCTGCACTAATAAACCAAAAAAAAAAAAAAATTAATTTTTTTTAAATTTTTTATTTTTTTAATAAAACTTTTATTTTTAATTATTTTTTACATTACACATGGTCATGTTTGGTATCAGTGGAAAGGCCACACTCTGGCCATTCCAATGATATCAAACAATAATCCCTAGCTGTCACGGATCGGGAGATAGGGGGTTCATTGGAACCTCCTATCTCCACCATAGGTGGCAGCAAGGGGGTAATTGCGAAACTGGCACCATCGCGCTATGCGCGATGACTCCAGTCGTTAGGGGGATATCCCGGAAGCTTGGCCGACATCCAAGATGTCGGCCAGCTCCGGGAGGGGACTGCTATACAGCACATGTTAGCGCCATATCACGATCCAGCCCCCTAGGGGTTAAAGACAGCCACCACTAGGAAGGGCAGGCTGTGCCCTTCCAAGTGGTAACTGTCTTTACCTGATGGCCCACATGGACGGGGAGGGGGAGAGTTCCGAAGGACCTCCCCTTCAGGCACCTTCCCCGCAATGGCGGGTGGTGCCTGAAATAGTCGTCATCGCGCAGGCGCGATGACGTCAAGCGTGCCCGCCGGGGTCCCGGAGGCTGAACTGACATCGAGGATGTCAGCCCGCACCGAGGGGACGCCGCGATTGGCCGGAATCCCGGCCATTCGCGGCTGCAAAGGGAGGACGCGCTGAGCACGTCCTCCGCAGCGAAGTGGCCATGCGGCAGGACGCGCTGAGAGCGTCCTCCGCATGGAAAGGGTTAAATGCTTTCAAAAGTGGATGAGTTAAGCTATCTGACCTAAATCATACCCTGAATGTGACATTCACTTCTTGCATATACCCTAGGGTTCCAGAATATAGTGAGCCAGTAAGCATTAATGGCTTCTTGTTGCCGACTCTATTCCGAGCTAGCCCCAGTGTTAGCGTCTCATCTCGTAACGTAATGGAGACGCTAATTGATATTGGAAGCACCTCAGCTATACCCTCTCCTCCATGGAGAGTCATATGAGATCTATTCCTCACGGGATCTCTTACATGGGATCTTGCAGAAAAGCGCAGGGTTGACAGAAGGACATCAGAGAGCTATTCTTTGTCTGTGTCCTTCAGTTTACAGTTAGAGGAGGTAGCGAGCAGGTAGGGGCTCTATCAGCTGCTGTGAGCTAAAACGACAACGCTACATGAAAAATCTAGCGCGAGTCGCTAAAAGGTAGTGCCTGACAACCCACCAACAGATCACCTTGCGCGCAGTTGTCAGTGTACTTGAATTATTAGCGCACGCGAGGGGAACGCCAACACCCGAGCTGGGAACCAGTGCTAATGCTTGGGGAAACATGAGAAGATGCATTGTATGGTTAGACAATCATAAAAAGTGTTCCAGTGCAAAAAAAGCCTTGTTAATTTTTTTTAATTCGGAATTCCAAATTTTGTCTAAAAAATCGAGAAAAATACCTAATAAATTCAAAAAATTCAAAAGACTTTTTGCTGCGGATTAAAAAAAAATACAGTTAAATATATAAAGGATAAAAACTATAATGTGTTTTACATTGAATCCTATGGGCTTCACACGCGGACAGTTTTCCTATACAATGCATCTTCCCACGTTTCCCCGAAGCACCCCGGTTTAACCACACAATGCATCTTTTACATCTACATCCAGCGAGCCAAGAGACACCTGTGCTGCATTCCTTTCAATTGTCTCTTAATTGCCTGTTAATTTTAGGCTGGGACTTGACTTTTTTTTTCCTTTTTTCTTCCTTTTACATCAGTTAACACCAGGGTTGAGCAGTAGGTAAATTTTTGCAATTAGCGTTGGTGCTAAGCTTTGCGCCAGGATTAAATGATCTGTTGGTTAGAATAGCAAATGTGCTCTGTAGCGCTGCCCATGTTAAGTATAGGACGCGGTAAGTACAGGAAGCTCACGCTACGAATCGTTAATTACCGCTCGCTATGTGGGTTTCGCCGCTTATAGCAAGAGGCAACCGATCTGTAGGTCTGGATTTAAGGCCCCGTTCACACTGTGCGATTTGAAAATCGCGTGACTTTCCGCGCGATTTTCATATTCGCGACATGGCGACATATTCGCGACATGGTTTGCAAAGCACCACCAATACAAATCGCAAAATCGCAGATAGCAAATCGCAAAAAAAGGGTCATGTACCTGTGACATGCTTCTGCGACGCGCGACATGCGACGTCGCGCGACATCGCCCGGCAAGATGTGAACAGCTCCATTGAAATGCATTGGAGAAGCTACACAGCGCAACGTCGCGGCAAAATCCGCCCGATAAATCGCAAAGTGTGAACAGGGCTTAACTGGCACTAACGCGAAAACAGGCTGACGCTAGGGTTAGCTCACACCAGGTGAGAGTGCCTGAGGTACCGGCTGGGTGGAGTAGAGGTGACATTACTACTCTGCATGGAGAGAGCCTGTGGAGACATGGGTTTGATCCCGATGAGCAACCTCTCCAGTAAGTGTCCTTGGCTAAGACACCCAACGGTACATACTCACCACCCAGGACATACTTGAAAATTAGAGAAATCTCAATGTATCCTTCCTGGTAAAATCCATTCTCAAAATAAGATACAAAAAAAATATATATATTTTTTAAAACTTTTTTTGTATGTGCGAAGTGCTTTTGCTGTTGCACATGCATGATATTATATACCAACAACTGTCAAGAAGTCGCAGAGCCATTAAGATGAGAGGCGGGGGATCCTTGAACCCCTGTATCTCTAGTTACATACACCTCATAAAGTCAGTTGAGGTCTCATTGGACAGGTCAGAGTCTGGCCTTTCCAATGTTGGCCATATAAAATGTAAAAATTTAAAAAATCCCTTTTTTTGTGTTCTAAGGCAGCACTAAGCAACATTTAAAACTATGCTGCTGCAATAACTCACACATCTTCCACACTTGCAGTGCGTTGGAGCTGTGTAATTACACATTGGTCATCTAAACCAAAGGTGACCCAGAGTTAGTGAGGTCTTAGACCAGTGTTTCCCAAACCTGTCCATAGGAATCAATGACAGACAAGGTTTGCAGGATATGTGAAGCACAGCACATGTGATATGATTTGCTGCTCAGTGATTGCAGGATTCAGTCTGCATTACCCCAAGGTGATCTGTACTAGCTTGTTAGAGGTTCCTGAGGCCTGGTTTGGGAAACACTGCCTTAGACAAAGCTCTAGTATGAGGCCCCTCTTGATCAGGGTCGGATTTATATCTCAGGAGCTTGTAGGCACAGAAATCTGAAGCGTCTCTACCAACCTCCCCCAAAAGAAAAGTACAAGAAAAACCTTTTTAAAATTTTTGTTTTGGGGAAACAAAAAAATAATTAACATGTGTAAATAGTTAAAAACAGTTTCCCTCTGTTCTCATATCAAAATAAGGGGCAGAATCTGATGCCTTAAAATGAAAGCTAAAATTAAAGCAAAAACCGGGCTGAATGTTAGAGCTCGGGTTAATCCAAAAACAAGCACAAATTGTGACCTAACCTTAATTTCTCAATTTCTCAATTTTGCCTCGGACCAACCGAAATTCTGGACATTGAAATTCGGTTGCGACCGATGGTCATTTTCAAGACGTGACTTTTTTCCATTTCCTTTATTGATGCTGCTTTATTTTCAGCAATTTTTATATAGGATATCAAAATTTACTTTGTTTAGAACAAAATTAAAGGGCGTGGGTTCTTTTTTTAAAATAAAAAAATATTACATTTTACACGGTCAAGTTTGGTGTCAATAGAAAGGCCAGACTCTGACATGTCCAATGACACCTAATTTAAACTTGTGGGGTATAAATAAATAAGGGAGATACATGGGTCCAAATTACCCTTGCTCTCCTCACAGCGGAGTTGTATTTTAGACGAACCGATGCACAATAAAGCATTGCACCATCACCTGCACATTTTATCCCGGTATGGGAAATGAGAAGGTTAATTAGTGCAGCATCACTGTTCACTTTATAATTATAAAGTGAACAATAGAGGTGTATTAGAAAAAAAAGGAAAAAATTGTTTTATTTAATTTATTGGTTATTTGAAATTTATATAAAAGTGGTTATGCTTGCTATCATTGAAACAGCCATACTCTGGCCTTTCCAATGATACCTTATATGTCCCTCTAGTCTGTAGGGCTCCCGGGATACAGGGGTCTAAATGATTGCAAATTAACTTTTTTTTTAACTATGCAAGGCACCCCTAGTGGTAGGCACCTGCAAGCACATGCCTTCTTTGCCTATTTATAAATCCAGCCTGCTCTTGATAATAAAATAGAAATGAAGAAAGTAACCCAATATATCTTACAGGGAGTTGGCCAAATCCGGATGGTCAAGCAAGGGAATAAAAAGTATTCCCTGGTCAGAGAGGTTTCCCTTTGATCCTCTGTTTGGTGCAAACCATACTAATCACCAGAGTGCTCTTACTGGCACGGATGCTGCAGCCCACCGGGAAATTTGTTGGCATCTTGGTGGGCCAGTCTTGGGTGGCCAGTCCTACATCGGTGGCACTTGGACTAGCTCACAGGGTTTGGCAAGAGGAGCTACTGGGCCCCTGAATATATCATGGGCTGTCACCCCCCTGATGGTGGCCCAGTTAGGCACTGAGCTGCTCGTCCAATACCATCCCAATGTTTTTGGAATTATTTCTACTCCATGTGGAAACTAATATGGAGGTATGACAAAGGGGTACTACTGGAGATCTATGATAAAACTATATTTTGTATTGCTTCAAGCCCTGCAATTCACTTTTTTAGCACACGATAATCTTGGTTTTAATATGTTTTAGTAAATAAGTAACTACACGGATATGCAATCAGTAATGGAACATGTAATAAATCAATGGAATATGTACTAAGTTAATGGAAATGTTGTATCGCGTTCTAAGGCAATAATCCTTAGACTATTCACATTATTTGATATCAATGGGAAACAAATATATAGGCAAATAAGTAAACAAGCATCTACAGCAATGTATTATTTTATAACGTGATTGTGTTTGAGCACATTCAAGATCAGGAAACATTGGCTGCAGGAAGTGGGATTTACTTGTACATTTCTCATCTGAATTTTCCTTGCACAATCTGTTCCACTTAAGCCAAGATGCCTCTTTACAAACCTTAACATCATGGTAAAATGTTCAGCTCTTTAATTATCGCCGAGTGAAAAATGAGGTCTGATTAAAAAAAAAAAAAAAAAGCTTGACACAGACAGGATGGATTGTCAGTGCTCTTGTGAGGCTTCCACTAAATTAAAATGCATTCTCATTTAGATACCGATTCAAACAAACATTGATCAAGCCTTAAATTTTGGAAGTTGAAACATTTGCTCAGAGTAAAATAATGAGGCCGAGGTGTTGCAATGGAGAGGTTCTTCTGCGTGATATTATTTATAGCATTCTGCAACCAACCTTACGGTTTTTGGTTTGGGTAGCTGGAAATATAGAGGAGTTTATTGTATTTTCCTAGTAACTCTTTCACTAACAAGATTGGCTATTCTAAACTTTACCCAAACTAGGTGCCCTGTACAGAAACAAATCCTGCCTGAGCCCTGTGGTAACAAAGCAGATTGTACAACAAATGCTTATGCCGGCTATTGAATATGGAGATGTAGTGTATGCAGCTGCCCCGCAAATGCACCTTCATAAACTTACTACATTGTATAACTCATTCTGCCACTTTGTGCTACAATGGAACTACATGAACCACCACTTTGACATGTTAAAAGCAATAAACTGGCCATTGCTGGAATCTAGACGCACCCTTCACCTTTCCAACCTGGTGTTTAAGAGCTTTTCTGGGAAGCTGCCACCCTATCTGAATAGACTGCTTCCCCCAGCAGTTCCCTCATCCTATAACCTCCGATCCAGGACCAGCACCTTACTTACAATACCACAATACAAAAAGAAAGTGTCTCGATGCTCATTTTCCTACAGAGCACCACAATTATGGAATAACTTCCCAGACACCATCATATCTTCCCCCCGTCTAAAGTTCCTTAAAAGATCTTTATTAATATACCTCGATACAGAATGCACCTGTAAACATGTAACATAGTGACTATATACAGAATGCACCTGTAAACATGTAACACAGTGACTATATACAGAATGCACCTGTAAACATGTAACATAGTGATTATATACAGAATGCACCTGTAAACATGGAACATAGTGACTATATTTCCTACATATTTATTTTCTGTGTTAATCTGTATATTTGTGTTTTGGTTTTAATATCTTGCACTTTATTACATTGTATTTCTGTAACGACTGTAACAATTCAGTGTTCTTGAACCCAGGACATACTTGAAAACGAGATAAATCTCAATGTATCCTTCCTGGTAAAATACTTCATAAACAAAATAAATAAATAAAATACTGCAAGGGACCTGCTGGTGTACCAATATTGAGTATAGTCGATTTGATGTATTTCTGGATTGATGCATAGGAATTTTATTGATTGTAAATTAAGTTAATTTGCAGTTGGACTCCAGAATGTACACCCAAAGTTTTAACACCTCAGGTATGACAGTCAAGGTGCAGTCTGAACAGTTTGAAAAGTTTGGATTCTTCTTTTTTTCCTGAAAGAAAACAATGGAACCCAGTCTGCATTATGGGGATAATGGAGATGTAGTAGTGCTTTGCGGCCAGTAGATGGAGACATCTACCTGTCAAATAGTACATACATTTGAAAATGTGCTTTTGAGATTTTCAGGCACATTTCCAATGTATGTATAATGCAAATTTGCTTTCCATAAATCCATTTATTCCTGGTAGTGGTTTTATGGAAAACAACTTGGTACTGAAGTTGTTAAGAAACCCTAATCTATTCAACATAATTTTCCAATTAAGTTCCTCTTTTTGGCCTCAGTTTTAACAATAAATGTAATGTTGTAATTAGTAAAAACTAGGGCTCATCAAGCAGCCCAGCAGAAATGATTGTGTATCTGCCTCAATATATTACAATTCTACAATCTGGTCTCTACACGTTGACATTTTCTTAAAATTAAAAAAAAAGTTAAATATTTAGCATTTGCAGCTACTCTACGCTTGATTCAATCCAATGTTTTTTTGACAGGTTCAAAAGTTTTAAAGGAAGATAAATCTGTGCAAATCTTACTATGGGCATACACCCCACAGTTTTTATTTGATAATAACCCGAGATTTGTCATAAAATTATTGTTTATTTCATGCATTCAAGCAAGGTTGTCCTGGATCACTGGGATTTAAAAGAATATCAAATTATAAAATATAATTAATATTATGTTTCCAAAGCCCCAGTGGAATAGTGTACTTCTAGGTTGAGCTGTGGTCAAGCTCTATTTTAATTTCTTAAAATTTTGGATGTGGTTAAATAAAGGCCCAATTCGCCACCTTCAAGTTTGCAAGGCTCAGCAAAGATATACTTCTAGGTTGAGCTCTATTTTACCTGTATTATTTTCTTTATGGTTCCTGTGTTAGTGTATTATATGACAAAATATGTATTGCATAAATTTTTCGGACCATGCAGTACAAGTGCAAAATATACTTGTGAATGGCCTGTATTCAGGGGCCCCGGGCTGATACAACCAAAGTGATTGTTGACAGCTTGCTCTAACCACCAATTCTCTGGTTATATGAAACATATACTAAAACAATAAAAGGATGTCAAGTGCTACTTAACATTGGAATATCATTAATAACAACTGTGATGAAACGGCCGCCCGTTTATTCGCAAGTATTTTGCTTTACAGTTTATTGTCTGTGTATATAGTGTAGAGTGTTGTGTGATATGCTATGCTGTGTCAAAGTGTGTATCTGTACGTTACAGTTATAAGTTGTTCTATTTTGCACTCACGAAACAGTAGGAGAGGACCCTTACTCAAGAGCTTGCACTCTAACCTCATGTCTGCTTCCACCCCCTCTCTCCATATTGTAGACGTACTGCTGTAAGAAGACTCCTTGGTCTCCCTCTAGTCATAGCACACTGTTTAGATAAAATTCATGTGTAAACAAGCCATTGTGTTGGATGGCTCCTTCTATTGTTCTCTGACTGGAGACTCTTGATCTAATCTGTAATGTATTCTATAAGGGAGGGGGATAAGTCTCAACTGTGTTTTACCTTTGTGTGTCTATAGTGAAAATAAAGCATTCTCCAATTTGGGTTGAAAGAGCAAAGATCTCCAGTGTGTTGCCTGCATCTGGCCCAGAAGCAGTACTTCTGCGGAATACTGACTTAAAGGGGAGCACTCTGCATGCGGATGGAAACCCCCACGTAACATTGTCTGGCAGCTACGGGATTTTATGCTCCCTATAACTGGACCCAGAAATTTAAGACATCGCTGCAGGATGAACTGGATACTCTTGATCTTATCTGTAAGGGTGGGGGTTGTTTCTCTACTGTTTACCTGTGTGTATTTGAAATAAAGAAGCATTCTCCATTTGGATTTTGGACCAGCAACAACTCAACAATATACGTGTCGTCTATTCTGTTGGTTTGTATGAAAATCTTCTGTGTACAGCGGAAAGAGGGCATCCAGACGGAGCGTACCTCGATCCGTAACAACAATTATTTAACATCACTTTTATTAATGAACTTAAATGAACATTTTATTAAAAAATTAGTGTTCCCTTTTTTTTTGCCCATAAATAATTGGGCAGATGCTGCTAAAAGCATTTATTTTTTTAGGTGACTTTACTTATCTTTTATTTCCTCACTGTGGGCAGCTCCTCCTCTTCAGCTAAGGGACTCACGAACCTGAAGTCCCTGAAGCTTTCTAATGTAATTTGCTCTTCTACCAACTTGCAAAGTGTGGGAGCTGCAAATCGTGCAGTGCAGCGGGTCTTGGACACTTTACGAGAGCATTTCTGTAGCACCCTCGAAGAAGGATGGATCTGAGCTGCACGCATGCACAGATCCTATCCATTGGCTGCCTCTCCAAGACTGTTCGCTACAGCAATCGGTCTCAGAGAGAGTGACGTTGGCATGCTGTCTGTGTGTTGATGTCACTAGGGACTCATCTGAGGATGGCAGCTGGAAAATTAAAAAATTTAAGCTGTGTGGTGACATTTGGTGGGGTGGACGAAAGTCCTCCACTTCACCCAACATTATCTCCATAACGGGGGGCACTCCTCACATCCTGACCACTTTATAACTATAAAGTGGTCAGGATGAGTAGAATGTCCCTTTAAGGTACCCACTGATGCTGGCAGAGGCAAAAAGATGGAAAGGACATGGCCTGATCTCAGAATGTGCATGAGCAATTTCTATTTTTCCATTCATCCTAAAAACTCACAAATTATATGAGTATACAACCTTTGCTTATTATTATTTTTTTTTTTTATTCTTTATTAAAAACTGCAATATAATGATAGATGACATTTGATATAAAGCAAGTTGGAAACGGCCGCGACATCTATGACACACTATTATAGAAAGTGAAGTGCAATCAGCTTAAGGTATATATTTGCTCACTTAGACCCTTCAGCTGCAAAACATTTGAAATGGAGAAGAACATTTCATAAGAATTAGTAATTATAGATGACAGTTCTGATTAACAAAAGCTGCATTTATCTTAGTAATGTGAATTTAAATTATGCATTTATCTGATTCTTGTGGGAACTGAAGCATTCTTACTAATAAGGCTTGCATCCTTGGGAAATTAAGATATCTGGCCGACTTGAGCTTTTGCAAGTACAGTAGAAGGCTGAAGCTGCATCCGAATGTTGACGCCCCAATATCGGCCACAGCCGCTTTGGACGCCTCAACCAACATGAAGCATCTTTCTCAAAAAGAAATTAGCTGTAGGGTTAGACATCACAGTTATGGTTAGAAATTAGGTTTAGGATTAGAAATTAGGGTTAGGTTACTATTTGTGTTTGTTTTTGGATTATGATTAGATTTAACTCTAAACCCTAACCCTAACATTCTGTTCCATTTTTAGGTGACAGATTCTGTGCCTTCTTCTGCTCCAGTTCTGTCAAATGCAGGACTTCCTTGGGACAACAAGATTATTTCTAAAGGTGGTTACTAACCAACTACCATAGTTTACCACTTTTGCTTAGTGAAAACCCCCCTAAATGTTAATGAATTTATCACTCTATTTTGCAGAGGGCCGCACGTTTTTACATCCTCTGACAGTTTACTCTTATTACCTTCACCAGGCAAGACCACATTGGGTCACATTGAATAATTTTTGTCATGAACACTTAAGACATGGAAAAGAGTGGCGTTATTTTTTCATTTTCGACCCCTTTTTAACATTTTATCATGACAACCTTTCTAAAGTTTTTATAGCTATATAGATACAGCTGTCCAGGAGTGACCGTGACTTGTTGCATAACCTGGAGTCTGAAAATATGGTAGTGAATCCGGTGATAGTCAGGAGCAGGTTGTGGGAATGGTTCAGAGCAATATAACATACTAGGTCTGTTCACATTCAGGTAAACAGCTACAATGATGAAGCACTGTTTGAACTAGGGCGTAGCTCTTTATTTACTGCTGGTATGGCATGGTGTGATTAATTCTTCATGTGCCTAAACCAGTGCTGGTTACAGAGAAGCAGTACTTGAAGTGTACCACCAGGGGGGTTCCAGGATGGCTGTTGTGATGGGTCAGGTCATGACAGCTTGTTGCAGAGGAGCAGTATGTGACGTGTACCACCAGAAAGGGTTCCAGGATAGCTGCAGCAATGGGGCATGACAATATATAACAGTATAACGAATATATTTCCAAACTTCCCAAAACAACTAAATGAAAAATGAGTGGTGGCATTTGGGCTGTTTGGAAAGTGTAAAAAACACATCCAATGCATGTAAATTGCAAAAAACCCCAAAAAAAACCTGTGTTTGGCAGCCATTAATTTAAGATTTTATAAAAACAGTGATTATATAAAAAGCTAGAAGATCTGTTTTGTGCAGATTGTGGTATTTTTCCACGGCGTTTATAAATGACTGTGTGCTAAGCCATTTTTAAGTACTAAAACCATTATATAGTACATCGAGAACCGAGAACATTTTTAACAGTAAATCTATTTTTTTTTGCGATGTTAAAGAGTGTTATAAAGCCATCTTTAAATCAAACAAACTATAAATCCCAGTTTCATAGTGGCACGTAAGACTTCAATTTCTACATTAGCTTTATAGCATTGTTACCGTATACTTTCCGAGGGAATGATTCCAAGCTTTATCTGTGAACCATAAAATATGTGTTTTAACTCAGCGAAAAGCTTCTTTCCATATGTCACCTAGACTTACGTTGTCCAGTTTGTAAAATGCTCCCGTAAATCGTTCACTTGATAATACTCCGTCAACTGCCTGTCTTCCGAACAGGTAAAATACAATATATGGATTTACCATGGAACTGCTTTCATCAAATGTACTTCTGCATCCAAGAATAGCAAAGTTCTAATGGATTGATGTCAGACAACTGGACAGAAAAAAATGTCGGTTGGAATAAATTCATATGAAGAGAAAAGGGTTTAGATTTATTATTTTTCTCATATTATTTCTATAAAAGCTTCTTTGAAAGTGCATGTCCTTTGAGGACGAGATTTTTGAAGAGGTAGTCTATGATAAAAGTAGGTTTTGGGAATAGTGGGATTAATACTAATCCCTCCTGACCCTTCCAATTTTTGTCTGAGAGTACCCTTAAAATACTAAACGTGTGCGATTAGTTTTGGAACAAATTGCAAGTCGTCCGAATTTTCGATCTTCGATTTTTGATTTCCGAAAATACAAATCGCATATCGGCTGCATCCGAAACGAAACAAATCGGTATATTACGAATCGATTCAGTTCGGTTTGTTATATAGCAAATTAACTTTGTTGTGACGTACCCTGTCAGGGTGGCACCTGGCGTGTGCCATGGTGGGACCCAAGTTCAAGGGATCTGAGCCCAGTGTGCAGGGACACACAGGTGGTACCTTAGGGTAGACAGACACTGGGTGATCCAAGGCGCAGTACAAGAGGGTTATCCAGGGAGAATAGTCAGAATAAGATCCATGGTCAAGGGCAGGTGTCAAATCTTTCAGAAACGCTCGGGAACGCAGTTTCCTCACTATTTTAGCAGGAGGAACTTAGTTCCCTTTTGGTTGATATATTGGGAAGCTGCAATACCTTTCTATATAGACACAATTTTATAAAAATGTCTATTTATAAGGATTTTTCCTGGATTTAAGTACATTGAGAAGGCATGGGATGACAATTACTTAGTGTTGTCAGAGGGATGGCATTCTCATGCATAAAGAAGCTCTGCAGCTGCTGCGACTCCCAGTAATCTTTAAGACCGGAATGGTCAGAAATGTTGGTGAGTTCCCACACTTATTTTTTTAGGACCTTGTGCAGGGTGGCAGTTGGTAGGGAAACGGGAGGTCTGATATACAGTAGATCAGGAGTAATACAGCAGTAGGTCTCAACAGTAACAGGGTTTGACTTGCAATGCAGAGTCACATTGAATAGGGAGGAGTGGACCTTTTTTCCAGCAGGTAGGGGTGTGGTGTGTGTTTGCTGTGATTTGCTGTTTCAGTGCTGACCATGGGCAGCACTTTACAAGTACTTGCCCACATGCAGGCAATGTTCTTTACACATGGATCCTGACATACACAGAGGTGAAAGGATTGACAGTAGTTGGGACCAATCACTGCATTCCTTGATTTGAAAAAGTCAATTGAAAAAAATTATTTAAAAAGTTAATCGAAAAATTATATACCATTAAAGAATGTTGATTATTAATTTTGTTTATATAAAAACATTATAATTTACATAAAAATGCATAAGTTTGTCATAGCTACAGCAAATAGCATGTGTTACATTGACAATTCTTTAGAAAAATTGAGCAGCATATGGATTTCTGGTCTTCAAATCATTCTGAAATAACAAACCGAAATGAACCAATATAATAAGAAACTTCTGTTCGGGTGAAAATGTTTCCGTTTGAAACTAACCGAAACTATTTTTTTTGGGCTTGCAGATGTCTATAAAAGATTACTTTTTCTCAAGTGCCAGCTCACCCCCTGCATCTTCCTTTCTGCTTCATTGTGGAGAGAGTGTCCAGCCTATCTGATGCCTCTCAAAGAGTTTGCATTGAGTGGCATTGGCTGGTCTGGAGTGTATAGAGCTGTGCATTCCTGACCTAAATCCCAGAAGGCTCTTCAACACAAGCCGAATGACAGCCTTCCAGGTACAGGAAAACCATCTGCATTTCCAGTTCCGAAGGTTAAGAAAGCTAAATGTTTCATCATACCTGGAGACAAATTGGAGCAACACTCATTCAACTACCAGCGAACATTTAAAATGCATTGAATAGTCACAATTTTCATTTAAAATAGATAGATAGATAAATAGATAGATATGGATGGATAGATAGATATGGATAGAGATATATATAGATAGATATGGATAGAGATATATAGAGGTAGATATGGATAGAGAATGAGATAAATAGAGATAGATATGGATAGAGATATAGAGAGATAGATATGGATAGAGATATATAGAGGTAGATATGGATAGAGATATATAGAGGTAGATATGGATAGAGATATAGAGAGATAGATATGGATAGAGATATATAGAGGTAGATATGGATAGAGATATATAGAGGTAGATATGGATAGAGATATAGAGAGATAGATATGGATAGAGATATATATAGATAGATATGGATAGAGATATATAGAGGTAGATATGGATAGAGAATGAGATAAATAGAGATAGATATGGATAGATATATAGAGAGATAGATATGGATAGAGATATATATAGATAGATATGGATAGAGATATATAGAGGTAGATATGGATAGAGAATGAGATAAATAGAGATAGATATGGATAGAGATATAGAGAGATAGATATGGATAGAGATATATAGAGGTAGATATGGATAGATATATAGAGAGATAGATATGGATAGAGATATAGAGAGATAGATATGGATAGATATATAGAGAGATAGATATGGATAGAGATATAGAGGTAGATATGGATAGAGATATAGAGAGATAGATATGGATAGAGATATAGAGAGATAGATATGGATAGATATATAGAGAGATAGATATGGATAGAGATATAGAGAGATAGATATGGATAGAGATATAGAGAGATAGATATGGATAGAGATATATAGAGATAGATATGGATAGAGATATATAGAGGTAGATATGGATAGAGATATAGAGAGATAGATATGGATAGAGATATATATAGATAGATATGGATAGAGATATATAGAGGTAGATATGGATAGAGAATGAGATAAATAGAGATAGATATGGATAGATATATAGAGAGATAGATATGGATAGAGATATATATAGATAGATATGGATAGAGATATATAGAGATAGATATGGATAGAGATATATAGAGGTAGATATGGATAGAGAATGAGATAAATAGAGATAGATATGGATAGAGATATAGAGAGATAGATATGGATAGAGATATATAGAGGTAGATATGGATAGAGATATAGAGAGATAGATATGGATAGAGATATAGAGAGATAGATATGGATAGAGATATAGAGAGATAGATATGGATAGAGATATATAGAGATAGATATGGATAGAGATATATAGAGGTAGATATGGATAGAGATATATAGAGGTAGATATGGATAGAGATATATAGAGATAGATATGGATAGAGATATATAGAGGTAGATATGGATAGAGATATATAGAGGTAGATATGGATAGAGATATAGAGAGATAGATATGGATAGAGATATAGAGAGATAGATATGGATAGAGATATAGAGAGGTAGATATGGATAGAGATATAGAGAGATAGATATGGATAGAGATATAGAGAGATAGATATGGATAGAGATATAGAGAGATAGATATGGATAGAGATATAGAGAGATAGATATGGATAGAGATATATAGAGATAGATATGGATAGAGATATATAGAGATAGATATGGATAGAGATATAGAGAGATAGATATGGATAGAGATATAGAGAGATAGATATGGATAGAGATATAGAGAGATAGATATGGATAGAGATATATAGAGATAGATATGGATAGAGATATAGAGAGATAGATATGGATAGAGATATATAGAGGTAGATATGGATAGAGATATAGAGAGATAGATATGGATAGAGATATAGAGAGGTAGATATGGATAGAGATATAGAGAGATAGATATGGATAGAGATATAGAGAGATAGATATGGATAGAGATATAGAGAGATAGATATGGATAGAGATATAGAGAGATAGATATGGATAGAGATATATAGAGATAGATATGGATAGAGATATATAGAGGTAGATATGGATAGAGATATATAGAGGTAGATATGGATAGAGATATAGAGAGATAGATATGGATAGAGATATAGAGAGATAGATATGGATAGAGATATAGAGAGATAGATATGGATAGAGATATAGAGAGATAGATATGGATAGAGATATAGAGAGATAGATATGGATAGAGATATAGAGAGATAGATATGGATAGAAGATATAGAGAGATAGATATGGATAGAGATATAGAGAGATAGATATGGATAGAGATATAGAGAGATAGATATGGATAGAGATATAGAGAGATAGATATGGATAGAGATATAGAGAGATAGATATGGATTGAGATATAGAGAGATAGATATGGATAGTGATATATAGAGATAGATATGGATAGAGATATATAGAGATAGATATGGATAGAGATATATAGAGGTAGATATGGATAGAGATATAGAGAGATAGATATGGATAGAGATATAGAGAGATAGATATGGATAGAGATATAGAGAGATAGATATGGATAGAGATATAGAGAGATAGATATGGATAGAGATATAGAGAGATAGATATGGATAGAGATATAGAGAGATAGATATGGATAGAGATATATAGAGGTAGATATGGATAGAGATATATAGAGATAGATATGGATAGAGATATATAGAGATAGATATGGATAGAGATATATAGAGGTAGATATGGATAGAGATATAGAGAGATAGATATGGATAGAGATATAGAGAGATAGATATGGATAGAGATATAGAGAGATAGATATGGATAGAGATATATAGAGAGATAGATATGGATAGAGATATAGAGATAGATATGGATAGAGATATATAGAGATAGATATGGATAGAGATATAGAGGTAGATATGGATAGAGATATAGAGAGATAGATATGGATAGAGATATAGAGATAGATATGGATAGAGATATAGAGAGATAGATATGGATAGAGATATAGAGAGATAGATATGGATAGAGATATAGAGAGATAGATATGGATAGAGATATATAGAGGTAGATATGGATAGAGATATAGAGAGATAGATATGGATAGAGATATATAGAGGTAGATATGGATAGAGATATAGAGAGATAGATATGGAGACATAGCAATATAGAGAGATCTTCACTACCAAGGGCTATATTACATTCTTCACGAAAAACACACGCGCGACACGTGAATTTGTGCTCCAAGCGTTAAACGTTAACGCGCGTAAATCATGCTGGAATTACAATCCTCGTGCATTTTTTCATCCGTCGAGCAATAACGTTCGTAAAATGGGCGCAACGTTGCACGCAGAAATCAGTGTGTGGACTGTTTTTTCACGCAATTCAGCCAATCAGAATTAAGAACCACATTTATCTCATGTTACATTTTTGCGCCTGTCAAAGTCAATCTGAGTATATATGCTGCAGCAATAATAAATGCACACACAACTTCTCCATTTTATTGGTTTGGTATGAGTAGAATGTGTAACTATGCTTTCCTGCATTTTTTTTTGTTGGTCTGGTGTATTTGGTTTCGGCCAGGTCGTTCAGATTTGCCGTTAATACCAGCTTTTAGGAGTTGCTAAAATGATGCGCGCAAAGGCTATGCGTTATATCCTGTACATTGATTGTAATACCATCTGCGTACCAGCCTTCATTCGCGTTTGCGCTCACAATGTTAAGTATAGGACGCACGCAGTACAGTACGCTCGCAAAGGGTTCGCGCAGGTTCACGCACGGTAGACGAATACGCGCATTTGTTGCACTGACAATGTAATACGACGTTCAGCGCAAAGGGTTTTACCCTCGCGTTAATGCGTTTTTGCGCCGACGCAAACCTTTCCGCGAAGATTGTAATAGGCCCCAAGTGTTCTACGGAAACATGTAAATGCTATGCACACTACATTTCATCTCTCTGAAAAAAAACGTTTCTGGTTTTGCTATTAATGTAAGGGTCATGGTCACGTTAAGCACAGCGTCAAGCAAACATATTAGAACAATATAAATACATATATTTATAAATATACTTTATGATCTGCACTCGCTGTGGCATCATTGGCTGAAAAACCACTGACTGTGTTGACTTATTTCTACAATGCCAAGAAATCATTTAATTAAGAGTAGTCATATGGTCATTGGTCACATTACAACATGGCCAATTAGAGGTTTAGAAATCAGCAAGCTTATTAAGAAGAAAAGACAGCTCCAGGACATTGGGCTGGTACTTAAAGGGACAATCTGTGCAAAAATTCCCCCCCCCCTTTTTTTTACATTAAAATATACCTATTCTCTACCAAGTTATTGAGTTTTTTTTTTTTTTTACTGTAATACTTACCCTAAAAATCACTTGTTTCCAACGGCGTTTTTTTTTTTTATACTCACCTCCCTCCTCTTCCGCTTCCGTCCTGAAAATCTTTAACTTGGCTAATGGGTTACGTGAGAAGCGCGCATGCGCGCCTCTCACGTAAACCAGCCAATCAGCAGGCTTCCTCCCGGCTCCATCTTCTTTGATTAGTGTTGATCGCAAGAGGATGCGCGCAACACTAATCTCAGCCGCTGCCGCCAGCTACTGCGGCGAGTTGGAGACGTCATCGCGCTGAAAGAGCGATTACGTCTCCTACCCGGCAATAGTCGGCAGAAGCGGGAAATATGAATCCCGCTCTGCTGACTGACAGCTGGGAGGGCGGAGTAAAGTCCTCCGCGTCTCTCAGCTGTATCAGCCGATCGGCTGAGCGGAGGGAGGGGGGAAAGACAAGGGCATACTCAGGGCATCATGACCACCTAAAAAAGCTTAGGTAGTCATGTTGCTTAGAGTATCCCTTTGGAAAGAAAAAATACTTCCAGGCGCACCTTACTAAATTTCCACTGTTTTAACCCAAAAATGGCCAATATTTAAATATCAAGTAAATTAGCATTTAACCAAAACAGTGATTATTGCATAATGATAAATATATATAGCTTAAAGAATACTTATAGTTCAGTTGTATTTCTTTTTCTTATCTCAGCATGGGGTCCCGCGGTGTAGCTATTACAGTATCCCAGGAAAAGAGGGAGGGGAGGGAATTTCTCCGCTTGGTGTAAAAGAAGCAGCAGAGCAGCAAATAAATTAAAATAAATTTAATATTCAATAAAACAGGTTGACCTTCAGCTAGTCAGGTATTAAAATCAATTTATAAGGTGCTAAATCAATAGGATCAACAAAAACGCTCTTTCGCCAATAGGCTTCATCAGTTGTTATCCTTTCTGAATAATCAGTCTGTGCAAAAATGCAAAAAAGTCCAAAAAGAGTATCCCTTTAACATCTACCAGAATGCGTCCCATAGCATGGCCACCATATTGTTTACGTAATTTTTGACAGTTGGACACATTTTTATGTCATGTTCCTGCTCAGAAACATCAGTAAGTCTTGTCAAAAATAAATTTTAAGTGGATTTAGAGAATGAAAAAATAGAAACGTTATCCTTTTTTTCTAACCATATTTGAATGTTTTATTCTAATATCTGTTTTCTTTTTTTTTTTTTCAAAATTGTTTCGGCAGAGAAAGGTTTTAAATTTATTAATGATTGGAAAACTTGCTCTACGTCTACCCAGCTAATGAATCTGGAAATATGCCTGATCAATTACTGATTATACACAAAGCGCCCCTATCAGATTTAGTGGTGGTTGTGCTCAGACAAAAGAAGTTGAATGCTCCAGTTCAGTTTTCTTAAAACAAACCAAATGTTCCTTGGCATTGTACAGCGCCATTTGCATTTTAATTAAGTTTGTGGCTCTTTGCCACTGGTTATAACGCTTCTGTCTCAAGAAACATTATCTGAAATATATACTGATATTTAATTAAATTAATTAATAATAAAAGTAAAATATTGAACTTTCAAGCATATAGTGCTTTTAAATAAATAAATATATATATATTTTTTTTTTACTATATACTGTATATATAGCTGTGTTTATTATTGCAGAAGCCACCTGCACATCACAGCAATTCAATGAATTGCATCCCAGAGCTCCTGTGCCACATTCCCCATATGCAGCAAGGAATTCTGGGTAGGATATACAAATGACATCTGTCTCACTTTTATGCATCCTGGTCCAAGCATCCACTGCAACTGGTCATCATGCCTAGCTCCTAGCTGATGAGGGTCCAACAAACCCGAAACAGCGCTGTCCTAGTAGTGGCTTTGACCAGTCGCATAAACCTTATCTCTGCTACAAAGCCACAGTGTGGCATAGCATTGATTTTAGGGTTCTGTGTAATAACAGACCCAGGATGTATAAAAGTGATACAGATTTCATTTGCATATCCTACCCAGAATTCCTTGCTGCATATGGGGAATGTGGCACAGCAGCTCTGGGATGCAATTCATTGAATTGCTGTGATGTGCAGGTGGCTTCTGCAATAATAAACACAGCTATTTATAGCGTGGAGACTTTTTATCTCACTTTTTGTCCTCCACCACAATCCTTGTAAGCACTATATATATATATATGTCTCAATCATGAGTATAGCAGTACGAAGTGGTGCCTTTTTTATTGGACTAATGTCACATTTAAAAGACAAGTTTTCGAGAGTGTACCTCTCTTCAGGTCTGGAGCTATACTAATCAGTTCCTAGAATTGAACATTAAGACATTAAGGAGCACAACGGTGGGGGTTCGATGTCGTAAATAGTGAAAGTCAGATGGTATGTTCAAAATGGGAAAACAAAAAATTTGACTTTCACTATTTATGACATCAAACCCCTACTAACACGGCCTACCCAATATACTGTATATATATATATATATATATACAGTCAGGTCCAGAAATATTGGGACATCGACACAATTCTAACATCTTTGGCTCTTTACACCACCACAATGGAGTTGGAATGAAACAAACACAATGTGCTTTAACTGCAGACTGTCAGCTTTAATTTGAGGGTATGTACATCCAACTCAGGTGAACGGTGTAGGACTTACAGCAGTTTGCAGATGTGCCTCCCACTTGTTAAGGGACCAAAGGTAATGGGACAGAATAATAATCATAAATCAAACTTTCCCTTCTTAATACTTGGTTGCAAATCCTTTGCAGTCAATCACAGCCTGAAGTCTGGAACGCAAAGACATGCTGGGTTTCATCTCTGGTGATGCTCTGCCAGGCCTCTACTGCAACTGTCTTCAGTTCCTGCTTGTTCTTGGGGCATTTTCCCTTCAGTTTTGTCTTCAGCAAGTGAAATGCATGCTCAATGGGATTCAGGTCAGGTGATTGACTTGGCCATTACATAACATTACACTTCTGTCCCTTCAGAAACTCTTTGGTTGCTTTTGCAGTATGCTTTGGGTCATTGTCCGTCTGCACTGTGAAGCGCCGCCGCCGTCCAATGAGTTCTGCAGCTTTTGGCTGAATGTGAGCAGATAATATTGCCCGAAATACTTCAGAATTCATCCTGCTGCTTTTCTCAGCAGTCACATCATCAATAAATACAAGAGAACCAGTTCCATTGGCAGCCATACATGCCCACGCCATGACACTACCACCACCATGCTTCACTGATGAGGTGGTATGCTTAGGATCATGAGCAGTTCTTTTCCTTCTCCATACTTTTCTCTTCCCATCACTCTGGTACAAGTTGATCTTGGTCTCATCTGTCCATATGATCTTGTTCCAGAACTGTGAAGGCTTTGTTAGGTGTTTTTAGGCAAACTCTAATCTGGCCTTCCTGTTTTTGAGGCTCACCAATGGTTTACATTTTGTGGTGAACCCTCTGTATTCATTCTGGTGAAGTCTTCTCTTGATTCTTGACTTTGACACACATACACCTACCTCCTGGAGAATGTTCTTGATCTGGCCAACTGTTGTGAAGGGTGTTTTCTTCACCAGGGAAAGAATTCTTCGGTCATCCACCACAGCTGTTTTCCGTGGTCTCCCGGGTCTTTTGGTGTTGCTGAGCTCACCGGTGCGTTACTTCTATTTGAGAATGTTCCAAACAGTTGTTTTGGCCACGCCTAATGTTCTTGCTATCTCTCTTTTCGGTTTGTTTTGTTTCTTCAGCCTAATGATGGCTTGCTTCACTGATAGTGACAGCTCTTTGGATCTCATCTTGAGAGTTGACAGCAACAGATTCCAAATGCAAATAGCACACTTGAAATGAACTCTGGGCCTTTTATCTGCACATTGTAATTGGGGTAATGAGGGAATATCACACACCTGGCCATGGAACAGCTGAGAAGCCAATTGTCCCATTACCTTTGGTCCCTTAACAAGTGGGAGGCACCTCTGCAAACTGCTGTAAGTCCTACACTGTTCACCTGAGTTGGATGTACATACCCTTGAATTAAAGCTGACAGTCTGCAGTTAAAGCACATTGTGTTTGTTTCATTCCAACTCCATTGTGGTGGTGTATAGAGCCAAAGATGTTAGAATTATGTCAATGTCCCAATATTTTTGGACCTGACTTATATACACACAAAAATCCAAGGGATGCAATTGGGAACATGTTAAAAATTGCGGGGCTTTTTATTAGACACTCATTAATATGAGAACATGTCCATTGAGCTTTGGATACTTCTCAGCCGCCTTGGGCTTTCTGCGGTTAAATCATCCTTTCTTATGGATGTAAATGCATTGCAATAGTTGAAAATATTTGAAAAAAACATCTGTCTTCTAGATGAGGCTTCAATTTTTACCATACTTTTTTAATATAAAGAATGACATGTAATCGTATAAATGGATGTGTTAAAATGAGGACTTCAGACATTAATATTGATAAATTATGTTCTTCCAAATTTTCTAAATATTAATCATAATGAGTGATATTATCTCTCCACATATTAGATACATGGATGAGAACTAGAAATATTACTAATTTGCCTAGAAATACAATGGATGATGTTTTAGCAAAAAACGATACATGACAATTGTGTAATTAAATAATGGGCACATTTGTGTTTCTGTATTCTGTATTTAAGTTTTACCGTGAATCCTTCCTGATTACATAAAGAATTATAGAGAATCTCTTAACATATAGCACTGGGTGTTTTCTCTGAGGAAAAAAAGAGAATGTTCTTATTCAATTCTTTTAACCACCTTCATTACAAAGATATTTTCCGTAAAACCGCTGCCAGGACCCAGTGGATTTATGGAAAACTACTTTGCTTAAAAAGTACATTGAAACCGTGCTTGGAAATCTCAAAAGCACATTTTCAAACTGTGTGCATGATTTATTTATTTATTTATAAATTATTTTACCTGTAACGATACATTGAGATTACTCTTGTTTTCAAGTATAACCTACCATCTGCTGGTCAATAAATGCTACTACGTCTCCAGCGTTGCGGAATATTAATCTTTATAAATAAAGATTAATAATAATACACCTAGTGGATTTATGGAAAACCAATCCGCATAATAAATACAACGAAACCGTGCTTGAAAATCTCAAAAGCACATTTTCAAACTTTATGCTTGATTTGAGAGGCAGACATTGCCATCCGCTGGTCAAAAAGCGCTACTACAATTCATTATTTTTTTTATTTCTTTTTGAGAAAGGATTTTATCGGGAAGGATACATTCAGATTTCTCTCGTTTTCAAGTATGTCCTGGGTGGCGAGTATGTACTGTTAGGTGTCTTGCCCAAGGACACTTACTGGAGAGGTGTGCTCTTGCTGGGTTTGAACCCATGTCTCCACAGGCTCTCTCCACGCAGAGCAGTGATGTTACCTCTACTCCATACAGCTAGGGTTCCATTTTGATTCTTGAGGTATACAAATATATTCAAGCTTTTTAATCTGTATTGTCAACTTGTTTGTCATGCCCAAGGTGTTAAAACTTTGGAGGCACATTCCGGAGCACAATTGCAAACAAAATTCCTTTGCATTACTACAATGTTAGCCCACATCGACAATACCTGATATTTTATTTTTTTTGAGAAAGGATTTTACCAGGAAGGATACATTAAGATTTCTCTTGTTTTCAAGTATGTCCTGGGTGGCGAGCATGTACTGTTAGGTGTCTTGCCCAAGGACACTTACTGGAGAGGTTGCTCGCTGGGATCGAGCCCATGACTTCACAGGCTCTCTCCATGCAGAGCAGCGACATTACCTCTATTCCACCCAGCCGGTATTGGTGCTAGGGATGAGCCGAACACCCCTGTGTTCGGTTCGTATCCGAACGGCTGAAATATTCGAATACGAACTCGAACACAATGTAAACCTATGGGGGCCGAACACGCAAAATGTGTTCGCAGTTCTTCTAAATGTACCGGCGGCTGCCAGTACATTTAGGAAACCTGTGGCTGTGGCCCCCAGCCCCCGTAACTCACCTGTCCTGGCCTCCTGTTCCCCAGGCCGTCAGCTCCTCCGATCCGTCTGGCCGCGGCTCCTCTCTGCCCCATGTCTTCATGCAGAATGATCTGATTGGGCAAAGTCCTGCACCTGACATGGACTTTGCCAAATCAGGGCTCTAATTCAATATTGAGCACTGATTGAGCAAAGTCCAGGACTTTGCCCAATCAGAGTTCAGCATGAAGATCAACTTTAACCAAGCTCTGATTGGTTAAAGTCTTGCACCGACTTTAACCAATCAGAGCTTGGTTAAAGCTCTGCCCCATGCCTCATCTTCATGCTGAGCTCTAAATGGGCAAAGTCCTGCACCTGACCTGGACTTTGCCGAATGGACTAGAAATGTGTAAAATCAAAATTCATTTTCGTTCCATTCGTGATTTCAGCTCCATTCCTGATTTCGGTTCCATTTCAGTCATTTCGGACATCGTATTTATATCGCTGATTCTGTAATAAAATTTTGTATCTTTCCGATCTCAATGTATCCTTCCTGGAAACCAGAGAAACCTCAATGTATCTTTCTTGTAAAACATGAGAAATCTCAATGGCAGAATTATCGTATCGGCAGAATTATCTTATCGTATAATTATCTTATCCAAAAAAACATTAAATTACGTCAAAACTAATAGACACTTTGAAACGAGGAGAACAGACGTTCTGAAGAACGCGAAAATTTCGAAATCACGAAAAAAAGTCGATACGAAAAACGAAACGAAACGAACCGAACCGAAACAAAAATCGGCTGAAGCGAGTGGAAACGAAAATTTACAAAATCCGAACGAACCGAAACGAATCGAACCGAAAAAAAATCGGTGCACAAGCCTAGCTCACAGAGCATTGGAGTGTAGATGCTTAATTCTGTGATGAAGTCACAAACACCAAGGTCCCCAGTAAACACACACACTAACAATCCACTCAGCAATTCCTGAACACAACTCCCAAATTTCTTGTAAGAGGCAAAGTTGCCTATTGATCTCAAGAACATTGACTAGATTGACGTTTAACGTTGCCTGAAGGTAAGATCTTAATGGATGACAGGTCATCTTTAAAAAAAAACTGGTTTATGGTTTTACCTCTCATTGAGTTAAGAGAAACAAGTCAGTGTGTTCGATTTGGAGCCCCATGACACGTGCAGGAGTTTTTACGGCATTTTTTCACCGGATAAACGACGAATGGTGGACTTATTTGCACTTCATAGCTGCTGATGGTTTAAGCCGAGGCTTTCTCACAGGCATCTTGGTAATCCTCTCAAGGGCTAGGATCTTTGGATTTATATCCATTATCCCTGAACACTAATCCTTAAACCAACTCTAGGTGATAAAACTTGCTCTCTATTTACTGCTAACACCTGAACCAAAGTCAGAATTAAAGAGACCCCCGCTCCATCACATTTAGTCTATGTTTTATAATGTTCTAGTCTTGCCGCTCAGGACGGGTTTGCATAACGTTCTCAAAAAAAAAGTGATATACAGTATAAACAACAAATCTTAAGCCAAATATACCTGGGTTATTAATTCATGATACATTTGAGTGACATTTACCAAAATATATTCTGGGTTAAATTATACATAAAGGTTGAGCATCAATTATCGGAAATGCTTGAGACCAGACATGTTTTGGATTTTGGATTTGGTTTGGATGGGACCTAAGTATAAACACAAAATATATTTATTGTACACATTATCCACATAGACTGATGGTGGTTTAAACATCTTTTTATACCATTTTCCCCATGTAATATGAAGTCAGGTGTGGAATTTTCCATGTTTGAATTGATGATTTTTTTCCGGATTTTGGAACAGTTTGGATTTTGTAAATTCAGATAAGGGATTCTCAGTGTCACGGGTGGCAAGGCCGAGGCCAGGATGCGGTGACAGAGTGTAGCTGAGGCAGCAATGTGGGGTAAACAGATCAGGGTTATTATGAGGAAACATAAGGAAATCACAGCAGGATAAGCCAAACCAAAAGGGGACACTGGACAATAGACATGTGCATTCGTTTTAGTACTAAAGCGATTTAGTCCGATTTTGGGATAATTTAGTTTTAGTATGACTCAAGAGAAACGAAACTGCTCAGTACAAAAAACGAAAGAAACTAAAATAAAATGCACTACATTTTAGTTTCAGTCCTCTTTGTGATATTATATTGATGAGTGAAGGAGACCAGCAATGAAGAGCGCAACATCGCAACATCCGAAGTTCTGCACCCTCCACATGCCAATGCAGGAAGATGTTCTATACAGAGAGGGACATTAATTCAGGAGGATGTTCTATATATTATACAGAGAGGGGTATTAATTAATGCAGGTGGATGTTGTATACATTATACAGAGAGGGGTATTAATTAATGCAGGAGGATGTTCTAAACATTATACAGAGAGGGGTATTAATTAATGCAGGAGGATGTTCTAAACATTATACAGAGAGGAGCCTTTTTTTTTTAGCCCTTTAAATCCAGTGGCTGTGAGCGCGGAGATCGGCTGCTTGTTACATTATCTCTCAGTACAATGTATCAGGCTCAGCTGTTACAGTAACTGACTGCTGCTCATCACAGCGCTCAGAGTTTCAGTAAAACAAGAAAATAATATTGTTCTAACGTCTTATATATAAAAATATTATTTACTAGTTTTACTGAAACTCTGAGCGCTGTGATGAGCAGCAGTCACTTACTGTAACAGCTTTGCCTGACACGGGGCAGTATTGCAATGTTGGTGCTAACTTAACCAGAGCTGTTGTAACTGAAAACCTCCATAGGCTATAATAGCTCTGGGAAGTTTACAACAGCTTGTAACGTTGGGGGCTTCCAGCCCTACCTGTGTGCTTGAGGACAGAAAGTCTGATGCTGCTCGCTGACCACTGCCCGGTTTAAATGGAGACAGGCAGGGAGGTGATTGCATGAGGTGTGGCTTGAGTGGGGGGCATGGCCTGGTGAAGGTCTTTAAAAACCCTCCGTTAGTTTCAGAAGTTGCCAGATCGTGGTTATCCATCCTGAGCTCCTTGTGCCTGACTGCTATATTGATTTAACCTGTTACTGACCTCTGCTTGTGTTCTGACCATTCTGCCTTCTGTTGCCCTAGACTATTTGCTTGTACTACGCTACTGCTCTGATACCGACCCGGCTATTCCATTTGACCATTCTGAACTCTGTATTCCTGATTCTGGCTCGGCTGACTCCTCTCCGTATTGTTAACCCTTTTCTGTCTAGCTAGTTTACCTGGCCAATTCTAAGGACCAGACAGATAGGGATCATTCACAGCTACACTGTTGGTAGCTTCTGGGTTTTGTGGAGTGTTGGGGGTTAAGTACTGCGTGGTGGGATCTGGGAACCGTGACACAGCTCTGGTTATGTTAGCACCAGCTATATAATATGGCCCACATTGTGCTGAGAGTGAGAGATACTGTAACAAGCAGCGATCTCAGCCCTCTGAGGAGCCACTACAATAGTAATTGTATCCACTGGTTTTCGGATGAATGAAATTAGTTTTCATACTAAAGAACTGAAAACGAATTTCTTTAGCAACTAAATAAATTGCATTTTAGTACTAATGCATTAGTTCAAAACGAAATTTTGTGCTGTGCACATGTCTACTGGACAATGAATAACTAATAATAGGTAACGGAATTACACAGGAAGTGGGCCCGAAAAAATACACACAACAGGACAGAGCAGCAGACAGGACAAGAGAGGTGAGCAGAACTGGAACTGGGCTGAACACTGAATACTTTAACACTTTCAATGCGGAGGACGCGCTCAGCGCGTCCTCCGCATTCCCGCTGCTGTGCGGAGGACGCGCTGAGCGCGTCCTCCCATTGGGGTCAGCGTTCGGCCGGGTTCCGGCCGATCGCTGGCCCCCCCGGTGCGGGCTGACATCCTGGATGTCAGCCCGGCATCCGGAACAGCAGCCGCCGGAATTTGGTGTCATCGCGGCAGCGCGATGACACCAAATTCAGGCGCCCCCCCCGCATGTGCGGAGGAGGCGCCTGAAAGGGAGGGGGGGGAGGTCCTTCGGACCTCTCTCCCTCCCGATCGGCGGCTCTGCGGGGGTTAACCCAGGCATCAGCCTGCCCTTCCAAATGATGCCTGGCATTAACCCCTGGGGAGCTGGATCGCGAATCGGCGCTGAAAAGCGCCGGTTTGCGATCCTTTCCCGGAGCTGACCGACATCTTGGATGTCGGCCAAGCCTCCGGGAACTCCCCTTGAGGACTGGCGTCATCGTGCGTAGCACGATGACGCCAGTCCTGGACTTAACCCTTAACTGCCACCAACTGTGGAGATAGGGAGTTCCAATGAACTCCCTATCTCCCGATCCGTGGCAGCTAGGGGTTAAATTTTGGTATGGTTGGATTGGCCAGAGCATGGCCGTTCCAACGATACCAAACATGAAAGTGAAAAATTTTGTAAAAAAAAAAAATGAAAAATAAAAATAAAAAAAAATTAAAAAAAAAATTATAAAAAATAAATAAACACTTTTTTTTTCTTTTTTTTGGTTTGTTAATGCAGCAATATTGTTCCCATTTCAATTATAATGTGAACAATGATGCTGCACTAACGATTTTTGTATGCGGTGCGTTTGTTAAAAATAGTGTAATTTTCCCCCCAAAAAAATGTAACGAGACCCCATCTCTAATTTTTTTAACAAGCGCACCCCATACAAAATATAACCGCAATTGCTCGCATGTTAAAATGTGAAAAAAAACACTTTACACATTGTAAATTATTGAAAATACATATTTTATTGCATTTTTTGTTATAATATACAGACATGACATAACGTATACATATAATAATGACATATTATGACTCTACCGAGTCTGACGGAAAGAACGATATATAATATGTCTGGGTCATATACTAAAATAAGCCTTCAAAACACGTTTAACCATGATGAGCAAAACCAGTAAAAATGACCTCAGCACAGGGGCGGGAAAAGCCTCAGCAGCGAAAGGGTTAAGCAGACACAAAGGACCAGGACATGAAGAAGGCCGACTACAAATATAAACAGAAATCAGGAAACACGACACAAGGGGACTTACTGGGAAACAGACAGAACACTGGAAAAGGACTGAAGGCCAGGAAGCACGGTGGGCAAGGTCCAGGAATGCAAGGGGTGATGATGGATAAAGTCCGGCAAATAGGAGGAGGGGGATCCAGCAGGTAGCAAAAGGGTAATCCAGGTGGCATAGTCAAGTTCATGCAAAGGGTCAAGGTGGGCAGCAGGCAACAGCAAGGTCTAAGTCCAAAGTAGAGTTTGTAACTGCGAAATCCAGAATCAGAGGGTGAGGCAAAGTAGGAGCTTCTGGGAGTAGAGTGGAGCTCGATGGTCAGCAGAGAACTGGAGACTTGAATAATGTAGAAGCATCTAGTGAAGGGTGTTCCACCCTTAAGTAGGGAGCAAGAGTCAGGTGATCATGTGCAGCAGAAAAGGTCATTAGTATAAGGCAGCACTTTACAAGCACTGCCTAGGCGATTTCAAGTCATGGCAGCGCAAGATTTGCCTTTGTGCCGCCGGCGGAGACTGTGACACTCAGCCTGTATTGGAATAAATATAATGGATACCAAAATAATGTCAACTTTGCTGATATTTCCTCTTTTATTTATTTTGGACACCACTATGCGTATGGATATATCTCATGTAAGACAGGCACTCACATCAACTCTGAGTATTAGTCCTTTCTCAGTTTCCTTGTACTTGTTCTTTTGGCTCATTCAGCATTTTAACCAGATGTGTAATCTCTTGTAGACAGATCAGTCTGGTGTAGGGTCAGGAGGGACAATTACCATACCAGTGGTATGGACCACAACCTCACTGGACCGTCTTCTGATGGTTAAATACAGTAATGCGTCTCAATATACACAGGACTCCACGAGAGAAGCTTCCATAGGATTTATTTTCTATTTTATAGTGTATTTAGTAATGTTATGCACATCACATAACGATGATATTACAGTATTATTGTGTCTTGGTTATTTCCATAGCATTGCTTTTAAATACATTAGATAAAATAAAAGAAGGGTGGAATAAGGTATAACAGCTCTTTCAATGACAAAGTGGGGGTTCTATCTATGACCCCTAAAGCTGAAACACGTGCCAAAAACAAATGATGGCCGCAGTCAAAACGGATGTCCACCAAGACCTTCATTTGGATGTTTGAAAATATTTACACAGAACAGCAGCTTAGGAGATCAAAACAATGACCTACCCATTAAACATACAGGCTCATTTAAATAAGAGGCTGATCACTTATATAAAATATGAATATTCAATGGTGAGTTAATGTAATTAAAAATTGCAGTGTTATTTTACCAAGTCTACCTGTCAAAGCTAGTGTTGGAACGTGTCTTACCATTTGGTCCATGCTATTAAACAAGGTTGCAGGCCAGGGTAATCTGTGATAATTATAGATGGTCTCAAGCTTGAGATGTACTTTTCCCAATCATACTCATTGTTATGAATGCATTATTGTAAATGTTTTCAACCGTTCCTATTATATCGTTATGCATACATTATTATAATTGTTTTATTAGTTTGCTGTTATATTGTTAGTCACACTTTATTGTTATTTTTTATATTGTTCTGTAAGCATCATTGTAATTGTTTTACATTAATTTTATTATATTGTTTATTTGATTTTTTTAGATTATTTTTAGAGCTGGGGAAATTAACTATTAATTAATCGATTAATCGTTAAAATTTTTGATTGATTAAATTTATTTTGATCGGGGGGGCATCAGCTCCGGTATCAGACTCTAGGAGTCCGAATCTGGAGCTGTACTGGCTTCCTGGGGCCCTGGGTGGCCCTACAGAGGGTGCGAAGCACACTGCTTTGGTGCCGGCCTCCAGTCACGTGTGCAACGCGTGTGATGCACGTGTCACACACAGAGACTGGCGCAGGAAGAAGACGGCAGACAAGAAGGCAGCAGAGGAGCGGTGAGTGTGGTGCTCCCTGTCTCAGTCCAGCCTCGGACCCCAAACCCCAGCAGGACCCAGACCCCAGGCACAAACCAGGCCCCAGACAAAACCCAGGGCAAGACCCCAAGACCCAGGGCCCAGACCCAAGGCCCAAGACCCAGGACCCAAGGGCCCAGGCCCAGGCCCAAGCCCCAGACCTAAGACCCAGGCCCCAGACCCAGGGCTAGGGCCCAGACCCAAGACACAGACCCAAGACCAAGGGCCAGGGCCCAGACCCAGGGCCAGAGCACAGACCCAAGATCCAGACCCAAGACCCAGAGCCCAGGTCCAAGACCAAGACCCAGGACCGAAGGGCCAGGGCCCAGGCCCAAGGCCCAGACCCAAGGGCCAGGGTCCAGACCCAAGACACAGGGCCCAGACCCAAGACCCATACCCAAGACCCAGGGCCCAAGACCCAAGAAGATCAGCTAAAAGTAGTTGGATCTGTATGTGCGTTATAATTAATCAAAATTATTCGATTAATCGATTAAAATTTTTTTGATTAATTGAAGACGAAAATTTTAATCAGTACCAGCCCTAATTCATTTTATAATTTTGCATACATTGTTGTAATTGTTTTATGTTCTGATTATTATATTGTTATGCATTCATTATTGGAATTGTTTTACATTATTTGTATTATATTGCTATCCTATTTATGCTTTGATGTATTATATTTTATGCATACATCTTTGTAGTTGTTCCATTTTCTTGCTGTTTATATCATTATGGATGCATTATTGTGATTGTTGATATATCGCTATGCATTCAGTGTAGGAATTGTTTTATATTTTTATTATTAAAACATAATAATATTGGAATTGTTATATATTTTTGTTATTATTTATTATATTGTTATGCATACAATATTGTAATTGTTTTACAATATTTGTATTATATTGTTATTCATGCTTCATGTATGTTTTATGTTATTATTGTTTATGCATAAATTGTTGTAGTTGTTTTTTATTCCTTATATTATATCATTATGGTTCTATTATTGTGAATGGAATACATGCTTTATTTTATTTTTTTTAATTCTTGTTATTATATTGCTATGCATGCATTATTTCAATATCTCTAATCTTGTTATAGTACTGCTATGCATGCATTATTAGGAACTGTTTAATAATTTGTTTTTATATTGTTATGCAAGCATTATTGCTGTTCTTTTATATTCTTGTTATTACATTGTTATGTACGGAGCCCCGCTGGTGTCAGGAGGAGAAAAAAAAACTTAACTCGTGGGAACGATTTAGCAGATCGTCCCCACGATCTGCTAAATAGTTCCCACAAGTTAATTTTTTTTTCTCCTCCTGACACCAGCGGGGCTTCGTAGTTATGCATTCATTATGGCAATATTTCTATTCTTGTTATTATATTGTAAGCCATGCATTATTGCAATATTGCTATTCTTGTTATTATATTGTAAGGCATGCATTATTGCAATATTGCTATTCTTGTTATTATATTGTAAGGCATGCATTATTGCAATATTGCTATTCTTGTTATTATATTGCAACGCATGCATTATTGCAATATTTCTATTCTTGTTATTATATTGTAAGGCATGCATTATTGCAATATTTCTATTCTTGTTATTATATTGTAACGCATGCATTATTGCAATATTTATATTCTTGTCATCATATTGCAATGCATGCATTATTGCAATATTTATATTCTTGTTATCATATTGCAATGCATGCATTATTACAATATTTCTATTGTTATTATATTGCAATGCATGCATTGCAGTTGTTTTATATTCTTGTTATTATATTGTAACGCACGCATTATTACAATATTTCTATTCTTGTTATTATATTGTAATTCATGCATTATTGCAATATTGCTATTCTTGTTATTATATTGTAATTCATGCATTATTGCAATATTTATATTCTTGTTATCATATTGCAATGCATGCATTATTGCAATATTTATATTCTTGTTATCATATTGCAATGCATGCATTATTACAATATTTCTATTGTTATTATATTGCAATGCATGCATTGCAGTTGTTTTATATTCTTGTTATTATATTGTAACGCACGCATTATTACAATATTTCTATTCTTGTTATTATATTGTAATTCATGCATTATTGCAATATTGCTATTCTTGTTATTATATTGTAATTCATGCATTATTGCAATATTTATATTCTTGTTATCATATTGCAATGCATGCATTATTACAATATTTCTATTGTTATTATATTGCAATGCATGCATTGCAGTTGTTTTATATTCTTGTTATTATATTGTAACGCATGCATTATTACAATATTTCTATTGTTGTTATTATATTGCAATACATGCATTATTACAATAATTCTATTGTTGTTATTATATTGTAATGCATGCATTATTGCAGTTGTTTTTTATTCTTGTTATTATATTGTAATGCATGCATTATTACAATATTTCTATTCTTGTTATTATATTAAAAATGCATGCGTTATTGCAGTTGTTTTATATTCTTGTTATTATATTGCAATGCATGCATTATTACAATATTTCTATTGTTGTTATTATATTGTAATGCAAGCATTATTGCAGTTGTTTTCTATTCTTGTTATTATATTGTAATACATGCATTATTGCAGTTGTTTTATATTCTTGTTATTATATTGTAACGCATGCATTATTACAATATTTCTATTGTTATTATATTGCAATACATGCATTATTACAATAATTATATTGTTGTTATTATATTTTAATGCATGCATTATTGCAGTTGTTTTATATTCTTGTTATTATATTGTAATGCATGCATTACTGCAGTTGTTTTATATTCTTGTTATTATATTGTAATGCATGCATTATTACAATATTTCTATTCTTGTTAATATATTGAAATGCATGCATTATTGCAGTTGTTTTATATTATTGTTATTATATTGCAATGCATGCATTATTACAATATTTCTATTGTTGTTATTATATTGTAATGCATGCATTATTGCAGTTTTATATTCTTGTTATTGTAATAATGCATGTATTACAATATAATAACAAGAATATAAAACTGCAATAATGCATGCATTACAATATAATATTTCTATTCTTGTTATTATATTGAAATGCATGCATTATTACAGTTGTTTTATATTCTTGTTATTATATTTCAATGCATGCATTATTACAATATTTCTATTGTTGTTATTATATTGTAATGCAAGCATTATTGCGGTTGTTTTCTATTTTTGTTATTATATTGTAATGCATGCATTATTAAAATATTTCTATTGTTGTTATTATATTGTAATGCGAGCATTATTGCAGTTGTTTTCTATGCTTGTTATTATATTGAAATGCATGCATTATTGCAGTTGTTTTATATTCTTGTTATTATATTGCAACGTATGCATTATTACAATATTTCTATTGTTGTTATTATATTGTAATGCATGCATTATTGCAATTTTCTATTATTCCTAATTGCCTTTGGGCATTGCTGTGAGAATATATTAATGTATGTAGCCCCATTTCATGGTATTGTCTGCCAACAATGAGAGTGGAGTCACATATCTGCGTAATTACATCCCAGTGGCTTTATCACACCACCAGAGTGAGGGTTACACCTGGCAACATTGTGTCATAACTTTGAGTTATATCATAGAATAAGACTTACAAAACTGTTAATATTTATAAATACTGACTGTACTGGGATAATACATACTACAGAAATAATGTAATCATGCAATATAGCGCGGAAACACCTACACAAAAGGTTATTAGAACTCGTTTGATAGTAAACATGTTTTTATTCACCGGGAAAATGCAGAGATATAAAATGTATTCAAATGAGCACTAGGATGAGAAGTACTAATAACTCCTGACTCTTCACCCAGCAGGAATGGCTACAGTTTATGGAGTATGACATTGAACGCTGTAGCTCCTTGATATTTGCTTTACTTGTTGACAAAACAATAATGTAGACACAGTTAATAAATTTCCTTCTAACGGGTCTCTAGTCAAGGGATGTCTTCATGCGGAGCTGATGACCTATTTTAAGAAAATTTAGATGGAAAATGAAAGAATACATGGAGAATATTTTGCTTATTGAATGTAAAAAGGTTAAGGTAATATACGCCCTTTGTCTATTGTATGCAAATGGTTACTTGTACATAGGGACACTTGGAGAATTGATTAAATGTTGCAAGTAATTATTCTTTATTGACAATAACATGTTTATTTTATGTTTGGGATGAAGGATTGAATTATAATTACTTTTCTTTTATAGAAGTAACTTAAAAATACACAATTAAGGAATAAGTACGCTAGAGAATGCTGTGTTGTGTCAGTCTCTTTCAAGAGTGCTGTTTCTCTTTTCTCTGATTGAGAAATTGTCAATATCATCTTTTAAAGGGCCACTACCACCAAAAAATGAAATGTCCTTATAGTGTTTATTTTATGTTGCTGATATCTTACATGTGCTTTGTTTTTCTCTTATATCTTTAGTTAATACAATATTTTACTCTATATGTGTCATTGGGTGCATCCATTGTGTGATCTTTTGTGTTGTACACTGCACCCCGCAGTGGGCCATATTACAAAGTTGGTGCTAACTTAACCAGAGCTGTTGTAAAGTTAACAACTCCATAGACTATGGGCAGTATTACATTCTTCATGCTAAAATGGGGACGCTAGGGAGAAAAACCTGCGCCTGCAGCTTTCTCTTTAGCGTCCCTGTTTTAGCATGATATTCCGGTGCAGACGCTAAAGATTTCTGCCTGCATCGTAATCTGGCACTAACCCCCGGGATGCGTGTGGCAGCGCTAAGCGCCGATGTGATCATCCCATCAATGGAATCCATAGGACTTCATGGAGCCAGACGCTGCCGGTCGTATGACCTGCCGGATCTTGCCTTGCGAGATCCGGCAGGTCAGCATAGTGATCTGCACAGGGAGACTGGGGACTTTTTCTCCCAGTCTCTCCCTGCTCCTGGCGGACAGAGGAGGCAGTTGGAGCTGTCATTCCTGCGCGGGATGGAAGGTGAGTATGTGATTAATTTAGGAGGGGGGATTTTTTGGCTGGTGCTGATGGATTCTGCAGCAGCGGAATCCTTTACCACCAGGTCCTGGTTGTGGTCAACTTTCGGGTTTCGTTCCGCTCCCCAGTCTCACTCTGCTCCCAGTGGCCAGAAGAGGCAGATCGTTCTTGCTGCGGGATGAGAGGTGAGTATCTGATCTTTGGGGGGTTTCAGCTGGTGCTGACTGATTCTACAGAAGCCGTATCATTTAGCACCAGCTCCAAGCTGTGGTTAACTTTTGAGCTAAACGCAGCAGGACGTAAATAGTGTTAGGGCTTTATATTCCTAAAGTTAATTAACTCTTTGCTCTCCCCATGTTAAGCATAAGGAGATCAAAGTACAGTAAACTGGCACAATCTCCGTATGGGTTTTTAACCCGTTAGCGATGGAATGTAACCAAAGCAAAAGTTATTTCTCACACAGCTGAGTGCTAACATGTTGCTAGGTGTCCTTTTGGTTCTGGGTCATACTCTGCATGTTTAGGTCATGGCAATCTTCTCACAGGCGAAGCATGGCTGCAAAACCCTCTCCACGGGAAACAAAGTTACAAAGATGATAATGGGAGCCTGAGATATTATAGCTTCAGAATCTCTGCTGAAAGTTTAGAATATGAATATATCACTCATGAGAATTCAATATCCAGTTTTCTTCATTGTAGAAATCCTTTTGTTGATTAATTCCATCCTTTGCATTAACACTGTCCCTCCACAGGACGTTCTATGCCATCCTTTTGGCGGGTGGGCCTTGAAGACGCATGGCGAACAGGTACTCTCCACGACCTTCAATGGGCTGCCTATGCTCACCCCTGAACTCAGACCATCCCCCTTCAGCCAATGACGTGTGTTGCACGTTGGCTGCGGGGCAGGCAACAGTCAGCGGCTCAAGTGGCACCTGTCGGCAAGGCGCACCTGTACACCTCGCCGGCATTAACTCACCCCCAACAGGCAGCACCCACCTGTCCTTAACCCCTTCACTGCTGACGACGTGTGGGACTCATCCTCAGTTAGTCCCGCTGTATGCTGAGGACGTGTCCCACACGTCATCAGCTTTGCGGGCCCCCCGGCGGAAATACTCACCTCTCTGTCCGGGGTCCCACGGCGGTCTGACTTCAGCGTCCTCAGACGCTGAAGTTAAGACCCTTCTGACTTCGATGACATCATCGCGCCATGCGAGAGTCTCCCCTTTTAAGCGGTGCCTGGCTTTAACCCCTTAGGCACTGAGTCGCACTTCAGCGCCTTGCGGCGCCGAAGTGCGGCCTAGCTCCGGTGGGGGCAGCCATCTTGGATGGCGGCTCTACCCCGAGTCCCCCCTCGCTGCCTGACATCATCACGCATAGCGTGATGACATCAGATAGCCAGGGAACCCCTAGCTGCCCGGGGATTTCCCAAGGAAATCCCCTGGTGGAGATAGGGGGATCCTTTGAACCCTGATATCTCCAGAACTGTGGCAGCTAGGGGGTCATGGAGGGTGTCATTCGAAAGGCCTGAGCATGGCCTTTCGAATGATACTCAAAATACTAGGTATAAAGTAAAAAAATAAATAAAAAAAAAATTAAATAATAATAATAAAAAAATAATAATAATAAAAAAAAACATGTATTTTTTTGTGTGATGTTTTTATTAATGCAGCAATATTGTTCACATTTCAATTATAATGTGAACAATGATGCTGCACTAATGATTTTTTTCTATGGGGTGCGTTTGCTAAAAATCAAGTAATTCCCCCCAAATAATGTAACGAGTCCCGATTTCTAATTTTTGTACAAGCGCACCCCATAGAAAACATAACCTCAAATGTTCATGTGATAAAATGTGAAAAAAAACACTTTACACGCTGCAGATGATTAAAAATTTAAATGTTATTGCATTTTTTGTTATAATATACAGGCAGGACATGACATATACATATAAAAATGATATATTATGAATCTGCCGAGTCTGCCGGAAAGAACGATATATAATATGTCTGGGTCATTTAATAAAACGTGGCTTCAAATCGCGTTTAAACATGATGAGCAAAAGCGGTAAAAAATGAGCTCAGCACAGAGGAATGAAATGGCTCAGCAGCGAAAGGGTTAAGGGGTTAAAGGAACACTATCAGGGTTATCCAAAGAGATTCGAAAAGTCACTGCACGTTCGGTGACTTTTCGTTCTCTTCAACTCGGTTCGTGTTGCCGATCCCATTTCGGTGACCCTGCGGTGTATTCAGCAAGCACCACGGGGTCCCCGAATTGCAGGGAAAAGCTACCGCAAACCTGACGAAAACGAATCGGAAAACCCACCGAATGCACGGCGAAAACCCCCAAAAAGATCTGGATTAACCCGTCGAAGACGCCGGAAAAACCCGAGCAGGAGCCGATCACACGCAGCGAAGCCGCCGGAAAAAGCCGAGAAAAGCCGAGACCGCAGACAGAGGGAGGTGAATAAATTAGCAAAACAGTTTGTATGAAGGTGAAAGTGAAAAGCTGTTTGCAAAGAAACTACTGAGTGAAAATGTCTGAAATTTGGATATGAGGTCCAGGGAATGATAATAAAGAGAGCTGTTACAGAAAAAAGAAGTAAACTTGAAAAAAAAATCAAAAAAAAATCGGACTTTTAAAAAAAAAAAAAAAAATCAGAAAAATGCTTAAAGTATCCTAAAAAATCTATAAATAAAGAGACTCTTTACTGCAGAATTTTATAATGAACGGTTTATTAGATATTGAATTAAAACGGGAATATTTTTAACATTGAAGCCTATGGGATTCTCCTGAATAAACTTGCCGAATTAAACCACCGAATGGCAGGGCATTAGGGGAACCTTTCATTGCTGGTTTGTGTTCTCTGAATAGCCGAAGCAGTGCATTTTCATGGGGATTTCACTGCCCTCGAACAGGCACCGTATGTGCAGGCAATTTGCCAGGATTTGGCGAATTGCCTGCTCTCTGGATAGCCGAATGGCCAGGAAAGGCAACCGAACGCTGATTTTCAATGTTCAGTTACCTTTCTCAAGCAATTTGGATCTCTTTGGATAACCCTGTATATGAAAAATAGAGTTCCCAATTTTTGTTTTCAAAATAATAAGGGAGATGCTTCTGACAATTTTTTGTGTGATTATTCTCACCTTTTGTCCCTCGCCTCATGCAGCTCCTCCTCTTCAGCTCAGGGCTTCTCAAACCTGGAAGTCCCTGAAGCTTCCCAAAGTGATTTCCGTGACTTTATGTACGCAGGCTTCTTAGCGCCTCCGTAGAGCAATGGATTGGAGCTGCTCCGCATGTGCATGTCATGGTCTCGCAGGGGCAACACAGGTGATTGAAACCTGTATGCAGTGATTGTGAGAGCAGGCACGGATCCTGATATCCTGACCACTGTAAAACAATGATGTGGGAAGGATGAGCAGAGTCCCCTGAAATAGCCTTTTAATTGTCAGGAATATTGAGTGTAGAAAGGATAGGGATCCATTCCCATTCATTCGAGCTGATGTCGACAAGTGCGCCTTGGCTATGATATCCAAGTAATAGTACTCAGTGTTGGCTTGTATGATTATGTTCATCGGCAAGTTGACCTTGACTATGGCATCCAAGTAGCACTACGTGGAGTCAGCTCAGATAATCCTTGAAGGAACAGTCATCAATTAGACAACAGTTCCGTTAGTGAGGCCTTTACCCTAGTCAACACTAACACACAGGGCTGCCATCAGGTGGTGGCAGCCCATGACACGTTCAGGAGCCCAGTGGCTCCACAGGGCCCAGACCCTTGACAAACCCAGTCGGTAGTTTGTCTAGGGGCAACAGGTGTAACAATCACCCCCATGCCACCCAGGATAGACCAACCAGGATACCAAGAAATTTCCCACTTGGCCATAGCATCTGGTTCCTGTAGGGCTCTCAAGACTCCTCGCACAAGGAGCGATTAGTATGGTCTGAATCAGGTAGAGGTGCAAACTGATTCCTGCCGAAGCAGACCGCCTGGGAATACTTTTTATCGCTTGCTAGACCACCAGAGATTTAGCCCACTCCTTCAAAATAATATTAACAAGGATGGGGGTAAAATGTTTTCTTTTTAACCAGTTTACCGACATCGGAAGCTGGATGGAGACAAACCCTGACCAGTGGTCTAGTAAGTGGCCCTGACATTTCTAATGGCAGCTCTGTTAGCACATGCAACTTGACAGTAGAATATTGGATAATGAAGAATAGAACTTTCTGTGTCTTAGATTGAGAGGATTTATTAAATTTTGGCAGTTGGGTTTCTTGACTCTCTATTATATTTTCCATTGTCTTGTGATGTGATAATTATAGCACATACTATGAAGCATCTCATTAAATATGAATATATAATCATAATTACACTCTTGCAAATTGAGGTCAAGCTTGTGTACGCGTCCAGTATCATCGCAAGACGTCCCTTTTTTTCAAATCTGAAATTAAACAGAAAACAGATGGGTTTCAAATAATTGTTTGAGCCGTTACAAAGATAACCCTAACACAAAGTTTTCAGAAAAAGTCAGAGTTTCCACGTACAATAGAAATTAAAATTCCTTTTCCTCATTCGCATTAAAAAAAAAAAGATTATGCCAAGGACAGAACATGCCCCCAAATTAATCCATCATTCTGACAGATTATAATGAGTAGAAAATGGCAAAAATGATCCACTTTCATTATCATTTTGAAAACCAGTTTATCACAATCCAATCCAGACACCTTAAAAAAAGAATATATATACATAAAGAAGTAATCCATATTCCAGGCAAATATACTCACTGTGTTTAAAGAAGGTAAAATGCTCACAGTTCTTATTTTATTTGTTCAAAGGGGAAACAAAAACATTTAAGTTGATTGTGACATTCTGTAAGAATGAAACAGTGTCACCCAGTGGCCAGTATTTTAGCGTAAAAATAAAAATGTAAATACTGGGGACGCTTTAGACGCTGAAAATGTTATAAAGTGCCGAAATGTTAGGTTTAATGGTTAGATTTCAGGAACATTTAATTATTTATGCAAAGAAAGTAAAATAGAGTAAACATTCAAACAAGCTCATTAAATTCCATTTTAATTCTGATTAATCCCTATTGCTTAATGAAATGTCCAAATATTCTTTCCAACGTATATATTTTGTAGCAATATAAATAGGTAATCGAGACAATACGTCCATTAATGTGCAGATACAGTGTCTGTATTATTAGTCAGTCCCATTCCTATATTTATGCAAGAATCAGTAAAAACCCTAAAGTCCCTATGCTGTTGTTGCCGGTAAAAGGGAGGAAGTAAGTGAAAAAAATAGTTGATTTTCCCTACAGTCTGTCTTTTCCGATCTAGCCACTTTATTAGAGCCTGGCCTTGGAATGAGAAGCTCCAAAGCACGCCACCGCAGGTATTGGCTCCTGGACCCCATTCACACACATCTTACCAAAACACTTTCCGTTTCTCTTGTACCATCCTTGACCCACACCTTTAATCTGTCCTTAAACCCTGGGGTCTTTCCTGCTCCCATCAAACATGCCAGGGTAGTCTCGATACTAAAAAGGCTGTCTCTGGATCCGACTGCTCCCTCCAAAAACTGCCCCGTGTCCCTGCTTCCTTTTTCCTCCAAACTCCTTGAAAAGTTGTCTATGCCTGTCTGATTGACTACCTCAACACCCACTCTCTCCTTGACTCTCTCCTTGACCTTCTGGCTTTCGCTCACTGCACTCAACGGAAACAGCTCTTGCGAAACTGACCAATGACCTTGTAACTGCTAAATCTAATGGGTGCTATTCTCTTCTGATCCTTCTTGACCTCTCTGCCGCCTTTGATACAGTTGACCGCTTGCTCTTCCTTAAAATTCTTAGTGATATAGCCCTTCAAGGTACTGTTCTTTCATGGTTCTCTTCCTACCTGTCCCAACGATCATTTAGTGTCTCATTTTTTGGAAGTACCTCCTCCCGGCAGCCTGTCTCTGTTGGGGTGCCCCACGGTTCAGTACTGGGCCCTCTTCTTTTTTCGATCGACGCGGCCTCTCTAGGCAAACTAATCAGCTCCTTTGGATTCCAGTAGCACCTATATGCTGATGATACTCAAATATACCCTCTCCTCCCCTGATCTCTCTCCTGGATCGACTCACTGACTTTCTGTCAATCGTCTCAAATTGGATGTTTTCCCGCTTCCTTAAACTCAATCTTGCCAAACCTAAAATTATTTTTGTACCTCCCTCCAAGAAGAACCCAATACCACCTATCTCTCTATGAGTAAATGGAATGCTCATTAGCCCAACACCTCAATCTCGCTGCCTTGGTGTCACTTTTCGATTCTGACCTCATGTTCTCTCCCTACGCACAGACAGTGACCAAATCCTGTTACTATTAACTCAAGAACATTGCCTGCGTCTGCTGCTTTCTGACAGAAGATACCGCGAAGTTGCTGGTTCATGCTCTTGTTATTTCACGACTTGATTACTGCAACTCGCTCCTTATTGGCCTCCCCAACTCCCGTATTGCCCCTTTGCAATCTGTAATGAATGCAGGTGCAGGTGTTATTTTTATCACCAGATGTACCTTGCGTACCTCCCCACTTTGCCGGTCCCTCCATTGGTTTCCTGTACATTTCAGGATGCATTTTAAAATATTGACGCTCACATTCAAATCGCTCAATAACTCAACCCCCATACATGTCTTTGTTACTCCGAAAGCATGTCATGTCTAGACAAATCTGGTCGGTGGGTGATCTCCACCTGTCATCTGTCTACACTCGCACTGCCAACTCTCACCTCCAAGACTTCTCAGGGGCAGCTCTGGTCCTGTGGAATGACTTGCCTCACCCAACAGTATCTTTACATGACTTGCTCCTCACTGTGTGACGTTGGCCATATAATGGAGTGAATGGGTCAATCACCGACTCACATCATTGTATTGTGTAGGAAGTATTCAAAAGACGTCACCAGGGTGTAGATTGGAAGTGTTTTAAGCTCCCTGTTTTATTTCATTGAGCTGCCAGTTCTCAGCTTAGGTATCCAACCGAACAATAGCCTTATCTAAATACTCCCTCCTCCATCTCATACTTAAATTCCCCCTAGTGAATCCCATTTTAAATACAGTTTTCTCACTGAGCTGAAATATGGAAGGAGGCTTAACAGGTTTGTCCTGATGTTGGCAAATGGGTTTAAAAACTTTAATGACCATTAAGTAACTAAAAACGTTTGTGTTTTTTGGCATGGTTTATGGTATTTAAAGCACAGATGACAGTTTTTTTGGATGCTTTTTTAACCCCTTCACTAGCAAAGTCTACTACTATACTCAAACTGCAAGGCACCTTCTGGTCCCCCGGTATAACATATAGTCGAGATAGGGCCCTATTACGTTCTTCACGCTAACATTAGCGCTCACCTGTGTGAGCGTTAACGTTAGCCCTGGTGGCCCTAGCGAGGGCGCACCATATTACAATCCGAACGCTAACGTGTTAAAAAAAACATTACCGTTTAGAATCTTGCGCTCTTCAGCGCGAGGTTGCTGTACTTTGCGCTCTGTATGCTTAACATGGGGAGCGCAAAGATTTAATTAGCGTTAGGATTACAATATACTAATGCAAATTACTGTCTGGTTGCGGTTACACAAAAGTTAACCACAGCCTGGACCTGGTGCTAAAGGATTTGCGCTGCTGCAGAATCTGCCAGCACCAGCAGCAAATTAGTCCCCCCAAATTAGTCACATACTCACTTTCCATCCAGCGACAAGGACCGCAGCTCCAACCGCCTCCTCTGTCTGCTGGGAGCAGGGCGAGACTGGAGGAAAAAGTCCCCCAGTCTCCCTCTGTGGATCTCTACGCCCCAACCTACCGGATCTTGTCAGGCTACATCTTGCAGATCATGTGGCCGGCAACGTCTGCCTCAATGGAGTCCTATGGAGTTCATCGAGGGGATGCTCGCGGCGTCACTTAGGGCATTTTTATTTATATTTTTATTTTTAATATTTTTTCCTTTAAATTTAACATGGTCATGTTTGGTCATGCTCTGGCTGTTCCAATGATACCAAACATTAACCAATAGCTACCACGGATCAGGAGATAGGGGGTTCATTGGAACCCATGATCTCCACTATAGGTGGCAGCTAGGGGTTAACCCCCGAACTGACGTCATTATCCCATGCGTGAGGATGCTAGTTGGCAGGGGGAAATTCCCAGAAGCTTGGCCAACATCCAAGATGTCATCCAGCTCTGGGAGGGGATCGCGATCCAGTGCCTGTTGGCATCAAAGATGTCAGCCCACACCAGGGGCCGCAGCAATCGGCCGGAATCCCGGGTCAATCGTGGCTGCAAAGGGAGGACTCGCTCAGCGCGTCCTCCACAGCCAAGGCTTTGAACGGCTGGACGCGCTCAGCGTTTCCGCCGCAGCGAAGTAGCTAATATTAAAGCCAGGTATTTATTTATTTGATAATGTTTTCACAATATTGAAATAAAATAGTTGAGGTATCCTTTGTTCTGCATCTTTGTATAAATGATCAATGCATTCAGTATAAGTCAATGTGTTATATTGTTAATATTATCCTTTATTTACATAGAACCACATATTCCGCAACGCTTTACAAGTTCAGTGTACAAGGAGTTTATACATTGGAATAATACACATGACTGATGACCTTATTCAAGGGGATCCTGTTACCAAGGGAACTTACAATCAATGAGATGTACAAGTATTTTGTGAGGTAGGAGCATCAATATCATTAGGTGTCTTGCCCAGGGACACTCGCTGGTGGCATCCGCGTGGGATCGAGTTGGCTTTCCATCATTGTAGAGCAGTGACCTGGTGGTTAGGTTAAAACCGCTTCTCGTAAAGTTGAGACTTCTTGACAGTTGTATTGGAGGGATGTGCTGAACAGGATTTGACTTGCTTCTCCATGGTCGAAGGGTAGAGATGTTACCACTGGACTCCACAGCTGATATTATGTGGTAGGCAAGTATGTACCGTTAGGTGTCTTGCCCAAGGACACTTACTGGAGAGGTGTTCTGGCTGGGAATCGAACCTAGATCTCCAAGGTTATAGAGCAGTGATGTCACCTCTACTCCATCCAGCCTCACACAATATCTCGATCTTCATTTTATTATGTTGAATGTTCCCCAAATAATTTGCATTCCTAGTTTCGACGTATTCATTTATTTGAGATCTCATACTGTTCGGACGGCACAGCTCAATTATTTCATGCTTACCGCCCGTTCTACTTTTCTGTATTTTAGATCTAGTTCCTTTCTTGCAAGAGGGAAAATTATTTATAAATGCTATCAGTTTGTATCCGCGTAATAAACAAGCCCCAAACAAACGCTTGAGGATGCGATGGAGGATGCAAGGAATTCAAGTGGTGTCGTGGACGGGGGTACATATTTTATAAATATATCTTGACTCTTGGGAAAGCTCCTACTGCAGAATGCTGAATGGAAATTGGATTCTGTACTTACTTCTCTGTCTAATATACAGTGATACAATGTACGAAACTGACAAACTGGGAATTAAGCTATCCGACATGCTACCGCTATTTGCATGACACAGTGAATTTCCATAATAATGAAACTGAGCAATCAAGTGCCTAATGAATGTAAAATTTCTGTTGATTTCCTTTCTTTTTTTGCCATAATTTACTTTTATGGGGAACATTCGAAATAATAAAATGAAGCTGGAGATATTTTGCGAGGCTGGAGATTAACTTTTTACCATGGGACAAGATTAGGTTTAGCTTTTCAAATTATTGCAAAAATACTGGTTGTTTGATATGAAGTAGGAAATTATCGTTTTTTTTTATTATTATTCTTTTTTTACTGTAATGTAATAGAAATGTTTCTAGTTTGACTGATCTGAAATAAATATGAATCAACGTAATTCGGAATAACGTTTCCCATCAATAATATATGATCATGAATACACAATACAATTGCATTATAATTTTTTATTACACTATAATTACACTATATTTTTTTCTGTCCCTGATCTCTAAATAATGTACATGTAGGTATGTTGTTATTGCTGCCTGCAGTGCAGTAAGACATTCAAAAAGATATGTGTGTACCATTCATGCAGTTACTGAAGAACATGTTGCTTTGGGATGTCCTATTGGACGGGATTAATTTCATAAACCAATAAAATATTTAACTAGTAATGGAAGGTGGCACGTGAACTAAAATTGATTATTGATGATCCACCAACCATAATATTATACATTTTATTGTTTTCCAGGGAAATTTCATTCTGATCTTTAATTTAATAACCTTGATCTCTTGCGGTCTGTTAGTGTCTTCTTGAACTACAATGTTAAGTAATATTCCTTTGTCATCAGTCTACAGTATATGCAATACTCAATAAATGGTTTATCAGTTGAGGTATGTGGGCAGAAAGCCTCAAGCAGTGATGGTGCTAGAACATCTGACCATGGGCTTCCTGGATTCAGAAGATATGTGACTATCCATTCACATTTGGATGTTACCATGTGTCAAATCCTCTGATGATTTGCAAAGCTCGCTGCACACTGTCAGGTCTCCAGTAGACAGCGATGCTCCTGTTTCACGTGTCTTTGGGTATCGTATTGCTGTAGGTGCACCATTCTGGTCAAACATTATGTTATGCATGCTTTCTATGTTTTTTTGTAAGGACTCCAAGGTTCTGACGTTCACATCTCCTGGCCATTAGTGTTCCTACTTTGCCCCCTCGTCTACTGGCCAGTAGGATTTCTAGTCAGGGTCTATAAGGGCTTCCCGTTCCATTGTCATTGCCCTTCAGCGCATTGATTTGTAATTGAGGAGGAGGTTCTACAGCAGCTGTCTAAAGTAAAGACAAATAAGTCAATGGGGCCTGATGGGATCCACCCTAAATTATTAAAAGAGCTCAGTGATGTAATAGCAAAACCGTTAACAGATTTATTTAACCAATCCTTGCTAACGGGAGTCGTCCCAGAAGACTGGAAATTAGCAAATGTTGTGCCCATTTACAAGAAGGGTAGTAGGGAGGAATCTGGGAACTATAGGCCAGTTAGTCTTACGTCAGTAGTGGGGAAATTAATGGAAACCATGTTAAAGGAAAGGATTGTTGAACATCTAAAAACACATAGATTACAGGACCAGAAACAACATGGGTTTACCTCAGGGAGATCATGCCAAACTAATCTTATTGATTTTTTTGATTGGGTAACAAAAATAATAGACACAGGTGGTGCTGTAGACATTGCTTATTTAGATTTCAGTAAGGCTTTTGATACTGTTCCGCATAGAAGGCTTATCAATAAATTGCAATCTTTGAGCTTGGATTCCAATATTGTTGAATGGATTAGGCAGTGGCTGAGTGACAGGCAACAGAGGGTTGTGGTAAATGGAGTTTATTCGGCGCAAGGTCTTGTTACCAGTGGGGTACCTCAGGGGTCAGTACTTGGACCCATTCTATTTAATATTTTTATTAGTGATATTGCAGAAGGTATTAATGGAAAAGTATGTCTTTTTGCTGATGACACAAAGATTTGCAACAGGGTTGTCGTTCCTGGAGGGATCAGGCAAATGACAAATGATTTAGGTAAACTAAAAAAATGGTTGGAGCTGTGGCAATTGAGTTTTAACGTGGATAAGTGCAAGATAATGCACCTGGGACGTAAAAACCCAAGGGCTGAATATAGAATATTTGATACATCTGAGGAAAGGGATTTAGGGGTTATTATTTCAGAGGATCTAAAGGTAAGTAGTCAATGTAATAGAGCAGCAGGAAATGCTAGCAGAATGCTTGGTTGTGTAGGGAGAGGTATTAGCAGTAGGAAAAGGGAAGTGCTCATGCCACTGTACAGAGCACTGGTGAGACCTCACTTGGAGTACTGTGTGCAGTACTGGAGACCCTATCTCCAGAAGGATATAGACATCTTAGAGAGAGTTCAGAGAAGGGCTACTAAAATGGTGTACGGCTTGAAGGAGAAAAGTTACCAGGAAAGGCTTAATGATCTTAACATGTACAGCTTGGAAAAAAGACGAGACAGAGGAGATATGATAGAAACATTTAAATACGTAAAGGGAATCCACAAGGTAGAGGAAGGGAGTATATTTAAAAGGAAACAAAGTAGCAAAACAAGAGGACATAGTCTTAGATTAGAGGGGCAAAGGTTTAAAGGTAACATCAGGAAGCATTATTTTACTGAGAGGGTGGTGGATACATGGAACAGTCTTCCAGTTGAAGTGGTAGAGGCCAAAACAGTAATTGAATTTAAGCAAGCATGGGATAGGCATAAGGCTATCCTAAACAAAAGATAAATCCAGGTAAAGTATCCATGTAATTGGGCAGACTAGATGGGCCGAAAGGTTCTTATCTGCCGACATCTTTCTATGTTTCTATGTTTCTATTCTGGATTTTCACCTTTGACTTTCTTTACTGAGATTTTCTTGAGTGCTTGCAATTTGGCTTTGTATATTGTGGTTGCGCCTCTCTCCAGCCTTTGACCTTGGGCTTTGTGTATTGTGGTTATATCTCTCTCCTGCCTCAGACCGATGGTTTGCTCTAGGTTTCATTTGCTCTTTGACCTATTTTCAGTGATTTCTACCCACACCACTGTTGGCGAGTTATTGTCTTTCCTCTCTCTGTTCTTGGGGTTTTGTTTCTCCACACCACAAGGACTCATGGACTGACCCATGCTGGGGATACTTGAGAGCTGCCCCATACCCCAGTGGTTTGGGGCAGTTCTCAAGTATCCCCAGCATGGGTCAGTCCATGAGGCCTTGTGGTGTGGAGACACACCTTACTACCTTGGTGTGATGGGTCTTGGCATCTTCCAGTGGTGTGTGAGGCTGCCATCTTGGGTCTCTCTGATGGGGTTTACCCATCAGGGCAGATCCTGGGAGTGGCTGGGGCAGTGCAACATCAGGAAGGGGTATGCCCCTCATGCACAGAGTGAGTTGAGAGGTGGACTACATAACACATCTCTTCACTTCCCTATGGAGATGCTGGAGAGATTGAGTTCCTCCCCTGTGTGAGGGAAAAGGACTGAGTCTCCTATAAAATCCCAAACCTCCACAGAGATAGTGTTCAGTTGTTTTTTCAGCCTGAACTATGAACTTCATCTCTTTCTATGTCCTGTGGTATCCTGAATCAGAGGCGTACGTACAGGATGTTTGGTGAATGTTGGGCAAAGGGTTCTTCTTTGACCCTCTACATTGATATTTTGGATGTTCCTATCCTTATCTGGTTCATGATAAATAGCATGAACATTGAGTGTATCACTGCATAAACATTAGTTATTCCTAACTAAAAATAACTAATCAGTACCAAATTAGCTAAGCATAAATATGTAATTAATAAATGTTCCATGGGTGCAAGCCCTAATGAAATGGACTGCAATGCCTTTGTCCTGACCCTTGGCTTTCGTTTTCTGATTTCTGCAAGACCGCTTCCTGCACTGACCGTTGGACCATCCCTGCCCACATTAACCAGATCACCCCATACAAGGCTCCTATCAACCAACCTTATTATGACAGGTCCCAAGTGTAAGTGTCATGTGGATTTGACTGTAACAAGGAAGATACATTAAACAGATTAGAACATGTGAATGTGATAGGAAATCCTGGGACAATTTTCTATTACAAGATTTCATAAAACAAAAATGGGCCCTATTACATACTTAACGCTAACGTTAGCGCTCAGCTGTGTGAGCGTTAACGTGAACTTTGACTGCCCTAGCGCGGGCCGACCATATTACATTCCGAACGCTGATGGGTTAAAAAAACAGTTAGCGATTCGGAGCTTGCACTTTTCAGCATGAGCTTACTGTAGATTGCGCTCCCTATGCTTAACATGGGGAAAGCAAAGTGTTAATTAGCAAGAAAATATGTAGGAGTAGTATCTGCAATAAAATCACATACATAGTGCAGACCGTAACAATAAAATAACCAAAAGCCCCGCTGGAGTGACACTCACAGGATATATACGTAATGTAGGCACATAGTAATTTTACCGCTCCTTGATGGAATCATACACACTGGTGGGCCATCTCCTGGAATCCAGCAACCCAGACTGCAGTAGGTCCTCCTTCCAGTTACCAAGATTAGATGGTAGAATAATCCATGGGCGGAATGCCAAAGTCACAAAAATGACCGAAAAAAGGGGCTTGGCAAAATAAAACAATTTAATAAAACAAACATAAAATTGGAACACAATCCAACGCGTTTCGTCTTCACATATAAGAAGACTTCATCAGGGATTTTATGTTTATGTTTTATTAAATTATTTTAAAAAATCTTCTTGCTGGAAAAAGTTCCCCAGTCTCCCTCTGCGAATAACTCTGCCTCTCCCCTCGCGACATCCGGCAGGTCATGTGACCGGCAGCGGAAGCCTCAGTGGAGTCCTATGGAGGGGATGCTCGCGATGGCCCTTAGTGCTGCCTCGAGCATCCTGAAGCTTAGCGCCGTGTTATGGTGCAGGCTGCTGGAATAGCACCTGCACCATAACATACGCTAAAATGGGGACGCTAAGGATAAATCTGCAGACGCAGATTTTCCTCCTCAGCGTCCCCATTTTAGCATGATGATTGTAATATGGCCCAATAGCTTTTTAACACAACCGCATACTCAATCGTAGAAGATTAGACCATTATCGTTATTTACCTCGATGGCCTTGATCTCTTCAAGCGTGCAACGAGGAGGATTAAACATTCTACCATTTGTAAACATTTTGCATAATTTCAATGTTAATACACAGAGATGATGTAAAGATTGAAGAAGAACAAAGAACCTCAACACGTATGACAACCCAATTAATTTTGTTTTGTCTTAAAAAATGAAAATGTAAAATCTGATTTTTGTCTGCATATACATCACAACAAAAGACGACAACCTTTTTATCTGAAGTTATTTGGACAACCTCCAGTAAGTTATTGTTTTCTACTTCTAGTCCCGTAATAAAATCAGATTTCATTTTTGTCATGCTACGCGCAGAGAACCTTAAGCGTTACAGTCATAATTATCATAGAGAAAGTAACAATGAAATGCATTATTATTCATATGGCTGAATGTTTTCTTCAATCACCATTGTTACAAGTGTCAGGCCAGATCTTGTCACAGTTATTAAAAGCTGTCAGAATACATTGGGGTCATTGCTATTAAAAATAAATGAAAACGAAATGGTAATCATTCGCCTGGAATAATTTTGCATGCTCTTCCAGTACCAACGGCAATCCGTTTTGCACAAATGAGTATCATCGACATGTAAAGATCACCTGCTCAACAATCGAGGATGTGTAGTCACCCAGGATACTTACAATAACCTAAAAAAAAATGATACAAAAACATTACTTTCAAATTTTGTGTTTTATCTCATAATAAAATATGTTGCAATTAAAAACTTTTCTGTCTCCTATTGTGTAATTGTATAAGAGCTTGCATAGCGATAGATCAATAGTTAAAGGGATAATATAGAGTTAAAACAGGAAACAGAGGGGTTAAACATTTACCCCTCACGACCCTCTCCACACCCTCTCCTGATTTAACACTTTAGTTTCCTTTAAAATCTATCAGCAGCACTGATCTCCCTCTGATCTCTGCAGGATATGACATCCTTGCACTCAGCATGTCATGTGACCGCAGGGGCCTCCACTCCAGCAAATCCAGTGGCTTTCAATATGGGAAGGCTTTGATACCATTGGATGGGGCTGTAAACTGTACTATTCCAAAACCAAGAAATCAGCAACACCATTCCCTCTGAGAAAATAGTGCAGGAACTATGTTAACACATGGTCCCCACAACTTGAGTCTTTGTTTTTTTAACCCCTTCACAACTAAGTGGTTTTCCAAATTTCCACTGCTAAAAACCAGTGTGTTGTTAGAAAATAATTTTTAATTAATCATACATGAAGCATTATTTGGGAATATTCCCAATGTATTTCTTACTATGATAACCTCTAAGGCAGGCAAATCTCGCCATATACTGGCATATAGAGTTAATGCAGTTTCAACTGCAGCCCATGTCTCCTTGTCAGCTGGGGAATGCCCGATATATCAGGGCATTCCTTTAACTATTTTAACCAGTTTTCACTCCATCGGCATTATGCCCACGAGCTAAGACTTTGGGGGCACCATCTGGAGCCCAAAAGCAAATCAAATTTGGTTGATGCAAACAAATTTAATTTGTAAGCACACATCACAGCCCCAGATCGTGTTAACACATTCTTGGGCTGCTGTGTCTGCTACCGCTGATCATTAGACATGTGCACAGCACAAAATTTCGTTTTGAACTAATGGATTAGTACTAAAATGCAATTTATTTAGTTGCTTAAGAAATTCGTTTTCAGTTATTTAGTATGAAAATTAATTTCATCCGAAAACCAGTGGATACAATTACTATTGTAGTGGTGGCTCCTGAGAGGGCTGAGATCGCTGCTCGTTATAGTATCTCTCACTCTCAGCACAATGTGGGCCATGTTACATAGTTGGTGCTAACTTAACCAGAGCTGTTATAAACTTCCCAGAGCCATTATAGCCTATGGAGGTTTTCAGTTTACAACAGCTCTGGTTAAGTTAGCACCAACATTGTAATACTGCCCCGTGTCAGGCAAAGCTGTTACAGTAACTGACTGCTGCTCATCACAGCGCTCAGAGTTTCAGTAAAACTAATAAATAATATTTTTATATATAAGAGGTTATAACAATATTATTTCATTGTTTTACTGAAACTCTGAGCGCTGTTACAGTCATTTACTATAACAGCTGAGACTGATACATTGTAATGAAAGATAATATAACAAGCAGCCGATCTCAGCGCTCACAGCCACTGGATTTAAAGGGCTAAATAAAAGGCTCCTCTCTGTATAATGTTTAGAACATCCTCCTGCATTAATTAATACCCCTCTCTGTATAATGTAGATAATATCCTCCTGCATTCATTAATACCCCTCTCTGTATAATGTATAGAACATCCTCCTGAATTAATTAATACCCCTATCTGTATAATGTATAGAACATCCTCCTGCATTAATTAATACCCCTCTCTATATAATGTATACAACATCCACCTTCATAAATGAATACCCCTCTCTGTATAATGTATAGAACATCCTCCTGAATTAATTAATGCCCCTCTCTATATAGAACATCCTACTGCATTGGCATGTGCAGGGTGCAGAACTTCGGATGTTGCACTCTTCATTGCTGGTCTCCTTCACTCATCAATGTATTATCACAAAAAGGACTGAAACTAAAATGTAGTGCATTTTATTTTAGTTTCTTTCGTTTTTTGTACTGAGCAGTTTCGTTTCTCTTGAGTCATATGAAAACTAAATTATCCCAAAATTCGGACTAAATCGTTTTAGTACTAAAACGAATGCACATGTCTACTGATCATGTATACATGATCACAGTAGTGAAGGGTGTGGCATAAGTCACTTTGGATTTGGGGTGCATGGACCTGGAGGCATATTTGTAGGCATCATAATCCATAGTATTTCATTGGCCTCTCTTGTGTGCAGAATGTTTGTGTAATCTGTGTTATGCAAGAATAATGCTAATGTCTGTCTATTGTATGGTCCATGTGTATCTTGTTATCGTTCTGATAGGATTATCCTTCTAGCATCCCCTTTCTCTGGAATGTGTTAATAGCTGTTTATATTTGAATAGTTTGTAAATCTGCTTTGTCAGGCAAACACTGCCTATATTATGTGTTTGCAATCACAATGACCATTGTCCTGCTTCATTTAGAAATGTTATGCAATGTGTATTTCCCTGTCTGTGTTTAATTTAATTGTCTTTCGCAATCCAAGAAGCAGAATGAATAGATACAAGAGAATCCCTCACAACAGTTTCTAGGGGAGGATTTGTGTATGTAAACAACCCATATATTTTACAGTTCAAATATATGTGTCTGCCCCTAATTAAAAGAGTTCCATTCTGACCCTACATGCAGTCACGACTCATGGCGTGGGAAGCAGCTATATTCAGTGGTAGCTGTTCCATTGAAAAACTCCAGATCTAGAGCTACGACTTATTTCTGGGGGATGCCAGCAAGGCTCTCTATGTGTACCCGTCTTTAAGCTGCGTCTAAGGACTGGAGGAAGGCACAAGAGTCATGAAGAGAACACGGGGATCCAGCAAGGCAGTGGCATTGACAGATGTGACCCGGTCGGGGTACTGAGATCTGTTACAAAGGGGTTATTTAAAATATAATTATCCGCCAAATATCTCAGGAGTAGACTTTTCACATAGCCTTGTTTGAGCTGCAGATAAAATAGTTCCTATGTAAATTCAGCCTTGCTCAGGGGATGTTAAAACATCTTAATACACACAGCCACCTCCCCTTGAATTTAAAAGACACAGAAAAACACTCTTTGTACATCTGTCTTTGTTCCCATCCTCTGTTACTTAATAACAATTAACCAAGTACAAACAAACATGAAAAGAGAAAAAATTACTGTCGTCGCATGAAAAGAAATGCATATAATTTGAGTTTAAAGTTGCTCTAGTCCGTCTCAGAAGAACTCATAACAGACAATTGGGCAGGTCAGAGTACTTACATTTGTTAATTTTAACTTGCTTTCCATTCACGTAGAGAATGATTTTCACATAATCAAAGTTTGATATTTCTGGAGAGATCAAAAGAGACTGAAGTGGTGAGCAGGTGCATCAGACATCTTAAAGGATCTGAAAATGCAATTAACCAGCAAATGAGCCTTGGAAAACCTAGCCTTCCTGAACAGATGAGCACAATAAAAGCCTCTGAGAAATGAGATGACCAAAGCACTCAAATAGCAGCAGTGAGCCGATAGGCAGCTGCCCCCGTATCTTGACCTTTTTGAAATACAGAACAAATCTGACACAGAGAGGAGAGCAGATATAATTATGTAAATATCCATGGCTCTTAGAAATGATTAAAGAATGTATTGATTGTTTTACACAGTCCTTGCTGAAGAGAACACATTGATGGTGTCTTTACACATTTGCGGAGAATTAATGGCCGGCTGGCACTACTAGCGTACAATGGCTAGAGGGTGTTAAATGTATCTACGTATAATTTATAAGAGGAGCATATCACAAGAAAACCAAGAATGACTTGTCTTTATTTTTTTTTTATCTTCACACTAATTCGAATGACCACTTCTTGATCTTTAACCGCTTCAGTACCAAGTGATTTTCCTAAAAAATGCTGTCAAGAACCAGTGGTTTTCTGGAAAAATCGCTTTTCTTTAATAATACAGTAAAAAGAAATCATTAGGAAATTTCCTACGTAAGTTTAATGGTTGAAGGCTAATTTGACAGGCAGACGTTGCCATCTGCTGGCCAAGGAAGAGATACTGCAGCTGTTGCTCCATTCTGTATCAGCAGGGGATTCCTGTTTTTGACACAGAGTCCCAGCTCTTCAAACTGGTTTAGCAACTCAGGGCGTCATGCCTAAAGTGTTAGAACGTTTGAGGCACATTCTGACGTCTAATTGCAAATTAAATTCCGTTTACAATTGCAAATAAAATTCTGTTTACAATTGTACAGCATAGCCCCAGATTGTGTTTATTCCTCAGATTGCTGGATCTGCTGTTGATGACCGTGTAAACGTGGTCACAGTAGTTAAAGGTTTAAAGGTTATTTTATTTACTAATAAAATTAATTGATACTGTAAACATCCTAATTTGGCTTTCCAAGTTAGATACCATCACCATATCTCAATAGAATTTGTAAATTTTTCTTTACTTTAGGTAGTTAAATATTTAATGGTTGTCATTCAAGGAGACAATGGCTCAGAGCTCAACCCCTTCACTACCATGATCATGTACAGTATATATAAGCAGTAGGAGACAGTAGCCTGTGCAGTAGTGCAGTGGTAGAGGCCAAAACAGTAATTGAATTTAAGCAAGCATGGGATAGGCATAAGGCTATCCTAAACAAAAGATAAATCCAGGTTAAGTATGCATGTAATTGGGCAGACTAGATGGGCCGAAAGGTTCTTATCTGCCGACATTTTTCTATGTTTCTATGTTTCTATGTGATCAGGTTAACACGACCATGAGCTATGCTGTATCAATGCATATTAAATTAATTTGTTGCAAAGAACTTAAATTGCATTCTGGCTCCAGAAGGGGGTCACAAAGTATTAGCACTGTGCGGATAATGCCCAAGGTACTACCACTTTTAAAAACGGCCGGGGAATGTCACTACCCTACCTCTCACCAGCTGATCCTACACGAAACTCAGAACTACAGTAACTCCTTTTAGCCAGCAGATGGCAATACCTGCCTGCCAAATAGCTTAATGCAGTAAGTAATACATTGGGATTATTTCCAAGAATTTCTTATAATTAATTAAAAATTATTTTCCTACCGGTTCCTGTTAGTATTTTTTTTTAATTACTTGGAAGTGAAGGGGCTCAAACACCCAACAAACCGAAAATGTCCATCTTCTGACTTTCAGGTATTCTGCTAGCAAATGAAGATATAGTTATCATAGCTTGATTAAAAATACCAGTAATACATCTGCTTGAGTATTGTACTTATAAGAACATTTTATTGGTTAAAGGCACTTTAACCACTAAATATATATAATTTTTTTCATACCTCCACTGATGGTACATTTCGTTCTATCGTGGTGCCTCTTAAAATGCTAATTTTTAAGTTAAAAGTAATATGTGGTAGTTCTTAACTCTTTTCCATTCTAGTGTTTGCCTTTTTTTCTCATCACTGGTGATGTAAAGCCAATATAAGATCCTGAAAACCATACAAGAAATGGAAATGCGTGTATTGCGCAGGAAAATCTTCTAACACCTTGGAAAGGTTTGTAATTTACACATCAAGATGAAAAATAGTAATATCTAGACCTTCAGAGGAAAAAAAAAAAGAGATCCAAGAAGAGAAGAAGGGCAGTTTGAAAAGGATTACACCCTTAATATAAGCATTATTTCTCTTTAAAAGCAACGCTGCGTACACAATAACCGGCCAGTTATGACAATAATGAACCTGAGTTTGTCAATTTCGTCAATGAAAAAACTACTTCTTTATCGGCTCAAAATGATAATTATTTCCAATGTAATTATTAAACATTCAGACATTTCTGATCGAGATCTCGGTCTCTTATCCGCTCACTGTTGTGTCAAAATCATTGTTATTGCACTACGGTGAACAACGGAGATCCAGAGGGGAAAAATCCAACACCAACAGGCAAAGTCATTCCCTAATACCAAAGATGGTACTACTGGTAGGCTGGCTTAAATGCCAAGGGGCGGCATAGCACGGACCATAAATTCATGGCCCGTCTCCTGCCTTCCTTCCTTCTCAGCGGGCCACTTTCTGTCATTGGCTGCTGGGAGACTGCCTGAGTTCAGTCAATGATAGCGATTGACCACCGGAAAGGAAGGCAAGCCAGAGGAAGTCCGGAAAACTGTGGGGCATGCTACGCCACTAAATGGTAATTATGCCCTTCTGCATACAGGACAGTATAGGATGCCCTGCAACTATTGTAAAGAATGGTGCAAAACACTGAACAATGCTATGAGTTAGACTAGACAGTAGGGATGTGCATGGCTGTAAAATTAGTTTTGTTTAGTTTCATTTCGTTATGTCTTTAAATCATTTTGGAATTTCGTAACTAATTTTGTTTCGTATTTCGTTTCATTTTGTTTATGATCGATTTGAAATTTCAAATCGATTCGAATTTCATATATCAATTCGATAGTTGATATCAATTTGAATTTTGGATCACTAGATAAAAGAAAAGCTAGGGTTAAATTTTAAGCTGTGTCACAGATTTAGTATTTGAGTCAAATTAAACAGTGAAACAAAATTAATTTGTTTCATTAAGTGCTTTGCTGACTATTACTTGTATTGTAAGTTAAGATCAATTCGATAGTTGATAGTTTATATCAATTTGATAGTTCATTTCAAATTCGATAGTTGATATCAATTTGATAGTTCATTTCAGATTTGATAATTGATATCAATTTGATAGTTCATTTCAGATTTGATAGTTGATATCAATTTGATAGTTCATTTCAAATTCAATAGTTGATATCAATGATAGTTCATTTCAAATTCGATAGTTGATATCAATTTGATAGTTCATTTCAGATTTGATAGTTGATATCAATTTGATAGTTCATTTCAAATTCAATAGTTGATATCAATGATAGTTCATTTCAAATTCGATAGTTGATATCAATTTGATAGTTCATTTCAGATTCGATAGTTGATATCATTTGATAGTTCATTTCAAATTCAATAGTTGATATCAATGATAGTTCATTTCAAATTCGATAGTTGATATCAATTTGATAGTTCATTTCAGATTCGATAGTTGATATCAATTTGATAGTTCATTTCAGATTCGATAGTTGATATCCATTTGATAGTTCATTTCAGATTTGATAGTTGATATCAATTTGATAGTTCATTTTAAATTCAATAGTTGATATCAGTTATTCAAATTTTTCTTTTATGATGATGACACAGTGTAAAACTAAATAAATTCGTTATATACCGTTTCGTTTCAAATTCGTATCGCATTGATTCGTTATTCGGAAGTACTTCCGAATACAAATTATCAAATTTCGTTCCAAATTCCAAATTTTTCCAAAACGACTGCACATCTCTACTAGACAGTACATGCAAGACAGCATCCCAGGGAAAAAGGCAGCGAAGTACAACTTTGTGCATTGCATCACTCAAGGGGGAGAAAACTTTAAGGAAGATTGGAAAGACAGGCTTTACTTACCTGGAGCATTAATCTCATGCTCCCCCACATACCATGAAAGTAAGAGCAGTTCATGGTATAGGGTGCTGGAGGGAGAGTCTTAATAGTAAAAAAAATACATTAAGGGTTATTCAGAAAAAAAAGGTGAAACTCTGGAGAACTTATACAGGGTTATTCACAGAGAGGTGAAAAGCCGGAGAATGGCTGGAGAATGGAAAATTCTAGATCAAAATAGCCAAACCAAAAAAATTCTCCCATTTATCTCACTTTCCATATCGGCTATTTTGACCTGGAATTTTCCATTCTCCAGCCATTCTCCTGCTTTTCACCTCTCTCTGAATAACCCTGTTGGAGAAGTGAAAATTTTAGGTCAAAATAGCTGATTTGAAAAGTGAGATAAATGGGAGAATTTTTCTGGTTTGGCTATTTTGACCTAGAATTTTCACTTCTCCAAAAGTTCTCCAGACTTTCACCTTTCTCTGAATAACCCTGATTGTCTATGTGCGCATGGGTTGGAGTGGACCTACCACTTTCAGTCTCCTATATAAATAAAAATTTGCTAAAAATACAGCATTTTCCCCCTTATCCTGTTAACAGTTTTTTGCAGGGTGAAGGCTACATCCTTGGTGATCCAGCAGATGGTTAAAATGTATTCCACAGTATTCTTGAGGGGGAGCAATCAGCCTGAGCTCTGTTTTGGGATGACTTTACTAATTACTTCCATGCAGGGCTAATGCTCAATAATGGGTCAGAGTGCTCTGGGCACACTCAGATGCCCACTGGAAAATTTTCTGGTATTCTGATGGGCCAGTCCTGGACAGCAAGGATGCCAGTCCTGGATAGCATGGATGAGAAACTGCCACCTGATTTGGTGCTCAATAATGGGTCAGAGTGCTCTGGGCACACTCAGATGCTCACTGGGAAATTTTCTGGTATTCTGATAGGCCAGTCCTAGACAGCAAGGACGCCAGTACTGGACAGCATGGATGAGAAGCTGCCACCTGATTTTCTGCTCAATAATGGGTGAGAGTGCTCTGGGCACACTCAGTTGCCCACTGGGAAATTTTCTGGTATTCTGATGGGCCAGTCCTGGACAGCAAGGACGCCAGTACTGGACAGCATGGATGAGAAGCTGCCACCTGATTTGCTGCTCAATAATGGGTGAGAGTGCTCTGGGCACACTCAGCTGCCCACTGGGAAATTTTCTGGTATTCTGATGGGCCAGTCATGGACAGCAATGACGCCAGTACTGGACAGCATGGATGAGAAGCTGCCACCTGATTTGCTGCTCAATAATGGGTGAGAGTGCTCTGGGCACACTCAGGTGTCCACTGGGAAATTTTCTGGTATTCTGATGGGCCAGTCCTAGACAAGCAAGGACACCAGTCCTGGACAGCATGGATGAGAAGCTGCCACCTGATTTGGTGCTCAATAATGGGTCGGAGTGCTCTGGGCACACTCAGATGCCCACTGGGAAATTTTCTGGTATTCTGATGGGGCCAGTCCTAGACAGCAAGGACGCCAGTACTGGACAGCATGGATGAGAAGCTGCCACCTGATTTGCTGCTCAATAATGGGTCAGAGTGCTCTGGGCACACTCAGTTGCCCACTGGGAAATTTTCTGGTATTCTGATGGGCCAGTCCTAGACAGCAAGGACGCCAGTATTGGACAGCATAGATGAGAAGCTGGCACCTGATTTAGTGCTCAATAATGGGTCGGAGTGCTCTGGGCACACTCAGACGCCCACTGGGAAATTTTCTGGTATTCTGATGGGGCCAGTCCTAGACAGCAAGGATGCCAGTCCTGGACAGCATGGATGAGAAACTGCCACCTGAGGTGGTGCTCAATAATGGGTCAGAGTGCTCTGGGCACACTCAGATGCCCACTGGGAAATTTTCTGGTGTTCTGATGGGCCAGTCCTAGACAAGCAAGGACACCAGTCCTGGACAGCATGGATGAGAAGCTGCCACCTGATTTGGTGCTCAATAATGGGTCGGAGTGCTCTGGGCACACTCAGATGCCCACTGGGAAATTTTCTGGTATTCTGATGGTGCCAGTCCTAGACAGCATGGATGAGAAGTTGCCACCAGATTTGGAAGTTGCCCAGGCCCCTTGGAACCCCCTGGGCCCCTGAACAAATCCTGGGCTGTTACCCCTCAGATGGCAGCCCTGCCCACAGAGACGTGATAGAGCTCAAAAGAGCCGTACGAAGTAGCTGAGAGGTAAGTAAAAATTATATATGGAGGACTCCAAAAACTCCTATTTTCGGAATCTTCTGCATTTCGGAATTCCGTATACGGGGTGGACAACTTGTATACATCAGCGGTTTGGAGATTTTCCTATATAACATTGTAATTGAATTAACGTGGTCACATCCAAGGTCGTGTTGGCGTTAAAATACAATAGTTATGCCACGTTCTTGTGTTTCCTGATGTTTTCTCTTGACACAATGTATAAATAATATATATTTTTAAATACTTTTTTATTTTTATGCCAGGAAGAATAGCAGGCGCTGCAAATGAAGTATTGTCATTTTGTTGACTGCAAAGGAGTCAGCAGTTCACTGTTAATATTCCGGTTGACTATTCACCTGGGGCTTTTATAGAGAAAAAGAGATTTAATCCCCTATTCAGATGTTCTCTTTGTACATATAGCCTCACCACATCAATAAACCCATGTCTTAGCTTGCCCTCTCCCACTGCTATTTAGAACTTCCCGCAGCAATGACTTTTTTTCTCCTTTTCAAGATACAGTGCGATTGCCGAATCCCTCCAACACTTTGTCTTTTAAAATTTTTGCATATACGGATAAATAAAATAGATCCCTAGAAACACAAAGCAAACGTTCGGCCCGACACGCATTAATTTCCACATAAGAGAACTCTGAACCACAATGCACCCAGCCAAATTAATAATCGTGTTCTAATTATTTATTAAATAAGACAGAGGACGATGCCACCTGCTGAGAAACATTTACATTCGCAATTAGCAGGTCCGAGTCAGTTGATTAGTGGGTCCAATTTCTCTTACTACACTGGCATGAAATTTGCAGCCACCGTATACCTTCCATTATGTCGAGGCTGGTAATGGCACAGGTTGGCAATAAATAAAAAATCGCATAGTAATTGTTGCTGAATGAAAAGAAAAAAAGATTGCCTCTCTTATTAGTTTGAAATTCTGTAAGCGGTCGTGTCTGTAATTAGGAAATTTGACGATGCCAACTCCAGGGCAAAGCGGGGAGAGAGAGCGGCATCGTGCGCCTCCCGAACCTGAGTATATTATTGTAGGATATTAATTTTGATCCCTCTTGTTACAATTTAAAAGAAAAAAACACACACTTTAGGAATAAATTTCTCTGAGTTTCACAATAGATAAATAAATAAAGATAGATGGGGAGATGTGTAGATAGATAAATAGATACATAGGGATAGTTATTGATAAATAGATACGGAGAAAAGAATATATATTGTTAAAGATATGTAGATGGTAGATATTAATAAATCGATACAGATAGAGACATAGATAGACACACACAGGCAGATAGATAAATAGATGGATAGATATGGATAGCTAGATAGATGGATGGAAAGATATGGATAGATAGATAAATATGGATAGATAAATATGGATAGATAGATAGATATAGATAGATATATAGATAGATAAATAGATAGATAAATATGGATAGTTAGATAGATAGATAGATAGATATGGATAGATAGATAGATATGCGATAGATAGATAGATAGATAGATAGATAGATAGATAGATAGATAGATAGATAGATAGATAGATAGATAGATAGATAGATATGAATAGATAGATAGATAGATAGATAGATAGATAGATAGATAGATAGATAGATATGGATAGATAGATAGATAGATAGATAGATAGATAGATAGATAGATATGGATAGATAGATAGATAGATAGATAGATATGGATAGATAGATAGATAGATAGATAGATAGATAGATATGGATAGATAGATAGATAGATAGATAGATAGATAGATAGATATGGATAGATAGATAGATAGATAGATAGATAGATAGATAGATAGATAGATATGGATAGATAGATAGATAGATAGATAGATAGATAGATAGACAGATATGGATAGATAGATAGATAGATAGATAGATAGATAGATAGATAGATAGATAGACAGATATGGATAGATAGACAGATATGGATAGATAGATAGATTTAGGCTCCTATTACAAATCCTCACGCAACGCATTTGCATTGCCGCGAATGCACTTTTGCGCAAGGACAAAATCATTTGCGCGGAACGTCATATTACGACGTTCGCGCAAACGATGTGCGTTAGCGTCTACCGCGATTAACCCTGCACGAACCCAGCGCGAGCGCAAGTGCATGCGCGCATCCCATACTTACCATTGTCAGTGCGATTGCGTTCAAGCG